>OX451354.1:10007500-10664321 GCA_949629185.1 Apamea crenata | reverse complement strand
TACCTATTATTTCTTATACCCTGTATGTGTAATATGTGCCTGGGGTATTTTTACTGTAGAACCAAGATTTTTATAAGCAGGTTTAGCATTTGCCTAGACTTTCTTCATTCGCCCAAATATGTTGGGCTCGGCTTCCAGTCTAACCAGATGCAGCTGTATAGCAGTGTTTTATAAGTAACGACTGCCTATCTGATCTTCACAACCCAGGTACCGGGTAACACTGTGTGCTAATAATATGTAGGTACCTATCATAATTAGAGTCCTCAGAGTTTGGTACATACGTGGAAACAAAATATTTACTGGCGGATTTCTTTCATTTAATAATAAATGTATTCCCTTGCGAATTCCACATTTTAATCGTGTGTACACTAATTACTTACACTAATCTCCTCGACCTTGTATTTTTTAGCTTTATTTGCGGATAACTTAATCCGATTTGGCTATAATTATTGTAAGTGCCGAGTACTCCTGTGACAAGTTCACCTTAATCCAAAAACTCCAAAATTAATTACTGTATGTGTATAGTAAGCAGTGGAGACCCATACCTAATTTAGTAAAAAATAAATAATGCTCTTGTCCCTTTTTGAGTTACCTAATAAAAATTGCTGTTCCCAATAAAGTTGATTGCGTTGGCGCTGTTCAAAGCCACATTTATGAGGTAGGTAGTGACAGATTGCCGACTCATCTCCTACAAGTAACAAGGAACCAGTTTCCAAGAGTGAACTCCTACTCGCTCGGGCTGAGATACAATTGAGTGTCGACGCTTTCTTTTTTCATAGAGTCCGGTGCATCTTATTTGGTAGAATATCATTCCTATTCCTATTGATCGTGTTTAGTTTAGTTTGTGATCTTCCTGGGCGAGTCACAACAAATACTTTTCCGTTCTTTCTTTCTCTCCTAACTAATACCTACACCGTGTTCAGGACGATATACATAAACTTCGACCAGATGTTCAGACCATGGAAATAAGCATTTTTCATTATGGACACTTTATTGAATTCTCATTTTTTATTTATTTTCATACAAACTAAATCCCTTGACGTAAATCACCCGATATGCATGCCTCCGAAGCATTTGATAGATTTATCATTTTAATCGCACTAAGCAGCAACATAGGCCAAATTACAACATAGCCTTTCTTACTTCTTACTAGATAGCTCAGTTAAATTTCATTAAATGAAATTACAAATATCTTTGTAACGAAGCTTTTTTAAGTACCTATCCTTTGTTAGATTTGATTTGTAAAAGCTATAGAAGCGTCTGCCAAAGTTTATGGATACCGTGAAGAACACGGGGTATATCAATGAGTAAATACGTGTTCCACACAGCTGCGTTATAATATTGATTATGTTAATCTGTAGTAGATTGTTACCTTCTATTTCGCGGATAAAATACGGTGTTCCGTCACGCAACGTTACGCGGGGTTCGTCTGCGTTTTTAGGAATCTACACGAAGACCTCGCGAAATATATTATGGTATAATTAGGTGGGCGAGTCGTTTGTTTTTTTCATAAAACTTGTCTGGGTTTTTATTTTTCATCGGATATTTTTCTTGATATATGGTTTCAATATTCAAAGTAAGTTAATTATAAAGCTGTGATAGAGATCGGTCCTTATTTATTTATTTATACCTATTCTTTATTGTACACCACAAAAACATATATAACAAAAAATAAATCAAACACTACAGAATATAATAATGGGCGGCCTTATCGACAATCTCTTCTTTTAATCTGTTTATACTTTGTACTTACCTACAGCAAATTTATTGTACCTATCTACTATCAAAAGCACCCTAATCAATCTCAATCTGAATCATTTTGAAGGGTATTAGCAATATCCTTCAAAATTATTAAGATTGATCCATGAATGATCCATTGCTTCATATTATCAAAAAATTTGTCTGCTAAACAATCTAAATAACGCAATGAATGTTGTTGAACTGTGAAATAATGAAACCTATTGCTTGTATTACGCAATTACCCCGCTGGCCTTACTTTTTAGGGTTCCGTAATTCACGTCACGGAACCCTTATAAAATGTTTCAGAATCTAGTTTCGTGATGTCCGTCCGTCCGTCCATCCGTCCTCGGCTTACCTTGCAAACGGTAAGTGCTATAACGATGAAACTTTGCATGGATATGTGTAGGTATTTACCACGTCGACAAAGTGCTAAAATAAAATCACGAAAAAAATTTTTTTTGGGTTTCCCTACACGGAAAGTGGGGATGATTTTTTTTCTCGCGTTTATCCAATTGTGGGGTCTCATTAGAGAGGTCTTTTAAAAACATTGTCAGATTGCTAAGACGATTTTTTGATTTAGGTACCTATCCGTTTGCGAGATATTCAACTTTAAAGCGCATTTTTTTGTTAAACTCGGGCGACAAGCTATACGGCTGGTCCGAAAAACTGAAAAAATTCTTGATGGTAGTCCATGTGATAGGTAAACTTTGAAGGAAAACTATAACGGCTTAGATAACTTTTTTAATTCAGAAGTTAAAGAGGCCTAACTTGTAAAATGCGGTTACTTGGAAAATTTCGTACAAAAATAAAGAAATAATAAATTAACGTAAAATATTAAAAAAATCATAAGAATTATCTATTGGTACGGAGTCCTTTGCGCGCGAGTCCGACTCGCAGTTGGCCAGTTTTTTTAAAGAGATGGCCATGTCATTGCCATGTTCTACAGCTACACATAAGTTCGTTCGTCTTTTTTTCATACTTAACAAAAAAAAAAACCAGCCAAGTGCGTGTCAGGCCACACATATGTAGAGTAGGGTTCCGTAGTCACCCATAATGGCACGTGGATTTAGAAGGATATTTTACGTGTGACCACTACACTCCACCTACACAACATGTCGAATCGTTTGAAGTGTTGCTTCAGTATTTTTCTCTGAAACCGTATACGTAAATAATAATTTACGAATAAATTTAGATAACACAAGTAGGTAGGTATTAGGTACTTGGATATTCATACGGAACCGCGGAACCGCGTTATCCTAAACATGCAACGTATTGTATTGTGTATTTTTAATCTACTGATTCATTTTTTACTCGATACTTTTTGTCGTGACGGATGGTTCGTGGCACACAAACGCTAATGTAATTTTTCCAAAGTTGAATAAGAATGATATACAACACGAATCGAAGGCCCAACCACCCAATGTCATACTAGTACCTACATATACATATAATTAGAGCACAAGAGGCGTTTGTAAGGACACCGTTATTTACTCTAGTGACATTGAATTATTACAATCCTACCACAACCAGATCACGAATGCATTAATATTTAAATATTATGTGTAAGGTAATACTTTATATCCTTTTCTGGCGACTACCTAGGTAGATGTCGGCAAGCGAGTCATCAGTGAATACTTAGAAGGTAATTATGCACGTTTCATCTCAGTTTATTTCCAATGGCTAGATATCATAAATTATTTTTTAGTGTTATTGTTGTCTAAGTTTTTAGGACACTGGATCCATATCTATCTATAGTGCTTAGTCATAGCAAAAACAAAAACAAGTCGCCAAAATCAAACTTAGGTATGATAGCTGATTTCCATCGTAGTTCACACATTCGAGAATGTTTGGTTTGGAAACTTCCGAATTACTTTGCCACTTAGTCTCTCCATGTTGGCGATCTTTTAGAAGGTACTAAGGTATAATCGAGTTAAGCTACGCTTACCGCGGTTGGTCCTTGGATGGGTGACCATCTTTACATACCAAAATCCCTTCGTGACTCGGAAAGCACGATAAGCCGTTGGTCCCGGCTGTTATTCGTGGATCTTTGACAGTCGTTACGGGTCGTCAGAAGCCCGAAAGTCTGACAACCAGTCTTACCAAGGGGTATTGTATTACCCAGTAACTGGGTTGTGGAGGTCAGATAGGCAGTCGCTCCATGTAAAATACTGCTACTCAGCTGCATACGGTTAGACTGGAAGCCGACCCCAACATAGTTGGGAAAATGTTGGAGATGGTGTCTAAGGTATAATCGCTTATTGCTTATTATAAATTACGACGCGCTTAGACCATCGCTTGTGAATTAATAAGACAGAACTAATAATTTTGCTACACGAAGCACTTTCCTTTGTCTAACTATAGAAACTGTTTAAATATTTCATTACAAAATGGCAGATTACGGCGCACGTTTCCGCTAATAACGTCGTGTCACGAAACGACTGATGCGACCTCTGGTGGCGCGAGATATTCACGCGAATTGTCATTAGCTTATTATTCCATAGAATCACAATTTTTCAACTCATTACCTATAACTACGCTATTAATAATACGATGTTTATTGAGCTTGATGATATTAATATTCTGCGCCATCATTTGCGTCCTATGAATATTTTAAGGTTTAGGTAATAATAATAATACCTAGTCCTCCAGATCGTATTTCGGCCATTTTCATCGGATACTAGCCTTCGGCGCAGGAGACCTGTGAGTTATTAAGTTATGATAGTGCACACGCATGTGCACTATCATAACTTAATAACTCACAGGTACACTCTAGGTCTAAGTCTGGATTAGGTTATAATATGTTGCTCCTAAAGACATCTCATCTCAGCAGTCTTCTTCCAATTATAATAATATTCCATTAACGTCGAGTCGTTATGGAGTGTCTGACAAATGTATATGGTTGACAGCTATCGGAAGTGGGCTTAATGTCTGAATGACAAAGAATCATATACATTTTTAGGCGTCACCAATGCTAATTTAATACTAAAATATCATTGGGCGTCACCAAAGGATTCTCTGAAGTTCGAATATCTAATCGTTACTGTGAGCGACGAATCTTTATATTATTGTCCGCTGTAGTTCTCAGTATGGTTATTATTTATTGCCTTTTTATTATTGCTCGTTTTTGATGTTGCACCGAAGTTACTAGGAAAATTATTTCGTCCGTCAATTCCGATTAAACGCGGGAAAACCCTAGATTATACTCCGTAGTTATTAAGTTACAATCTTAATTTATTTACAAATTACCCTGAAATGAATTAGTCATATAACTATCCGAAAAAATTGCGGTCATTAGGTTATTTTTTTTTGTTATTTTTAAGGAAGTAGGTAGTTCCTGCTATGTACTCTGCTCTTGCCTCTCATATTGTCCTCAACACAAACATCATTGTGGTAAATTTTTTCCTAGGTAATTTTTTAAATATAACCTGTTTATGACTAGATACTTTACTTCTGTTGCAAACGGTCTGCTTAATCACCAAGTTCTAACAAGTTTTCAGTTGAAAAAACTCACCCCACAGACAACGAAGATAAGTACGAATCCAAGGAAGAACTCAATGCCAAAGCCTTGTAGCGGGGTGACGTCAGCGCCGAGGCCGGTGACGCCGAGCTTGCCAGCCGCGCGTTCAGGAGTCAATGCTTTCAGCAGACCAGAGCCAGCCGCAGCGCCTGCGCATTGAGCGATGATGTAAAGCAACGCACGCGCCGGCTTCACGCGACCGGCTGATGCTAGACCTAAGGTAACTGCTGGGTTGATGTGGCCGCCTGAGATGTGACCTATCGCCTGTTGGAAAGGAAATTTGAACGGTAAGTATCGAATAGGTATGTAGAAGTTCAACAAATGGAGCTGTGAAAAGAAGACAAACAGTTTTTCAATAACAGGATTTTACTAAATCTTAAAGAGATGAAAGTAGATCTTGCTGTTGTAGATGGAGCAAATACTCACTGAAACACTGGCATATACTGCAAGACCGAAGGCGAGGGCGATGAGGACGATGTCTGGTGCTGCGTTGGTGCCTTGCGTGATGTTGATACAGGCACCGCAACCGAACAGGTTCAGTAATAAGGTACCTGGACAACAAAAATTACCGTTTAGATCTTCAGGGTTCATGGTTAAATAAAAAAGGAGAGCCTGTTGAGCAGTGTAGTTCTTCCAGACTCTTCACGTTTTTCGTACGATTATCGTCGTGAACTAAGTGAAGAAGTTCGACAATAGTTCAAAGTACCTAGTGTGGTCCTAAGCATACAGTACACACGGCACAGACATACCTATAGCTATTCCAAGCCGTTTGCGAAACGTGATGATTACCATTAGTAATTTTCGAAGGACTTTTACTGGCTGATATGAATGGTTATTACATTGATATAAAACCGAATATTACATATATTTGGACTTTCGAACGTCAGCAATGCACGCTGATATCATGTGCTGTATCTATACTTATAATAAATCTGTAGAGAGGTCAATTCTGTACATGAAATATATTTCCAAAATAACTATCAGGGGGTGATTAGGGATCGATACTGATGCCAAAAATGCAATCAGTAAAATTTTTGTCTGTCTGTCTGTCTGTCTGTCTGTCTGTCTGTCTGTATAACCGTTATAGAAACAAAAACTACTCCACGGATTTTAATGAAACTTGGTACAATTATTTTTCATACTCCTGAGCTGGTTATAGTATACTTTTCATCACGCTACAATCAATAGGAGCAGAGCAGTGAAGGGAAATGTAGGGAAAACGGGAGAAGTTACTCCATTTTTTACGCTTCCGTCGCGTGTGCAACCTTAATGGTTAAAGCTACACAGAAATCATGTAAAACGGAAATGTTCTCCTTAAAATTATATAAAAAATATCCCACGACAGCATATGTCTATCTTTTATGGTTGACTCACAATAACACGTGTAACTCCCGATAGCTTAGCAGTTCGAAGCTTTCTGATTATATTTGTCTACTCTTACATTTATAACACTCTCAGTCATTCTTAATTAAAAAAGTTAACATTATTAACTATTCCATAAAAAAGAATCATAGAAATCGGTATAGAAACACCAAAGTTATACATGAAATACGCTAATAATAAGCCATCGCGCGTGAATACTGAATCACGCTCGACGCGTCTCGCGCCTAAAAAATTCAAAGTCCTGACTGACTGACTGACTGACCGACTGAGACATCAACGCACAGCCTAAACCGCTGGTCCTAGAGACATGAAATTTGGAGAGTGTATTCTTCGTGAAGAGTAGGTGTCCACTAAGAAAGGGTTTTTCGAAATTCCACCCCTGAGAGGGTGAAATGGGGGGATTTCGTTTGTATGAAAAATCTTATTCCTTGAGTTAATAAACTTGAAACTTGGCACGAATACTTATGTAAATAAATTATGAAGTTGGGCATTTTTTGTTTTTATAAACTACCCCCTAAAAAGGGATTGGGGGGTTTCAAAGTTTGTATGGAAGAATTTTAGCGCGCGGTCCGATTTAATCGAAACTCAGTGTTTATACCTAAAATTGAAAGGAAAGAATAATGTGTATCAGGGTTTTTCGAAAATGTACCCCTGACGGCCTGAAAAGGGGTAGTCAATTTTACAGGGGAGGATTTTACAATTGGTATAAATAATCTTTGAGTCAAGTTATGAACACATCCCAAATGATTTTTCAAAATTCCACCCCTGTGGGGGTGAAAAGCGGGGATACAGTTTATATGAAAAATCTTATTCGTTAGATTAATAATCTTGAAAATTAGCATGAATACTCGCCTAAGTAAGCAATAAAGTTTATCATTATTAGTTTTTCAAAACTACCCCTCAAAGGGGATATAGGGGTGTTAAAGTTTGTGTGGAAGAATTTGTACGCGCCGTCCGATTAACACGAAACTCAGTGTACTTAAGACAAAAATAAATAATAACACGTATGAGGGTTTTTCGAAAATCACCCCCTAACGGGGTGAAAAGGGGTAGTTAATTTTACAGGGGAGGATTATAATAAGTGGCTTGAATAATTATAAAATTGGTATAAATAAAATAATCTTTGAGTCAAGTAATGAATTGTTATGAATTTTTTAAAATTCCACCCCTGTGGGGGGAAAAGCGGGGATATAGTTTATATGAAAAATCTTATTAATTTAGTTAATAAACATGAAACTTGGCAACAATACTTGCCTACGTAAGTAATAAAGGTTATCATTATAAGTTTTTCAAACTACCCCTCAAAGGGGGATATAGGGGTGTTGAAGTTTGTGTGGAAGAAATTGAATGCGCGATCCGATTAACTCGAAACTCAGTATTGATACTTTCGACAGAAAATAATTAATAATAAGTATGTAAAGTTGTCGCAAATTGACCCCTGATGGGGCAAAAAGGGGTAATTCGGTTTTTAGGGGAGGATTTGAACTTGAAACTGTATGTTACATTTTCACGCCTAAACCAATGAACTTCTGATTTGGCAAAGAGATAGATGGCATCCTGGGGAAGCACATACTTTTTATCCTGGTAGCACGTTCCCGTGGGATAACTTCCGACATCCACGCGGGCGAAGCCGCGGGCAGAAGCTAGTAATATGATAAAGTTATAAAGTAAGATGAGTTTGCGTCATTTCACCCTCAGAATTTATTGATAGAGTTAGTATAGAGTTTTCCTTATTCAGTCTAATTGAGTTCATAGAAATATTGTTCTAGTTTATGATATGATTTCTGTGATGCAAGATGCATTAGGACCGTCACTACACTAGTTTTAAATATGTAGAAAACAGTGTCCATATATTAGAAAGATCATTTTCTGCAAGATCATGATCTGCCTGTCATTAAGAAGTAACAGATGAGAATATATGCAATCTTGGGATGGCTAACTATAAACACTGCCACAAACAGGACAATGCAAATCAAAGCAATCCGGGTAATTAAGATAATCCATTTGCGTTTGTGCTGTTCCATTGTCAGTTATTGCTTCATTCTGTCGAGCATGTCCAAAAGAGTATCTTTGCATTTTCAATCTATGTTGGTAATATAAAATATTCAATGTATCGTATGACATAACTTAGTAAGGTATGCAGCCTCGCCAAGTGTCCACTGATGTCACCTATTAGGGCTGTTAGATGACTCCGTTTAAGGTGCTGGCAGTCAACACAATGTGGAATTTTATCATTCCTAGTTAGGTGTATTTTTCATAGAAAAAACTGTGAGCACATCTGTGGTTGTTATTACGTTGTTTCTTTAATAATTGAGTACATTATATCATTAAAATAATGCCTTTTAAGTAATGCTTGGAATTTTATTCATCTGCGTGATGGGCCGCCAAGCTCCGATGACGGAGACCATTTCAAAATAATCATGACGACAGAGCTTATATTGAATGATCTCAGATTATTAATATATGGAGTAGGTAGTGATTTAAAAAATCATGATCTATAAGGTTGATTATTATTCTTTAAATTATAGCTTCCACTTACCAATGAACTCTGCCAGGAGAGCCCTGCTGATGCCAGCCGCTCCACCAGTCAGCTCATCGAGCCCAAGCTTCGCTCCTAGCTCTCCCATGGTTCTGTGAACAAAAGAAAATAATGCTTCAGTTTCTTTAAGCTTTATTTAATTACCATTAATCATTAGATTAATCTCAGATGACAGGCGCTTGATGCGTGTTTAACAATCGCGTGCCTACAACGTTCTACATTTTGCAATTTAACTTAGTTTAAACGTAACTATTGAGTAAGTCTATAAATGGAAATAAATGAAAAACATAATTACTTATTCTGCTCACAAAAGAATTATGACCGGGTTTGTTAATCTTTAGAAACAGTAAAATTATGATGCTCTGTTCACGTAACTTTATTACAAAAAAGCTCAGCTTTTTCCAAAGGCGATATACATCGCTAGTTCACTAGATCTGATAACATTTACTGTTCGGTGATTAACATTTTTCACTGTTCTGGCTCTCGGCTATTGGAACAATGGAAGTGATAAAGGGTGCTGCGGTTCAGTAATAACTTCTAGTCGAGTTTTGTAGGGAAATGGCTCGTGTTATGGACTGATGACCGGATGCAAATTACACTAATTAACTAGTATAGGGTGAACGGTCCAGTCGTTCGGCCTATATACTGTGGCACTGAACCGAATGGAACAATTCACAGGAAATTGGGAAAGCGGCGGATACCAGATAAAGCTCGGATAGTAGGGTCACTGTTGTGGGAGAACTTTACAGAGTTGTTTTAATTAAAGTGATTTGTGCCATAATTATCTCGTTAAATGCGTGGATGTTGTTTCCGGATATTTTGATATTGTTTTTGGAAGTTCCGGTAAATCGGAAGGGAAATGTCATCCATGGTAAAACAGAGCTAAATTCGTTTCCATAGATTTTTTTTCCTTTTTTTTTACCTAGGTACGTCAAAAAATTCAGAGTGTTTGTGTCACCGAAGTATATAGCTAATTCAAACGTGGGATGAACATGATCTACCTATTGAATTGAGGAAAATGTCATCTTATTTATTTCCGAACCCATTGTCTATTTTACACGGCAGACATTATATACATAGGTACTGTAATTTTCCTTATTGTTTCATAGTCACAAATATCAGTTTTTTTAATGTTACATACATAATATCACGGCTGTAATCCCCAAAAGGATTAGCCAGAGGTGTACCTACCTAATAGTATATACACCCTCATTTTGTAAGCTATGTTTAAGTACCAATATGCACTCGTAACAGGAGGCGAGCCTATTGCTGTCAACCGGGTACAAATCTTTGTGTTGCTTCCGAGAAATTCCAGATGATAAAACAATAAAAATTTGCTAGAATCGAACCCAGGACTTCATGCTTAGCAGTAGCGATTGCGACCACTGGACGACGACGAGGCAGGCATGTTTTTTTTATTAGAAAGTCATTCAACTTGAAATATGTTATGTTACTTATATTATCCCCTTTTCTTAGATTTTCTATAATTTCCAAAACCATTTCACATAAAATCTGTTTATCGCTTTTTAAGACCTAGGCATCCATAATTCCTTCGGATGTGTGCAAGCACTTGCAAGGTCTATGCTGTTTACCATGACCGCACCACTGAGTAATTATTTGCCATAAAAGCCTGATGTCAGCTCTTATAGGGCGCAAAACTACGTGTACCTACACCTGTATCTACTCGGTAATTTAATGCGTTTGTGCATTCAGTAACCTCCAACCGTTTTATGGTCTCTGTTTCTCGCAAATTAAGTGATTATAATATGTATATAACCGCACTGCACTTCCGGAGTGGATTTATTACCTCTACTAGGTACTGTGACATTGATAATTTATGGATGAAACAAAGAGATTCGTCACATCTTCCTTTTCATATTTTCGCAGCTGAAAATTGTTCCCAGGGCCTTCCTGGCAGTCTTTTTTGCGATAAGTACGAGTACACCTGGGAGAATACTACTGCTTTTCATTTGGCAGATAGATTTGTGATTTGAGCACGTTAAGCCGTTGGCTCCGGCTGTAATTTTTTAGTCGTTACGGGTCGTCAGAAGTCCGAAAGTCTGACAACCAGTCTCACAACCAGTCTCACCAAGGGGTATCGTATTACCCAGTAACTGGGTTGTGGAGGACAGATAGGCAGTCGCTTCACGTAAAATACTGGTATTCACTATTCAGCTGCATCCGGTGAGACTGGAGGCCAATTTATTTATTTATTTATCCTCACACTGGAACGCCATACAGCAATTACACCAATGGAGCAAAAAATCACTTCATGTGCTGCTTTCCATCCATCGTTTCCATCCAATCACAACATAGATGGCTAGACAGATGATGATAGCGAGATGGATTTGTGATTGTAGCTTGCAAGTCTTGGGCACATTCTGCATGAATTTGAGAAGATCACACAAACCAATGCTTGGCATGTTTCTACAATTAACTGGCCGAGTTTACAATTTGTACATCTTTCAGGGGCTTTTCCTCCTTTTGTTAAAATGGGTTTAATATGTAAGCCTGACTACACAGTTTACTGGAGGTGTAAGTAAGTAGCCACTGTTTGCACTAGATTTAGATTTAACTGTCGTGATTGTGTTAATACTTTAAGATAACAAATGAGTCGCAGCGTCTCCAACTGGAGTGTGTGACTACCTTATAAGTCTTTGTTAGGCTTATTTATTTGAACAACCCTGATAATGATATTGTTGGATATGTTAGGCACATTCAGACGTTTTGTAGGTGTCCAAATTATAAGACAGTCGTTTTATTTTTCGTTTCTCGTAAAATATCATCTTCATATTTTTGGCGAATTATGGGGAGTTGCAAAATTGAAAATATTATGAAAATTTAAAAGTACGAAAATGTATATAGTCATGTTGAATGACTCTGATCTATACCTGAGCTGGTACAAATCAATATTTAAACCATTTACCTCGAGTTGATTTTTACGACTTATGCTGTGTACTCGTATACACCAAGTAGGTTCTACGTTAAATTTAGCATGAAAACAATAATAATGGTAAAATCAATGGTACCTAATATTTGACCACGTACTTGGAATCTCGAACCTTGTTTTGTCAGCCTGAAATAATTCTGCTATAGATAACTACAGTGCACCTACACTCCTATTCTTAGCGACTGCTTGTTAGCTCTGTACCTACCTATTATCGTGTGCGTATTATACCTACAGCGTATCGAATGGAATATATCCATATTCTAATTACCAGAGATTGTGTTTACGCTAGGCTGGATCCACAGATAACTGCGTGCAGGTGTTAATAATTACAATTATTTACCATAGCTTCACGCATTGATTACTATGGTAATATTTTGTACCACCATTGTCGGTGTTCATGACGGTACGGGTGAACATGGGAGAGCGGTCATACTATTTTGACTAATACGTGACAGGAAGAGCCACAATGAAGCTGCATTAGCTTGTTACGGTGCCCAGTTGCCCGAAAATGAGCCTGTTGGAGATAATAGGTGTGAACTACCCGACCCGTTACACGCTGACGGGACGTGTCCATGCTATTCTCCCGGTCGAGTAGTTAGTACGGATCTGCTAAGGTCTACTTTACAAGTTTGTGTAAGGATGCGGAAGTGACAAGTTCTTCGTTAGTCGCCAACCGTTACTTCATGTTAGAGTTTGGTCGAAAATCCGCGACACATGTCTTGTCACTACCAGGCGTGACAGGCATGCTGCTAGCTGCTACCAAATAGTTTGGACACTTTCAAATTACAATGTTAATGCTTTGTGATTTTGGTCGCGAATTACAATATCCATTTCCGCAATGACCCGAGTGCATAAAAATGGCAACGGATTTATCAAACGTGTTTTGATTATGAAAGTATAGACCTGTATTTTTTTGAATATCTACAGTTTGGTTACTTTGTATGGTGGATCATTTAAATATAAATACTTCCGGAAATCTAAAAATAATTAATTTTATGCAACTGTTTTTAATAGCAACTGTTCACGGTGTTCCATAGAAGCAACAACAACTATGTATAATCTAGGTACCTATGTACCAAAAGGTTAATTTAAGGACGATATCAACAATTCGTATCTAATCACCAGATAGTTAAATCCATTGTTGATGTCTCCCCACTTAACGGTCTGCTACTGGAAGATATATAGCGACGTTATTATTACAATAGGTACAGTCGAAACGACCCAAATATTTGTTTGATGTCACAATAAATTGATTGAAGATTGGGTATATAAATGAAAATTTATGTTTTTTTTTTCTGTTACTTAGTGAAGGTAAATGATAATGGATGATTTTGTAGCAGGTGCGACCGACCTTGGCTATTCCTGAACCAAGAACTGTCATTATGATAGTATCTAAAATATATTGTAGGAAACACTGTGATTATAACGACATGACATGTCAGCATTTTGTATTGACACGGGGAGGGAGACATTAGTTATTCAAGGTTCAAGGTAGCCATTACTAAACATAACTTTCTGCAGCTTTACAATTAATTTCCTTTGAAGCGAAATTAGGAATGGCAAGCATTCTTTGTCACGAAACCGTTAGGTAAGCATCGACGAACATTATTCAGATATAATAGGAGTTTAACTAGTTCATTGCACAAACAAGAGCTCTTGATTTTTCAAATAATCTATTTATACGAATGTATAACTTAACCAAAAATGAAGTTGATGAGTTTGCTTGTTTGAACGCGCTAATCTCTGGAACTACTAATCGGATATCAAAATTATCTAGAGCCGAGAAAAATGAAAAATGACAGAAAAAGGGAAAGCTAACAGAAACCAAAGTACATAATAGTGCGGGCTGGCGATGCGATGCGACAGGGTAGGTCAGGGGACAAGAAATTTCACGGACACGGACAGAAGCTATTAATAATAAAAGTATGAGTTCTTTTGTTTTAAATGAAACAACAGGGAAAAACAAGTACTGACTGATAACTGATTACTGGAAAACGCTACTGGAAGCAAATGAGGTCATGGCGAGCTGGTAGAATGTGACACTTTATATATTTAAGATAAGTTATATTATGTATGTCATTGTTTTATGTTTATTTACGTAGATATTCACATTGTTTCCCTCTCCTACAGATGTCATTTACTTACGATTTAAAGCCGGAGATAGTGCGACTTCGATTTAAATAGTAAACTGATCGATTAGCCTATCACATTTTCCCCCAACTTGTTATTTTTGTGTTTGTGTTCTTTATTTGCGTCATGTTTACCGCACATAAATGTATTTTCTCTCTTTTTTTTTAAGATTTCCCCTGAAGTCAAATATTTAATTTAAAAAAATTGGGTGTGGCACACCTAATTTTATCAGACAAGTTAAGTGATTTACAGTATCGTTTACTGAGCTAATCCATTGGAATCCATTAAATAAATAATTATTATAGCTATCGCTAAGTTTTCTACTTCTCTTAAGAACCTTTACCTAAATATAAAATTATAATATGTATAGATACTTATTGTGAAATGATAAAATGTAATGTAGAGCTACGTGACACTGAATTTTGTTTGTGTGCTGTTTTTAAGAAAAGTATTTTCTATTTCAGAGCATAATTATTCCGATGTATGTAAGTAGCTAAAAATTAAACTAGTACTACCTCCTGAAAGTGCTGAGTTTTCGCGTCGTAGGTACCTAAGTAATATAAGGTATTTTACCGATATTTGTTCGACGAATACATTAAGAGTTTCTACGTTTCCTAGGAAGCGCCTTGCGAAATATGAGCTCATCTAAACAATTAATATGCATTACCTAAGTGAATAAATAATTACTGTACCTAACCGCATTGTTGGTTATATCACCCATAGTCAATAAGCCACAAGTTGCAAGCTAATTAATTAGTAATATCACCTCATTGTAATTTCACTCAGGAAACTATTATTACAGTGTAAAGTAAGGCCACATTACCACTGCGTCTACGTATTAAAATCGTGTACAGAATTTGATTTGCCTTTAAGCATTTCATTGAAATTCTTGATACGATTTCTTAAGAATGGGCATACATATAGGTACTATATAATATTTAGTTGCGAACTTTGTGGCTATACAAAATAGCTGTCTGGCTAGCAATTATATGATTGGCGAGAATTTCGAGCCTGATTATAATTCTAAATTCGTACCGATTATCGCATCATTCAGCTTGTCGCCGTTCATAAGTTACTAAACATAAACGACTTGTAACTTGGCGATTGACGGTAGTCGTAAAAGTTTTGTGGATCTGAGCTTCTGAAATAAACGCTACAGCGTCTTATTGGCTTTTTGTTTTTATTTCTTCAAGGTTTTGTGTCCCTACCAGTCAGCTCTTGGTACCTACTATAGTTAGTAAAATATTATAAAACAGATAGGTACCCTACTCGATGCTGGTAAACAAAACAAAATATAGTCAGTTTTTTACAAGTAGGTAAGAAGTTGTAGGATCACTTGAGTGGGTACTGTCTCGTTCATATCATCCAGAGACCATCGAGATGAATATCATAACAGGTTTTGACAACCACAGTTAAATAACCGCCGGTTACCACCATCCGTACAGGCGTTAAATATGTTCCTTTATTCAAACAAGGTTCATTGACCTACGGTGCATGTATAAATTCCCAATATGTGGCCGAGTGAATATACAAAAAGGTTTTATTTTTTATGCATTGATCCGTTAAGTATAGGTAAGTTTGATACATACAAAGTGAGCTTTCTATTCTAAAATAGATATTTTTCTATTTACAACTAGTTTTTTTATTGGCAGATAAAAAACTTGTTTTTGATTGGTAGACAAATAACACCTAGGTATGCTAAGGACCTAGATATAAATTTTGAATCAATTTCGAAATTGCTTATCATCTTAATGTTTGAAACTTTTTACCTAATTCGTTTAATAGTTATGTGTTTTTAATTAAATGCTTTACAGAACTTAATAATAGATAGACGGGAACCAGTGAACTACGAACATTTATTGTACACGTATTCTGAGTAGTTGTAGGTTGGTAAGGTTTTGTAAGAACAATGTAGAAAATGTATCACAAATCAGAATACATCTTATTTAAATGCTGTTGACACAGGATGGTCTGCGGTTCTGCCAACAAGTGCATGCGCTCGTAATGCACAAGTTTACGATTCGCATTAAAAACGACGCTGACCCCCAGTGTCGACAACAGGCTTGCCAACATCATAAATTTTATACTTACGATTTGTTTGTTTAAATACTAAACACACACTAAAATAAACAATAATAATAGGTTAACCGCGGATTTAAAAACAGTTTTAGTTATGTGACTCAAGTATGCTATGCAGGGCTCTATTTTAAATGAACTACTAAGTATTTAACTTCACTTCTTTCTACACTCGTATGCACAACAGTTACAAATACAATGTCGTTAATTTGGTTAAAAGTCTATTTAAATAGAATTAGAATTGATATCATATCATGATTAATATAATCTTGTTACTTCCAGAAAACATCACTTCTAAAAACATTTTGATAGCGATTATTCGGTTCGATATTCAGATGATCTTGGCCTTATATCTCGCTACACCTTTCCTAAAAATTTACGTCATGGCTGAGTATACATGATCATGTCAGTGTTATCACAACGGAATTTGTTTGTAGAAAAAGTTATTTTAATCCTTTTTGCGTAGCGCCGACACGCCTTTATTTATTATTGGATTAACGTAAATGCTCGATTGTAATTTTTGCCAGTGATAAAATAATAATCACGGTATCAGCAATAATTAGCATCCAGGGTCACATTTCTTACACCATGGTAAATCAAAGTGGCATACCGTTACGTAAGTTGGGATTTTTAATTGGCCGGAATTTCTAATTAACATTCTTTTTTTTGATTATTTTCCTTCGTGCTGTTTGTTTCAAAGAACGAATATAACATTTTATTTGATGGCCATCGTAAGGAATTCAATGTTAATACACAATGACAATTTCGTCCCAGAGGATGAATGTTGTTGGCTGTTCGCGTCGAGCAGCCTTCGAGTTTCCATAATAGTCTTTGGCGCAGACACAGCGGCCTTTACCCGCATGCAATCATTACCAGAACCACTTAATTATTCAAAACATGGTTCTATTATAATAAGAAAAAAACCCGCGTAAATGGTAAAAAGATTTCTATGACACACGCCGGATATAAAGCATTACAACAAAGGAAATAATCGTATTTTTTTTAATGATTAGTGAGAAAAGGCACGCGATAATTACTAATGAATGGAAAATATTATCTGCATAGGTTTACATGAATCATTTGAATGATAAATATTTAATAACTTGCTATGTATAAGGAAGGCATAGATTTTAATACCGATAGTGGTAGACGGGTTACCGTAACAGATGTGGTCACGTCATCTTATTTCAAAGAATGACCACGAAAAATGGAAGTTTTTATAGGTATCTTACGATTGTATCTAGAATGTATCCTATTAAGTTTCATAGAAATGATATTGTGGTCGTTTTCTACCACAGAGCGAGCTGTTTGTCCAATCTTTGCAATCGACTCTAGTAGACCAGTTCCCGTTGCTAACCCATCTTCGCCTACGAGAACAATAATACTCTTCCCTCAATTGCCTTAGCGTGGGTGAGCACAAAGTGGTCCAGGTCATGTTCTTTTTATACCCAGATCTCAATAGAAACAATTCTATGTACCTACTACTTGACGAATCTGACAAAATGTTGCTATAGCTCATATTCGGACTCCCACATTCGGGCCGGACAATTGTTTGATTGATCTATTTTGAGGCCGGAGTTGCTCGTGGACAGGATTTATTTAGTTGTTGTTGTTGCAATGACTGCTATTGCCATGCTAAAACGCAAATGGAGCTACCATTTGCGTTTATATATAATTATGGTCTGCCATAAGCAGATGGTCAACTCATAAGGCAAAGTCATCAAGGCACTGCTCTGCACCTTAATCGTAACAATAATTTTGAAGGATATTGTTAATCTGTTGCTTCATATTATGTTCGAAAAATTTGTCAGCTCAACAACGTAATGGACGTTGTTGAACTGTCAAAATTAAAGCCATTGCTACTTGATAGTGTAGGTATTCCGCAATTACCCAGTTGGCTGGATTTGGAATCATGGTCCGGTGGCAGATTGAATTGTGTACTGGGAATCTCCATTTGATTTGTGTACCTAATGTTGTTTCTCCATAAAACATTACTTGTGTTTCACCAAACTTTCTCTAGATTGGATACAGAACTTCTCCATTAGACATTCGTTACTTATCTAGCTACTGCGTCATCGATTACAGATAACTTGGGGATTTTTATTGGTCCTTTCTAATTGCTCATATTTCGCGAATTATGTTGCTTTCATAATTGGCGCTGCCGAAAACCCACCGATTAACATGACTCACGTTTAAACGCTCCTAGGTAATTTGAATTAATTTATTGCATGTTACCTGTCTGTTTTGTGGGAATATTAATTAAATTTCCATTAGGAACACACAGGAGTGCCTAGTTATCGAGAATGAACAGTGTAGTATGATGTAGTAATGGATTCAAACACCACAAATGGCAATGAGGTAATCGTTGGCTTCCCTCGGGGGAGGCGCTGCGCCGCGCCCGTCTGACGTGACTGCCCGAGTGACCGCCGACATCGCACACCGCCATTCTAATATTCTAAGAAGGTAGTAACATTTTATTGTTACGCTATTATAATAACTAAGGAAGGTTGGGCTTTGTCTGGGTTTGCGTAATGCTCTGTCAACTAAAACTCTAATGGAGAATGAACTATCGTAATATTGCTTTTACCTACATTCCTCTGAACAACTTTTCGTTAAACTTATAATTCAGAATGATATCCTGGCTGCTTACCAAATATGCTGCAAGCTTTAAACTACTTTAGGCTTAATAATTCAACAGTGGTATCGAGTATCGACTCTTTTAAGTATCTTTAGAAAATGTAAGCAAATCCGGTTGTTCGTTTCCGGGTCGTCATTTAAGGATCTTACAGGCTGACACTGGTTGGTACGAATCGGCGCCCTGCCTCTTGTTCTTAGGGCAAGACTGTCTCCGTGAAAAAGTTTTTGTTACTAGTTTAACCAAGTTTGCCCGCGATTTTGTTCGCGTGGGAGTCGTAAGATACACAATATAATGAAATAACAGCCACATTTTTTATAAAACTCCCTCGGCCCCCATCGCATCGTATCGCCCGGCCGCGCTTTTACATCCTTTTCGCTTAGCATTCTTTCTGACTTTTGCTCGGTTCGGATGTTAAATAGCAGTCCTCAAGAAATGGGCTCTCTAAACGACTGGTTGACGCTTCCCGTGACCCAAGGGCTGGCTTTTACCTTGGCCAGAAGCTAAGCATTGCCATACAACGTGGCAATGCCGCCAGTCTCTTGGGTACATTACCAGTCGACAGCGATTTGGGAATATTTCGACGCAATATTTTAGTTTTTTAATAGTTTTAGTCAGTAGGTACCTATAGGATTATTATTTTTATATTTATAATTTGTAGTTTATTTATGTAGTATTAGAAGTTTGTAAATAATATTATGTTTATTGTTAAGTTTAATAAATTTCCCCTTTTTTTCCCTGAAACGGGTTATCAAATGCAAAAACATTTTTTCAAATCCGACCGGTAGTTTCAGAGATTGGCGCGTTCAAACAAACAAACTCTTCAGCTTTATTATTAGTACAGATATACGAGTACATAGATTCCGTATAGGTATTATAAACTCTGCTATTCTTCTACAGAGGTTCCTTCTACGACAGTTAATAGCTAATACAGAACGTAGTCGTGTAGGCAGGACGAAAGGGTCTTTGTACATATGTCATTTGATTCTTCATGCATCGCTAGCAGCCTTGCTTATTGAAACATACCTTTGCCTTCGGAAGGTAATATCCGAAGTTAATTAATGAATAGGCTCCTATGTCATAAAAATTATGGCTAATACTTCATTATGATTTCGCTCTGAAATATCGCGACATTAAATCGTTAATGTTTATTTGATTTCAACGATATTCTTTCTTTTCTTTTTTAAAAACGTTGCCCACACTAGGAATTTCTCGTGTCGTGGGTGCGTTTACAGACATATAAACTCCCTTCCCCAACAGCCAGACCCGGAACAACTAATTATTGTAGGTCATACAAATATTTGTTCCGTGCGGGAATTAAACCCGCGAATATTGACCGCAGGTTTTAATAGTTGTATATACAGCCAGATGTTTACTCCATAATTTTCAAAAGTTTAAGGGCACTTATTTAAGGTAACGACACAGCAAGGTCGGAAGTGCAAAGTAAGTATTAAAATGACTTCACACGGCAGCCTGAATCAGCCTGATGACCTACAATTACACAGTTCTAGTAACAAGTTGGCCGAGAACCTACAGTGAATTAATGACCCTCATTGTTTAATGTTTCATTTCCTCGGTCTGTGGTCATAATATTTTGCCACCTACACGGGCTTGCCTCCTACTAAAGTGTTGAAAAGACCATAGAGGTTCTTAACTGATCTAGAAATTGCGCTTAATGCAGTGTGACCGGTTTGAAAAAGATATATTTAGCGTGTATGAACGTAAACGAGACAAAAGGATTATGTAAGGATCGTAGTAGGTGGCGTACTGTAGTTTCTGCCTAATCCCATATGAAGGAGGCGTGAGTTTATATACCTATGTATGTATAGATATATTTATTTGCGATTTCGGTCAAGAGTGATACTGACCAGGAAATATCGCAATAATTATATGGACGCAATTAACATGGTTGAGTACATTATCGGCTAATTTTATTAAATGCGTTCTTAAGTAGATACTAAATACTATTTTATTCGATTAGTAGATAGCCGTAGGTAATTTAGTACCTAGTTATCACAATATCAGTGTATTTAATCAACGTAAATCAATGTAGGTAATAATAAATTACCGATTGTGATTCTGTGACGAGTTATTTTTCAGAATTCCCCAATTACGATATCCGATTAAATACATTTTATTGGTCTATTTTTACAAAAAGATAAAAAAAAAGATAAAAATACATTAGATTATTGTAACATTATGACGAATACCAGGATTTGCACTGAAAAGTCTCTATAGGTACTTGAGCTAATGGTCTATGAAGGTAAGTAAAGATCTCCTTTTTATCCCGTCCAACCCAATCGAAACAGCCGAATGATTTAAAGACCAAGGTAAACAAATATTGAGAAATCTCAGAATGTCGTCAAACTACTCGAAGCCAGCAAGCGGCGTACTTATTATTTGAAATGAGCTAATGTTTGTTCCTTATATTATGACTGACACGAGGTTCAAATTATAAAATGTTTAGGATGTTCTAATTGACTTATAATTACGTTCACTTAAATAATTAAAGCACCCACAAAAATATTAACGTGCAGCACATTTAAATAATCATAATTTGGTAAGTATGAGAGTGTGGACGTAACTGGTCCGCTCGGTTGCCGCGAGGTAGAGCCAATTATCTATGGTACCTTCCTACGTACTCGCGTGTTTTTTGATTCTGTCAGATAATAATGGTCGTGGCTCCGGGCCGGCCATAATTGCATCCCGAGAACTGAGAAGGAAAACGATGGGTTTACGCTCCGTAAGCCCCCATGACTCGGTAATTTTGTTAGAAATAAAAAAACTTTTTCGAGTATCACGTGATCCCGTCTCTGTTTGACGTCGCTAGTTCGAGGAGGACAGACGATCGAGCTACTAAGTTCAATATCCATTAACTTTTTTTCTTATACGGACACGCTCTGATTGTTATAAAACCTTTGTACAAGAAATGAAATATTTCGGCTTTTTATAAGTGCCCTCAGGCCTCAAGCCTTTCGTTCTTTAGCACGTGTGTTAATGGACTTTTGAAGATCTAGTCGCTTCCAGTACCTATATGCTTTAGTAATGGCATTAAATTTTTATCTAAAATTCAAAATCAAACAATAAGTTAATATGATATTATCTGATCTACTATTGACCTAGATATGTCATTACTTCAACAGTCACAATATATTGTGCGTCGTTAGTTTTCCTTAAGTTTCAGTAGTTTTTCATACCTTGAAAAATACATTCACATACGTATTCTTCAGCAGTAAACCAAGTAGCAATTTGTAAAGTGAGTCAAAGTACATAGCGCGTATTGGACATAACAAATATGTGAGAAGCGAGTTATCTTAAGATGTGGCCGAGTAAATAATTGCGTTCAGTTATCTGTAACACTTTATCATTACACTGCTTAACAAGCTTACTTTTATGTGCTCAGCAAAACCGTTTTCTTTTTATATAAAAATTAAGAATTTTAATTAGGTTCCAGGCGCAAACATCGCCAGCGCTCTTTGTTGAGCTATTTCATAAATATGTTTCTTCTGAAAGTTTGCCGCTCATAATGTTTGAACATACACACGTTCACAATTTTATTTATATTCAAAATAATTTGGCATATAGCCGCGGAAAATTCTGTTTATACATTGAAAATTGTAAACAAATAAAAGCAAAAGAACTCTATGAGATGTAACTCGTAGAGTCGTGGGTGTTATCACAAACACATTACACATAAATAACAACAGACGCGAAACTATTAATTTGTAAGATACTGGCCACTGGCATTATACAAATGTCCCTATGTGGGAATCGAAATGGACTCGTCGGTATATTCGTGAGTAGGGTCGCCTTCTCTGCAATTCAAGTCGAGGTTTTATTTTATAGAATTCCCAAATTGGTTGTTAATATTTTGATTACGTCACGTAGTATGTACCTACGACTATATCCAGCCTATGTAGGTGTGTACGTACCATTACTACAGTAAACAAAAAAAGCTGTCGGCGTGATTCAGTCTCTTTAGTTACGTAACTGATATTTTTTGTTCTGTCGACTGTACCTCTCGGTAAACTGGTTCGTTCCCAAAGTCAAGGTTCTATGAAATGATCTGAGTAGCTGAACCGAAGCGACGGGCTTTCCGACCAAATAATGTTGTGCAAGGACAAAACTCATACGACTGTACCTAAGTTAAAAAAAGCGTGTTAAAAACTAAAGGAAAACTGGAAAATGACGTAGAAAAAGAAAAAATATCATATCCAGATAGAGAATGGATAAAATTGGAGCGTGATACCTGCCGTTTTCAGATTACTCTGTTAGTGCAAATCCGAAGAATGAACTACGAATATATAGCCAATTATGTATTTTATGCTTCAATTACACTTGCTCGTAAACCAGGTTTAAATGCTGAATCATCTTTTTACGCTTGTCGTGACACGAAAGGCCGTTGGCTTGTGGAACATATCCGTCTGATTGTTGGTTAGAACAAACCATAGATCTATGAGAACTGACTAATCAGAGCGACTTTAGAAAGAGGTGTTTGTAATCGAATGCCGCAAGAATTGTTTTCCTTGAAATAATTGCTTAGATTCTTACTTTAGTTCAAAGTGCCTATTGGCCTTAGGTATTATTAGTCTAATCTGGTCTGATCAAGTGCGACATTTTGCGTATCACTGATTGGCAGTCTGATACCTAATTTATTTCATATCCTGAATGAATGGCTTCTACGCTATAACATAAATTAATTTTGCAACCTCGTCGACATCGCGTGATAGTTAATAGCAGAACAATGACGTTTTTTCAATTACGACTTCTAATTAACTAATTATAAAGTCATCCAATTATGGCATTGTTATCAATGTTTGGCCCTAATGCAGGATAAACTAAACAGCTTGTTAATGTGTATCGCAACATCGATGGTAGATAAGATACCTTTCCAATTTACATACTTATCCAGTCATCTGGCTAGCCTTTTCCCAACTATGTTGGTGTCAGCTTTCAGTCTAACTGGATGCAGCTGAATACCAGCATTTTACATGAAGCGACTGCCTATCTGACCTCTACAACCCAGTTACTGGGTAATACGATACCCCTTGGTAAGACTGGTTGTCAGACATAACCATAGTGATTAATTTATTTGATGAACTGCAAATGTCATGTCGTCATGGATTAGAAAAGCTTTCATTCCGTTTCAATTAAGGGGAAAACCAAATGGGAGGTCATACGTCATAGCAATATCGATGCAGTTTATTGCTTCGCAAACGATCATATAGCTTGATGAGGCGTTTGATTTTTATGGCTGTCGTATAGCTGGTTGTTTTGGATTGAGCAAATACAGGGTGGCAGGGACATCGACGCGCAACCTGGTTACCATGGATTCAGTAAATGCTTCTAATCCCCCGTGTTGAAATTTTTCGGTTCCGGTTATTAAAAAATATTGGTGTTCCATACGTTTATGTTCCTTCTCCAGAATTAGCTTACTGCAGAACCCAGCAATGCATAAATGTGTAAGCTGTCACGCCCTTTATGCCTGGAGGCTTTTATTTGGGTAGTAAGTTTTTTCATTTACATTTTAATTAATTATGTTTTAGCTTGAGTACGTATAGTTTTTATTATATTTGTTGGTATATTGGCGTGGCTAGCTGACATATTATGGCAAATAATTAAATTTTATGTTCTGGTTTTGTAATGTTAATTACCGAACATAAGTACCTAGTATTGTATAAATTCAAGTATTTTTTTAAATTGAACAGACAGCTGTGCTGCTGGGGAGTTTGTTGCGCCACTTCTTCTTCCCAGCAATAGCACTAGGAAGTGGTGAAGGGCGGGCGTTTTTGGGGGACTGTCTTTTGTAATTTTGACGTTCAAAAAGTGCTGACTCTCAGCCTAATTTGAATAAATGACTTTTGATTTTGATTTTTGATTTTGATTGCGCGTCGCTGTCTCTGCCACTCTGTATGTATCGTACTAAACACCCTTTTTCTGAAAGGCTAATCAAAACTAAACCCATGTCAAGGGATTTGATTGGGTGTTGACAATTCAGTCAGCTAATTACAATAGGTAGGTAGATAGAGATACTGAGATGTCATGAGTTTGACAGTCTGGTGATTATGTAATATTTGTGACAATTTGCTTTTCAGAAACTGTACTTGTGTCTTAATTTAGCATAAATATCATTAATAAATAAAAATGTCTTTTACTGTTTTTTTTCATTCCAGTGGATGAGAATTACTGTTAAGCTCTAAGACAATGGGACACAACTGTTATTGTTACCGTAATACTTAATAAAGTCCTCGAAACAATAGTTTTACGCAATTATCTCCTTTATCAGCTAATCTTGACAACTTAATATGAAAACTGGCCGGGATGATAAGACAAGTGCTAACTGTTGATACAAGGACATATTTTCAGTTATTAAACTAGCGGGTAGTTCAATAACTTATTCTACCTACAATTCACATTCTACGAAACGCCAATGAAAAAAAACAAAGCCTCTTTTCATAACTTTTCATAACTACAGCATTGCTACGAGAATGAAAAAACAACTATGCATTGTTATTTTTATTTCGCAAGTTCAAGGTGACAACTATAATAGGCGTTTCAGTAACCTGTAATTTATATTATAAGCATATACACAGTCGGATATCCGGTCCGCATTTCCCCATAATATACTTTGCCGGGCGGCAACCCACCTGCGCAAAGAACCGCATTAATTTGCCTAGCTAATTTACTTTTTACTTTACTACCTAATAAATTAAAGTGACGTTAATCCAATGTGTGAAAATTTACTAGTAGGTACCTATTACGTCAAAATGATGATGATGAACGAGGCGGTATGGCGGCAACCCGATTGAAAAAACAGTGTGTCGTAACTCGTGAAGTCGTATAATCTTTACAAGCTGAAAGATAAACTCCGGCAAATATTTGTATGGGTAACAGCTGTCACTCGTTTCGGTCGAGTGTTGAACAGAAACATACCAGATGATGGACATCGTCCACGCTAGTAGGTAAACATATCACACGCATAGGTAAAGCTAGTTATCAACTGCTTAAATAAATTGATGGGGCAAGTAAAAAATTTGGTTACCCGAAGGTCCTCGGACTGAGTTGCTCTCTTTATGGTATCATTTATTGAGTTGAATATTGAAGCGATTATTTGCTTAAAACCATAATATAACGCCAGTAATTCCCATGGGCGGACATTATTGCTGCCATCGCGGGTAGAACCTGGATGAGGCTGGCACAGGAGCGTGGAGATAGGCACAAGAAAAAAGAGGCCTATGCTCAGCAGTGGGTGAAGTCGGGCTGTGGATGATGATGAGCCCCCGAAGGGTGAAGCAGAGGTGTACCTCTAGTACCCACATGTCGCCAGTTATGTACCTACCATTGCTAGTAACAGTAACAAAAGAAAGTGCTGAAATATTTTACAGCCTATGTAAATGAAAACTATTCAACCGGCCCGTATGAAGTTACCCATGATAAATTGTTTAAAAGCCTTAACATTCCAACCGGTGTTAAAGTAATGTTATGGTAGAAATAGTGCTCATTTACACATTACTATAATGAATGAAGCCGCAGAGGTGACAGAGGCGTGATCCATTTGAAAAGCAAGATTATCCACGGCGTTCGTAAACGTCGTTGACGAATTCACTCGCTTTGCACGCTGTTCGTCACAGTTGTCAAATGAGAACAAGCGTGCCACAGCCAATCAGCATCCAGTAGCTGTCACCATCAGTTAAACGACTAGAATCACACACATATGGTCATCGTCCGTAACATATGTTTAGCCCATCAGATGCTTTGTTTATTCATGTGAGATAATTAAAACGCCAAGATAAGTTATAGCTATTTATTTAGAATAATATTTAGTCTATAAAAGGGTTCTGATTTACTGCATCCTGAACAACATGATTATCACTTCTATGACTAATGCAGACTGCAAGGCATCGACGCGCAAAATTCCATGAATTTAGCAGGTCCTACCAGCGCAGCGTTGAGATTTTATACGGATCAAGTGTTAAAAAAAATCTGTTGTTTCATACAAAAGTGCAACACCTAGATCGTCAAAATGTATGAAACAACATTTTTTTTTTAATAATAACTCAAGAAAAAATTCTATACTGCGGTGTCTAGAATCATGTGCTGAATTCATGGAAAATAGTTAGTGCGTCGATGTACACCGTGTATGTAATGTCACAATATAGACAACACACAAACAATCCTTTATTCCCAGTAGTTCCATGTAGCTAGTTCCACATGGAACTATTGCAACCTTAAAAAATGAATACTTTGTACCATTAGTTCCATGTAATTTTAAACGATATAGTGACAATAAAGTTTCATAGTTTTTCAGATTATATTGCCCAAGTATTCAAGTTGGCTCTGTTCCCTTGCGGCTATCGACGCTACGAGCTTGTCTAGGTATACCTGCTACGAGCTACGAGGTCGCTTGTGGGTGCAGACAGACGGATTTATAGTTTTCTGTTGTAGGTTAACAGGAACATTCAATTATTAGCAAGGCTGGGGTAAATAATTATTTTACGGGAAGCCGGTGAGTAGAGGCATGCTTATAACATTTATGACCGACAGTTAAATGGGAAAATTTCAATAGTAGGTGCCTTCAGTTCTACCGAGAATTAAAAATAGACTTTAGAATTGGTGGAATATTGTATAACATTCTCTACGAGCTTTAACTAGGTGTAACTCCGTCCAGGCAATCTTGATCATGACTCGTTGCATTACTAAACTTATATTAAGTATGATATACCAACCTACTGAAAAGTAAGATTATATACGTAGGTAATGTATCTGGCTATTAAATGAAAAATAAAAAAAAACTTCGAGCTCGCATATAGGGGCCGTACGCATGGACGTACCTGAGTACTCGCTAAACTATTTTAGAATTGTCTAAGAATATGAACTTTTTATCATAACATCTCATTATAGTAATTTAATTTAAACACGACCACCAAAATTTTTACAAAATTACCTAATTGTGTAGTACGAGTATATTAAAAAGTTTTATAGTACAAAAAGGTTGAAGTTGTAAAAAACATTACAACTTCAACCTTTTTTTATTTTGTTCAGGTTTAAATATTAGTAGGTAGGTTGTGGAGTGATATCGCAGGAAAAACCGTGTTCGAATGTGGAATGTTGATTATAGGGTGATCGGTAGGTATCATTAATACATTGTGTATGACTAAACCGATAAAAAACTAAGGCTGAATGAGAGTCAAAAGTCATGAAAGCTGGAAAATCCCCAAATGGACCGCGCCACCGACGTTGCCAATGCACTATTTTTTTTTATTCTTTTGTGTCTGGACTAACCCGGAGTGGAAAATTTTCTGTTTCAGTGGAATATTATAGCTTTCGCTCTAATGAAAACTTCGGAGGTTTTTCTAAGACTTCCGAAGAACTATATAGTTTTCAAGTGGCAACCTGCAGTGCGATTCTGTAACCATCTCACCGTGAAAACTTAGGTGAAGTGAGCGTGGAGTGAGCTGTCATTCCAAAAAATGCTAGGGATTGACACTACTGACAACTCACATCAAGCTCACTTCACTTGAGTTTTCACGGTGAGATTTTTACAGAATCGACCGGCTGGCTGGAGTCTGGAGACTTGTGCCCGGTTCATAGCAACAGTTCTGTCCTCTATTACAATGGGACTTAACGTAACTGACGAAATGTGGATGTACTACAGGTACAGTCACGAGCAAAAGTATGTATATGAACTTGGCTTTATTCAAAAGCGATTTCCTCCTTTATTTTTGAATGAAATTTTATGTTGTTACGAACATAGCATTTTCGAATTATTATTATTTAAGTATTAATTGTCATGAACGTTGCATTCATTATTTCACGAAAAAATCGCGGTGCTCCTGACTATACACCTCTACCGTACCCTTCAGAGGAAATAGACGTGATGTTATGTTATATTATGTGCAGTTTCTTACTGAAGTCGTCAGTAACTATAGACAAGTTTTACTTGCTGAAACATGATACGTAACAACGCAATGTCAACTAGCGACAAGCGCGTTCAACTTCCTGCTGCAGGCATGTCTAATCGTTTAGCAAGTTTGGGCCAACTGAACGTAGCACCGCTGTGATAACTGCCGACTGTTGACGTAGTATATTTTATTGTCAATTACCTTACGATTGTCATGTCTCAATGTCAACCGGTGCCTGAAGTGATTTTTCATAGTGACGTCATTAGATTGGCGTGTGAAGCGAGTCTAATAACATTTATATGACCGGATTAAGACGGATTGATCAAGATAGGGCCATTCTGCAATTCATTCTTGGTTGCCGTGATACATAGCGGGTAATCTTAAACACAGGATACGAATTTCCTACTTAACACCGCTTTCAACTACGATTTTATGAAGTACCTACCTATGTGATCACAGATTAATTTTACATAGGCTGACGCTGCCTCTGTGCCTATCTATATCTAAATACTCACTCCCGATCCCTGACACTGCCGATCGAAATGCTAGGAGACTATGAGAACAACTATAAGAAATGGCGCCCAATATAAGGGGGCCTAGTCAAGCTATTATCACATACATAGTATGGTTTCGATTTCGGAACCGACATATTATTATCTTTAGGTACTCGATTTCCCGCAAAACTTACTCATTGCTTCAGTGCGTGTGAAAAGGTACCTACTAAAGTCGTATTATTCCAATATTATTGTATCTCCATAGTCTTTTTACCCTTTAGTAACGTCTTTACTCTGTCGTGCAGTAGTAAAACCAGCGTGGGTCCCTAACTGTCAATGGAAACGCGATTTGTTGGCAAAATGTTATAAAATTTGCAGTTCCGCGGTTGTTGTCTTCACTAGAAAGACTAAGGAGCTAGGTAAATCGATCGTAGCATAGCGAAAGTTTGCACATGAGGATCATTTTATTTATTTATCAACTTACATTTACCATTACAGTATAACCCAATGCGATAAATGCGCCTATTTTAACCTAATACTAACTTAACTTATTATAAACCATGCGTTCCTTGTAAATTCATTCAAAGATAATATTAATACCCATAGAACGTAGATGATTGCTCTTACCTTTTTCAAACTTGGAACTGGAGACTACGGTTACAGATAAACTATCAATTTTGTTTACTAATCGTTTTAACTTTTACTATTGGATCAAGTATATAGCGAAATACCACTTTTATGAATAAAAATACAGCCTCAATTAATTGACTAATTAACTACTACGTTACTAATTATTTACTACTTACATGATTACGAGGTAATGAGGGACTGTTAGTAAACCCAGCCGACAGCAAGACTAGCGTAGTGGCCATACTTATCTTATCTCATCCAATTTATCAATTGTGGAAATCAAGTTAACGTAAACTAAATTAGCTTGGGATCAAAAACAAACGTAATATTTCCTCTAAGTAGGTACCTGGTTATTATTTTAATAGAGCCTTGAAACAAATGGGTACATTCTAAAATCCCCAATCATATTCAAAACTTGTCTTTACTTATTTATTAAAATTAAATTACTTGCCTACCTAATACGTAATTTTTTAGAAAAGCGAACGCACGAACGACATACGAAATCGTGATTTATCATTATTATTCTATAGTACCTCATAGGTAGATCCCAACGTTGTCTTTATTTTTAGTCATTTGTCATTAAATGACAAATTACTAAAAATGCTTTTCAATTTTACTTTATATTCATACGAACCTAATAAATAAAATAATAAAAATGCATTAAAAATAGACTTACATAGTTTAGACAAAAGAAAGTCCTTTCAGTTTTCACAGCTGAGCTCCAAACTCGCGAAGTTGTATTACTAAACAACGCAATTCACCACACTTATCTAATTTAATATCAGAATTATTATTCTGGATAAGTGTTAAAACTAAAGTGTAATCCGTATTTCGGTACGATGTCGTCTGCCGCAACCGACTGTCGCGCGTTTTTGATCTCGTTTGAATAAATGTTTTGAAACAGCCGCCTCCTGGCTTTATTGAAAAGGGCGGCAAATAGTGAACACTAGCGACACCTATTTCCAATGATTTTCTTTTGTGAAAACGCCATCTATTGTTGAGTAGCGTAAACTAATTTGACCTTTCAACATACCCAGCGCTACTTAGTACACGGGCGAAAGGTGAACTAAACTAACACTAAAATGGGCGTAAATGATCTTGTTTTTTTGTTGAATTATAGCTACCAAAGAATAAACCAACTTGAACTATCAATGTAATCACGCCTGTATTTGGAAGGGTTAAGAATAAGAATCATTTATAAGAAAACACTACTCCAACCGGAATTTTACCGGCTAGATATTTTATGATCTTTTTTATTTGACAAGTTTTTGATATTTGTTTGTCGCCGAGATAACGCTGTGACTAGATTTTGAACGTTTTAAATTACGAGAATGGGCCTTCAAATCTCTGTCTCAATCTGTCAAAAATACCTCAAATTTCTCTACATTTTGACATTTGTTTGTCGCCGAGATGACACTGCGACGGTAAATGCTGCTAAAGATGTCAGTTTATTAAGTTGGAAACCGTTCTGTTCCTGTTTGAGAATACTATGCGTATCTAATAAACTTATTAGTCGGTTGTAGAATATAATTATCTTCAAAAATGTTGGACATAGGAACAAGTGTAATAAATAGGGCGATGGCTATTTGGCTCTTTTTTAATGAAGGCTTCACTGTAGAATGCTTTAAATTGTCTGGAAATATGAGCACCTGCTTTAATAATCCGTGGAGATAGAATAATAACCGACTACTTTGGTGTCTTTTTTATATTTAATAATTGGTATGCAGAGGAGTACCTACAGTAGGTACATCTACTTTCGCCAGTGATGTATGAGTGCCATTTATAGATGGGCAATCCACCGGGTTTAAGCCCGTTGCCAAAGCACCCGGTTTAAATCCGGTGAATTGCCATGTATAATGCTATATAATAGCGGGCGCCGAGCTTCTTGCTATCAGCCGGGTACAAATCCAGGCACCGAGTTGCTGTCATTTATTTATTAGAAAATAAGATATTATGATTATATCAGCCTATGATGTCCTACTGCTGGGACTTCCATTCTTTCCGCTTACGGCTTACGGCTGGCTGATTTTGTGCCTCAGCCTTGTGATTTCTGCGACGTCGGAGTTTCTCCTTTTGTACCCATTCCAATGTTAATTTGGCCCAGCGACCATCATCATCATCAAATGTCATTTGACAAACATGAACTGCCCAGTAGAATTTTAGCTTGGCAACTTTTTACCCGACACAAGTACTTAGGTATTTTTGGAACGAAGTTCTTGAACGCGGCTTGCGGTAGGAGTGAACTGGTAGAAATCTAAATCCATGCGACTTATTGTGCAAGGTGTCGTTTTGCATCCTCGTCAAATTCAAGGAGGTAACTATGCTACTGATTCTTGACACAAATCAATAATAAAATAAGTAGGTATTTTTTCTAGTTTTCGGAAATCGGCATGTGTGGGACACGCATTTTAAAACGCGGCCTGTGTGAGACCGCACTTTAACTGCCCTTTTACAGACAATAAAGAAACGCGGCCGCTTATACGATACCATAACGCGATTCTGTTCTTTGAAAGTGGTGTATTCTGAAATACTGTCAAACTTAAATAACTAAAGAAACAAGTATGTATTCATTATTTACCAGGGATCGTAATTTTATTTGATTATTTATGTCTTTCATAACAGCCTCCTAAAATTTGACAAGGATGCAAAACAACATCTTGTATCTAGATAGAAAGTCGCATGGAGGACATAACAGCGCCTGAGTTTTATATTATCTTTTGTCATGGGTGTCGTTTTCATGGATTTCGAGGGTGCTAAAGCCAATAGTGAGGTCAAAATGAAAATCAAAGATGGTGAAAACTTTATGAGAGATGATGAAACTTATTCACGCTCTCTCCGTCTCTTTCTATTAACACGCGTACGTGTGCCTGCGAGTATCGCGTAAGGAACTTCGTTCCATAAGGGGTCCCGCGACCGCACACGTTTTTTTTTATTACCTCGCAGTAGGTGCGAAGAATATATTCTCCTCGAGGTAAAAGATGTCTTCTTGAGCATGCTTAAATCAATTACTGCACTCAGGTATTTATCTTCGCTCGGAAGCCCTAGAATCCTTCATTGCGTTCGGGAGGCAAAATAGCGCCCATGACATTAAGACACTGCTTTATCCCCTTGGTGAAAAATCTACTATTATATTGTGTGGAACAATATCACATAGCCGGACATGCTTAGTTTTAACATACGAAGCAAAAACAAAAAAAACTGAATTATATTTGCAACTCTAATTTATTGTTTTTACACTTAACACATTGTGTAATTGAACTTCAAAAATTCACATAAATCATGTAATAACCTAACGATTACAATAAACATACGGTGATTGTCTTAAAAAAAGCAAAATACATTATTATGTAAATATTTCGGTAACAGGAAGAAGAAAACTGGCTAGTGGAACAGATTCATTACATCAAAAATCATTTAATACCTTATACAGCAGCCAGCCAGCTTTGCCTTGCCTTATGCAGCATAGCCTTCCTGTTACAGTTTAGTCATACCTATCTATGAGAAATTACTTAATAAAAATACAGAGGTGTTTAACACTAGCTTAATAACTATGTATTTATAAAAATGACATCCACGTGTCTTTTTATGATAAGGGGCTGTTCATTTATTACGTAAGATTTGAGGAGCAGGGGGTCCGAACAAGTCTTATTTTTTACGTGGGGGTGGGAGGAGTCTAGATTGTTCTTACGTAAGATCACAAAAGATAGCAAAAATTCAATTTTTTTGATACTTTTTCTTTGCAATTTTGGTAGATACTGATCTTACGTAAGATCAAAAGGGGGTAGGGGGTTCATCCAAGTCTTATTTTTTCTTACGTAGGGGGAGGGGACACTTTTGACGACGCGACGTGTTAATTTGAAGTGGTTAAAATTGTCTTACGTAATAAATGAACAGCCCATAATAGGATAATTCATAACAATATTTCATTGTATGTGCCCTTCACGCGTCGTCACCAAAGTCGCATCGTGACGGTGCTGCTACCTTTTTACTAGGAGATTCTTTATCTGTGAAGAAAATAAATGTTATGGGATTACTATTGAAACTATTACCTATTATTAACTATTAGTTTTTAGTTCTAGCCAAACTTAATGACCACTTTCAAGGTAGTGAGTGTCGGGGCCAAGTACGTATCCTTGTGTAGTCCCGCGCACATCTTAAATATTTGTTTTTGTATGTTTGTTTGTTTTGCTTTCACGCTAAAACGATTGAACAGATTTGAATGAAATTTTGCACATGGGTTGACCATGACCTGGATTAGGACATAGGATTCTTTTTATCCCGATATTCCCACGGGATCGAGACTTATGCGGGTGAAAACGCGGGGCGAAGCTAGTATTCAGTATTATACAGCATTGAGTTGCTGATTGTCTACGCAATAGACGCGTCGGTTTCTGAACGGTCATACAGTTTGACATGAGATATGTTTTGCTGGCAAAATCACTAGTTCATTTTAGGACTATAGATTAACAATGAAGATGTGCCAGTCGGGGAATAAGCTGACTGAAATGATTAGGCGTGCCGGAGGCACTGCGCGGTGGTGGGTGAAATAAAAACGTCAATATGTATGATACGAACCTTCTCCGACTAGACTGCTTCTGAGTGCTGACGCATCTGAAGTCGGAATCTTGAAGCCCTGTTTCAGTACCATGGTCCCATCCTGGAAATGAAATAAAACAGTTGAATACACATAATCTTAATTAAGTTGTAAAAACGAAAAGGTTGGATTTGTGATGGTGTCAGTTCGTCTTGTTTTTGCGCTGGTCGGCCTTATGTCTAATCTGCATTCGCGATTTAGTTGCCAAACATGTAAACAAATATGAGTTTTTAGAAAAGTAACTTTAATACCTACAAAATAAAGTTCAGTTTACGCTACAACTTCAAACATTTTAATAACTTTTTCAATAGTGGTAGTAACTCTGAAATTACCACTACAATACTAACTTGAAATAACATGAATTGGAAACATAAATTTGAATTTACACTAGCATATTTAAAAATGTTATTTGTTTTGTTTAACAAAATGATTGATACCTTTTTATTTTTTGTGTAATGAAATAACATGAATCTGTTTATTCTGTAAAATAGGATATTGGAACCCTTTTTACACGTCATATTATAAAAAAAATAAGCTAGATGGAGTCGACATTTCCTATTTAACTACCCCTGAGAAGAAATGGCGAAATAAACACAAGCGTCAAAGGCCAGACATAATCTTGGTCAGATAAAGTGAGGACAATGTAGATTAGTGCCTGAATTATTGTTTTGAGTATATTGAGGTACACATGCCAGCACACCAAGCTACCCGGAACTGTCAAATTTTCCCAATCAACTTTGAACCTAATAAGAAATTTGACAGACTGTAGTAGCTTGATGTGCTGGCGTCTGTACTATTAACAAACCTTTGTAAAAATGTTATCTACTGTGTGTCTGAAATAATGATAAATTATAATTAAATATTTAAAACACAATTAAGATGTATTTACCTTCATCTCCACCAGGCCCTTTTTAGCCATAGCCTCGACTTCAGCTTTAGTCATAACTATCTTCTGTACTTTAACAACCTTCTTGCCGATTTGCATCTCGCATAGTTCAGCTGCAGAATGAAACAGACAATTTTAAAATGATATGATAACTAAGTTTCTATTTTCATAAGATAAGCTTGATATTTTTACTTACTCCTCGCATTTACGGGAAGAGGCATAGCTTTCACTCCAGGAGGTAGGGATTTCATTGGAATCTGTAAATATAAGTATAAGTTCATTGTTTTTAATACATTTTTCAAACAGGTTGAAGAGCTGTTAGAAGAATGATATGTTAAAGTACCTCATTCTGTAGGATTTTTGAGCATTAAAACCCAGTTAAGTTACAAACAAGTTAAATAGTCAGTGATTTTGAAATATGAACGTTAAATATAGTGCAAATGTGCTTACTTTCTTCAACGTTTGTCCCGTGGGTGACACCAATGTGCTTTGTGGCTTCACTTCGGCTACTGGCTTACTGCCCTCCTGAAATATTATATTTTTATGATAATATTAAGTTTATTAGAAGGTAAGATCCGTTATTAAATTGCATCACCATGTGTATCTGGATCTTCTTTCCTACCCCAGTATTGTTTACGATCGTTGATATCGATACTAAAATCCTAAATAAATATCGATATTTGAACATCACTACTAATGATGCTATGTATTACCTTGTGTCATTGAATTATGTAGTTGTATTTATAATAGGAAACGCGGAGCTTACCGAAGCTTCTGAAGAGTTCTTGTTGTCTCGCTCTTTCTCGGCTACAGCAGTTGTCTTCGGCTTTTCCTTTTCACTCTCGGAGCCATCTTCGTCATCATCTTCAATTTCTTCTTTTCGCACTTTGGCGGCGCTATCGAAGTTTGAAATTATCATTAATATTTTTTGAAGAACACCAGATTTAAATAACAAATATGCGACTGCCAAATTTCGGTTAGGATTTTAGGAACGGAAAGAAAAGCCCACTTCGCATGCATTCATGCTTCTCATTAATGTAGAGAATGTTCTAAAGTATGTCTACAAAATTTGTGGAGGGGCGAGCAGTTTTAGATTAGACGATCTCTACCAGCCTAAGTTTTGTCTTGCTAAAATCGTTCCTGTCTTTTGTTTTAAAACGTATTCGTGGTACGGTCATAGATCAACATATCAACACTGGATATAGGCAGAAAAACGAGAAACAAGAACAAGCCGGTTCCCTCATGACTTTTTCTGAGAAATGTAAATTTGAATAGATATAATAAGTAGTACTAATACTAACACAGCGTCCTTGCGCGGTCGCCCTCGTTTCCTGGGAGCGGGCGTGCCGGGCGACGGGGTTGCTTTCGGTGCAGAATTCTTCGTGCTGGCTCTGCGGGGCCTTGGTTTAGGCTGAAACATTTCGAAAACGAACATCACATCTATGGAGCTGCCTAGGCAGGTTGATCAAACCAAACAAGCTATAAAATCTCATACTAGTTGTCGAGTTTGGTTGGCGTAAAGGCGTGTTCCGTTCTGCTACGTCAGGTTGAGTCGTACTTTACCGTTCAGTAGGTACCAAAATATGTCGATGAAATCACAAAGAATATATTTTCTTACCTCAATAGTCTTCTCAACCTCTTTATACTCTTCATCATCACCATCGTCTGAATCATCATTTTCTTCATCAGAATCCTGGGACCTGTAATTAGAAATAATAACATTGTAATGTAGCCAGAAAGATTATATATAACTATGTATAGAAGCCTTGTTATGTAGCTGTTAGCCGTGTGACGTTTACTCTCTTTCGAAGGTTTGGCTGTCGAATATTTTGGCGGTATCTACATCGCCACATGCGAACTACGCATCACAATGACCACACGCAAAATCCTACATCGCGCAAGCAGAATTTACCGCGCTACTAGTATATACACAACGTCCCGACATCAGTCGTCGGGCAGTAGCCCACCAGACACAACACCCGTCTGGTCGGAGGATCTTTCCTTTTCCATGGAGGGTGAGTGAACTGTACACCCTGTTTCTCATAGCTCTATATTTATCTCACTCTAGCACACCGCACGGGTAGCATGACCAAGTAAGAGAGAAGATTTCTTTAGAAATCTGTCTACAATCGTGATTTTGTCTATTCTTCCGTCGACAAAACCCGTTTCTATGGTGGTCATGCTACATACTATACATAGAAACGGGTTTTGTGTCATTGCTAAGTATTTTTTCTGTGAATATCTATAATATATTATTTATTTACCTGTCCCGTATCATCTTTGCGTAATCCTTAATTTTGGAAGGTCTAGTCGATCGGCGAATACCCTCTTCAGAATTGATCTTGTCGCTTCCATTTTTGACTATGGTCTGTAAGAAAATACAGTACTTAAATTAAATATAATGAATGTGACATTAAAATAATTATTTAACAATGCAGGTTTGTAAGAGAATGAAACTTGGCAATGAAGACTTTTCCACTTTGAACTGTTAAAAATTACAAACACTTCTTTTGTGTCAGCACCAGAATACGAGAATCATGCCGAGGTAAGAGTGAGCAGGTTGGTTGAGCGACCGCCCAGGATGCGCCTGACGAACTTTAACCACTGAATCAATCGTATAAACAGCATGAAATTGAATATGTGCGCTAAATTAAAATATCTAGTTCAACGTGTTATAAAGTAAATTTAGAGCAATAATATTGTAATTAAGGAAAGGGATGCACATAAGTGCGCGTAGGCGAGCGATTTGCTAACGTCGTCGCGCGCCCTTTTTTTCGTAGGAACGGTCAAAATGAGGTAAATGCCACACGTTCAAAGCATTGCCAGCTTGCTTCATGTTGTGAACTCTGCGATGAATGGATTGCTAATCGGGCGCGCGCTAAAATTGATATTTTAATTTTCTATGATAATATAAAAAAAAACTGGCACGACGGTAATTCGTGTCTACTTGAAGGCAATAACTTATTTTGCACTATCTAAGATGATAATTACACATTTTTTTTCAAGAATTTAGGTTTAGGAAATGATTATAAATTATAATGATTATGTAACAGTTACTGCACCTCCTATTTCGATTTGGGGGAAGATTTCAAGTCCACCCTGTATATAAATGACTAGCAGCGCCTCGCGGATTCACCCGTTTAAGTTTCGATCCCGTGGGAATATCGGGATAAAAAGTATCCTATGTGGTAATCCTGGTTATAAACTATCTGTGTGCCAAATCCACATCCGTTTAGTAGTTTTTGCGTGAAAGAGTAACAAACATTCATCCATCCATACAAATTTTCGCGTTTATAATATTAGTAGGAAGTAGGATGTCAGGCCACATACCTTAGGTGTTGTCTTTTCTTTCAGCTCCTTCTGTTTGAGTTCTTTTTCTTTAGTCTCCTTCTCCTTGACTTCTTTCTCCTTGACTTCTTTCTCTTTCACTTCCTTATCCTTAGTTTCCTTCGCTAGTTTTTCTTCCTTAGCGTTACCATTACTTGCTTTCGCATCCTTACTTTCTTTGGGTTCCTTATTCTCTTTGGTGACAACGCGGCGCTCCGGTAACTTCTTTTCGGGAACCGGTGATTTAGATACTATTTGCATTTTTCTATCATCTGTTGGAGTTCTGAAAATAAGGTATGAAATTGTTTATTGAAATAATTGATTTACATAAATATTTACAAAATAGGGCCTTAATACTAGGGTAGGTAAAATTTTTTGGATTCTACCTGAACTAGGAATACACCTGTGTCTCGGGTATCTCACTCACGTGCTTATACATAAGTATTATTTAAAATTCCTTACACAAACAGTAAATAATTTATCTACTATAAATTATGGTTATATTAACAGAAATGTGATACTTTTGCATCATCGTAAGACATTTTTGCAACCATGTTCTACTTATTTATTTATTTTGATAGGTACACCAACGACCTATCCACTAGAAACATTAACATAATGAAAAGAAAAACATAAGCATTGAGTTATGGTTAGAACGAGATAACGAGTGCAATAAAAGAACATTTCGAAATTTTATTTTTATAGTGGCAGGTACATGTGGCAAAAAACAAAAAAAAAGAACATAGTAAGGAACAAAAAGTAGATTATGAAATTATGATTCGTCGCTAATAGTTATAAGTTTTCTGCGAAATTGGGAAAAATGAGTCTGTAAATATATCAATATTGTTGCAGATATTTGTTTTATTATAATTAGCCATTAATCGATTCAAGAGTGCATTGAGACCAAGGTTGGTTCTTGATGAGGATGGTGCAAAGGTATTTATTTTGCGCAGAGATCTAGTTACGGTACGCCTAGGTACAGTTATATTAATTTCTGATAATAAGTCAGGTATATCCGCCAGATTATGGATGATTTTGTAAAACAAGAGCTGATCAGAAGTGCTTCTACGTTGTTCAAGTGACAACATATTGAAGTGATTAGGCCTTTGGGAATAATTAGCGTCATGGTCTAGGTAGGGTATCTAAAGCGTAAGTACCTGGTGAAGGCCTTCTGTATACGTTCTATCCTGTTAATATGGACACTATATATGGGATTCCAGACTGAAGATGCGTAGTCCAGTATGCTTCTGACAAGGGTGTGTAGTAAAGCACTTTTAGTGTCGATGTGGACCGAAAATCCGAACAAGTTCTCCTCACAAAACCCGAAACTTTTGATGCTTTGGCTACAATCGCGTCAATATGATTGATAAAAGTTAGCTTACTGTCGAGCTGGACACCCAAATCACGAATGGTATCAACCTTTTGCAGAGGAAACTTACTTATTATGATAGATGTATAAAATGGTTTGGATCAGTTAAATACATAGCATTATACATTTCTCTTTCTTTTCATTTTATAAAGTTTGGTGTCGTTCTCAATGCCTTACCTCGGTTTAGGAGTGGAAGTGTGTATCTGTGCCCGTCTACTTCTTAAAGTCTCTAAAGGCTTTGCTGGAGTTTTAGCGGCTTCATTGCGTGGATGCGTCTGAAATGAAGTTTTATGTCCATGTATTATGTTTTATTGACTCGTATCTCGATAGGCCAATAAGCTATAAAGTGTCAATATTTACCCTTTTCAGTTCTTGCAGATCTTTCTCCAACATTCGCAGCGACTTATCGCTGGTACCAGCCGAGTTATTCTCTGTCTTGTTATTGGTTTTCTTCTCAGCAACTGCAAAATTGTGTATTTCTATAGAAATTAATATGTAAGTTCTACTGAGTGCTTCAAAGATGTGATGTTTTGATCAAGCTACTAACTTGGTTCTGATGCCACTTGAGATATAACCCTTTTCTTGACTTCTTCAGCTTTTCGAAGGATGCTTGCAGTCTGTGATACAAAAAGCCCTTATGTACTTATTTATATATACTTTATGGTACAAAACAAAAATACATAACATAAAAAACACATCAAACACTACAAAATATACAATGGGGGGCCTTATTTCCTTTTTCAAGTATAAAAGTATTATGATGGACGCTTGGAATAACCATCGCCTTGACGATGTTTTGAGATTCGGTCAACGTTGACCGTGACACATTCATGACATTCTAATGTACGTTTTATTTTTAACAATATTTTTACAAACATAGTAAACGAATTAATTTCACTTCACAACTTTATTTTTTTAAATGATGATGTGGTTGAATATAATGTATGATTTTTTATCCAGTCCTTTTCAAGATAATTATGTGTGCGATCGGAAGCTTTAGTTGTTATAGTGAATAGTTTTATTATTGATAACGTACTTGGGCACATTAAACTAGATAGGTATCAACCTAGAGTATACTACTATAAGGGGAATAATAAGGTTAGTTTGCAAGGTTTTGACTCTATGGTTTATTAGTATCAGGTAGTGAACCTATTTATACTTAGTTTACGTTTAGTAAGTTTACCTGATTTTCACTCTTGTCATCTTTCTTGGGGGTGGTCACTGTCTTCGTGATGGTCGCACCACCAATGGTGGCTATTGAAATTTCAGCTGTCTCATTGTTTTTGCTAGCCAATTCTATCGCAGTCGCAAGATCCGGTAGAGGCATCTCCGAGTCGCTCTCTAAAATATTAAAAAGAGTCGTTGGAAACCTCTGAAATCGGCCTAGAAGGTAACAATATATATATATATATATATAACCTACATAGCTCACAGTAGAGGAATAAATGAATGGTATGGTATTCAGAAAAAATTAGAGAAAAATGAATTAGTTAAGATATGAAACTCCGTCTGACACTAAAAAAGACCCCGACTTTAGTTATAAACTTACATAATATAAAAACTTTACCTTCAGAATTGGTAGTGTCCAGCTTTTCCTCGTCGTCCTCTTTCACATTGGGTATCTGTGTAAAAAACCATCAATATTAATGTTGATAAAGATTCAATAATTAATGAAGTACTTGTCGACAAAAATAATTACCAAATAATCACTAGTCTTCTTAATTTCCACAACCATATGGTCGTCCAGTTCTTTTACTGAAAACAGTGAACAAATGTTATAATGAGTATACTTCATGATAATATTACATATGTGTAAAGTACATATTTATAATTACACTGTATTTTTTCTTATGTTTTATTTGGTAAACAAGGCATGAAAATCACGATTTTACGCATTAATCGCAAATCAAATCTTTGGCACAAGCTGCTCCAAATACTATAAATTCTATAGCCACAGTAATTTTCACAAAATCTCATTGCGTCATATTTGTTTACCAAAAAGGCAAGCACAGAAAAATACACTTTACATTTTTTTGTGGTGTTTAGCTCACCATTGATTGCAGAATCCTCTTCATCCTCGTCGACGTCCATCTCAGTCGATGACTCATCCTGGAGTAGATTCTACGACAGATTGTTCCACGTCAAAATTCAATAGGGATAAGGGCAGGAGTATGATAAAATGATCTAGATGGCTACGATATTAGAAAATGTTCCAATCACACTGTTTTATGAAGCTACGAATAGATAAACACTTGTGGATGTGTTATTAAATTATAGTAATTGGTTAATTTGAGTGCCATTAGCATAGGGTCGACAGATTTTCTCGGAGTGGTAACGCAAACATAAAAAACCACTACAGGGAATTCACATAGTGATCCTACTAATATTATAAATGCGAAAGTTTGTATGTATGGATGTATGGATGTTTGTTACTCTTTCACGCAAAAACTACTGAACAGATTTTGACGAAATTTAGCACACAGATAGTTTATAACCAGGATTAACATATAGGATACTTTTTATCCCGACATTCCCACGGGATCGAAACTTATGCGGGTGAAACCGCGGGGCGCAGCTAGTAAGAAATAAATTCATGAGTTAATCTTACCGGTACACTGCGTATTTCGTCAACATGCACGGCCCTCAGATGTAAATCCAGCTTCTCCTTCGACGTGAACACCAGCTCGCATAATTCACACATGAATTCAGTACCTAAGGAATGATTAAAAAATGTATAATACTGTCATGTTAATAAAAAGGCTCAATAATTTTGCCCCACTGCTAGGTATGCTTACCTAAAACGAAAAACAGTATATCGCTGCCTCTCCCTTCAAATAATAACAGGCGGGTCGAGTATTAATTAATTTACGAGTAGCCCATTTTTTGGCCAGATCGGCAAAGAATAGGCCACCCTGTATTTTCGTTTCGACAACTTCAAATTACACAAATTAAAATACAATGGAGCATGACACACCAGGTTTAGCACTTAGTGGTCGACACATCTAGATTGTAATCCCCACTACCAAGGCAGCAAGAATGGTGCTGTTCAGCATTTTATTGGTTTATTTGAACAAAAATAATTATGCCATATTATAGGGTATTAACGTCTGGATGAAACCAGCAGAAAAAGCTGTAGCAATATAAACACGTCAGTTTTATTTGGGGTGAAGCTAATTAGTTCTTTCAGCAAAACATACACAAGCTTCTTACCGTTTACGTGGGATTTTATATGCGACGTGACACCGTCGACGTCCTCGAACTTTTCCTGACAGAGTGGGCAGGTGAGGTTCTGTGTAGCGTGTATAGCGGAGTGGTAGATGAGCTCGTCTTGCGTCGCGAAACTGTCCTCACATTGTTCGCAACGGTATTGGTCGCTTTCGCCGAACGGGCCTCGGCAAGTGCGTATGGTCTCGCGGTGTTTTAGACGAAGATGTCTGTGGTGAGACAGGCAGTCATAAAAATATTTTCAGAAAGAAGCGTGATAAGTCAAAATACATATCAGAAAGTTGTTGCAAATCACGAGCGCGTCATGTGGCTCTTATTTCCATTGACAAAGGGTATATATTACAATGATTAGCGCGCACTCGTGAGATGCAAAAAATTTAATCAGTAATCTATTATTAAAAATAAGAAAGTCAACCCAAAAGGAATTGTTACCTTGTGTAATGGTGGGACTTGACAAAGCTTTTACTGCAGTACTTGCAGGGGAACGACCGCTCATCATTATGAACTTGGACATGTCTTGCTAATTTTGTCGTTGTTGGGAACCCTTGAACATAAAAAAAATCAGTCGTAATAATTTTATTGATTTAACCAGTTTAGCGTTTAAGCTACGCTAGCTAAATTATGAAATACTAGCATTTGCCCGCGTGCACGTCGGATATTATCCCAAGGAAACGTAATCCTGGGATAAAGAGTATCCCAGGTCTACCTGTGTGCACATTTAATTTAAATCCTTTCAGCCGTTAAGGCGTGAGAAGGTAAGACAAACAGACAGAGGAGCACAAATAAGCACATTCACGATAAAAACATTTTCGAATGATTGCAGAAAGTTGTATGAAACATTGCGATGACTTACTTAATTTTTTCGTGAATGTGCTAAATTATCTTCGCATTTTTATAAATGAAAAAGAGGTTTAGAGTACAAAATCTATAGTAACATTAAATCTTTTGTTCTCTAAACCTTTTTTATAATAAAACTCGCGTGTTCATAGCTCATAAATAAAAATGATATTCGCTTAGTTACTAAGCTTAATATAATAATCTTATTATTTTAAGTAAAAGTCCTTAGTAATCGCGATGAATTCTGCGTGTCCACTCACGCAGGCAGCAGTATTTACAACGAAACGACTTCCTTTTGTTGCGCGCGTCTTCTCTCATTCTCCGCTTGAAAGCCTTCTTGAGCATTCTGTAAAATCAAGTTCAGGAAGAATATACTCGAATAAAATATTATGCCAGATATAAAAATAAAGCTGAGGAAAACTGAATCTGTTTGTCTATTTTTGAAAAAAGCGCTTTACGCAATGTAATCAATAGATCCGCTTACTTGTAGCAGTCGTGTTGCGGTTTCCGCAAATAAAGAGGTTGATACAGATCTTGAGGTTTACCTGCACCACAAGCCACTAAAACTGCTAATTAATGCTGCTTTTTTTATTTAACAATAAAAAATTGGGATGTTGACATTTTGTTTTAATAATTCGTATTTAATTTGACAAATATTAAATATGAATTATTAAAAAAAATTAAAGAAGATTTAGTAAATATAGGTGATTATAATGTTAATTTATTCTATATGCTTTATTAAGATTAATTTAAAACACTTCTTGGCTATAATAGTGCTAGAACTTACACTACTTTCTACAAGTAATTCTTAAAAAATCCATTTTATTTATATATAGATTTCATAAAGTGAAATGACATAAAAATTGTCAACATCCCTATAAATAGCGTCTAATTAAACTAATTACACAGACGTGCGACTTAGGGTGCAAACATGAATAGTGTGCAAACTAAAATTTAATTTAATAACAGGTGTAAAAAGACGAATAACGAAGCCGAGAGTCCCTTATAATCCCTGTCATTGCGATCATTTTTTGGTACTGAACCTATGTGTCTCACATATTATGGTTCAGTACAAAAACCTTCTAGTAAATAATAATTAATGGTCCTCCCGACCGAATTTCGGCCATGGCGGCCAATCTCAGAGGAGACTGGCCATCTATCTACTCGGGAGATATTATAGTGCACAAGTGTACGTTGACACAGACTCACTCACTCTTCCCTCACAACTTCTTCACCTTATGGTTACGGAGTTATTAAAGGTATAATTTCAATTCTTTAACCTTTTTACTTTAACCACGAAAACGTTTATAACTCTTTAAATACCCCCTATAACTCCTGAACCGTTGCATACAGCATAAGACACACATAAATACATACACATATGTATACAACATAGCACAATTTTTTGCGTTACATTGCGCGCTGCTATAAACAGCGATTAGTCATACCAAAAATAAAGAGTCGTTTCTCAACAATCATTTTTGCTCGATATTACTTAATGTGTAGATAACGGCTTCGCGATGAGTCTTTTTACAGCCTATACCCTATTTAACATCGCTACAAAATTGAGACATAAGTACATACCTTTTTCTCAAATTTTGAAAAAAAAAAAGCACCACTTTGTGAAAATAAAACGATCGCCAAAGTACTACATACAATTTCGCATCGGATTTTCCTAATAAAAACATAAGATTGTACAATATTTTTATTTGTGCAGTTACAAGGGTGTGAGATACACGCGCGGGCTACCTACGCGACTACAACCCCCAAGAGTTAACTTCTAACTGCGATTACATCTGCCGATTTCCTAGTTAGCATTCCTTAAAATTGGATAGTGTAATAAGCGCTTTAGGGCCGGCGCCCACTGGCGGCACGGAACGGCAAGGGATTTTTATACGACGACTAGAAATATAACTTAAGTGTATGATAATAAAATTTAAATTTCATTGATGATGCCAAAGGACGTCGCGGCATGCCTAAGGATACCGCGGCATCATTGCTGCCGATGAAATTTCAGTTTTATTGTCATACTTAAAAAAAATGTGTTTCCCATACGAAAACAGTACTTTGTAATTCTGGCGCGCACTTTAATTTTTGGGTATAAAATGTTCGACAGTGGAATGATGTCCTTTGTTGAAGTAGAATTTTGGGTTTAAATATTCAAATATAAATCAAATCACTTAATTTGTAGGCTTTACAAATTGGCATCCACAGGGACTGTTTTATGACATTTTAGTATCAACATGATTCCGGTCAGAAAAAGGGATGGTGCTATCGATCATGTATATAGCTCCGTCTCTCTCTCTCTCACTAGAATCATTATAATAATAATAATATAATAATTATGGCACTAAAGTGTCATAATATGGCACCAGCACCCTAATTGCGTTACACTATCAATCACAATTTGAATAATTTTGAAGCATATTGCTAATACATTGCTTTATATGTTCGAAAAATTTGTCTGCTCAACAACGTAAATAACGCAATGAATGATGTTGAACTGTCAAAATGACAGCCATTCCTACTGTTAGTATGTTACGCAATTACTCCGCAGGTTTAGTACGTTTCCTGATCCATTTGTTTACAATTTAATCAGATACTTTTGGAACAGACCATAAGCATGTTACCCGCGCCGTATAGCAAATCGAACTACAAACTATTTGGTATGATAGCCAATAATATTCAACTTAGGGCTGATTTTTCAATCGAAAGATAATATTACTCGTGGAATAAAATTGACGTCTGACAGTTTTTGTATGAAAAAAAGAACTGTCAAAAATTCAAAATTATTCCTCAGATAAAATTTTCTGGGGTTGGAAAAGTCACCCCTTACTAATATTATTTTTTATTGTGGGCGTTGTGTTACAAGTTTTCAACTTAACTGGTACTTATTTGTTAAATAAAAGAGTGATATTAAAGAATTGACTAGTTGCAAGTTACAACAGCAACAAACTACAACAACAACAACACAGCAACAACAACAGCTTGTTCTACTGTACAAGCATTATTATAGATAAGAATTTGCCGGGAGTGGCGGTGCAGTACATTCATTACACACTGTCGACCAGGCATATGGATAATACGATACAAAGACCAGGTGTGCAAAAATTTTCATATACATATTATACAGGTCGGACTATTGAGACGATCCTACCTGTTGTAAGAATTTTTGCGATTTCTGACGTTTCTAGTACACAAACCTCAGTTGGTACTATAGTTTTTGATCCTACTAAGTAACTATGGATTTACATCCAAATTGGTTTTGAGAAAATTTCCCATTTTCTTGCTTTAATGTTTATTCACAAAATTTGTGAATAAATGTCAAAAAATGTTAAAATTAGGACAGCCTCCTTAGACCGTTTTCTGAAGATACAACGGTTAAGGTAGGGCCCGCCCTTACTGCCCCGTCTCAAAAATCCACCCTGTATGATTAAAATCGAAAAACTATAAAAGCCATTGCGTTTGAAAGTGCGTAATGATTTCCAGCTTGTTCAGGTAAACTATGCAGTAATATATATAATATAAATACGTAGAAAGCAGTTACATACATAGAAAATAGTAGCTATTTTTGGGACTTGGTACAGTCGACAGCACGACTGTGGTAACACTTTGACCTTGAGCTGGCGTAGCATATTGCGGGGTTTCAATAAGAGACTTATTTTGTTACCACATTAACCACACGTGCGGTCGATTGTACCTGAATAAATAAATAAAATTATGTATGTCTTTTCCTATCTCGGGACCATGGGGGTCCTGGATTTTTGGAAGACGTACGAGGAGCCGAAGCCACCTCGCAGACGCCCGTTAGACAACTTTACTTTGAATTTTATTATTATTATTAAATCAATGAGAATTATTTTGTAATAGTAATTGATGATAATTTTTATTCTATTCTAGTTTTATATTGTATTCAATTCTAAGATACTAAAACGGTACAAAAAAGTTTGACACGAAAAAAAAACGCTATTACATAAATACAATAAAATTCACGGGTCTTGATATCTTGGTACCTGAATAAATAAATTTATAATTATTTTGTATGTCTTTTCCTATCACGGGACCATGGGGTCTCGGACTTTTGGAAGGCGTACGGAGGCCGAAGCCAACACGCAGAGGCCCGTAAGACAACTTTACTCTTTCTCTAAATTAAATGATATTATTGCAATTAAAAGGTTTTTAAATGCAACAAATTGTTGCAAAAACAATTTTAATTATATTAACATTGAAAAACGTTTATTTTTATTTATTAGGTACTACTAAAAGTCATCGAATCCTGGTATTTGAACACGAACATAATTAAAAACAATTTAATAGTCTACATAGGACAGCATAAACTAGTTTGTTAGTAAAAAGAAAAATTATTACGTCAAAAGGGTCATCGGCACAGCACATTGTCAGGAGGTAGCAAACTTCTAACACCACTAAAAATAACAGTTTATGAGTTTAAAAAATATTTCATTTATATTATGAGATATTGTATAATAATTATTATATGTATAATGAAAATTAAAAGTCAAGTTTTTTATTTTTATTAATTTTATTCCATTACATTGTTTAAGAAATACTTGGGATGGGAAGTAGGGACTATTCGGGAATATTCGGTTCTGACCGGCTGACAGTAAACCACATAATAATTGATCACGCAAAGCACTGTGCATGCGTAATTGCGTATATAATATAAAATGATGGATATACATATAAGCTATGAACACACGTAAATTGGACGTTCACTTAAACTAATGACATACAAGTGTATAAATTACTTCAATTCATAATAATTAATGGATTTATTTTACCTTTTCCTCGTTTCGCTTTTCCTTTTTCTTGTTTATCAGCACCAGTTATAACTTTTATTCGGGCAGTTTTTGATCCATCGTCAGAGCCATCTCCAATCTACAAAATAAAAATGATTTTAGGTGATAAAGATATAAATATAAGGCAGGCTATGGGCAAATGTGCACAAATAACGAGACCAACTGATTAGTATATTACTCATATGTAAGAGCAAGTTAAATAAGACAATTGTGAAAAAAAATCTGTCTGTAAAAAATTATAGCTAAATAAATAAAATAAAAATATTTTATTTCAAACCCACAAGATCCATAGTTTTGTTAGTTATTACATACGACTTAAGAAACTATTTTAGTAACAAGCGCAAAACATTTAATTTAACTTATATTGTTAGTGCACTACAGGTACTTACATACTATGATAGTAACAACAATGCACACACAATCAGTTCATGTACCGTCCGCGCTCACCTGACACACCGGGCACATGAACAGTCACGAGCACCAATATGGCAACTTTCAAATGCGATTTTTTCGTGAAATAACGAATGCAACGTTGAAATACGACACATTACACAAACCTATGGGTTCGAAAATGCTATGTTCGTAACAGCATAATATTTCATTTAAAAACAAAGGAGTAAATCGCTTTTGAATAAAGCCGAGTGTATACATACTTTTGCTCGTGACTGAACATGTACCCAGTGAGCCATGATGTCGCAACACGGCATATCACTGATGACCTTCAGAATGCTATTGGCGCTCCCACGCACTCTGCGCATGGACACCATCCGTTTTCGTAGGATGGTGTTGAAACCATCCACACGTGTTTCAGCAAACATCCCGGAGGCGCTGCAGTATCGTGGAAGACAAAAAACCCAACAACATCCTGAAGGTGTTATTGTACTGAACTCTGAGGGCGTTGTGTATGCCCTTTGCGTGTACCGAACCCACAGAGTGCACGTGTACACCGACTGGCAAAAAGCCTTAAAAAGAGTTGATTTCACCTCTGGAGTACAACGCGCAAACCTGCGAGCCAGCATATTGCATCGGACAGCCAACGCCCTCCGTTCTCTTTCCATATCGGCATCGTCCTTTAACTCCTCAGTTACTATGTGCCCAAGATATGCGAACTCTATTACACGTTCAAGAACCGTACCACTTAATACTCGTATAACAGGGGGGACATGTGCTATTTTTTTTTGGTTTACCCTAAAAACAAGTAGTTTGCTTTTTAGAACGTTACACCTAAGACCATGCGCCTCAGCATACGCCTCGCAGACAGCCAATAACTTCCTGAGTGCACTAACTGACGGACCCAGCAGCACCATGTCGTCCGCATAACTAATGCTATTGACACAGAGACCGTCAATAGAACAGCCAACCTCTTTGCTACTAAGCCCGACAATCAGCTGGTTTACGTACAGGTTGAAAAGAGCTGGCGAGGTCAATCCACCCTGTCTCACACCGCATTCCAACCTGTACTCGTCAGACACATCATTGGCCCATCTAACTTGGTTGGTTTGGTGGCCATACCAATATTGAAACATATTTGTGATGGCGTCAGGCAATCCCGCTTCGCGCAACTTACTTCACAATATGAAAGCCCTGCTAAGATCTGGAAACGCTGCATATATCGGCGTCCTTCTCTTTGTAGAGTACCTGACAGTATGCTTGATGGCAAAGATAGCACTTTTAGTCGATAGCTGAGGCCTAAAGCCGTACTGCGCATCGTGTATTCGTAGGTTTACTAAGTTGTCCTTCCAACACACTGTCAAGTACCTTAGCCGTTATAGTCGCCAGCGAGATCGGTCGGTAAATACCCACGTCACTAAAGTCACCTGTTTTATTTTTCAGTATTGGTACAACCACCGTTCTCATCAAATCCGCGGGTAGGTAGGAGTGTCGAATACAGAAAGTAAACAGTAATGCTAACAGCCGAGGGATATACGGTCATGTTCCAAATGTTCTATGCTGAGGCTGTCGTGTCCCGGCGACTTGCCACGTCTCATACGTTTAATAATTAAACTAATCTGCTTGGCCGTAATGCGGGCAGGCACCTCAGACACAACAGCACCAGCAACGCCACCCTCAAAGTCCGGCTTCACAGGGAGATGCAGTTTAAAATGATTCATGAACACGTTCGCGGTCTCCCTGGGCGTGCCAGCACCGGCGACGCTCACCGGAATGCCAGGCTTAGGGTTTAATTTTTTGGTGTGTTTCCAAAACCCACGAAAGTCTTTCTTATCATGTTTTGATGCTGAACTATCCATTTTAATTTGTTCTCGCTTGTTTTGACAATACTTCAGCTTTTGTTTGAAAATTCGTCGAGATTCAAACATTTCATTAAAAATAGTTCCCACGTGTGGTTCCCCATGCCAAACCCATTCCGTGAACTTTTGCCTGGAATTCCGGTGAGCATCCCTCACATAATTATTCCATCCCAGAATAGGTCTACCTTTTCCTACCCCCCCTTTATCGTAACTTTCATATGAGTACTCAGCATCAGCAGCCTCTTGTAATGATAAAATAATTTTCTGGTGTAAACCGTCTATCACTTCATTATGTTCTAGTTCCTTACCGATATTATTACAAAAATGGCTTAGTTTACTAGGAAAAGTAACTAAAGTCAAATGATTATTTTTTCAATTATTGTAGCATAAACTGATTGATTGATTTTAAAAAAATAGGACAAATGCTAAAATGATTGAAATAACAAAGATTTAGGTATAATTTTTAACAGACAGTTTTTTTTAAGGGTGTAGTAGTAAAATTTGTTCTTTATTTATGAGACTATTCAGTGACATAAGTTTTGTTAGTGATGGACATAAAACAAACATGGGCAAAAACTTACCTTGGTCCAACAAGGCCCACCTTGTTGGACCAAGGCCCACACATTTTTGCCCAATGTCTTTTCAATCAATGTTTTCTGTATTTTTACATTCCAATATTTAAAAAAATCAATTATTGTTTTTTTTTATCTATCAGTTCAGTCACGAGCACCAATATGTCAACACTAGGCAACTTTCAATTTCGATTTTTACGTGAAATAACGAATGCAACGTGGAAATACGACACATTACATAAACCTATGGATTTGAAAATGCTATGATCGTAACAACATAAAATTTTATTCAAAAATAAAGGAGTAAATCGCTTTTGAATAAAGCCGAGTATATACATACTTTTGCTTGTGACTGTACAAAATATACCAACCATATTTGCAATTATTACCTATTGTTTTCAAATTACCTTAACATTGTACACATTTTCATCATCCTCTTCATCTGTGTCCGACTCTTGGGCGGTGACTTGCACAGTAGTACCACCCTCTATTACTGTCTTCATTAGAGGGACCTCAGGTGCTTTGTTGGCCAAACGAAAAAACTAAAAGGATATTAATTATGAGTTTAACTATGAAACTAAGATTTTACAAATGAGTTTCTTTTTAAAATAATACTCTTTAATCATTTATTAGAAACAAGCAATACCTAATTCAAGTTTTCTTAACTTCTTGTAAATGTCTTTAATTTTTTTTTGTTATTTACACTTTTGTTGCTGACTGTACATAATACCTGACTAAAATAAGTATTAATATTAATGTAGAGGACTGAAAACAACAGAAAAATGATTTTGTTTTGCTCTGATCAGAATATTTTGGTCTACTTACACCACATATCACTAAAGGACATTATTTTATTTCATACCTTCCCAAAAATTAAAGTCTGCCAGCCAGAAAAAAGAGCTGTTTTCTTATGGGAAATAACATCATGAGCATTTTTGATATTACATTTACAACAAAGGTGTACAACTTACCCCCTTGGTATTTGTGTGTAAGTGCTGACTCTCAGCCTAATTTGAATAAATGACTTTTGATTTTGATTTTGATTTTGATTTGAGTTTGAAGGTACCGAAAATTATAGTTTTTCCAACATTATTTTTTGACATTTGTTTAAAGATGCAAACAGTTATTGCCCAAGGTAGAACTGGACATGAGATTGTTTCTCATTTTAAACATTAATGTCATGCTCGAAACATTCTAAATCAAAATATGAATTTTAGTATTTTCACCGTTGCAATGGAAGGGTTAATTGTAGTATAAGAGCAATTAAAATTAATCCCATAGAAAACAAACACAGTTTTCTTATGGGAAATAACCTACTGCAAAGCTCTCTTTGTAATAGTAAAAAATGTTGAGGGTGTTATTTCCCATAAGAAAGCCATTTTGTTTCAGGCCAGTACTTTCATTTTTTGTATTTGAAACCTGAATGTTGTCCTTTAACACAATTAGCATTAATTATTTAAAACATTATTCTGTCTGTCATCTTCAAACCATTGACAAAAATAGAATGATAATTTTAAATTCATATTTAGCCATTTGTGGTACAAGCAGGCCATAATTTATCATTCTGCTATTTGCCTATCTATGCTTTAGGAATTTATTATTATTTTATACTTACTTTGAGCACGGACTGTGGCCAGGACATTGGCGCCAAGGGTGTAGCATTCTGTATGAACTGCAAGACATGCTCATCAGCTTGACGACATATATGCTTGAAATCATAGCTCAGTTCCATGAAAAACTTGCAGCGGTTGCAAATATAAGTAGGCATTTTATCAGACGGGAAGACCTGAAAGGGGTATAGAATGTTTTTAATGTATTTCTTTAATGTTAAATTACATTTATTTCTGTGATCGGTTCAAAAATCACATTTAAATGTCAACATTAATTATATTTTTCAACTACATACATAGATGTATTTGGTGTTTCATAACCGACTACTCTATAGATTTTTTTTTCTATAATTATTATTTTAATTTTGTAGTGACCTACTCCAAATATGTAACTTAAAAAAAAAAAAAACAGTAATCAAAAGGGCCACCAGGCGGCGCCTGCTGGAAAGTAAATGACACAAATCCACAACATAATGTAAATTGCAGCCTTTTTACCATCGGAAAATTATGTAAAGCGTAGTTAGTTAATTAGTCAATAATTCAATAAGTAATTTTTACAACATTGACTACGTACTCAAGGAATAAACAAACAGTTTTTATTTATATTGTTCGTGTTCGTACATTCGGCGCCATTAATGCTATACGTACACAAAACCCACTATTTATTTAGAATTATATAAGTAAACAAATGTTATTTCGTATTGGAATAGAAAGTATAATATATGTACCTCAATAGAGACGCATGATAATATTTTTAGTGGAAGATTAACTGTGTTTTTTGTAGATCGTTTTTCATAGATACTTGTTAGCGTATCGCCTTGTGCTAAACAAAAACGGCAAATTTTAATGGAAGACAAACTATCTCGTCTTGCCTCCATTTTTATAACTGATAATAACACAACACAACACTGCACTTCACTCAAATTAAACTGATATTTTACTCCATAACCTCTTCCGAATATCACAAATTCACCATCGATTTTGTATTGACACTAGCGCCACCACAAACGCTTGGTGTGACGCCTCGTACGACCGCAGAGGTGTTGCCAACTCCAAAAGTTTAAATGATCGAATTTCGTCGTCGAAATTATTGTTTGTATGACAAAACAATACAGCAAGAAGTTAGTTGTTTAATCAATTAAGCAAACCTGAAAATTATCGTACTATTCAACGTAATTTATACAAAGTCAAATAATTTATTTCAAATAGGCACTAAGGCACTTTTGAACTTCAAAACTTACAAAAAATTGAATTGATTCCAGTCACCCCTTCCAAAAGGTAGTTTCGTATTGAGAAGAATGGGCAAGAAACTCCACCATTACTCTTTTAAAATGATTAACAACATATTTTGTTTATGCGGTTATTAAATAATTATACAATTTAAATTAGCATCCAGTTTGATTTTGTTTACACTTTAGATTGTCCAAGCATTGATATCTTGGATTTATTCCTCTAATTTTTACAGTGGTTTACAGTTTACAATGGTAGCCTAGTAGTAACGGCCGCGACTTAGGAGTTGGAATAAAATTAGTATGTTGGAATCCTTGTTGGCGCTTTATTTTGTGCAATTATTTCATCACCGCTGTTCTCAAAACGGTGAAGGAAATCATTGTAAGCAACAAGTTTATGAAAAAAGAAATCGCAAGCCTGTGAATTCTTTCAACCCGCACTGTGCCCGCTTGGTGGATTACGGCCTATTCCCTCTCAATAAGAGGACGTCTTTGCTCCAGCAGTATGAACATTAAAGGCTGATTCTGATTATATTAATATGCTTTGCTAATACGCTAATCGTACACACCGTATCACTGGCTAAAATATCACACACCCCATAATTATCGTACGGGTTGGCAACACTGGCAGAGCGGGAGACGCCGTCGTACAGCGCTCGTGGCGGTGAATAGATGTAACTGTTTTAATAATTTACAACTACTCCTCACTAGATGTCAATAGTTGTATCTGTAAGCACAACATAACATCACGCCTGTTTTTCCCGAAGGGTAAGACAGAGGTGTGCTAATCGTATCTATGTTTCGCTAGTTGTATCTACGTAGGCCATATTGTATTTGTTTTTCTTTTATCTGAGTTATATCTCTCTCATGTAACAAAATGAGCCTAATCCTAACGGTGACGCGTCCTCGCTTTCAACTAAAACTACACATTTGTGATTTAAGAATGGGTAGGCCGTAGGCAAACTCGGGGAAATGGTAAACACTGTGTGTACCCGCTCACGGATCCCGCTTGGAGAACAAGGGTTCTACGACAATCTGACTAGAAATGGCAAAACGCCGCTACACGGGCAGGATCGCGTGCACGTTTTTCTCAGAAGCAGTAGCGTTCTGCTAAAGAATTAGATCCCGGCCCTTATTTCCAATCCAGGCAGTAAAAAAAAGTAAAACCTTCGTTTTTATTTTGTTTTTAATTAACAAAGTAGGTACCTAATCGAGTATCCTCGATACATGGATTCATACAAAAATGAAGTAAGCTACTACAAAAAATATTATAATCAGACTTTAATTCGACTTTTTATTCATGATAATATTTAACAAGAATTAACAATTAATTTCCTTAAATTTAAATAAAAATACCTACACGGTACGGTACTTTATGTTCTCATATAAACAACCAAAATAATATAAAACATACAACACACACACATTCATTTTACGTTCTTGGGGTCTAAAAGGCCACTTTATACAATACCTCTAAAAGCTATCCATTAGCAATTCCTCTAATTTTCGTTAATTATGGTTCTAATTAGTTTAATCACCTACAATTCATTTCATATCAATCATATTTGGTGTAAACATTTACGAATTTCCATACAAAACTGTCAAACAGGTAAATTGCGTGAAATGAATTGCAAACAGATCATAATTATTATGAATTGTCAGTTTGTGGCCATTTTACGATTTTTAATATGATTCATATTGTTATCCTATTATGATTCTGCCGAAGTGGCCTTTTAGGCCCCTTGATCTTGAGTATAATTAGTTAGGTACGTAGGTACAGACGCCAGCATATCAAGCTACTACAATCTGTCAAATTTCTTTAATAGATTTTCAACTTTACTGCTAAAGAATTAAGGTTCAAGGTTGATTGGGAAAATTTGACAGTTTCGGGTAGCTTGACCTGCTGGCATCTGTACACCATTGTTAATAAAAATACTCGTGTGATTTATTATCGTTTTCTTTATATTTCCCCCTTATTTATCAGTTTGATTGTAGCTAACCTTTCTGGGGGTCTACGCTCTAAGCACGAAATCCGTTGTTTGGGCCGAAGTAACGGGCGTTTCCTACTCCGTATCACCTTTGGGAATTAGTACCTAGAATGAATAACAACACGATTTGACAGCAGGTCCTTACTGCCGATATGGTTTTTTACTATTGCCAAAACCCATATCTGACCCTTTTCAAAACAAAATCCCGTGCACATGATGACCACAGCTTGCGTCCGTAAGTAAAACAAAAGAGGATCCTCTTTAGGTAGACTAATAATATGCGCTGCAAGCAGGAATAGTCCCTACGGTGCCGGTGGTCAGATATAGATTTTGGTCAGGTATCTTCGTTGCCGGACTTAGAGAGTAGGTAGGTATGTCCAGGGGACACGAGTATCAATCTTACCTTTTTTAGAAAAATATTTCCTTAACCATAATCATTTATTTGTCAGAATATGGTATTTATCTATAATCTAGGGATTAAGGGATATAATGTAGTACCTACTTTATCCCTTCATCCCTTTCCTTTAAAACTAAATTAGATACACTAAACATTGATCTTCGACGAAGAAGAGTCGCAAAAAAAAAACTGGCTTCCAACCCTACGTGACCGGTCGATGTAGCGATGCTTGGGGGACGCCAACAATGAACGTCTTTCGGCTGAATGATGATGATAATGATGAGTAGGTAGGTAGGTACTTACTTATTTTTAATACCTAAGAGGCACTAAGAGCCTGTCTTGACAAACCGATTTACGCCTGACTACGAAGCAACTAGACGCCCTGAGGGCTTCATTCGCTCATAAGCTCCTATGTGTGAGTAAATGTCTTCTGTGCTCATATCATGAGTGAGTGCGTGCATGTGGATTAAACGCACCTATCGGTTACTAGTTTAGGCGCTAAGGAACCGTTCCCTCTGTGTCGTGACGATTTTTATTATCGTTGTACGACTTTTGTGGGCACACAATGGGTTCTGAAGAAAGAAAATTGCAAATCGCACTGCGAAATAATCGCCGACAATATGTAACCGATGTGTAACCGCAACAGCAGCTTTACAATCAACGACACTTTGAATAAGACGACTATCTAACCCTCACGAGGGTGGCTAAGAAATAACAACCGCACGGGTCGTTCCATCAGGTTAATCTATGCTTACCGCGGCTGGCCCGTGGATGGGAATTCGTAGATCTTTGACAGTCGTTTCGGGTCGTCAGAGTGTTGTATTATACCTAGTAACTGGGTTGTGAAGATTGGATAGGCAGTCGCTCCATTTAAAATACCATTCAGCTGCATCCGGTTAGAGTGGAAGCCGTCCCCAACATAGTTAGGAGAAGGCTAGGCAGATAAGTGACTTACGATACAGTGGACACCATAAGCCTCAATTTTTTAATTAATCTATGACAGCCGAACATCTGCTATTGAAAGGAGTTATCGAAAATGGTAGTAATGATAGATGATAGGAATTGAAACTAAGTCGATAAGATTCGATAGCGTTCATATTATTTTGTTAGGTTAATAAATCATATCTAGTAATTATTAATATGATTGTAATTCTGTTATCGGACTTACAAGGCTAATACCAATGTGTCAACATCTCACAACTTCTCGGATGCTCTAAATCGTTGCTCTTATGTTATGTGGTGTTATAAATAATCGCGGCATTAATAAAAATATAAATAAAACAAAGATATGGAACCGAATAATACAAGTTTACAAAAATCGAGACATTCTTTGGATAGTGCTTTAGTGGCTAAAAATGATTCAAAAACGTCGTAAGTACTATTTTACAATCATTAATTTAATATAGACGCCAAAAGTGAATTAAATGCTTGTAGGTATCGGAAGGATAAACCGGACGATAATAAAGGTGTCTGTGAACTAAAATCAAAATGTGTTAAAATTTGGTCTTTGTGCTGCATTTCGGAGATTGACATACCAATGTATTGTTTATTTTTAAAATTCAGTACAAAAACAAGAAAAAAAAAAGGCGAAGAGGAGGTAAAGGGCGATCTTTTTGGTCAGCTAAGCTAATAAACTATTTAACGTTAAATATTTTTGATCGGTGCACCGAAGATAATTGTGCATAATTTTTTACTTTTATGCAGAGTGCCAATTTTGTTCAAATAAAACGATTTTTAAACACAACATACAAGTGTTCAGTGAAATCGGGAAAGTAGACAGGGAAATGACCTTTTTTCTGTAGGGGGACTACGTAGTAACTAATCTTGAAAATGGCTCAATGATCCACCCCAAATACAGAAGATACCTATGGCGCAGCAATGTTTTATGCTAGAATTCAATAAAAGAGCAGCAAATAAATTAAATTTTTATTTGCAGATGGCGTCCTAGTTCCTTCGCAAATATTGCCAGTGATTATCTTAGGAAACCAGAGCCGGTGCTGGATTCTGTAGCTGGTAAAAATGTGAACCACAAAAATAACATTACCAACAACAAAAGTCCAGAGCATCCAGCAGCTGAATCTGCTCCAGCTACTCCAGAAGTGACTCCCAAACATGAAAAGGTACAAACAAAATCGTCGATTACTAAGTTAACAATAGATTTGCTTACTAATAGTAACCATTTAAAAAGACTCACTGAAAAGAGTCTTGACGCAATTTTACCGGTAGGTTCCTAAATGCTTATAAGGATGATAGTACGATATGTATACGCTGCTCGATGGACTTACGTACCTTGGCAAAAGTCCTCCCCTTTTCCTCTCTTTTCTTTAACTTTCTTCGAAACAGAGATGTTTTATAGTTTAATAAATTTAATAATAACTGTAAAATAATGACAAGCAATAAAAGTGTACATTTTTTTGTTGCGTGTGCAAACTTACTCCCACAACGCCAAAATCTTGCCAAGTTACGTGCCAGACTGTAATGAATCTATATTCATCAACGTCATTTTATTTTAAGACCTTATATGAACAAAAGCCTGCCAGGAAAAATACAAACGATGTATGTTACGATTACTTTCCAGCGGGGAAGGTAAGCCGCTCAAAGGTTTGACAGACTATATCGAATACCCTAAGTCTGAGAACCCAATACGATCGCGAAGTAATTTTAAGACGTTGTACGATCGCAATCCAAGCCTTTTATTTCCTAAAGATCTATAAAATTATGTGGAGTCTGCAAAACACCATAACCAGTGTTTATAAACGGCTATTCAAAATTATTTGACTCATAAGTGGCTTTGAAATTGTCATTATTGCTATTAGTCAGACAGAACTTGAGAAAGTTTCGTAGCGGAGCTGATTGTCCGTAGTCCAGTAATTGGAGGAGACATCTAAACGGCCAAACCTTTACATATTTTCGGTTTAATAAATCGTTACACCTTGCAGCCAAAAGCCGAACCTGCACCTGCATCTGCTTCTGCACCTGCCTCTGCACATAGTTCTGCGCCTACCTCTGCACCACCAACACCGACACTCTCCATGAGAAAGGACAAGACTATACGGAACACTGTGGTCGACATCGTCATCGTGGAAGCCAAGGGCCTCCCAGACCCTCCACAGGATAGCCATTCTCATTCAGTTTATTGTAAATTCCGGTAAGTGAATCATTAATGTTGGGAGTTCTTGACGTAAAACCAGTCTTAGTTTAAGGCGTCGTTCACAGTGCACCACATTACGTGGGAACAAGAGACGGATAACTGTTTCTTCATGTAGATAAAACTTACTTACTTACTACTTAGAGCTTAGAGCATATTATCATCAGGTGAATCAGTACTGCATAGTTATTCATAACCATTCGGCAAGCCATTTCGAAAATGACACCTTTTCGATTCTTGATTCCCCTTGCCCCCGACAGCAAACGTAGAGAATAACGGGTGTCTATTTGATTTAAACTGTTTACTTTTTGGGTTTCGGATTCGTGAACAGCGTTTATAGGACTGGGATTCGGGGACTCAGGATTCGGTTCGGAAGCGCATCTATTCTGGTTTGTACTGATAGTTTGTACCCAAATAATAGGTAAAATAGGCATGACATAAGAAGAAGGGAATTACCGATTAACAACCTCTTTGTTGCAGCTTGGGTTCTCAATCACACAAATGTAAGTCTGTGACGACCACAAAGCAACCACAATGGCGGGAGAGGTTCAGTCTACATCTGCGCAATGATCAGCTGTTAAATATATCTCTACATGATAAAGGGAAACGGAAGAATTTCATGGGCAGGTATGGGAAAAGATTGTCTTTATTTATTACAATTCAAAAAAGTCCTCTTGACTTCCAACTTGTCGTACCTTTCATGAAATTTTGTCATAGGCACAGCATAACGTTTTACCGAAGCTTCATAGCTTCGGTAAAACGTTATGGTGTGCCTATGAAAAAAAATTAACAATCTGTTTCGTTATAGAACCGTCCTCTTCATTTGTTAGCTCTCTCAATGGACTGTAGGCTTAGCCGCGATAAGAGGTGTTTTTCTAAGCTCTCTAAACAGTCTGCAAAAGATGTATATAAACTTCTATTAATATTGATGATTTTATCACTTATAATACGCGAGATTTTAACTACTTAATTAATGAGTGTGCCAGTTGTGATTTGATTACTTGTTTGTATAAACGTGCATGTTATCTTGTGACCTTCCCCTGGGGCCAGGGGCAGTATGTGTACCTCTGAGCGGCATTAGTGAACTTGGTAATATTTATTGTTTTTTTTTACGTGTATGTTGCTCGCAGAATTGTCAATATTTATTATCAATTGTTTATTTTCATAAAAAAAACTGCTTCTGACGTTAATATAGTGCGCCACCTATATAAACGGCGACAGCGATTCATTTTCACTCGTTTCGTAAGCTCTCTGATGACTTTCAAAACTAAATTTGACTTCGGCCCATCCTCCACAATGGCAGAATCGTGTTTCTAACACGGAGGTGTGGAGGCGATTTTGATGAAAATCCAACTGAGTTGGTGTGGTCATGTACAGCGAATGGATGCCAGACTACATAAAACCGTTTTCTACTCGGAACTCGCCCAAGGAAACTTACGCTACAAATCCACCTTACGATTTGTGGCATATCCGTTGATATGCGCAATAAAATTGTGTAGGTCATGGATTGTCACGAAATAAAGCTTCGAAAAATTCTGAAACTTTTGCCTAGGTTTTCATGTGAAAATACTAGACATTAAAAAATTATGTAGTACCTAATAAAACCGATATTTTTTAGTCTTGCGTCAATGGTTACTTAGTTAAATTATTTTAAAAGTTGTGTTATAGACCTGTCGACGCGGGAAAGGGAGCGCACACATGACATCTGGCAGGACCTGGACGAGGGCTACGGATCGGTACATCTGTCAGTAACGTTGTGCACCATCCGTAATAGTGGACAAGACCCAAAGCAAATGATCGCGACCACAGAGCCCAATGTGGACGACTTACGATCTAAATATGTACGTATTCATTCTAATGAAATTATTAACTTGTATTTATTATACAAAATGGAGATGACAATAAATTTAACTTCGCATATCTATTTGCGTTCCCAGTCTGCATACAAAAATGAACCAAATATATCCAATAGTTTAGTCACTATATCTACTCAAAGATTAGCAAAACCCATAGTTACACCATCACTAGTAGGTATTTAGTTTGTTTAAAAAATCACTTTTTTATTTCCATGTTAGGATTTATTTGAGAGTTGCACAATACTTCTATGTGTAAGTATTGCTAGTGTTTTCATTTACTCATTACCGACTCCACATTGTATACTACCTATTTACAATTAAAGTATAATCATTGTAAGATATATTTAAATAAAAAATAGTAATACCTAGGCCATGTGGATTTTCTCGTAGCTTTCGTAGCAGCGCTACGCAATATGCGGATGTAAGATTTCGTAGAGGTGCTACGCCATAAACAAGTCTACTCAAAGGAAAGTTAGAAATAGGGTGCCGTAAAAAGAATCGAATTGAATCAGCATAATTATTATAATATTATACAAAAGACGCAAAAATAGCATTTCGTAGAAGTATCCATACAACTTATTCCTACTTTCGTATGGTGATTTCGTAGAGGTGCGCTACGCTATGGAAAACATATGAAAGGGACGTGGGAGAAATATTTGTGTATTCCCATAGCGTAGTAATTATGTCTGTTTTCATCAGACATAGACAATTTTAAATCTATGGGCTGTTTTTCAGGCCTTCTACAACCTGACTCCAGACACGAATGTGATCGGTCAGCTTCACGTGAAAGTGATTGGAGCTCGGGGGCTGTGTGGCAAGCCCAATGCGTACTGTACTCTGGAGGTGGACAATGAGAGGGTGCAGACTCCGTCGGTCAGTTCTAGCGCTGAACCCGTATGGAATAAGAGCTATGTTTTGTGAGTATTTTAAGATATTTTAGGTTTGTTTCTTCGTGTTATGGACGTAGCACACGTCGACAACAATCAATCAAGATACACAACATTTTTCGTGAATTTTGCTGGCTATTTGAAGTACAATTTTAGTTCCATTGTTACTTGTTACTAGTGCTGCGAGCTCGTAGTTCACGAGACGGTTTTCGAAAATGTTACATTGCTTTGCAAACGAACTACCGAAACTGAATTCCCCTTTGAGCCATCCAAATCCAAATGATACGTCGATTTCAATTATTGGATTATGTCCAGCGATAACAGGATACCTTGAGTTCTCAATATGTCGTAATTTATCTTCAAAGTTGGAGATTGAGAAATAGAACATTATTAAATTACACTTGAAGGTAACTTTAATTAAAAAATTACATATTTCAGCAATATATACGACGTTGCATCAACGTTTGAGCTGAAAGTCTACGATCGGTCTATAAACTCGCTGCTGTACGATTTCCTGGGCAGAGTGATCATACCATTGCTCAGGATAAACAGTGGAGAAGCAAGCTGGTATGCTCTCAAGGACAGCTGTAAGAAAAAGGGAGCCCGAGGGAACTGTCCTAGAGTGAGGTTGGAAATGAACTTATTTTGGAATCCGGTGAGTATTTACAAACCCGAAAACAGTACCCGTAGCGGACTTAAGTCCTAACCGTGTACTAGACTAGAATTAAGTTAAAGCAAATTAGACTTAAAAAAAGGACTACGTTGTTACTTTTTCGCAATCTCGAGGATTGACGGTCTATTTTGTTACACGATATTGGGGACCCAATATATTGAAGGGCCATCTCAGAGCATGGAGGGCTCTTCAATGTTCATCTCAAGGAAGTCGAACGTTGTGGATCGATTGAATTGTGCGCGGCCTCCTGTATAGGCCTATGGCGTAATTTATTGTGAAAAGGAAAATTTTAATAATAATCGTGATAATAAATATGATGATAATTGTTTTGATCGTGAGGCTAATCCGTAGGATTTATTCACCTTGCGACACATGTGGCGTTGTGAAATTCGATGAACAATAAACTAATGAAGTTTTATCTTTCAGGTGATCGCTTCAATGAAACTGTTCCGTCCGAAGCAGGTCAAGTACATAGCGAAACGACCAAAGTTCGACATACCGCTGATATACAAGAACTGCAAGTTTATCAAGGAAACCTTTGATGCTCTCTTCCAAATCAACGAACATTTCAAGTAATTCTTCTTCTACCTTTCATGTCTATGGTACTCTTCTTAGAAGTTTTATATTTCTGGAGCCCAGTATTTGGCCACATTGATTGCGGCATCAGTGGCATTCTTTTGATCATCCAACGTGCAGGTGAACGGGAACTTAGTGCTCTCCAGCAAGTGGAGCATAGTCTGATTAGAGGCACCAAGAAATTAACATATTTGTTTATTACCCCGATCATCGAAGTACAATAAAATAATTCGCACTTCAAGCAGGATGCGTAATATATAATAATCTTTGGATAGATATGACTTACGTGATTGACTGATTAGTGATTGTACTTATATTTATGTTCACGTGCAACTGCCCTAAGAGATTATAATATATACATATATGGGTAGGCACTAAGCAGCAATATCCATGTGCACTGATAACATTACGTCGACCTCTAGGTATTCATAACTAACTTACCTACTATGCGTGCATTGTGCATGAAGGTCGCAAGGATAGATCCGGGTTAACAATCTCGGATCTTTAGATAACTTAAGATACTTAGGTACTTATATTTGGATCTAAGCGCTACCAGTATAGTGTACACACGACGATATCAAGCTTAAAATTTCCAGTTTTAGCTGACTTCACATTGTATAGGGTTTTCGTACAATGAGAAGTTGAGTTATACTGGAAATGTATAGCTTGATGTGTCGTCATGCGTACCTATAAAAGTCGCACGTGTAGGTACTGTTACGGTTAGATAGGCGATGGCAATCGCTCTATGTAAAATACAAGTGTTCAGCTGCATCCGGTTGCCAGACTGGAAGCCGACCCCAACATAGTTTGGAAAAGACTAGGCTGGTTCCAAGTGGACTAAATAGGTTAATGAGGCGTTTGGGCTACTTCTAGCTGCAGCTGTGTCGTTATCAACGTTTACATAGTTGTTTGCAGAGGGGAGGAAGTTAATAAGCAAACTGCACTTTAGAATTTGTAGATGCAATGAAATTATTGAGAACCAAGACAAGGTTCTCAGTAATTTGTAACGCATTTTATGAGAAGCTATGATTATGTTTGACAAAATATGTCGTATCGGAGTTATTATCCACTCATGATTCACAATGTGACTTTATCTTTTAAGGTCCAAACTTGTACAAGCAGGAAATCCCGTACCGGACTACCTGATTGTGATCATGTGATTATTATTACCAGTATTCATGTCGGTACAAAGTTTAAATTACGAAATTGTCTTATCTATAAACTTGCGCTTTGTACTCGTAGATATAGTATCTATTTATATTTAGTAGATAGTACTTATCTACTAACCTTTGTTATTTGTATATTCGTCGTTAGAAAGTTGGTAGTCCATCAAATAGCTGAGGACTCAATCAAATGATTAAGCTGACAGTTTTGAAGGCTAACGCCGAAGGTATTGATTTTGTGGAATGATTCTTGCCTGCCGAAACTACCTTCCTTGTTTACGGTCTACTCCGAAGTAGTATCGGCCGAATGTTCGGCCGTCTCCTGCTACAAAGTTACACTCCTACACTCTTTCAAATATTGACTATGGGCCCGACCCAACTGAGCTGATTCGAACTTTTTTCGCATTTTTCAATAATATTTGGTTTGGCCATGTGTCGGTCCGATCCGAACATTAGCACTTTGCACTTCGGAGTAGACCCTCAAGAGCCTTCAGTACCAGACAAAGATCTTCAATATACTGTTCGTGTAATCGTGTCCTTCAACATGCCTTAGCTAATCTGTAAATTTTTCTTGCAGGAGCTTTCTAGAATGGGAAGACCGAGAGTTATCAACGACAATCCTTTGTGCCTGGCTCATTTTCTGGTACTATTTCGACCCATGGATGGGACCATTACTTGTCGCAGCGCTGTTCCCAGTCATGTGGGTTATTGATCACAAGCAAAGTGAGTTGCTGAATGATGAAAATACTATCAATATTGAAACCGTTAAGTAAAACTAACTAAATAGAAACACCGATATTTAAAAATATAAACAGGTATCACTTGCCTAGTGAAAGGTCGACTGTGGGTTTCACCAATCATTCAATAAGCTGTAGTGACTAATTGGATGTTATAATTTGTAGAATTTTCTCACGCAGATTTTGTCTACGTGGGAGTACTGGGAATCCCATATATATTTTGGGAATCCTTCAGAGCATTGAACGAGTCTAGTCTTATGAGAAATATTTTTTTAAATTAATTTAGATTTTAAATAATTCTAGATCAAGAGATAAGACATCAAAATGAAGAAGACCCTAAGGACTGGGGTCCCGCTGACGATGTTCAGAACGGCGAGACCATACCAGAAAAAATTAAAGGCTTGCCAGAAATGACACTGACTATAACGGATGGCATAGAGTACATGGTATCATTAGCTGAAAGATTATATAAGTAAGTACCAAACATATAAAAAGTTGAGTTTGTAAAATTCTGCGTGTTATCTTAAACTCCTTAAATTGGATTCGGAAGTTCGGAATAAAGTAACGACATCAAAATACAAGAAATATACGGTTCTAAAGTTCTCAAACAAAACTTTTCAAATCTTATTATTCTTCAGAATTTATTCAGACACTAGCTTCACGTCCGTAGTTTCGTCCGCGTGTATGTCGGGAATTTATCAGTTTTGATTCGTTTGCGCGGAATCCTATATATTTTCAAAAATAAAAGTAGCTTAAGTTACTCCTTATAATATAAGCTGTCTGTCAGTGACAGGCCCTTCAAAATCGTTCCAGGAATTTCGGAGATTAGCCGGAACAAACAGACAAAAAATTTAAAAATTGTTTTGTTTATAAGTACCGTATATTCTTTCATACGTATTTAGTAAAAAGCTGTTATTTGGGCATTACATTTATATCTAGGTAGATGTACATAGAAATGTACAATACGGCCGATGAATCATGGCCGGTCTGAACTCTGCTCTCCGAACTTTCGCGCATGTATTAAAAAAGAAGACATGCTGCACCGACCCCAAATAAATTAGGCTATGGAGGATGGTGATGCATGTTTCAAAATAGATTGTGTTTAATAACAAAACTTTTTTGTTTTTCAGTTTAGCAACATTCAAGGTTCCATTTTTAACTATGTTAACAATGCTGCTGTTAGCCATGAATTCAGCACTCTTCTACTTCGTCCCTTATAAATACCTCATGATGGGATTTGGTAAGTTTGAATTACCCTATGTACAGTCAGGAGCATTACCAGTCAGTTTACAGTTACGCAAACTTAATACAAAAGTGTTTTTAAGTGAAATAAAAATTGCAACTTTGAGAAAAGACCCATTTCGTAATAGTATGTAGATATGGTTTCGTTATATTGTGTTCATAACCTTAAAACCATAACATATCTATCAAGTACTTTGAGAGAACATCACTTTTGAATCTTGCGTAAAGGTACTGACACACATGCTTATAAAAAAGCATGCTTGTAAGCATGCTAGTTTTAAGGATACCTACTCCTAAAAAAGCGTGCTCAAAGCAAACAATTGGACACTTATGCTCTTTAAGCACTGGCTTTCGGCAAAAATGGAAGGTTTGCAAGAAAATACAAATCAAAACAGGGTTCCTTAAACTTATAAAGATATCCTAATAGTGTCAGATTTTTACGTATTTTTCTCCCCAACGCGACATATGTATTTGTTTTTTTTGAAGACGCTTTGCAGATTGGATCAAATCGATACTAGCATACTCATAAGCAAACCTGTTTAAACGCTCTTGGAGGACATCCCCTTCAACCCGAGCCTCAGGTAGCATGCTCGAAAATTCGAACGATTGTTTATTTTTGAGCATACTCGAAATAAGCACGCTAATTAATAGCAATGTTCCGGCACACATGCTACTAAGTAGCAATTGCTCAATAATGGCATGCTTTCGTGCTAGATGTGAAAGTCGGTCCGCACTTTAAGTGTAAGCTATTTATTATGTATGCTCGTGACTGTACAAGTTTCTAATGACGCCACGAATATTTCGGGAATTTTTACTCTACTCTATTAATATGTTTCAGGAATATATAAATACGCGAGGAAACGGTTGGAGCCAGAGAGAGTACTGAATAACGACTTGTTAGACTTCCTTTCAAGAATACCGGATAACAAGATACTGGTATTACATATCATATTTTTAGCTTTTATTAACTAAAGTACAGACGCCAACACATCAAGCTACTACAATCTGTCAAATTTCTTTAATAGATTTTTAACTATATCGCTAAAGCATTAAGGTTCAAGTGTGATTGGGAAAATTTTACAGTTTCGGGTAGCTTGATGTGCTGGCGTCTGTACTATGGTTAGCAATAAAATAAAGTATGCTTGTAGGTATGTAATTTTCTATAATTGTGAGAAAGTCTGATCCTAATTGGATCAGACTTTCTAACAATTATTCGATTGGGAATTGTTATTTAGTCCAAAAGGCTAATCTTTTGGAAATGATTAAATAAAGAAACTATTATTAATCTGTAGATTTTATCACTTCATCGTGTTTTAGATTGTGTACTCATTTAACCCTTCTTGTTTTCTGCTTTTCAGAGGGATTGGAAAGAGTTAAGCGTTCCAGAACCACAGAATCACAGAAATACAACAATACATAGGACATATTCGAAATCTATTTCGACCTGAAAGGAGGCTAGAGTTAGTATAGTTAGGTTATATTGTTAAAGTAGATATCCTAGTCCAGGGCGATATTATGTATGGAAGGTGTATTACCTAGGGAACCATGGTGGCATGTGAAGATAGAAGAGACATGCAGTGTTTATGATAACTTAGGGCTGATTTTTCCATCGCCAGATAACTCTTATTTGAGGAATAAAATTGACGTTTGACAGTTTTTGTATGAAATAAATATTCAAATATCAAAATTATTCCTCGAATAAAGTTATCAGATGATTGAAAAATCATCCTTTAAGCTCAAAATATTTATCGAACTGTTTTCGTTGTAGGTTGTCTTAATATTAATTTATTAAATAAAAATAACTTTTGTATAAGAATATAATTATAATTCGTTGTTTTATTCTTAAAACTAAACATCACAATTTCATTATAATCCTAACGGCTTAATTAGAGGTATTCGCTTACTGATTTATTTGTACAATTTTTAGCATAACTCATTAATAGAATTGTAAAGATGACTAACATAATCATGTGGTTTGGTCTCGTCTGTCAAAGAGTTGATAGGAAGATGATAAACATGATGCTTACTACTATGTATTTGACAAATCCGCAAACCATTTATAAAAATAAATATTTCTAGAATGAAATAATTTTAAAATGCATGCGGATGTATATCTAAATGCTTGATAAAATAACAGTATTTATATTTAATATCACCTATTATTTACTTAAAGTAATTATAAATAAGTTTTGAGCCATCTACTCCTAGTTTTTTACTTTAATTGCTGCACAACTCGTGCAATATGGCGGCGCCCGTAGTCGGTCATCTGTCGTGACGTCATAGCCTAGGCGACAGCGCCAGGAAGTGCTCTTCAGTCCTAAAGGCCGGGCTACATTAGAGCACTACAGTACGTAACGTAGTGTGTAGTGCGCCTTTCCTCTCCTTAATTTATCGCCTCTTTGAAGAATACTGTCTGTTGAAGTTCGACTCGGGCACTCTCAGTTCACGCCATTGTTTCTGAAAATAAAATAAAGGTTTTTTATATAAGTATTTAAAAGTATACAGTATATTCCTTTCACGACTATATTTTGACTGAATAGGTAGGGAGTAGAACAAGTTGAGGTATTTAAACCGATGATACCATTAAAAAGCCAATATCACTAATGATTACGCAGATTATACAACATATTCCAGTCTGTTACTTATGTGTCAACCTTGGGATACAATAAAACCATAAGAATAATGCCTACTTGCTACTTTCATAGTCTTAAGTCTATGTATAAAGTAGTATATTATACTAAATTGCAACTGTTTAAGTATATACTAACCAACATCTTGTCGTCCGGTATCCGTGATATGAAGTCCAAAATGTCGTTGTTTGGAACTCTGTCAGGGTTCAGCACCTTGCGCGTGAACTTGTAAATACCTGGAAAAACAAAATCAAAATTAACAAAAATCTATTATTAAAGTACCTACTGAAGCTATAATTTTTGTCACATTGCTAAAGATAAACTGACCGACGGTTTATGAACGCCTGGGGGCCTAAAAAGGCCACTTTGGCAGAATCATAATAGGATAACAATATGAATCATATTAAAAATCGTAAAATGGTCACAAACTGACAATTCATAATATGTTCTGTGCGCAATTCATATCACGCAATTTACCTGCTTGACAGTTTTGTATGGAAATTCGTAAAATGGTCCACAAATGTTTACACCAAATATGATTGATATGAAATGAATTGTAGGTGATTAAACTATGATGTACCGTTTAATGAAAGTTAGAGGAATTGCTAATGATCTGCTGGGAATTCAGGAAATGAATATCTTATAAAGACATTGCTTAAAGTGGCCTTTTTAGGCCCCCTGATCAAAATCTCTTAGTTAACCTGCTGTCAAATCTCATGTTAGTTGTTGCAATTGGTTGAGTAAAATGATAGATAATAGTCAAACGAATGAGGTAATGCAATGTGAGAATAGAAATATTCTGGTATTTAGAAACCATAGGTTTTCCAAATTACATGGGTGTAAACCTAAGGAGGTACAGACATCCCAAGAAAAGTATTCGTTTCGGGAACCATGGTCTATCTTAGGAATTACGAACGCGCGATACCGAGATCCAATATAGAGCTCTTTTAACCACGGAAGTACTTGCCTATTTTGTATAAAAATAAAATTATAAATTAACAACTCTATGCAATTCCAACACATCTTTTCAAAACTTTTGAGTAACAAATGAAGATCTGCGACCGGAGTAGGTAACCCCACAGAAAGAAAACTTCATACAGACGGGCAATACAATCTTCATACATAAAATTCAAGGCAGTATACTCGTACTATAAATCTTAGAAGCTTTGCCTCTGTGGGTGGTTACGACGTTCGTACTAATTCGGAAACACGAAGTTTACAGAAGTGCATACTTTTTCTGGTTTACCTATCATTATTAGAATGTATACGCACCTAATGCCATAAATATATAATTAATAGGTATGATGTAGATTGCGATCGTGGCGCCAACCAGCACGGTCATCACGAGGTAACTTAAGTACGGCACCGCGAACTTGCACAAACTGGAAAAGAAAAGATTTATCTATTAGTTTTAATTAATAAGACACTGAGCCATCCACCAATATAATATTTTAAGCCAATTGCCAAAAATGTAAACAAATATGAGTTTATGGAAAAATAACTTTGATTCCTACACAATAAAGTTCAGTTTACGTTACAAGTTCAAATATTTTTTATAACTTTTTCGATAGTGCTGTGCTAGTCACTCTGAAATCAACTTAACTAACATTAAAATAAAGTTGGTATTTGTTTAACTTGAAACATTAGTTTGAATAAACTTTAATTACTTAAATGTTTTTTGTTCCATACTTCTTGAATACACCCTAATAACGTAACACTATCAATCTTAATAATTTTGCTGGATAGGTATTGCTAATCCATTGCTTCATACGTTCGAAAAATTTGTCTGTTCAACAACGTAAATGAATGTTGTTGAACTGTTAAAATGAAAACCATTGCTATTGATTGTGTGTTACGAAATTACCCCGCTGAATGCAACGAAATCTTAACACGATCCTCATAGCAAGGCTACACAAACGGTCGAAATGGCAAACAATGGTTCTAATTTGCGTAACAATAGATTTGTGAAATAGAGGCTAAACTAAACATAATGAGGCCAACTTCCTGTATTACGATTTTTGGATACAATGTGGTTACTATTTATAACGTAGACTTAAGTAACCAGGATAAATTATAAATATGTAAGTTAAGATAACCGAGGGCTGATTTTTCCAACGCCAGCTAATTTTATCCGAGGAATAATGTTTGGCAGTTCTTCCATACAAAAACTGTCGAATGTCAATATTATTCCACGAATAAAAATTATCCAGCCCTTAGAGATACAATCTTCATACACCTCGGATTGGTCAGGAAAATGCAATTTTCCTCTGAATCTCATAAAAACTTTTAGCATTTCGGCGGGGTTCTCATGGTAAATCTATTATATTTAGTTTCATCATCATCATCATTTCAGCCGAAAGCCGTCCATTGCTGGACATAGACCCCCCCAAGCATCGCCACTTCGACCGGTTCTTGCTTCCCACATCTTTTTTTTTTTGTTTTCGGTGTAATCTTCAAAAGGCACCCGACCTCCGGGGAGTGAGGTCGGGGAGTGTGGGATGTTTACCTCACTAAAACCACCCCAGTGATCACCATCAGCGCATAGGGGTGGTCCCGGTTCCTCTTAAAATACCAATTTCGGAACCCCCCCTACGCAACGCACATCTATAAGGCACATCCCCATCTCATCATCATTCTCCTGCCCTTATCCCAAATTATTTGGGGTCGGCGCAACATGTCTTTTTCTTCCATACTCCTCTATTAGCCGCCATCTCGACAGTCACCCCCTTTCTAACCATATCATCATTCACACAGTCCATCCATCGTTTCTTTGGTCGTCCCCTACTCTTATAGCCATCGACATTAATACTCAAAACTTTCCTCACGACATTTTCCTCATTCCTCCGTAATACATGCCCATACCATGACAACCGGTTTCCACATAACTTTTCAATTACCGGTGCCACTTTCAAACTTCCTCTTATATACTCATTTCTTATTCTATCCATTCGTGTAACACCACACATCCCTCTCAGCATTCTCATCTCAGCTGCATGCAATTGCCTTTCATTCATCCCTTTTGTGGCCCAACATTCTGATCCATACAAGACAGCAGCACATCCCCATCTAACAGACCTAATTTATCGAGGATTATTTTATACATTGCTTTTTAATAAGCTAAGTGGAGACTTACTTTTTTACTCTCTGTAGAAGTGACACAATGTAGTCTATCCCGTCCTTTATCGTGAATGTGAGATCCTGTAGTTCATAAAGTCGGTTTTTAATTGTTTTGTCGTCCTGAAATAGAAGTAAGAACCACAGGTTAGAAAGTAAATCATATAAGTATGCCTAAATAAGGTAACATTTTGGATGACGTCTAAATCAAAATCATTTATATTTAAAAACTAAATTACAAGAACTTCTGAATAAAATTGTCAAGGGGTCGAGCGTCGTCGGTCAGTTAGAAATATAAAGCTAGTTGGGCATTCGAAACCGTTGTAGGTTCCCATCGAGAAGAACAGACGCTCTTGGACATCTTCATCTTCTTCATTCTCATCGGCACTTTACTGAAGTGGAGTTTTCGTCAATGTGTGAACCATAGATAATATTTCTATAGTGTGAACGTTGCCTTAGGTCTAATATAAACTATTTATGAGGTAAATAAGTGTTTGTTCTATACTTAAGTAACAAAGTTTAGTCTAGTTATGTACATATCAATGATAATGCTGACGTAGGTGACGAGTGTATTATTAACTATTATTTTTAGTTCATGGGTCACAAAGGTTTTCACCGTAGTAAAGATAATTATCCTAGGAATGGAGTTTTATGCAGTAGGTAGTTATGCTTCATAAAGGTGATAGATAATAAAATGTAATTGACTGAATACAAAGAGCAAACGTTACATTACAATAATGTTGGTTCCTCAATACACATTACTTAGTATCTACTAATCAGTTTATCTACATTTATTATTAGTCAATCTACGACGTACTTGGAACGTGTGGTTTTTCCACATAACCATGGTGTTTCTACATGGATCCTTAAAATGACGAGATATCGATGTAAACGAAAACAATTGAATTTAAGAGCCAATAAAATAAATATTATGATTATATGTAGCATTCTTGACAGCAAACACGTGTGAGACGGTGATGCAAGGGATCCCATTTGTTTCATGTTTTATTTTAATTTAGTAATAATTTTATGTTTTATATGACTATAAATAAAATTCGTTACATAAAATCAACACTACCTACTCAGAACTTATGAATAATGACGTGTTCTTCAATTAGTTATCGCTTATTTATGGGTGAATTTTCCTTTAGTTTTATTTAATTCTAGTAACTTGCAACACAAGAAACAACTGAATGACGTCATTTTTATGGGAACAGCGATAGTTAGATTGTCATACCTTAGTTGATTCCAGATCCTCTTCTGATGAATCTTCTTCGAAGTAAGAGATAGGTACCAGATTTGCGGTGTCTAAAAATGATGGGAATTAATTAGCACTGCTACAAAATTAATAGGCAGATAGGTAGGTATTACAAGAGTAATACTCTTGTGATAATTATGTAATCATTATGCGTTAAGTATAAGATTAATGATAGTGGCATTATTCAGGAAACTTTCAGGCAAATGGAAAAAAAATCCAACTAATATCCCGTTGCTTACACTCCATGTAAGATCTTCTAAAAATAACTAGATACTACCACTACTACTACTATTTTTTTGTATGTATAACCTATTTTTCTTTCTTTCTTAGATACTAGTAAGTTAGGTTTTTAAGGGAGAAGATCGGAGGACTTACTGCGTGTGGCCCAAAAGTAGAGGAATGGGATGACAGCTAGGAGAGGAGTCATCCACATCCGGAAGAAGAACCAAAACAGCAGCCAAGCCGACAGCGCCAGCGCAGACTTCTCACGATTATCCCACTCAAACAAATACCTGGAAAGTGCAGACAAGTTGATGTTAGAATAGAATTTATAATACAGTGTAACTAACAATGGTTCAACGGGAGCATGTAAGTACGCAGAGCAATCGTGCCCACCGCACGATTGCTCTGCGTACACGCTCCCGTCAAAAGGGTAAGTAAGTGAACCGAGTTAATTTCCCGAATGGTCATACTGCAATTACACTGTGCGTATAATTTAAGTACTTAGGTATATTCAGCAATATATGGTTGGGTTGCTGCCAGGTTCGGCGTTCGGTTTCGGTTTGAGATCTTTTTTCTAAGCAAGAAAAAAAAACATTTTTAAAAACATTCCGTCTCGGACTCTAAATTCAGCCGTATATTAAAAACGTCCAGGGAATGTCTTTAAGCCCGTAGACATCCCAGTGATGACTCAGAGAAAATAGGTGATGATGACTAATTAACTGTTTATACCAGTTACGGAACAGAACAAAGACAATTGTTTTATTGCACAAATAATTCTTTATTTACATCACGCATTATTTAAATAGGACACGCATAATGTAATGTAATGTGCAATCATTGATTAGGTACTAATTGAATGTTCTTTTATACTTGAATATCTAATTGTCTTTGTGGGCGGCAAATATCTTGTAATTTCTAGACAACAACGATCTACGTGCATAGCATACTGCTTCGCGTGTAGAGGTTGCTACGAAACTGCACAAGGTACACGTAGGCAAGTACCTACTTTACTACCAGGGATATTTAAATACAGGATGGCGATTTAGTCACCTGCATCCGTCAAGGGATTGATTCTACCCGTTATTTTAAACAACTGGGGCTACGAAAATCTTATCCGATTCGTGAAAAAAAATCATATTCCCACTATAACAGCACCGACTATTTCAATGCATGTACTCGTATGTTTTTTTTTTTACTATTTGAGTATTAGTTTCATAGCAAAAGTTGTTAAGAATGACGTGTAGAAATACGCCCTATTTTTAGGGAATTGGTAGTTGATTTAATTATTATAGTCCATGTAAGTAAGGTTCCATTCTAAGGCCTGAAGGTGAATTCCAGTCCATTATGTTATTAAACTTAAGTAAGAATAAAGTTAATAAATTCTCAAAAGGTTATAAAAAAACTCATTACATTATAACGTAATAAATTAACTTTTGTGAAGTTAATTACATATTAATATAAATAATTAATTGGTCTTTGTTTAATGGTGTCACCGACCGATCGGACTTGTAATAAAACATGTAAGTAGGTAATTTAACTTTACGAAAAAAAATATTTCACCAGGATTCGAAACATCACGGCAATACAAAACATAACCGTAGGTAGGTACTGTAAAGGTTGTCCGCTAAAGTCAATCTTAGGTAGTGCTGGCTGGCTATAATTTAGCGCGGGTTCCATTCGAACAGTCAAGCAAGTTTAGAACGGGGCGGGTGTCAAATATTTTATTAGTCGGCAAGATGTAAAATCGTTACATGCGTCGTAACGATTTTACATCTTGCCGACTAATAAAATATTTATTGACTAATTAGCATTATGACCAGTGATGGTTACCGTCATAAATACGCGATACGTAGCATATTTTATAGGAATACCTAATTATTGAACATAGGTGATAAACCGTAGTTTGACCGATTTTTTCCATCCGGTACCGTAAAGGTCGTAGAGAGCTTCACAGTACATAGATACATTGTCATTACAATTTCCGGATACTCTAAAAAGGAAATGCAAATACAAAATTAAAATACGACTATCTAAGTAATGCGCTGTTCATTAGCGCCTTCCAGACGGGTCAGTGAACGACACGTGAAACTGTGTTAAACTATTTACATAGCAATAACAAACAAACCCGGTTGGATATAATTAGACAAGATACTTACAAAACTGTGAGGATGGGTGTGTATGGGTTCATGAATTATTTATAAAAAAAAACTAGGTTTTGAACCTGACACCTGAAGATGAGTTTGGGGCAGAAAGTAGTGAGTAATAGTTCCAAATTTAGGATTTGTTTGCCTAAGCATCTGGAGACCCGGCTTAAAAAATGGGCTTATAATGACAGCTTGTAGATCAGTCATAGTGGTAGACCCAAACAAACAGTCTAGAGAAAAAAATACTTATAATCATTGTTGTGTCTTCATAATCAATCATTCTATAATGTTCCCACTGCTGGGACACAGGCCTCCTCTCGGTGAGAGGGAGTAGGCCGTAATCCACCACTCGGGCCCAGTGCGGGTTGGTAGATGTCACATGTATTCGAATTTTTGATATTTTCCTTCACCGTTTTGAGAGCAGTGGTGATAAAATCATTTACACAAAGTGCCTGCCTGGGTGCCTGCGTGGCGAACCTACGACCTACAACTCGTAAGTCGTGGCAGTTTCCAATGGGCCACCACCACCACTGCTCCCACTTCTTTCTTTACTGTAGGTACTTGGAAATCTTTTTGACAGATAAAAATTGTACAAGTACCCCACATGTGTGAAAATAACACACTAGTTTATGTAAGGCCGCCTTGTACTTATGATATCCGCGAAAAAAAACAGTACTACACTATTCGAAAACTGACTAACTTATAAAATGCATTTCATCTAATTTGACGGAAACATTCGTTGCTTAATGACAGCTGGAGTACAATACTATTTGTCACATGTTTGTCTTGATATTTGACTAACACCTATATTCGACAACGCTAGGATTCCAAATTGACCTCATTCGGTGTGGCACGGTGCCCTCATTACGTCAAAATAGCACAAAAATGACAAAGGAAGCGACTTCATTGATACAGAACAATATAATTGCCCAATGTTGTCGGCAACATAAGACCTTTTGTATGTACACGACACGGTTTCATTACGGTATGGCGTATAAACCAGCCCTTGAAAAAACGTGTCCATGTACAAGTTCCGATCCGTACAACTCTGACGCACCGTGCCTACACGCAGCGTATTACGCCGCATCGCGTCGTAGAAAAAACGTGTCCATGTACAAGTTTCGATCCGTACAACACTGACGCACCGTGCCTACACACGGCGTATTACACCGCGTCGTAGAAAAAACGTGTCCATGTACAAGTTCCGATCCGTACAACACTTACGCACCGTGCCTACACGCGGCGTATTGTAATACGCCGCGTACGCCGCATCGTAGAAAAAACGTGTCCATGTACAAGCTTTCATAGTGATCCGTAAAACACTGACGACCGTGCCTACTCACGGTGAATAATCCGTAGTTTTTCATGGCAAGGAAAACGTGTGTGTACAAAGTCCTCATTATGCAATAGGTACAAAGTCAAAAGTTCAATTTGTTTCCGGAACCAGACTATTAAGCACAACGCGATAGGTACCTACGTCTAGATAACTCAAAGATTACTCTGTCGTAGAGACTAAGTACGTGGAACGTTTTAGCTAGTGTTTTAATCGCCTAACTTCATCGCCGCTACAGTACAGGTTTTTTTAACCAGGGGGCCTAAAAAAGCCACTTTGGCAGAATCATAATAGACTAAGAATATGAATCATATTAAAAATCGTAAAATGGTCACAAACTGACAATTCATTATATGATCTGTGTGCAATTCATATCACGCAATTTACCTGTTTGACAGTTTTGTATGAAAATTCGTAAAATGGTCCACCAATGTTTACACCAAATATGATATATATGAAATGAATTGTAGGTGATTAAACTATTATGTGTAACCATTTAACGAAAATTAGAGGAATTGCTAATGATCTGCTGGGAATTCAGGAAATGAATAGAGGTATTGCTTAAAGTGGCCTTTTTAGGCCCCCAGTTCCCAAACTTAACATAAATTCAGCATATGGATCTAGTGTATACATTCTTCGTCGGTTATAAAAAAATAAATCTGCTGTTACATAGAAAAGTGCAATAACTACGCTGGCAAAGTGTATGGAACAACATTTTTTTTTTATAACCGACGAAAAGTTTTCTTGTCTTGAATCATACACCCTACTGAATTCATGGTTACAGTTTGCGCACTGGTTTTTTTTTCATGTACAGATGGTAAAAACTTTCAAAGAGCCACTGCACTTTAAAATGATACTTAAAATAGCTGCATTGTATGATGGTTTTTGACGTTTGCACATTTTTATGAATTTCCGCTGCTACATGTGAGGATATCATAATACATTGTTGTACAGACGCCAGCAGGCCAAGCTACCCGAAACTGTCAAATTTTCCCAATCAACCATGAACCTTAATTCGTTAGTGATAAAGTTGAAAATCTAGTAAAGAAATTTGACATATTGTAGTAGCTTGATGTGCTGGCGTCTGTACATAGTGTCGTACCGCTGAAACTATAATTTATTGAATGGATGAATTATATTTTTATCGTTTCTAAGCAGAGCAGATATCAGAGGCGCCATCATAATAGTACCGCTGGTTTTGTGGATGAAGTGTTAAATACTTTGTTACTTACTTCAAATGTTCGTTTCCATAATACACAGCGTAGAATATGTCTTTGATGAACTTCAAGTTATTGTAAATTAGGGGAATGCTGAAAGTCCTCGGCGTTAGCTCCGTGTATTTGTTGGTCTTAGGACTCAATAACCGGACTGAGGCTTTAATCTGTAATAGAAAGAACCGTAAACAAACCGAAAAAAGAAAATCTAAAAATAAACCAGAACAAAAACGAATAAATCACTTTGATTGTTAGATTTACGTTGAATAGAAAAAAAATGAATCTATCGTTATTTGTGGGTAAAATATTGGAAGCTATAAAAACATGAATTACCGGGTTCCACGCGATGGACATTTGTAATTGAATTTTTGGGGAGTTTCCCTTCAAGGTATGTCTCTTCGATCGACTGTTGAGGTCGAACCAGGCTTTCTCTTCGTTTACTATTGTTAGCAGAGGTATCGATATCTTGCCGAGAGTCCCATCTTTCATCGTGTTGATTATCGATTCATCCTTCACTGTTATTGTTAGTGTTGACGTAATATCGTCGACGGGGCTGCAGAGAGAATAAAAAAACAAATGAAAAGCGGAAAAGTTTACTTTAACTTGTCCTGACGCATTCGTAACTATTGGACAAACCGATGGATCACTGCAATAAAAAAAATATACGCGAGTGAATGGGAACACTCTTAATTAATTTCGTTTTTATTACTTTCGAAACTCTGTACATACTTAAATTATTCTCGAGAACCACATAGTAACAGAGTCAAAAAAGTGGGTACATACTTCGTCGTTCATTATATCTATTGTTTGCCACTAGGCTCAAAATACAGGACCACCTAGGTCAGGTCGTATGCAAAAGGTATTTAAATAAGCCCGAAATTACGGTAAAGATCGAAATCAATACGGTAAAGAGTTGTTTGTGTATGGTTTCGATTTTTCTTATAAGAACTAGAAAACTTGTAAAACTAGGTGTAGCGTAGTTTTTCATCGGAAGAAGTAAACCAAACTCTGCTTTGGGATGTGGCCATGTGAATACGAACAAGGGTGAATGTGAATACAACAAGGAAGGACAAGAACTTCTTGATCTAAAAATCTTCATTTCGAAGTATTTCTGCTTTAATATACATGCACTTCGCAAAATGTATGTATCATCATCATCTGCCTAGCCTTTTCCCAACTATGTTGGGGTCGGCTTCCAGTCTAACCGGATGCAGCTGAATACCAGTATTTTACATGAAGCGACTGCCTATCTGACCTCCACAACCCAATTACTGGGTAATACGATACCCCTTGGTAAGACTGGTTGTCAGACTTTCGGGCTACTGACGACCCGTAACGACTGTCAAAGATCCACGAATGACAGCCGGGACCAACGGCTTAACGTGCTTTCCGAGGCACGGAGGGGACTTGGTATGTGAAAATGGTCACCCATCCACGGACCAACCGCGGCAAGCGTAGCTTAACCTGATCGATCGACCCGTGCGGCTGTTATTACTTAGCCACAAGCCCCTCTGAAAAAAATGTATGTATATAGCCAGGATTATTCTCAAGTTATGGAACAACAAACTGAATGTCATACTTAAAAAGTTTAAATTCTATTGCAACCAAAAAACTTATAAACCTTTTTGTTACAAAAGGTCACTCAAAAATCAACTTAGAAAACATTTCATTAAAGTAGATAACTGGTTAATTCTCGATGGAATGTAATTATCTGAGATTATGAAAACTGTTTTAGTTCAACTTACAATTTGAAACTCTTGTTCCACGTTGGGTCGGTGGTGCCAGGCACCGTGTGCGTCTGTATCCTGGAGTTGTCCAGCTCCAGTATGCAGTAGGAATCTGCCTTCCCGCTGATGCCGAGCGCGCTCAACCCTTCGGCGCCGTGCACCGTCACCGACAGCTCGCCCACCTCGCCCCAGCTGTTGTCCAGGCGGTACCATGACTGCGAATAGGACACATGATACAATTTTCATCTATACAAACAAATACATCAAATTGAAGTGTCTGCTTGTAATTTCAAAATAACAGCTTTCTACTAAACGCATATTAAAGTACGAGTATATACGATACTTATATACCTATCAAAAATCAATTATTAAAATTTCTGTCTTCTGTCTGTTTCTTCCGGCTAATCTCCGAAACGGTTGGATCGATTTTGATGAAATTTTGTATGGGGATCCTTTGAACCCTGGGGAAGGGCATATGCTATTTGGACATATACTTTTTTCACGCGGGCGAAGCCTCTGATGGAACCTAGTAATAATTAATAGTCAGTAGTAATAAATAATAAGTCTGAAATCGCTGTTCCGCCGTTCGATTTTCCTTGAGCAAGCGTGGTGATCAATGCTCATGTTTTCTCTGTATGGTAAGAGGCCCCTGCCCTGGAGTGGGACGGTGTAGTTCGGTATTATTAATATAAGAATCTTTTTTTTTTTAGGGAATAGGTAGGTAGGTATTGCGAATTGAGCTGCTGAAAGTAGTAGGCTGTTTCTGGCTGATATCGTTTTAAGCATTTAGGCTACCAACTTACCGTTTTCAATTCTTCACTTAAACTTTCATAGTAAAATATGTATACTTAGTCGGTCCTAGCTAGCATAAGAACTAACAAAATAATTTCAAAATTCGCAAGAGTTTTAGGCATTGACTGCCACCGCGGTCACCGGTGACCGCCAACATTAGATTTTCTATTGTGTCTGTTGTTTGGCAGTCAACGTGTTAAATATAATAAGTTATGTAAGGTAAAAAGTTATACTATTTGTTGTTAGGTATGTAAGGTTAGCTATGTTATTTTTTAAGTTGATAACTACACTGTCGCATCAGGGCAAGGGCTGTAATGATACGTAGAAAAGACAAAATGTTTTATGGAAAAACGGCACGGTTGGCGCAGTGGTTAAGCGATTGACTGCTGCGCTGCGTGTCGCGGGTTCGATTCCCGCACGGAACAAATATTTGTAAACTCAAAGTATTTATTTATTTCAATTAAACCAATTACAGGCACTTTTGAATTGTCAAGGGGTCGGTCAGTCAGAAAAATGAAGCTAGTTGCCCATTCCAAAGCGTAGTAGGTACCTATGGAGAAGAACGGGCAAGAAACTCCATGGACACTCTTTTAAAAGTATGACCTACAATTAGTTGTTCCGGGTCTGACTGTTTGTGTATGTAAGTTTATATGTATGTAAACGCACCCACGACACAGGAGAAATTCCTAGTGTGGGGCAACGTTTTTTTTTTTAAATAATAAAAATAAAAACAAAGGTCGGTAAACTAAGGTCAGGATATTCAAGGACTTAACCAAAGCAACATTACTAAAAAGTTAAGTGGAATGCAATGTACCTATGATGCAGTTTTCGTGACAAAAACTGAACAGTTCTTATCTGTATGAATGCATACAAAGCGGAACAAAAGATTGTAGGTAGTACCTACAGAAATGGTCGACGTACTTAATTGATATTTTAATTAATTATTGATATTGAGGGTTGATTGATAAGGTTAAGCTACGGTTGGCGCGATTGGTCCGTGGATGGGTAACCATCTTTACATACCGAGACCCCTCCGTGCCTCGGAAAGCATGTTAGGCCGTTGGTTCCTGCTGTCATTGGTAGATCTTTGAACAGTCGTTACGGGTAGTCAGAAACACGGAAGTCTGACAACCAGTCTGACCAAGGGGTATCGTATTACCCAGTAACGGGGTTGTCAGATAGGTCAGCCGCTCCATGCAATTTTTTTTTTTTTATATACTGGTAATCAGCTGCATACGGTTAGACTGGAAGTCGACCCCAACATAGTTAGGAAAAGGGTAGGCAGATTGACTGATGATCGTCATGTAACTTCTTAAAAATAATTCAATGATCCTTATTTGGAAAACCACTAATTATCTAAATTCAGCGATCCTTGTCGTTTTTTTTCCAATACAATTGTAATTCTAGCAAATTCGTGTTTGTCGTTTATCATAAATGTGTTAGATATTAGCGCCATTTAACAACGCTTACAATATACACAAGTAACAGACGTTCTTTTATTTCAATATACACCTACGGAGTGGGCACAGCAAAAAAATATGTTTTCATATTGGTGATTGACAACCATAATAATACAACTAGACAGTTTTTCTATGACGTAGATTTTTTTTGTTATTAATTATTATCTCATTAAAGTTTTTGTTCAATGACGTAGGCATTAAAGATCGCAGGGTCATCGTAGCTGATGGTACCGGTCCAATAAATCAATGTTTCTTTTTGAAATCTCGTTCTAACTCTACTTTGATCTCGTCTATATTGGACAGGAGGCAAAAAGTATTTACGTACATATTTTTTAAATTAGTTTCTGCGTAGTAAATCTATATTTTTCTAGTCCAAAGTCTTGCTTAAAAAAAAAACCGCTCAAGTGCGAGTCGGACTCGCGCACCGAGGGTTCCGTACCAATTTATAGGTAGGTCTGTCAATAATTTATCACGGGAATCGTGTCTCGAATATTTTACCCGTATTTTCGGATTTAGTCCTTTGTGCTACATGACATTGCTTCTTGCCAAATTTCATGATTAGGTCAACGGGAAGTACCCTATAGGTTTTGATTCCCTTGCGAGTGTCAAAATATACGGCATAAACAAAACATAAATGCCCGTATCTTTTGATTGCGTTGATTTAGAAGTTTGATTTTTTCACTTCTTCAAGGGATTACAGCCGAGCTGAGTATATGATTTAAAATTTCAACTTGATAACTCCACGCGTTCCTGAGAAAAACGGTCTTGACAGACGGACAACGAAGTGATTTTTTTCCTTGTGAGGTACGGAACCTTAAAAAAAAACCAGCCGGTGTCTAATTAAATATGATACATTGATTTTCATATTTTATTAATGCGACAAAGAATAACAATTTGCTTCAGTAACTTATTATGAATAAATTAACAGCAATATTTTTATACGGAGCGATATTTATTCAGAATTAAAATAATATGTACGTAAATAACAACTAATACCTAATTAATAAATAAAAATAACCAAATTATAAAAATAGCGTCGAAAGACTCATCCGCATCGCTGTCGACTGGTAATGTAGGTACCTACCCAAAAATCTTCAATGTTTTCGAAACTTCCTTCACGAAAGGAAGTTTAAAAAACATACTAACATACGCGACTGACGCAAAAGGATAACCGGTCGTCACATGACATTGTTCACAGTATTCACAATCTTTCTTTTACTAAAGTCCGTACCTAGAATGAGTAGGCAGGTGTATGTTTGATACACTCATATTTCGCCAGTTATGTTTATGTTTTACGTATTAATCTTTTGCCACTAACCGGGCACATCAGAGGGGAAATTCTCGTAATTTTAAGAATGTTTACAGTCTGATCTCAGTCTCAATCTGTCAACAATACCTATAATTTCCCTACATTTTGACAAGTTTTTGACATTTGTTTGTCGCCGAGATGAGACTGCGACTAGATTTTGAACGTTTTCAATTACGAGCCTTCAGGACTCCGGACTACTACTGAGTGTGAGATGGAAAACTCCAATAACACTTCTGGATATACGACCCCCCATGAGTCCATGGGGTCCTGGGGTCCCCACGTCCAGCAGATAAAAACAAGCAGGCAGTAAGACGGTTTACTTGTCCAATAATGACGAAAGCTAGTAAAGAATGTGCCTAAAAGACTATCACAACAATATTATTAACCAAGCAGTGTAATAAATAAGGCTGAGCAGTTATAATCTGCCCTTCTCAGCCGGTCTGACGACTTTTACCTACGTCATCGGTTAGTTATTGGAACCCAGGAATATTCCGACCATGAAAAAAACCGGCTTTCCAATGTTTACGAGGAACAGACAAACATGCTATCGCATGTCTCTCTGAGTCACGACGTAAAAGCCAAAGGATAACGCATAAAGATTAGTTTATAGTGGCAGAGTTAGTGGTCAAGTGCAAGTAATGGTTATCTTTTGGAAAATTCAAAACTCCTGACAAAGAGAAGGACATTTGCACAAAAAGTCTTGATATTCGTTCTTTTTTCGACTACTTTAACTTTTTTTTTATTTTACAATAAAATACCCTTTATATTTAAAAGTCCGGACGAAGTAGGTACAAGGTCGGACAAAGATCAGACGGAAGGCCGAAAATCCAGTCGTATACGGACGGATGATAACCCTATGTGCGAGTTTCTGAGAATCATCACCTAAAACAAAAGCCAAGTTTGCATTGGCAAGTGCAGACAAACAGTTTTTTGTAAACATGGTATATTCTTAAACAAACGTTTTAAAACAAAAAAGATGATTAAAATTCTTCCGCAAAAACTTCTTAGTACTTCAAACTAGTATTTATTAAGATTAAAAAAAAAAACAAGACAGCTAAAACCACAGATTATTACAGTGGGTTGGAAATCTTCTAGCCATATCTATTCGACCAATATGAACGGAGCTTTATGCTAAGCTAGCAAGGCTATCGCGGTTGACTGAAACCGCAAGCTAACTTGAACTTAAACGTGTCCACATTTAGCGACATTTCTCTTTAATAACCGTAATTAAGTCGTATTTAAATATACAGCTGAGGTCTTGATTAATGTCCATTATTTACTGCAAGTTCGTTGGTATTATGTTACTAAATGAGGAGGAAATTATGAAGTCCAGTTATAATTATGTTCCGCATCCGTTTTCAGAGGAGGAAATTGTAGGTAGTGTTGTTTTTATTATTTTGTAACATGACTTTTGAAGCATAGTTGTTGCAAGCTCAAATATTGTCAGTCAGTTGGATTTTACTGAACACAGCTTTGTTTACCAGGCATTTAGATCTAAGTAAATATTTCGCCCAGCAATTTGATTTTGTTTTTTTGTTTTTTTTTGTTTTATATTATTATGTGATTTAATGTAAACCTACAGCAATATTCTTATTTATGTAGAGATTTAATCTATCGAATGTTTAAAAATAACGTTAGGTAAGAACTTTTTATTTAAATTCGACCTTCAAACTATTTATATACAGATATTCTTGAAATGGAAATGTTATTTGTTTATCAGTTAAGCCAAATTTAAATATTTAACTTCGTATCGCTTACCTATCAAGTTTTGAATTTTAAAATCGAAACGCGTACTTTTGCTAAAAATCAAAACTTGATGTCTTTGTTTTTTTAACTACGAGATTTTATGGCCATAATTTGTGTATTTATTCATTTGTCCCACCCGCATTTTTTATTTTTTATTAGTCATTAATTTGTGTATTTATTCATTTGTCCCACGCGCATTTTTTATTTTTTTATTAGTCATTAATTTGTGTATTTATTCATGTGTCCCACCCACATTTTTAATTTTTTTAGTACCTAGTCATTCATTTGTGTATTTCTTAATTAGTCCCACCCGCATTTTTTATTTTTTTAGTAGTCATTAATTTGTGTATTTATTCATTAGTCCCATCCCGCATTTTTTAGTCATTAATGTCCCACTGCTGGACAAAGGCCTCCCTACTCTCTTTCCAACTCTCTCTGACCAAAGCTGCCAGGGACCAATATTTATACAGGGCCGCCCGCTACCCACCCCCGCTGGCGGTGGCGGTGGGCTACCTGCTTCTTGAACAAAACCCCGCTTCGACAAATATTGATCTTTATTTAAGTATTTATACACCCAGGCCAGTTAACACATTACCATTTAAACATAAGCAATATGTAATACACAATTTTTATTTTTTTTTACAGCTCAAATATGAACTCTGATATCTCAGTGAACTTTAACATTCTTTTATACGAGTTTTATAAAAATCAATTTAAGGGGAAGTATTCTATTTAATTAAATGACTAAGTTTAAAATACGACAAAGGCCAAAAAATCTGTAGATACTATACACGACACCTAAATATATATTTACTAATAATCACATCGTGGAAAATTTTATATTTCTACGGTTTTTACTGATTAATGCAAAAAGTGCAAGCTACTAATTCCTACAGACATTACGATTAAATTTTTGTTTACCAGTTTATTAGTCGCGGTTTAGAAAAACCCACCTGTGGGTCTAAAATTCTAAGCCAGTTACTTGAAGTCGTTGCTTGTGCGTCATAGTCATTATATTATTTTTTGCCAATTTGTTCAACCAACATTATAATTCGATAAGGCGCGCATCGGTCGCAAATAGTTAAACTAGTATAAAATTACCATGTCATTCATTGAATACACTTATATGTAATATATTGGTGACTAGCTTCCGCCCGCGGCTTCACCCGCGTGGTATGTCGATAAAAAGTCGAATTTAAAAAGCCGATGTCCTTCCCCAGGATTCAAAGTATTATCCACATAAGAAATTTTGGGTCCGTGGCTTAGGCCCCCAGTGGTCGAGGCACCTGTGGCCGTTTCGATTAATTTAATTCAAAGCAATTTTTGAGGAAATGTACTGTCAGGCACAAAAATGTTTTTCTCTATCCAAATTGGCCGTTTCGGAGATTAGCAGGAACAAACCGACAGACAGACAGAAATTTTAATAATAGTTTTTTTTTGTTATAAGTAGCGTATACATATACTTTCAAATGCATTTTGTAAAAAGCTGTTATTTTGACTTTACAAACGGACACTTCCATTTATTTGTTCTGAGACTGATTCAATGTTCATGCTGGATATGCTTGGTTTTGAACCAGTAAATTACCTACGGTCAGAGAGCTGAAATAACTAAGTACTTACCTTACTTACTACATAATCATAATCAGGCAGTGGTCAATTTAATATAATGCACAATTTTAAATAGTGAATTCTGACGTAGAAGTGTCTGAGGTAGGAGGAGCGCCCTTAATACAGCTCACCCGGATATCTTAAATAGGACACGTTATTTTTAACAAAAAAAATTAGTCAAGATATTATAGGTCATATCAAGATAAATGCATGCATGCATGTATAAAATTTCAATATACCTATAAAAGTTTGTGCTGACCTTCGATATTCAAGGATTTCTCAAGATTTTTCTCGACACATTAAAAAGTAGCATTATTATATTTTACTTACAAACTTCTCCCCCTCAAGAGAGGCATGGTGGACGCCATTCGTTGTAGGTACGTTGTCCAGGGGCATGGTCCTCGAGGTCCCACTCAACGTCACCAGCATATGCAGGGAGCCTTGACCGCACTCCAGTTCCTGCCACAGGTCATGGGTCTTCTCCTTCTCGAGCTGTGAGAGGTCGATGACACACCTGCGAATACGAAATGTTCAGTTACCGAACAAAAGAAAGATTTACTAAAGGTTAGCTTCACCGATCACCATTTTTTTCTATTCTCGGATTATCTGTGGGTAGGTAGTTTATAGTCGTGAGACTGTTTTGGCAAACGATTAAACTTGAGCCAGTTTTTTTTTAAGTTGCGTATGCGCGTAGCCAAAACCGCGTAGGCCGCGACGTTATAAAGCCGACGACGTTATTATATTATATCTGTAGAATCATTTTAGGTGATAACGTAATAATTATATTAATTGGATGTTTACGTTTATTGTACCTCATAACAATGTACACACAATCATGACAAAAACTCAGTTTAACACACAAAACATTTTTTGAATTATTGACATGACGGATTGTTTTTGTGATTCCCACCAGCAACACCCTGATTGCGTTACACATGATCAATCACAATCTGAATGATTTTGAAGGATATTGCTAATTCATTGATTCATATGTTCGAATAATTTGTCTGCTCAACCACGTAAACCAATAGGTAAATGTTGTTGAACTGTCAAAATGAAAGCATTGCTGTGAGGGTGTTACGCAATGACCCCGCAATATCAACAACAAAAACAATCTGTCATGTCAATTTAACCAGTAGAACATTGTCATAAATATTTTGATAATAATTATAAGCTGTCGAATTAATATTGTCCAATATATTTACCACAACCAATATCTGTATTTTTCCGATGAAGTTTAACCCGGATCGTTGTGTTTGTTCTTGAGTAGCAAGCCATCTGTGTATGGCCAATATCGAAACTAGTGACTGAGAGTTGACGACCCTGAATAACGCCTCTTCGGTCAATTTTTAAAAAGAGGAATTAAATGTTAAAGGGCAACGTCAGCTTTTAAATAAAAAAAAAAAATAAAAAAAAATACATTGGCGCCGAGTTTGTTCACAAACTACTTAAACTTTAAAGTTCAGTGCATTTTTTTCTTTCTATTTCATTAATAAGAAAAGGACAGACGATAAATATTAGTTTAGTCAAGTTAATTTAGTTTAGTTTGTGTACAAGGGAATCGGCGTCATTGTCTTTTATATAGCTGCGGAATGTAACTAAGTATAAGGCTAGCACAGATTGTCGTGGGCCGCGCCGCATTGCAACGAATAGCAAAAATACTCCTTTATACATTTTCTATGAACCAACACACACTACAGGCGGCCGCACATCACTGTTTTGTATGAAGATGCGTTGCGTTGCGGCCCGTTCTGTCTGGCCGTAATATGCCCTTGGTTTAAATGCTCACATTTACTGATGAAACGAATGACTAGTTTTATTGGATTTTGCTTCGTAAAAGGTTTTGCACAAAGATACTAAGGTCGGCCTCGGCCGGTGCTTTTGTATCGAAGCCTTCATCTGCAGGAAACTTTAAGTTAATTCAAATGATGCTAATCTATAATAATGAAATTGATGAGTTTGACCAGGCGTTACAAAGTCAAAGATTATTATTGTAAGACAGTGGTTACAGAGTTGTTATTATGTTAATTGGGGTGCTTTTGAACTGCTCCACCATGTGAGGCATACAATAGTTTAAAATTTGTTTTTGTGTGTGTTTGTGCAAAACGTAATATAATTATTATACAAATTTGGGTGTGAAACATTAATTATTATACAATTTTAATGAATCAAGTCAAGTTGATGTTATCACAATAACCGTAAAGTTCCGAAGCAAAAAATACGTCACGGTTCAAGAATTTTGGTCTAAACACTAAAGTATTATTGCGTCAGTATTGTAAAAAGAAACACAAAAAGTATTACTGCGGTTATATATTATTGGTCATTAAAGATGGTCGGATGTATATAATTAATAGTTGTAGAGCCATCCAATTGAGCTTCGACGATGAGAACCTCTGGCAATGGTATGAGACGGCTGTGCAGTCTCTGAACCTCATAATCTTCAAAATCATAAGTTTAGGCATTTCTAGGTAGGTGTGTGTCTATGCTTTCAGTGAAAAGCTTTCGAAAGAAAGGAACAACCTTTTTTTTCTAAATAATGGTATCGACTTGAAAATATTCATAGGTTTTCCCCTTTTTATTTAAATTATATTAATATTTTTTTACATTTTATATTGTCTACGCGTAGTTTTATAGCGCAATTCAGGATTACTGACGAACCCTGCTGTCGAATATTTAATTAAGAAAGAGTTACGAGCTTTTACATGAAAAAAGCGCTTTCATTGCAGTGAACATCAGTTTTACTCGTACATCAAGACGCTTTTAGATCAAGTGAAAAGGAAATGCTTTAGGTACCAACATTTGTTTATAATTTTAGGAATGTATTTCAATATCTTATACGGATTTTCGGTGGCTAAATAATAAACTAACTATTTATACAGAGTGGCGATTAAGTTATTAAATAGTACCTACAGCAGTTATAACAAGTTGTTACTGTTAAAATAGAAACTGAATTTTTCAAACATAATATATAGCGTAAAAATTGGTACGAAATAAGGCACTAGGCACGTGCGGGGCGATGATACCAACAATTCAACACAAACTTTATGCTATTGTTACAAAATAAGTAGGTAATTACAAATTAAGTTTAATGTTGTTAAATATTAAAATGGAAGAAAAGGTCCCACGGCAAGAATGTTAATTCTTATGAATTGTTTTTATGTTTAAAATATCTAATTGCGAACACGTTCATCAATTAATGCGATAATGTAATAAAAATACTGTATGCATTTAAAACGTAGGTATCTAAACGTTTAACATCCTCCAATAGACATAAAAATGACAAATTAACCACAAGTTTTGCTAGATTTTTAAACTAAACAAATTAATTAACATGTTTTTTTGATAGTTTTTATTAAACCGAAGAAGTGTGTCTATGATTATTTTTTGTTGAAATAACAGAATTAATATTTCACTTATGTTTGAGATTATATTTACGTAGGTTACGTATGTTATTCGAATTGGTAATTTTTTTCATGGAACCTCCTTAGAAAACAGTGAAACAGACACACGAAATAAAAACCACCTAAGTAAGGATTGAAAGGTGATTAATTATTTTATCTATCGACCACTCAAGTACCTATAAGATTTTTTTAAATCGAAGTTTTTAGACGAAATTCAAATGATTTCAAGATCTTTTGATCAGATGCGGATTTTTCTTGTTCCTCAAGTTGCACTTAGAAACAGAACAAACATAGAAGCAGAAACATGCTGATTCATGAAAGTCTAATAAAAACTAGATTCGAGTCGGAATTTGCATTTAACAATCACGTCGAGCACTCACCATGACTTAGCATCGTTATTCTTTCACACTAACAGCCCTTCAGTTAAATCCACAGGTACTAATATAATAAATGCGAATATTATAGAAGCTCTGTAAATCCGTTCAGGCTACCTGTTATCTTTTCACCCTTTAACGAAAAGGTAACGGACAGACTGAACGGATTTGGACGAAATTGGCTAACCTACGGATAGACCGAGACCTAGCGGAGGACATAGGACACTTTTTATCCCGTTAGTAGGTATCTACGTTCCCGTGGGATATTTTCCGACATCCATGCGGGTGAAGCCACGAGCAACGTAAGTTACACATACTCGTATATATTCAGTAGGATAGAAAAAAATAAAGAAAATATAATTTACCTGCCCATAAAGGTCTTCTGTTTCCCCTTGTGCCAGACGGTAACTTCCAGGTTATTGTCATCGTACAAGTAGAGGTTGAATCGCTCACACCACGAGGTTTTTGACTTTGACAGCTGCTTCGATTTGTGACCTTCGCTGCCCAGCCTGTTTGGAGAAAAAAAAAAGATTAATGGCAGGAAAACATGTAATCAATAATCTTGCTTGTTCGTACATAGATGTGCGCAGATTGTGGGCGTTATTTTTTTAAAACATTGATTATATCAATGAAATAAATTGATTGAATATTGAAGTGATTTTTATGAAAAGATTAAAAGAAGAAATATATAGGTAACGCCTTTATGGATTTTTCCCCTTCAAGCTTTGATTCTTCGGAAAATATGAAACGCGAGCTTTCATCTCCAACTTTTGTAAAATACGCTGTATTTCATTTCTTCTAAAATAGTTGGGACTGGCTGTGTCTATATTTTTATAGAGTACCTTCAAGGGTTTATTCCTATGAGTATTGGCATACACCAGCTCCTTTATACCATTCATTTACTTTAAAACCCAAAACGTACATGTACATACATTATACAGTCTGGCGATTAGATTAATTTATTGAACCACGTATTCTCCATTACGTATGTTAAACAATTAAAATAATTAATAACAATTAACATTCTAGCCGTCAGACCTTTTTTACGTTTTTAGGCGATTATTTGGTAAAAATACCATAAAGTTTGTGTTCAATTGTCGATACCATCGCCCTGCGCGTCTAGTGCCTTATTATCAAGGGTGGTTTAGGTAGTGCCAATTTTAAGTTATTTATTTTGTTTAAAATAATCCGTTTTCTATTTTTAGTCAAATTGATAATTTTATTATTTTACCATAAGTTTCGATCCCGTGGGAATATCGGGATAAAAAATCTTATATGTTTATCCTGGTTATAAACCAGTGCCAAATTTTGTTCAAATCCGTTCAGTAGTTTTTGTGTGAAAGAGTAACAAACATCCATCCATCGATCCTTCCATACAAACTTTCACGTTTATAATATTAGTAGGATTGTTATAGAACCTACTTAATTATTATTTTGAGTATATCGTAATGCTAGTCTTTGAAGTATTTGTTTCTCATCAATAAATTGTTACAAACACGTAATTATGAATAATGAAAAAACTTTGAACTAATGCACGCCGACTGACGTCATACCTTCCTGCCTACTGGTAGGTACTATATTCATTATGTATAGTACCTACAACGTAAATGCACCTATCACGAGTTCGGATTTTAATATATTTTGTTAGGTTAATTTTATTATTTGTATCCAAATATATATTTTTTTGTATGGTTTTTGAATTGGTACCAAAACTTGCCATTTACTATTTATTTTCTTCCCAGTGCGGGTTGGTAGACGTCACAATATGTCTTAGAATTTATCGATAGGACATGCCGGTTTCCTCACGATGGTTTCCTTCACTATTTTGAGAGAAGTGGTAATGAAGTTATTGACACAAAGCGCCTGCCTGGGTTCGAACCCACGACCTATAACGCATAAGTCGGGGCCGTTGCCACTGGGCCACCATTGTTCAGAAAACTTGAAATAAAAAGGTAAGCAAAGATATCATCAGAGCATTACGGACGGTATGCTACGCAAGAAGCTGCCACACACAAACTCGTTCGGAAAACCGTTTTTTATTATTTTTCGAAATAAGAATAATTTATTTTTTTATTCGAGAACAGCTTTCAAAACACAGAAAGGCTTATAAAGGGTAACTACTCCAAGATACAGTAAAAAAAAACAAAGAAAAAGTTAAAACTACATTGGCAGTCGGCATCGGGTAACAGTATGGAATTGCCATACGCACTTAAATGAATGCTAAAATAATATCGAATATTAAAAAAAATATAGATAAACAAGTTTTTCTGGGTAAAACTTCCGCAGATACTTTTTTTGCAAAATTAATGAATAATTTAAAGTTTAAGGTACCGTAACGATACGGACATTTACGTACGTGGTGGAGGAATTCGGTTCGTTTACAAACTTAAGAAGAACTTACCTGAATTTACAATATAGTCCATTGGCACTGCCGCTCGGCGTATCTTTGGCATCAATCAAAACGACATTCACCATAGACTTCCATGACTTCTTGAGAATGTCGAATTTTCTGTTTTTCCAAACATACTGGCAGACAAAAGAAAAAAAAACATAAGTATCAAAGGTTTATTCTAGGCTGTCAATCAGCACTTTTTAGCGTCAAAATAAAAGACAGCCCCCGATAGGTACACCTACGATTCATCACTTCTGTTTCAGCTGGGAAGAAATGGCGCAACACACTCCCCAGCAACACGTCTTTGTCTGTACTAATTTGTTGTGTATGTACGATAATAAAAAAATCGTAGCCGCGAGCCTGTGATTAACTTCTTTTCCTAAATTAGTGCCCTTTTCACACAGTACTACCCCAGCAACACAGTACTCACCCATCCCTATAGGTATTCTAATTTTACAGTAATTCCTTCAATGGCTTTTTAAAAACATTTGAAGCATAATAATCTAAATTATAAAAAGCATTACATACCGTTGTTATCGCAATATTATCCATGATATTTTCTTTAACGTAAATAAAGTAACTTATAAGTGGAAATTTTTTAGTTGAATTTATTGTTCATATCACTAATACATACGGTTGACATCAACCTATGCTAAACGTCGTGAAGGTTTCCAAAAAACTGAATATTTAGAAGACGTTTCGTTCGTGAATTCAGCGTTTGCAAGTGATGACTAAAATTAAGCGTTTAAAATGTAAGTAAATTGTGTATCGACGCGCAAACTATTATCTACCATGAATTCAACACATGACTCTAGACCAGCCAGCGTAGAAATTTTTCGTTTGTTATGAATGAAAAAAAGACTGTTTCATACAAAGTCAATCTAAAAATCTACACGGTCAAAATGTTGTTTTTTTTAAACCGACCAAAAATTTCAACGCCATGTATTTTTATTTATTTTTGATGTTCAAAGGATATTTTTATTTCTGTTTTAGTGGTTATGACTTCTTGAAAGAATGAAATGTTATAAAACAAAATCTCAAAAATGCAGTTTAAGATTACAAATCATCAAAGTTTGATTGATATGTTGATGCTACAGTGTTTCTCAATATTGCACTGTAATCAAAACAAAACAATACAAGCTAATATTACACAATACGTACCCACCTTCTGAACTTTTTTTCCGTGATCTCTGAGGATGGTCAGCCCACTGCCAATGCGGTCCATGAACTCCGAAGAGACAACAAGCGCGGTGGGCGCCAGCGGGTCCATCACCAAACCGTCAGGAATTGCGAGCGACCTGGTGAACACACACTCATCAACAACTAGTAGGATACTCATCATCATCCTCAACAATAACAACAACAACCACTCAAAAGTACTTAGTTGTAATAATAATAATCATGGTCGATCCAAAACTTTGCAAATCGGATTTTATTTAATCGCGTTTGTTTATATTCGACAACTAAACATTTGATATCATATATTTCGTTGTTTAAGTGTGTTCTAATGTTTTTAATTTGAATTGATGATTAAATTAAATTAAATAACAACCCTTATAATATCGTGCTGAGCGCACTATGCAGATGCGTGCTTTACCCGCGACGCATGCCGATGTACTCTGCTCCCATATGAAATACTCGTTTCGTCTGATCCTCGCTTCACGAGCAGGGCCAAGCTTCCGAATCACAATTCATACATTCATATATGTCGTTATGCACACTTAGTTAAGTATAAAACTTATATGGCAGCTACGCAATGGAATATATACAGCATATTGGGAAGTGGTTGTTGTCTTCAAGGGGTGGATAGTCGGACACACAGTGACTAAATACTAACACTCGGCTTCTGAATTGAGAATTTGAAGTTGACTAAATTAGAATGCGAAATTCAAAATTACTTAGCAAAGAAAACATTCAAAGAAAGTTTGAATTTCGCGGTATAGCTGCGCCTAAAGTACCCATTAGGTGCCATCTCCACGAGCGAGAGAATCGCAGAGATAGTCACGCCGTGCCTTCAAATTCGATAGAAACTCTATAAATCAATCTCCACACGGCAATATCATCGCGACGATAATTTGATGACACCGCATGGTGGAAATGGCGCCTTAGGTTATTCTAGAGTTTGACAAGATCACAACTAGTAATCAATTCGGAAACTGGGTAAATATGCACTTACTTATAAGCACTAGTATAATTTATTCATTCTTAACTTTTCAAAGTGTGTACCGCAAGACCTAGCAGGTCAATGGTGTCGTAACGGGACAAGAAAGCACAATGCCTTTTGTTTGATAACATACTTAACACACTTTTGTCATATTATACACCGATTACTGTGTTTGTATAGTTTTTTTTGCTTCGAGAATATCACACTTACATAGATGTACTTATGAATACTTAGATACTTACTACATACCTACTCATAGGTAGGTATGTGACTCAATACTGTGCATTTGAAGTTCTCGTGAAACTTTCAAGAATAACTTCCAATTTATAATATTTAGTATCAAGTGCGATTTTCCAATTTCTTTAACGGTATTTTTTCCTGCCTTGAAAAATGCAATACTTTTTTTTGTATATAAAACTCAACTTAGCCAGCACATAATTGCGGATCGATCACTTCTGGAGAAATGAATGCATTGGATGGGTAACTATTAAATTGTAATACTGATGACGAACTTATTGTAATTGTTCACAAGTAACTGACTTTATGTCTTTATTGGGAATAAAGTTTCTTTAAACCGAAACCGATATAGGTACCTAAGTATGTACTTACTTATTAACACGGAAAAGATCAAGTCGTGGAACTCTGTTGCAAATATAAAATACACTTTTACGTGCCCCAATTTGATAGATCTATATATATTTAAATACCTATGCCTAATAGCCTGAAGCCAAAGAGATTATAGTCATTGTCTGAAGCAGATGCAAGCTTTTTCAAAGCCCATCTATGTACCAATAGATACTTCAATGATATGTATGGCTAATGAAGATGCTATTATATTGTTTGTGCTATCTAGGTCTTACGGTAAAATTTCAAGAATAATAAGAATATTTAACGGTAACATGATACGGCTATTTATTATGTCAATGTTAAAAACTTAGTTTAATTTTGTAATAACATTTAAATAAGGTGTCGGAGTTGATTGATGAATAGAAGCCTTACCTTATTTAAGTTATAAGTTCCCGTAACTGATTGATGTAAACAGAAACTATTACTATTCAGTAGGTATTATCATTTATTTATGAAGTGGGTATTACACCATGTTCTGTATAATCAATAGAAGAATGCTACTGTGTATCGTCATCATCATCTTATCTTCGCAGGAAGGATGAAATCTATTCTTTATTAAAAAACGGAAATAATTAGAATAGGTACGTACAACAAAGTTCTTTATAACTTTAAATATCCTTACATAGAGTTATGTGTTCATTGACATAATAAGCTTGCTTCGTTCCAGCTAATATTGAGTCAGCCCCTCGGGTGTCTGACGTCAATCCATTCGTGGGATATTACCGGCGCTGGCGCAGGCAGCCATTATGATCATCTTTGGAACTTTTAGAAGATACTAATATGTTTTAAATTGCCAGTAGCTTAGTGGAATTCTATATTTAAGTATTGTTTTCTCAATTATATTTTGAACAAGTCACGATTAACAACTCATTCTTAGCAAGTCTTCTTGAAAACCTATATAGGTATTTGCCTGCTTATTTGTACAGGATAAATGTTTGGGAATTTAACTTTGACGTGTGAGGTCAACCACCGGCTCTGTCAAGTTGATTTTCATAAAGGGTCGATATTATACCGCGGTAGCGGTTATGGCTAATTTTAGGTTTTAAAAGGCGCACCTTTTTAAACCTAAAATTAGCCATGAGACAGAGAACTTTTCGTGATAAATAGGTATAATATATCACTGTATCGGGATGGGATTCTTTTCGCATAATGTTTTTTTTCCTAATATAATTCGGTATAACTAAGTATTTTGGTACATTTTTTTTGGTATAATAATACTTTGCCATTATTGTTTTTGGCATACTATTTATGTTGACATAATTATCTTGTAGGAACTCACTGTATCTATTGCAGCTTCCAATATACCGGTAAATATTTCGTGTAATCCGCGGCTGGCCAATTTCCATAAACCTGAGTTACCTATAAATTTAATTTCCTTAACAAAAAGCTCAAATTGAACTGCGAATCGAATTCTCAACTTGATAATTCAATTGATCATGATTTCTTTAAAGATCCCATACAATCGGGTTTTCCCTTTTTTTCTGAGAAATATTTTTTTATTGACTGAGTAAGGATTCCCTATTGTTATAAATCTTGACTTCGACAATTTGATTGGTAAAATAGGTAGCTGTCACTTTATAATTGAATCATTGTCTTCCTCACGATTGACCTTAGAGACCTGATCATGTTGGGGAAAATCTGCCGACCAGGGCTACGCACGTTCTGCGTATTTATGACTAGACATGTCCAATGGAACAGTTTTAGCGATATTTATAAATATTTTTCCGTAGTTCCGGTTTACTATTTAAAAATAAATGATTAAGTAGGTTGATATCGGTGGCACAGTCGGAAGTTCGCAAGTTAATCTAGCGAATTATTTGCTTCTGGTAAACAAGTTTTATTCGTACCTATCTACGATAATATTGTATTTACTTCTACAGATAACGGATAAATTATATCATAGTTTACTGAAATAAATGATTATCAAAAATACCCGCAATAAAAAGGTATAACTAAATAAAATAAAATAAATAAATTACAAACACTTAATATTTACATACCAAAACAATTTTCTTAACATCACAAAAAGCACACTCACATCACAAGAAGAACACAAACTTTCGAATGAGAGCACTCTAAAATTATTTCACCTAAACTTGAACTGGCCTTAACAGCGTCGAACTCGAGCTCATAACGTTACAACCAAACTTTGAACACAGCGTGCACACCAAGAGAGTGATCGAAAATGAAGCAAACACACGTGGGACTCGAATCGAATCGAATAAAACTTACACAAAAATATGGTTCAAAGAGTCACACCAACTCCTTGACATGAGGAAGCTATGATCTGCCATCGACAATCACCTCACAGATTAACAGGAAGACTAAACTGCTGATTAGAAGCACGTAACTATAGTTTAACAACGGCCTTGGTATCGGTTTTTGTCAATTCTTCATTGAACCATTCGCTCGAAGTTAATTTAGATCGCGAGGACAGTCGGCACGACCGTTATGTATGTGGTCTAATACAAAATAAGCTTAGAATGCGGATTGTTTGGTTGAGATCCGACATTTGCTCTTTGTACTTTTGATCGAGACGTGGAATTATAGTGGCATGCTAACGACGTATCATTAATTTTCAGAGCTTTACTTTGTTGATAATTATCTGTATAGATGCATTAGAGATACTTATTCTTTATTTTTTTTAGCCTATGCACAGCAGTGGGACTGTGCTGTGCAAAGGCCACCCCAAAATCCTTCCAGGGACTCTTTTATCTTTTTTTAAGAAACTTATTTTAAATCATTTAAAATTGATGAGAAATGAGATTAAACGAGCCAGTAGGATATAAAGTGACATCTATCTCTACTACTATCTACCTACTCATATTAGATTACCTACTCATTAAGATTAATGTTAAAATCGTTATTTCGATATAGGACTTTTGCCTGATCATACCAAGTTATCAGTTATGTAACCAATCAATAAATCTAAGAAGCTATTATAAATATTAAATTGCCTAAATTACCTTCAAAACACGTTTAGCTAGGAACTTCATTAAAATATTATAACGTAGTTTAGTTCAGCGTCGCGTTATGGCTACGAACACCACCCAAAGTGCGTTCCTACGAAATTTCTTGAAAAACATACTTTACATAATAATCTAGTTATCATATCATGATATTCCAGACTAGGGTACAACTACGCAGCGCCAGTGCAACGCGTGTACCTAAGGAAAAGATTATATCCCATGGGAATATCATACTTATGATGCAAGGAAGCGAGTCCGTTCCATAGGGGATTTACACAGCTGAATGCGAACTTGAATATACATAGTATGTAATTACATAACATAGTGCCGATTGGTTGGTTCAGAACCATGCAGGCAAATACAAGCCCTAATATTTGAATGTCATTGTAAACTTGTGTGCTATTGACTTGTTTTAATAGACATTGGCGCCGATTCCCTTGTTCGCAAACTAAACTAAATTAAAGTTCAGTGCATCTTTTTCTTTCTATTTCATTAAGAAAAGGACAGAAGATAAATATTAGTTTAGTCCTGAGAAATTTAGATAGGTACTCCTTATTGATTAAAAACATGGCAACTAAAAATACGTCAATTTACGTCAGGCGCTGACTAATTTGACAGGACTAAACTAATATTTATCTTCTGACATTTTCATAGTGAAATCGAATCGGCGCCAATGTGTGCACAAAAGTTGTACTGAAGATTTCAACGACAAAATTTATTCGAAGGACATTCCAGATTTTGAGTAGGTACGGCTGATTTACGTGGAACTTTAAACATTCCAAAAATAACCCTGCCTTTGCTGTCAGGTAAAAACAAATGACGACCACGTCATGTAAAGCTGTCATGTTTCACGTAAACAATTAGTTGAATGCTTGAACTCTATGTTTAACTTTTTTGTTGTAATTGACACTTCAGGCATTATTGTTTTTACTCAGCCATTGTTAAGTTTTTTCTGGATTTAACTCATTGGTTTAGGTACAATGATCGATCGGTGGGTAGGGTCACCGATATTTAATCTTCAAACCGGTGTTAATTATTTTAATAAATTTTAATTATAGTGTGGCTTTATTAGTCAATGAAGACGTTTAAACTACCCCTGTCAAATAAGGGTTAGTAGTTGTTAGTAACTTACCTAATGTACTAACTTCAATTCGAGAATAACTTAAGTATTACTTGCTACAACGAGCAACAGCTTTTTTTGCACGACTGCGAAGCACGTTTGGAATAAGGAAAATCCTTCTAACTCAGATTCGACGTCCGCCATTGAAATGTTTTTTCAATGGCATTTTCGAGGTATATTGACGAATAAATAAGTTAATAAGTAAGTATAGTAATTAACCGACTGAACCGACCAAAAAAGGAGAACGTTCTCAATTCGGTTGTATTTTTTTATGTTTGTTACCTCAGAACTCCGTCATTTATAAACCGATTTGGAAAATGATTTATTTTATGAAAAGGTATAGTGATCGGATCCATAAAAAATTGGTCAAAATTTGAACAGTGGTTTTAGAGTTAGCTACAATAATAAGTTTTTTTTTTCATTTTATAGTGTATGTTGATGACGTTATAATAACTTTCTGTCACTGTTATTTAGCTACTTAGCAAGTGGTGATATATGAATTTGTATAGGGCAGGTACCACAACAAGGAAAAAATAAAAACGTTTTTACAAAAAAAAAATAACAACCGAATTTTTTAAACAACACTACAAAGTGAAAAACGGCCTTAATTTCGGAAGTCGGTATTGTCGGTTTTGTATTTTCGTTTTTTGCCACCTGACTTCTGTTTTTCTTTTGTCAGCGATTCAGTCTGCATAGATATGAAAATACCTACTGCAAAAGGATTTTCCTATACAAACTTTGAAATTCCATTTCTTTATTACAGCAGCGTGGCGCTTTAGTGGCGACATTAATTTAACACACGTATACGTTTACGCGTTTTAGTTTTATGAATATATATTTATTTTAATTTAATTAAACATTTATTTATTTATTAACAATTTTCTAAAATAGCATCTTAGAGCAACCTGACCTAAAGAACTGAAACGCAGTGGTCATTTGCCGGGGTCACGGATCATAACATCGCAACAATGTAATTAAAACAAAATAACGTGCAAAGAGAAGGCGAATTGAAGGAAAGAGAGAGAGAGCCCTATGTCGGAAAGCGGCGCAGGTGGAAGTTTTCAAGTTACGATTTTTTTTATGTTGATATAAGTTTTATGATTACTGGCCACTAGCACTACCCGTGTGTTAAATTAATGTCGCCATTGTAGCGCCACATTGTATAAGGCTTGAATTTTGAATCATTATTTCGAGGGAGGAGGAGGAGGAGGGCTGGTTTAAGGTAGCGCGGGAAAAGAGTTCCTGGAAATACTTGCATGGGGGAGGCATTTGCCCAGCAGAAGGGACAGTATAAGATTTAATATTTATTTTATTTTATTCAAGAGGAACAGCAAACAGCTACAACAAAAAAAGTAAAAAAAAGAAATACACATAATATGTTTACAATATCGTAGCCCACAACACTGTTCTGAATAATATTTCTCAAAAATATTTAGCATTTTAAAAAGTGCACCTTCGAAACATTTTCATGTTAGATACTATCTAAGTGGCTACGCGTAGTCTGGAAGTTAACTTAACAGTGTTAATGTTATAGGTGCATCACAAAATTTTACGAGATACCCACTTGGAAGTCTCTGAACCGTCTCCGGACAGAAGTGGGAAGATGTAAGTCCAACCTGGTAAAGTAGGGCTACCTTGACGGTACGGCAGTAGGGTGTGGCTGTGGAGCTATGTCACAAACCATGCTCCACCACCTATCCTGCCCTCTGTGTCCTATAACATGCAGTCAAAGTGACCTCTGCGCTGCCACCGACAACGCCGTGGAAGTGGCACAGTTTTGGGAAAACAACATTGAAAATAGGGGAAGGTAGGGTAAGATGGGGACTTAAAGGTAAGGCTAAGGCTTAAGGGTAGGCTTACTTGAAGGTAATTCATAAATCTAACCTTCTGGTTTTGATTCTACAAATTATGAGTATTTCTTTCTTTAATTATAATCCGTCAAAACAAAAATATAAAAATCTTCTCATAGAAATACCAACTTAAAAAAAAAACCAAATCTCTCCATCTTGCCCCACTTATACAGGGTAAGATGGGGTATTGAATATTTAATCGTCGTCATCTTCACAAACAGGGCAGATATGGACAAGCTGTCCATATCTGCCCAGTTTGTCATCATGGTTATCTTCCACTCCTGCACAGCCACAATGCGCCCACTTACCGCAAGTCTGGCATGTGATCCATCCTTCAATAGACTTGAAATATAAGCCGTGGCAGTACAGACATTCTGTATCTTCATCATCTGATGTCTGAGCTTCTTCGTCAGCTTTCTTGGTTCTTTTATTTGATTTTTTCAATTTCTGTTTGTTTATCGCCTTTGGTTTCTGTTTCTTACTGTTTGGTCTTTCTTGTAACTCTTTTTTATAAGGAGAAGCAGTGATAATAGCTGTTGCTGCTGTTGCTGCAGGTGGCCGTTTGGGTATCATGGGCTGGCGATGTTACTGATGGTTGGACTGTCAGTGTTGGTTGTGAGATTGCTGCTATCGATGGTGTCGAAGCTGTATCAGCCGCGGGTTCCATTTCAGCGTTCAATACGATATCGGTGGCTTCTGCAGCAATGAAGTCGTCTTCTGTAAAAATGTGTGCATTGTAAGGCGAGATCCCACATGCTTTAAATGCATTGATTGCAGTTGGCATTGTTGCTGCCCGAATAAACGCTTGCCCGAAGAGTTCAGCTACTTGAAATTGGGTCACTGCTTTCCCAGGAATTGACCTTAACCATGCTGTTATGGCCTGATCTAAGTCTTGCTGGCTAATTTATAACCCTTTTTTCCATCTAAAACCTCTTGAATAATGGTTAATTTCATTTGATTTTCACTCCATCCTCCTCTGTTAGTTTTTCTATTGTAATTTAGAACCATAATCTATAAAATACAAACAAGCCGGAACGATTTTATGAGTTTAGAGTAGTAAAATAAACAAATATCAATAAAACCATATGACACAAATGTTGTTTTGTCAATTATGAACAATCACGCACTTAATATACGTCAAAAATTAGATAAAAAAAACTCAAAATTAAAAAAAAATACTTACCAAGTTACAACGTGCACACTATCGACCAAACTTTTTGTGACACTAAAAACTTCTGCTAAATACCGTCAGATGGCGTTAAAATAAATTTTCTAGTGACATTGTATAATCTATTTTGGTATGGTCCCCGTCTTACCTCGCTTCCCCGTCTTACCTCACCTTCACCTACAGTCGTGGCAGGGACACGAAGAAGAAGAAGAAGATGAGATAGGTACCAAAAATATAATTTATTTGACAAGATTAAAATTGTATCGGTGAAGTCGTTCAATTATACCTATAAAATGTCAAAAGTCGCAATAAATAGAAGCGTCACGGCAATTTTTCTAAAAGATTAAAAGCCTAGGAGTTCCGTCTAAACGGTGGATTATTTGATTACGTCAAGGCACAATTATTAATACTATATTTTATGACTTCGGCATTAATAAATCTTTTTAATTTTTTACGTTTCCTATTGCGATGTTATGAGGTACCTAACCCAGACTGCTGCGTCATAAGTAGAAAAAATACAGTTTCTATAATGGAAGTCACATTAATATTAGGTCCTTATGAAATTGGAGTTTTGTGGAACTGGCCACTTTGATCTCAACTATCTGGCGTTTGGTTAGGAATTTGCTTATAAAACGCCAATTTCATATGTAAGGACCTAAGCTGGCGTGGTAGATTCAGCCTACTCCCTCTCATTGAAAGGAGGCCTGTGTCCCAGCAGTTGAAACATTATAGGCTGATTATCTTGTATGCCACTTCTGAATAAGTCAGAATTAAATGAATTCTTACCTGGTGGTAAGACCTCCTTCCAAAGTCCAAAGTATTAAAGTTCGATAACTTGTAGGTACAAGTTATTGAACTTTAATACTTTGGACTTTGCTTCGCCAATAGCCAAATAACCACATCGCACCTAAAAACCTTTTTTTTTTTGCGTAATTTTTTTATGACTACCTACATCTCTACTAACTATTAATAGCTACGTTCCTTAATAGGCAATGGAAAATTTGTGTACAGTAATTGTTTATCTACACATATTATAAATTAAATGTCTGTCTGAGTGATCGCGTTGTTCTGATAAACTGCGCAACGAATTTTGATGCAGTTTTTAACATCACTTAGAGAATTTATTTCGGAAGGTTTACCTATGTGTATAATACATAGCTTCTACCCGTGACTTCACCCGCGTGGATTTTTTTGTTTCTCCGACCCAACCCGTCGCATCGTATCGCCTGTCCGCGCTATTACTTCGTTTTCGCTTAGCGTTCTTTCTGACGATTTGTCGTTTTGCTCGGTTCCTAAATATCCTAATGTGTGTTAAGTACATATTCTTCCTCAAGAATTGGGTTATCAAATGCAAAAATAATTATTCGAATCCGACTAGTATTTATCCGAGTAGTTCCAGAGATTAGCGCGTTCAAACAAACAAACAAACTCTTCAGCTTTAATATTAGTAATTACTTAGTAATATAGGTAGATATAATAAAGAAAATCGATGTTTTGCCAAAAAAAAACCGTACGAAGCAGGGGCGAGTCGCTAGTTAAGTATAATCCTTGAATAACATTGACGCATTTCTCGCCTCGAATTTTTTTCCACTTTTTGTTTTATTTTGCGGAAATCTGCCTTTGATGTAACGGCATTCGTTTAATAAGGTATATACAGATTTTTTTCAAAGCTGTTATAACTTAGCTACGAACCCTTCGTGGCTAAGTTAAAACGGTTGTACGGGTCGACCAAAGGTTAAACTACGCTTGCCGAGGTCAATTCGTGAATAGGTGACCATCCATTACATATCGAAAGGCCAATTCTCGTAATTTAAAACGTTCAATATCTAGTCGCAGTCTCATCTCAACGACAAACAAATGTCAAAAACTTGTCAAAATGTAGGGAAATTAGAGGTATTTTTGACAAATTGAGACTGAGATCAGACTGTGAATGTTCTTAAAATTACGACAATTGCCCTACTAGCACGTTAAGACGTTGGTCCCGGCTGTCGTCACAGCTGTCATCTTTTACATTTGTCACGGTAGTCAGAAGCCCAAAAGACAACTTAGGGCCGATTTTTCCATCGCCAGATAACTTTTATTCGAGGAATAAAATTGACGTTTGATAGTTTTTGTATGAATTATCTGTCAAAATTTCAAAATTATTCCTCAAATAAAGTTATGAGATGATTGAAAAATCAGCCCTTAATCAAACTAATTGCCCATTTAATAAATTTTACTCTGCTATTAAATAAGCGAATCCTGTTTACACATAAAAAGTAATGACCCTGAATGACTTTTTATAAGTTCACCTCCAGTTTTATAGTCTCTGGTCATTAGACATAATTTAATTGATTGTAACAACGTACTATTAAGAATTTATAATGACATGGGAAGGAACAGAATAACAGGCTTGATAACTGTATTATTATTTTTATAGCACCTATGTTTTTGTGCCTGTAGGTACCCACGTGACTTGGGAGAGGCCTATGTCCAGCAGAAGACTGCTATAAGCTGAGTTGATGATGATACCTATTTACGTATTTGTCAGCAGAGGACGGGGCCCGACAGGGCCGAAGCCTGCCAGGGCGGCGGGATCGTCCGAAAGGGTTACCACTGCCCTGGAACAGAAAGGGCTAAGGAAGGAACGGGTGGGTTTTTAGTCTGACACTCCCTTCCGCTCCACCCAGAGCGGGAGGGGTCATTTGATGATTTCCCATAAAAAAAGCCTTTTTTTTAGGAAAACAATATGTATGGGATCACCCTTCGTCTGAGTAGAATTGAGTGTGATTTTGAATTCCTACCGACTAAAGGTCAACGCAGACGTACATATACCTAACGATTGTATGGTATCGCCTCAACTCAAGCCGTTCAGGATTCTTTCTATGATACTCCACACTGCACACGCAGTTGATTTTGTGTCGTCATTCCTTCTCAGGGGTAGTCAGATAGGAAATGTCGACTCCATTTAGCTTATATTTTTAAATATGCCGTGTAAAAGTGATTCAGATATCCTATTTACGGAATAAGTAATTTCATTTCATACTTATTAGCATCGTAACGGCATCGTCTCGGCCCGTGCAGTGTTTATACGTGACCTTAAAACCACACGGTGCACCGATGTGCAGGTGGTACTTAACTGTAAAACAACGTCTATAAGTAATCTGTGATTTGAATTCTGTTGTTACTTAAACTCTACGAGGACATCTACTTCACCTTGTCTTGAATTGAGCAACTTTTGCAAAAGTACTTACACAAATATCGTTTTAAATTTTATCGCATCTCTTGCAGTGTACTCACTCCTTAAGGGGAATAACCGAGATTGATAATTAACCATAATCAACATAGGTACTGCACCAATTAAAATTAAATTACCCGTCTTACCTTTATTTTTACGTAAACACTCGTTTTGTGATCCCAAGATGGAATCGCTTCCGTGATTGAGAACAAACACAAGGACCACAAAATTGACGTTCCATTCTTTGTGACGTCATTTCTTGGTAAAATTAATGAGAGGAAAGGTTTAAAGGTACAAGCTAGGAACAAGGTATAAAGCTTGACATTTCTAGAAATTATCCTTGAGTGGGCGGAAAGTCACCAGAGCTACAGCAATGGTAAACCACAAAGAAATGTCACATGTGTTTTCTCGGTATTTCGTTGATTGTTGCAATTACATTTTACTACTGGCATCGACATGGACAGTAAAAGATTCGAGGAACATTAGCGATATTTTTCTTGAAATGAGATTTATTTGCGGAAATGTATTGAAATTAATTCTCTATAAAATGAAATCACTTTCATTAAAGCAGCAAAACGTAGCGTAGACGCTGCGTAGGCGCCTACGCCGTGAAGCTGCCTACGCCGCATACCCGCCTTCGGCACGTAGCCGCGGGCCGGTTGCCATTTTAATTTCGTCACCCGAAGCAACATTAATTTAATTATGTATTTGATGGCTACCGAAGTAAATACATTATTTTATGATCTAGTGATGATTTTTATGAGTAGGCAAATTAGAATTTTTTACTTTTGTCTGAGTGACGAGTGTGTTGTAAATCATGGGCTACTATTATTTTTTTATATCTATATTTTCTGTTAGGTTATATAATATTTTTTAGGGTTATTTCCGTATACTTTTTTACTAGGACAAGTCATTTAACCCTACAATAACCTAAAATATATTGTAGGAAATTATTGCCCTTTTAGATTTCCTACGCACCAACTCTACATAGCATGTAATGTACTAACAGTAAGGCAATTATATATTCTAAGCATAGTACAACATCAGCACACTGCAATTCCTTTTGACCCAGTACCTTCCGACAAGAGAAGGAAGGACTTGGTTTGTAGGTATAAAGCCTCAAAGTAGACATGCGTTTGCTAATCGATTTTATGTGTTCTTAGGACCTTTTCCTGTATAACAGAATCAACAAGTAACTAACCTTCTATAGTGTAAGCTATAAAAATGTAGTACAATGGTATCAAAATACTTAGCGATACTCAATTACACAGACACAGAAAAACTTCTTGAACTTTTGTCATGATCATAATTTATTCCTTTGTAAGTATTTACATTTGTATGTTTACATAGGCTTAGTATTAGGTATTAATGTACCAATGTGTTTTTACTGAAAGTTGCTAATTAATTATTTTTACACAAGTTTTATTTAAAAAATTAATTCCCCAATTTAATTGAAATGTAAGGTGATGGCCTGAAACACAGGTTTGAATAAACCTAGCTCGGGCGGGTCGCCACCTAACTCTGTAATTCCGAACCATCATTACTTGCACCTGTAATAAAAAATATTTTAGTTTTGGTTTATTTGTTAGGAACCTACTATAATTGAATGGGAAATGTACTCATCATAATCAGCCTAAAATGTTCCCACTGCTGGGACACAGGCCTCCTCTCAGTGAGAGGGAGTGGGCTGTAATCCACCACGCGGGCCCAGTGCGGGTTGGTGAGATGTACCTACTGCTATTGGCTAAATGTAAACGTTTTCATTAAATAAATTATTCTATTGTTATATGTAAACTATCATCAGTAAAGCATTCGGCTAGACTAGTTGAATTTATGGACTTCTTATGCTTTCACATGGCCGAAAAGTCATTATGGAAGTACATGTACTACTTTTGACCCTTGATACATAATTACTATCAAAACTTTAAAAAGACCTCAAGGCCTAACTAATACAATTTAAAACCCTAATTAATACGATGTAAAAGGAAACTCTTAGTTAAACCAAGGTAAACCTTGAATTGAATCATTCGTACATATAAGGATAGTGTCTCCTTTAAATGCCCCCAATATGAATGACTGAATCAAAACCACAACCATTGATTTAGTAATAAAATAGTATATAGTATAGTATAGCAATATAATAAGTTATTGGTCACTACAGGTGTAATGATGACAAATTAAAATCGTAATATTTACTGTAATCTGAACAGCTGGCTTTTTAGCACGTAGCGGCGTATTTATCTTTTGTTATATCTCGAAACTAAAGTATCTGAGGTCCAAGACTACGTAAGATCTACCTATTATCAGTATTTGGAAACCTGTGCCCTGATAAGAGTTAATCAGCTATCAGTTTGATTATTTCGTCACTACTACTGTTTCGTAATAATTAATCATCAATTAGTTTCGTCATCGTCTTTAAGTTCAGTCAAAGGCAAAAATAGATAAATGTACAAACTGAGGTATGATCAAACGTCTTTTATCAAAACTTTTTGAAATATTGATAAATACTGACACGTCTAACTAACAATTTCAAAAGATAGGTTATCTGAAATTTTTTCTTTTGCAATTCGTTAAATGAACCTATTGATATTATTTTTCTCCCTGACTGTACACGCAACATGCTCATAGTATACCTACTCATGGGAAATTATAACAATGCGAAATTTTAATTAATGGTTTACCATTAATTAAAATTTTAGATATTTCATAGCATTTTGTTTTCATTTTGCAATTCACAGAACAGTTAAAAGAGGTGGTATATTATTTACTTCCGTATTTCCGTACGTATTTAAAAGACTTCAGAAGGTCACTTCCTGTAATCTAATCGCAATCTCATTTCAGCGATAATCGATTTAAAAAAAATGTACGCAAATCAGAGGTATTTTTGACATATTGAGACTGAGATTAGAAAGCGAACGTTCGAGTTGCCCCTTTGATGTTTATTATTGCTTTAGTTACAAAACAAAAGAATAGGAGTTTTATGAATTCTGAGGCTGTGCTGGAGCGGCTGCTTCTGGTGCAGAAAACCTCAAACGGCGAAAATATTCCAACCTGATTGGGACTTATATTTTCGAGCCGTTTGGGGTTGAAACACTAGGGCCATGGGGTCCGAGTGCCCACTTGGTTTTTCGAGATATCGCCAAGCAGTTAGTCGACTCTTCACATGACCAGAGGGCTGGCTTATTGTTTCTTGGCCAAAGAATAAGCATTGCCATACAGATACAACGTGGCAATGCTGCCAGCCTTTTAGGCACTGTTCCTGTTGTCAGCGATGCGGACGAACTTTTTGATGCACTATGATTATTTTGCTTATTTTTTCACATGTACATAATCATTATTTTAAATGTTAGCTTATATAATGTAAATATTCTGAGATATCTATAAACATCGATAAACCTAAGTAGTTATGTATAACTAGATACGTCATGTTACGTCGTGTCTCCGGGTAGACCCACTTCGTCAGGCTAGGAGTGTTATACCCTTTAGGGCGTTACTCAAACATAGTCAGCCTTGGAAACTTCTTTGTACCTACTGAACAGTAAACGTTTGCAGGCTGATATGTCCCTAGCTCTTTGTACTAATTACTTACAAGTTTTTTTTGTATTTTTCCTTTGTAATCCATTGGGTATTCTATTCATTCTAGTGCTAACATGAATCATACTGAATAACAGACCAATTATACCTAACATTGTTTATTGATTCATGCTAAGAAAGATAATCCCCATCAAATAAATCTGCTGTGGTAGGTATTTCCCTGAACGTGGTATTATTTTTTTAATTAACACGTCTTAATAACTGTTAAGTTAATAGAAACAATATTAGGTGATTACTGTTAGGTATGCTTTCAACATTATTTATGTCCCTGTTTTTATCCCTATTATCATCATCTGCCTAGCCTTTTCCCAACTATGTTGAGGTCGGCTTCCAGTCTAACCGGATGCAGCCGAATACCAGTATTTTACATGGAGTGACTGCCTATCTGACCTCCACAACCACAACTAGTTAAATACGATACCCCTTGGTAAGACTGGTTGTCAGATTTTCCGGCTTCTGACGACCCGTAACGACTGTCAAAGATCAACGAATGACTGCCGGGACCAACGGCTTAACGTGCTCGCCCAGGCACAGAGGGGTCTTGGTATGTAAAGATGGTCACCTGTCCACGGACTAACCGCGGCAAGCGTTGCTTAACCTAATCGATCGACCCGTGCGGCTGTTATTACTTAGCCACAAGCCCCCCCTTTTTATCTCTATTACATAGGGATAAAAAGGGGGGGCTTGTGGGACTTATACATAACTGGCGAAATGGGGTGTGTACAGTCACGAGCACCAATATGTCAACACTTGGCAACTTTCAATTGCGATTTTTTCGTGAAATAACGAATGCAACGTTGAAATACGACACATTACATAAACCTATGGGTTTGAAAATGCTATGTTCGTAACAACATAAAATTTCATTACAAAATAAAGGAGTAAATCGCTTTTGAATAAAGCCGAGTGTTTACATACTTTTGCTCGTGACTGTACACCCCTGGGAAAAAAGGCGTGATCTATGTTATTAAATATAACTAAGTAGGGATATAGCAATGTTTTAAATTGAGGTGTAGAATTGGTGGGAGCCTGAATTAAATGACAGTTGCTCCAACCAAATTTTCGTTCGCAGGTGTTCAGGTGATGTCCGCAATTCAGGGTACCAATACTTATCTAAAGACATCTTCTATAATATAAAAATGAATCGCTGAATGTGTTGCTAAGCGCAAATCTCGAGAACAGCTGAACCGATTTCGCTAATTCTTTTTTTAGAATATTCCTTCAAGTATGAGGATGATTCTTACGCAGAGAAAATTTTAAAAAATTGCATGAAAAAGTCTAAAAACAACACTTTTCTATACTCCCATACAAACGAATACAAATTTTGTTTCGAGGTGGGTCGGGGGTACAAGAAATTTCAAGCGGACGAAGTCACGGGCAGAAGCTAGTTTTAAATAAAATGTGGAGACAACAATACGACAATAATTGAAAACACTGGCAATACTAATGCTTAAGAGTATTTTGGAACTACGAGTATCAAATCACTCCTAGCATCAAAATGAAAAAAGTGACTTTTTTAATCAAACTAAATAGTATTGATGGGCCGACTGTGGGTTTTGCCAATCTTTGACTAGCTTTAGTCACTGAACTATTTGATATATTTGATTGAATCTTCATATGCAGATTAGGAACGGCATTAGATATGCGCAGTTTAATTTCTTGTCGTATTTTCGTCTCCACCTTGTATAGTATCTTAAATCTTTTTGCTAAAACAAAAGAGAAAGGTATTAGCCTGGGTTTACTACGATTCTTTTCTTATTCATTAATAAGATATGTACGTCACTGACACATAGATTTGAAATTAGGTATTATAACGGCAACTTGATATGTTCTACTTAAACTGGTTTGCGGTCATTTCTACAGGGGAATTTAGTTTTGCCGTGGAATAATACCGCGATATGACCAATTTAATTGATTGATAGTTTAGTGGTATAATTATAGAATTTCGTATCAGAAACCCATTCCCAATAGTTTTACAGTTTGAAACAACTTTATGCACTCTACTTATGTGTGTAATTTAGTTTTTTGTAACACTGTTAGTGCAGTGGCTTGTATTTCTGCACAAAGGTCGTTGGTTCGATTGTATTTGTCATGATGACATGAGGAAATACTACATGGAACCCACTGTGGTTTTTCCAACCCATTCTGCGGATAAGTTTTTAGTCCGTTGTAGTCTGCGCTTTTTTTGATAAAAACATAAGTTTAGATTGATTTGACATTTAATTTTCGAGTGCTAAAGTCTATGGATCGTTTTTTTTTTAAGTATTGAGAATTTGAAGGCCGGTCTAAAGTCTCTTCAAAAATAAATCTTTTACTCACTCGGTATCTTCCGCTTGCGCGTGCGCAGGGTCAAGCACTATGTTTTGTTGCGGTTCTATTGTTGTAACGTTGTCACTGGAACTGTTCACTAATTCCACATCCGTAAATTTAGCAACTTGTGACATTGTGTCGTTCGCCGAAGGTATTTCAACACAATTCGATATTGTTGCAGTTCCTCTCGGTACCGTTGGTCGGGTGTCAAAAGTTTCATTTTGTACACAACACGCCAAGGACGCTAACGTTGCTGGCTGTTTGTCAACACACTCCAACTGACTCTTTGTCCTGAACGAGATTCTCCTCCAAGGCATCGCGATTATAAATAAAACTCAATTTTTAAAACAGCATTTCAACTATTCCTGTCACATTTGTAATACTATTGTTTATTACTATTTGTTTGCATTGCAGGTGTTATAAAACATTCATATTATTGTTATTGAATTATACGGAGCGGCGACACTTGGCTATGCGCACCTTAGATGTGAACTCAGTAAACTCAAAAAATAATATAAATATTTCCGGAATGACACAAAAGTATCGCGCGATATCAAATATAGAAATAAATAGCAAGTTGGGAGAGGATGAAGTCAGACATGATAATTAAACGGTTTCATCATTGCATGGCATCAACCGCATCAACGTAATTAGTTAACCTATAATCGTTAAATTGTAATTAGTTGTAGTTTGTTGTGAAGCGCACATACCTCGGTTGGTTGCCGACTCGGTGACAGGGGCACGATCGTGTTGAAGGTACACTAATGACTGATCACTGTGACTGTTGCTTCCTGCACTCAAAGGTATTCCACCGTATTATTCTTTGTTTCTTCACTCTGACCCTACTGAACATGTTATCGCGTTTGACAATATCACCGATCGCGAGTACCGCGATATTTACACGAAAGAACAAAAGAAACCTGTCCCCACAGCCATCGAAAACAACTGTCTGTCATTCAATACGAATCGTAGCGTGGGTATACGCATAAATTAACATATTTACGTCAAATGGCAAATAATGTAAAGTAAAGAGCCAACTCAAAGTGCTGGAACGTCATGACTTGCTGAGTAATTTAAGGAAAGGGTTTTCCAGTTCTATGACGTGTTGAAATATAACAGGAGGATGTAGTATTATGATCATAATCTATTATGGAGCGCCTGCGGTGAAGTTACATTGCCATAACTAACAGTGAAGCAGTCAGAGGAAAAGTGCGTTAGTAAACAAATACCAAATCATAACGTACCTTACGCCTACTATCCGTAAGGATCAAAATTGAATGAGTGAATTTACAACTGTAGTATACAAGGTGGCCATACATTTTGACCACATTGGCACTTTTGTAGGAAACAGAATTTTTTTTTTAAATAACCGGCGAATTTCAACTACCCCTGCGATGAAATGTTTCGTCGGTCCTGAATCATGCACTGAATAATAATAATAATAATTCTTTATTTCATAAAAGTGACAACATGATTACAGATATTACATTTACAACATACAAGTAGAGTCTAGAACATAGGTCCCCTGGCTCCCAAACTAGGTATATACCTGTGTTTTCCTCTATTATAAAGGTACATTTTTAAAGATTAAGAACGTACAAAATTAAAATTAAACAATCATGAATCGTGAGTAATTGTGTGTTATGAGAGAGTGTGTGTGTGTATGGGTGTGTATGGGTGTGTATGGGTGTGTGTTTGGGTAAAGTTAAGTGAATGTATGAAAAAAATGTTTGTGTTGGACTATTGGGTAGTAGAGAATAGAAGATTTTCTATTTCGTCGTAGTTTTTATCCATCAACCACTCTTTCACTACGATTTTACATTTGTGCGAATTAAGTTTTTGTATCTCAAGCAGTTTATTGATCCTGTTATATAGTTTTTGACTAAGATAAGAAAACTGGTGTTCAGCGAAGGTGGTATTATGTGAATCCATGGTAACAGGTAGCGCGGCGATGTCCCCACCACTCTGTATAATTTATCAATTATCATTAATTAAATGACCAGGTAAGTTTCCGGTTAAAGGTCATAAATGTTATAATTATTTAAATAAGGTAAATAAGTAGGAATGCATATCCATTATCCATCGAACTATTTATCATTACTCACTAATAAGTTTACTTTAGTGAAGTAAATAACCACTATTATAATACTTAGTTGTAATTTTCTAACACACTTGTGAGTGTAACACCTCTTATTGGCAGTATTAATGTACTCATAGGCAGATAAATAAATAGTTGGATACTTAACACTTAAACGTAATTAAACAAGATGCAAATGATAGATTTGCACTAGATTAATGGCCAAGATATTGTACAAATAGGTTATTTCTTTGAAACGTAAATATACAAAATTATACATCGAAAAGCATCCCATACGCTAAGCAAGAATTAAACCCAATTTACATAAAGGTACGATGTACCTTTATGTAAATTGGATTTGGTTGGGTTTGTGGGATAAACGTATAACAAAATGCATTTGGAGATTACCTAATTAGTACCTGCAACAAACCGCAAGTACATGGTAACAATTTGTCAATGACAGCAACTTTATTACGTTGCAGCAAGGGCGATTCGATCGATGTTTAATTTTTACTTCTGACGCAGGTACAGTAGTGATGTGAACCAGTTTCATAAAAACCTAAAAAAACCGGTTATAGAAAAAACCGTCACCGGTTCTCTATGAAAAACCGATTACAATCACAAAACCTGTAGGTAAGTATCCGAGTCTTTGACATGTATTAGAGGTTTGCACAACCGCACAGTGTGTAATTCGTCCTTAGTTGCGGACATGCTCTTTTTATGTATTTTTTGGAAAGCTAACAATCAAACAGAACGTTTATTAAAACTCCGCTGACTTTAGCCACTATAGTTTAAGAGAAATTAATAAAATCGAGAAAAATCCATAAAAACCATAGAAACACAATATCTCGTTTTTGGATTTGATTTTTATGCTAAATGTTTTAAAGTGTGATAGAAATTCAGTATAGAAACCATTTTTTATTGGAGAATGTAAAAATTTTGGTCACACAGGTGAGAATTTTTTTTTTTCTATTATTTTGTAAATATTTTTTTTCCGCCGATTCTCTTCATGGTCGCCTTTTTTTTAAATGCCTTAATGTTGATCACTATAATAACTATCGCCACAAAAAAAAAACAGATGCAACAAACCCAGGATTTCGGAAATATTAAATTTTAAAATTGTGGGTTAGGGTTGTCAATCAAACCTGTGTGCAACATAAAATTCTTACTTTATGCAAACATTACTCATTGTGATTCATTATTTTCGACTCAGGTATTAGCAATTGCCGGTTAATTGTGACGTGCATAGTTTAAGTTTTTTATGGAAAAATGGTGCAGAAAGTTAAACTCAAAATTAAAAAATATTTACAGTTGAATTCTATCACTACTTTTGTTTATGATCTATCTTTGATGAAGGATATTATGTGGGATTGGAAAGGGGTTCACCCTCGTTAGGCAAATGCTGAAACCCAATTTCTATACATAATATCTGGAGAAGCGGGGGTGTGGTGTCATGGAGCCTTCTTTGCCCTTACCGAAATCAGTGCTTCAATTCTTAAGCGTAACAACAGACAATGTACTCTACAACCAATTAGAATCCGAAGGCCTTGAAGCAAATGATATCACGCTGACAACTGACGAAATGGTAATTCAATCCTATAGCGAGGATATGTCATAAGCGTTTAGCATTGGCTAGCATAATTGATTCAATCTTTTGAACTATCAACTTAAATATTTACCACTTCCTATTTCCATAGAAATTTAAAAAAAACTTAGAAACGCAATATCTCCGAGATCTCGCTAGATACATATACCAATAGAATTTTGTCAAGTTGAAGGTACTATACATAAGTATATTACGCAAACAAAAAAAAAAACACGACACGTAAGTAGTTAACTTTACTTATATTAATTTTTTTCGTTGATTAACAAAATACTTATTTCTTTTCATTCCTGTAACGTTAGGAAATTGCAATTTCTACACTATACATATATATTTCAAACCAACAATTAATTTGTATTTTACAAGAGGCTGACATTTGCTTTATTCAAGAATTACAGACGAAAAACTTTTTCAAGAAGGTCACTGACCTTTCACTAAAATATTTGTATCTCCTAAATTAAGTGAAATATCAAAGGGGGTATTTTTGGAATGCTTTATTAAGGTTCAATCTATAAAGATAAAAAATAAAACTGGCATGTCCGCAACTAAGGCAAAATAATACACTGGGGACCGGTTAATCACCAGTTATTTTCCGGTGAACGTATTCGTTAAAAACACCGAATAGGAATGAGATATGAATATTTTAGGATAATACTGTAATTAATTTTAAAATATTTGGGAAATAAAAGGCTTAAATAACATAAATAAATAATATATGGAGACAGATCCACAAACCGAAGAAGCCGAGATTACAATATGAGCTAAAAGTGCGGGAGCATTTTGGTCCAGCAATAAACACTTGCCGCCATTAACTCGGTACTTTCGGAGAGGATGTTCTCTAAATCAGGATATGTGTTGTCCTCATAGAAGGAGCAGGTTACAAGCAGATGCTGTGGACCAAATTTCTTTCATAAATCAGAACTACGATTTGTGAGTATTTGGCACAGTATTTTCCTGGTTATTTGTTATATGTTTGTTCCTAATAATTTTAAGAAAAGTCGGTAAAAATAAATACTAAGCCATAATTAAATAATCGTATTTTTTTTAGGAAAAACCTTTAAATACCGGTTTTAATAAATGAGTAATCGGTATAAACCGGTGTTAAAAATTGTAATCGGTTCACATCACACTACAGTTGACCGTGCTTACGAGCGTCATCATTCTCCTGCCCTTATCCCAAATTATTTGGGGTCGGCGCAACATGTCTTTTTCTTCCAAACTCCTCTATTAGCCGCCATCTCGACAGTCACCCCCTTTCTAACCATATCATCATTCACACAGTCCATCCATCGTTTCTTTGGTCGTCCCCTACTCTTATAGCCATCGACATTCATACTCAAAACTTTCCTCACGACATTCTCCTCATTCCTCCGTAATACATGCCCATACCATGACAACCGGTTTCCACATAACTTTTCAATTACCGGTGCCACTTTCAAACTTCCTCTTATATACTCATTTCTTATTCTATCCATTCGTGTAACACCACACATCCCTCTCAGCATTCTCATCTCAGCTGCATGCAATTGCCTTTCATTCATCCCTTTTGTGGCCCAACATTCTGATCCATACAAGACAGCAGGTCTAACCATGGTTTTGTATATCTTCCCCTTAAGTTTAAGGGGAATGCGAATGTATGAATATAAAATGAAATGAAGGGTACCTACTTCTCTTCTTAGTCTGTGATGATGAAAGAGAAACAAATACCCATCCATCCATAATAAAATAAATAAAAAAGCCTTTATTCTACCATAAATACATAGAACAATTTAAGCATAGTACCGAAAATTCGTAAGACGGAGCTCGCGTCAGGACACGTGACGAAAATTCGTAAGACGGAGGGAGAGTAGACCGCAATCCAAAATATCAAAAATGCACAACGTTAATATTCAAGTTTTCACCTCTGCCGGCACTCCCGGAGTGCAACCCGTTGATTTTGTATTGGGGTTTTCCCATCAGCAATGTCTTAGTAAGCCCGGAGTTTGGAAGTTGGAGGTTTGATACCCAGTGTTTCGGAAAGCACGTTAAGCCGTTGGTCCTGTGCCTAATCGCTCTCCGGTCGTGTCGGATTGCCGTCCCATCGGACTATGAGAGTGAGGGAAGAGCGAGTGCACCTGTGACTGTGCACACACTTGTGCAAGTATAATATATGTCCCGGTTAGCTCCGCTCCACTGAGATTGACCGCCGAAATTCAGTCTGCAGGACTACATAAATGTATTCATATACCTAAGTTTTCATTAATGTAGTACATAACTAGGGTTACGGATATTTCGCCAATAAAAACAAAATTAAATATCTTTCAGCGTCTGCACTGTTGACTGGGCTGTGGGGATTACTATTATTACTGTGTAAATAACTAAACCGTTGTTTAGTAAATAAATAAATAAATATCCCTGGACATTTCACACAGCACCATTTGTCCCAAGCTAAGCAACCTAATGCTTGTGTTATGGTAACAAGTTGGCTGATAAACTACTTATATACAATTTTTTTTTTTTTTGTAAATACATACATATTATAGATAGAAAAACACCCAGACTCGGAACAAATACATGTAGGTCATACTAATATTTGTTCCGTGCGGGAATCGAACCCACGACACGCAGCGCAGCAGTCAATCGCTTAACCACTGCGCCAACCGTGCCGTCAAGTTAGTTAAAAAAGTACCAGGAACTGAGTCAGTATGCAAATGTACGAGACGAAATGATTATCTGCACTGTGCACTACCTACTTAACGCCAATAAGTAGGCACAACAGATTTCCTTGTTGTTCGAATTGTTTATATAGATCCACAGAATAAATTACCAGTCTATAAACTTTTTTTTTTTTTAAAAAAACGTTGCCCCACACTAGGAATTTCTCCTGTGTCGTGGGTGCGTTTTTCATATGCCCTTGCACGTGAATCTTAAAAGCAATACCTATTATATTTATAAACACTAATAATAAACCAGTAGGTAGTTGAAAAATATTATAATAGTCAAATAGGAAGCTTATATACATACTCGTATTTGACGCCTATTTTTGGTGATGATGATCGGACGTTATGGTAATTAAGCTTGCATAGATACATGGATTAATAACCTCATAGGCAATCTATCTTGTACCACTATCAGACATCGAGATTATCACGGCAGCGACCTGCCGGAAGTACTAACTTATAAATATGTAGATTCCTACTTAGGTACCTATCTACTTATTATTGGTTATTAGGGATAGGTACGTATTTTTCGTTTTTACGAAATACAAGCGATAAATGCGAAATTTACTAAGTAGGTGCGATACTTGCTACATTTTCTAATTAGTCCGAAATGTTATGTTTTTTATAGAAGGCCACAAATTTCTAAGAAAATAATTTAATAAACGCAGCAATCCCAGAGCGCCAATTCTCGTAATTTTAAGAGGGTTCACAGTCTGATCTAAGTCTCAATCTGACAAAAATACCTCTAATTCCCTTCATTTTTGACAAGTTTTTGACATTGATTTTCGCTGAGATGAGATTGCGACTAGATTTTGAATGTTTTTAATTACGGGAAATGGCCGTCTGGTCATCAACAATGCAACAATCAGGTAACTAAATAAGCGCGTCTCGCGACCACTTGCAGCAGCTGTAACTACAACGTCGCTGGACACGAATTTAACGCTGGAGAGCTCCTCCCAAATACCATTCTTCAATGAGATACTAAAGATGAATGCTTAGATGGATAGATACGCTCATTTGCATGGGCAGCTACTAAATGTAGTTTAGCAAGAAACTCCTGTCGACGTCATTCAGATTTTAGTAGCAAACTAGCAACAAAATATATACCCTAGAATTGCAAATGCAGCTATACAATGAGAATAATACAGAGATATATTATAGTAATAGTATGTATGTGTATAATTATAACCTATTTATGTATTTGTGTACCTATAATAGCTTTTTTTAATCATTGTTCCTCTCAACCAAAGCACCTGCCATCTAATCTCTTCACCACCCTTGGTTGACTGGTAGAGAATGCCTAAGGCATTATTTAAATTTTTCAAACAACAAACAACTCAACTCAACAACAACTCTACGAGCAACTCAACAACGACGAGCGTCGAGCTCTCAACTCTTCAACTTTTTATGTTTAAATAAATAAATACATTATGCATAACATGCATACCTACAGCTTTGTGTTTAAAGCAAAGTTCATTTTATTTTAAGCATTAATAAAAAACCTGTCACACGACTGTAATTTATGGGATCACTTGATCACACTTATAGGGGAGGTCCCCTGGCTAAATAATATCAGCCGCACAGGTTCTATCGAAGGTTAAGCTACGCTTACCGCAGTCGGTTTGTGGATGGGTGACCATCTATTACATATCGAGTACCCCTCTGTGCCTCGTAAAGAACGTTAAGCCGTTGGGCCCAGGTCCCAGCTGTCATTCGTAGATCTTTGACAGTCGTTACAGGTCGTCTGACAACCATTCTTACCAAGGGATATCGTGTTACCCAATAACTGGGTTGTGGCGGTAAGATAGTCAGGTGAATCCGGTTACACTGGAAGCTGACCCCAACATAGTTGGGAAAACGCTAAGCAGGTTTTGATCACACATATCTGTACCTTCCAGTCTCCTTCATTTGGACTCTGTCCCGTAAAAATAATAGAATCTCTACTAGTAGATAATTAAAATAAAAAACTTGTTAGGTTTTACTGAACTTCATCTGGGATTAAACCCAGAACTTCACCGTAAGCAAACGAGTTTCCTAGAAACTAGGTGAATAAGGCAGCAACATATCCGACATCTGCATGAACCACTCATGGATAATACAGTGATGCAATGTATGTAATTCAACGTTAGGTACCAACAAGAGTTATTAGTCGGCCGGTACATTTCCGATATTGGAAGAAAATTAAAATAGCCTTGAACATCTCTTCACTCGGGCAAAGTTCCCCGAAAATATGACGAGGTCTTATTTCTGTGGTAATGTTACAAATAAATAACAAAAAACCTAAACGTCATCTTCTCGCGTGTGTTTCATCAATACAGTAATCTATTTATTTACAACTTTAAATCACATAAACGCAAAAACGGCGTAAAAACGGTTTACCTAATGGACAGGGTATAGTAATATCCTGTCCATTAGGTAAACCGTTTTTTGACAGATGGAACTAGTGATTTCAGCAACACACAATACATTGATTGATACACGTACCTACGGTAGTATAATGTCTGTAAGAAACCATAAATAAGATAATTTAATAAGACAATGCAGTTTAAATATTTATTTTATCACGCATTTTAAAGTTAACTTTTATGTAATCTGGAATATGTACCTACTTTCTAAGACAGGTGTCAAAAGACGATTAACCTAATGGACAGGATATAGCTAGCCGAGTAGGTTAGACTCTAGTTTTTTATTTGCTAGACCAAAATGCTAGTCTAGCAAATAAAAAATCAGAGTACAGTCCGTTCACAATTATTTTATCTTTGACAGCAACCACCTAACAGCAGCAACCTTATAGTAACGAAAATAAAGATCACAATGATTTTGACAGACTTGTCAGTGGCAGCAAACCAACAGCAACCTTATCGTAATGAGAATAAAGGTCACTGTGATTTGGACAGTGATGCAAAATTAGAGGTGAAATTATAACTGTGAAAGGACTGTAGGTACTTCTATGCACATATACAACCCTCAACAAATGATAGTCGGTGGGATACTAATAACTTCTATTACATATTCAAATCCTTATTTCCTATTGATGATAATTCCTCATAAACAAATATTAACTTTATGGTAGAGTAAATGACTAATTACTAAATAGGTACTATTGAAAACGTATAAAAAAATAAAAAATGCAGCGCGAACTGAATTTAGTGGCTGAGCATTAACGTTACTTTTCCAAAAAAGCACATTTGTTTACATGTTTGGAAGCTAAATTGCAAATGCAGGATAGACATGATTTCGTAGGACACTCCGTAGCTCGCGTGCTACGACAAACAAGTATCTACTTACCTACTTAGTTACGAGATCATAAGTTATCAAGTGATGTTTCCTAATAAATAAAGAAATCAAGGAAAAAAAAACAAAAACATTAACGTAGGTACTCACCTAATTAATCTGATTAGGTAATGATAACAAGATAATATAAACAAACTAAAATACCGAATATTCAGACGAAAAACAACCTCTAGTCTGTGTTTACCTGGTCGTGGCGCATGAATTAGTAATTAGGTAGGTACCTATATATACCCACCGAATGGAAAAGGTAGGTACTCTTATCTTGAAGCATCAATAACATGCATCGTGTATTGTGAACAGGTGCGAACCTACCTTGAGAGCTTTAAGGTAAATGCATTCAAATAGTCGTCGTAAGCATGCAGCCAACGCGCCTCGCAACGATCTTTCTTACTTTAATGATAATAGGATTACAGCCAGGGTGACAGGGTAGCCCGTGAAATTTGAATTTTCTTACGATTTTTGCAAGTTGCAGTTCTGGTCAGGTTGTAGGTATGTTGAACAAAATATGATTCGCGACCGGAACATGTATGTAATTATTTACATAATCATATACTAAACATATACATTTGTATGTATATACCTATATAATGACTATTTCATGAAATATCAATATCATGAAGGGGCGACTAGAAACAATTCTATTTTATTGTAATTGTTGACGTTCAAAAGTGCCTTTTATGTGTACCTACTTATTTTGAATAAATGCTTTGACTGACTTTATCAATCAATAGGATTTTTGGTGTTCGTTTTGAAATTTTAATTCCGCGGACTACTAAGTATTTGTTTGTCCATTTCAGTGATTATCATTAACATTGAGATACTGGAAGTATATAGGTTTACCAAAGTATGTTTTTCCTTTACCAGGCGAAGAATACCTAGGTACATCAAAAATTAACCGCAGACTGATCCTGACTGCAGCCGCAGTCCGCAGACTGACTGAATCAATGTTACCTGTAATTCTATAATAGACCTTGTATTTACAGACTGTTTGTATTCAATACATCACACACGTTCTATTATACTTACCTACCTATTCACAGTATTCCCCTATTAGATAGTAGGTGAGTGATACAAATGTGTGCCCATGAAGTCATGATCTGCGCCTGGCCGCACACAGCACAGCGGCTGTGCGGCGCGGCGGCCATGACACCATTACTCATTTTTACAGATAAGCTTATGTGGAAAATGGCGATAAGCAGTTCCGTTTTAGTAATATATTAACTATACTCTCTAAACATGACCCCTTTATGTACCTACAATCGGACTACAATGTCACGCATTTAATAATAGCAACAACAATAGCCACAATAGGTGCTCATTCTTCCAATTACCTCACTACTACACAAGATAGGTAATAGTGTCATCTCAAAAAAAAAAAAAAACATTATTGTTCAACGTAATGCATAATAATAGATATGTAGGTAATGGTATTTAATGAATACGACCACCCAGCCAATCAGCACCCTAATTGCGTTACACACGATCAATCACAATCTGAATAATTTTGAAGGATACCTATTGCTAATACATTGCTTTAAGTATATGTTATTTATTATTATTATCAGCCTGTGATGTCTGCAGACTGCAGGGCAAAGGCCTCCCTACTCTCTTTCCACTTCTCTCTGTTCAAAGCTGCCAGGGACCAGTTCTTATTGAAGGAGTCCAGCTCATGCCGCCACCTCCGTCGGGGCCTACCGCGATGTCGCTTGGGTCATTGGGTCGTAAGTTTGGCCCATTGGTCGTCTGACACGCGGCAGGTGTGTCTAGCCTAGTTCCATTTTAGCGTGGCAGCCTTCCAAATGACATCAGTTAGCTTTGTGATGGAACGGATGATCGTATTCCTAACCCGGTCTGTTAGTTTGATACCCAGAATACTCCGTTCCATAGCCCTCTGGCAAACCCCGAGTGTGGACCTCTGCTGATTTGTCAAAGACCATGTTTGACCACCATTATGTGAGGATAGGAAGTATACAAACGTCAATGAGACTCTTCACATAGGTAATAAGGGACGAACGCTTCACACTTCAGAGAGGTGCTGCGTGGGGTCGATTTCAGATTAAATGTTATTACAATAATTTTCTTTACCGTCAGTCAAAGAATTCAGAAACTAAAATTGATACTTGCCTGACACGGGAAACAAATTTCTTAAACCATCATGACATAGGAAAAGTATCCCTTTACCTACTTATTACTATTATAAATTGTTAGATCCAATCTGTCAATATAAATCATTGTTGTGGCAGGGATGCAATTAATAGGTACACTAATCATCATTAATGATAATAACAGTGATTTGTTACTAATACAGTTTTAAACCTACTTAGGTGCATAGATTAAACGAAGGTCCCACATAATCGCAGATTTACGCAAATGTAGGAAATCCAATACAATGTGCTTGTGACACGGGATTTTTTATCTTTTGTTGAACTGTTACAATTAATCATGTTTTTTACGCTGTAGCACGTATCTAAGTAATCGTTCATCTCCATCCAACATTCATTGGAAAGCCGGAAAGTGTAGTACAAGTAGGTAGGCAATGAGGTGACACATCATTAATTGCTTATTAAGGGCATTACGAAACCCCGGGTTTCGCTGTTTGACTTGGAGCAAGTAATTACTTACCTAGGTAGAAAGTCCACAAATGGGGCAATTCTGGTAATTTTAAGAACGTTTACGGTCTGAGGGGCAATTCTCGTAATTTTAAGAACATTCACAGTCCAGTCTCAATCCGTCAAAAATACGTCTAATCCCTACATTTTGACAAGTTTTTGACATTTGTTTGTCGCCGAGATAAGACTGCGACTATCGTGAGAACTAACAACTTTTCGACATTGAACAGAATATTCTACCTATATTATGACACCATATAAATTACAGATATAGGTAGGTAAATGTAGTAACAAAGGGTGAAATTGCACAATTAAATAAAATTAAATGTAGGTACGTTTAAGAAAATGATCCTTCAGTATTAGTGAACCTATACCTAATAGTTATCTCTATAGTTAACTACATAATTATTATAGGTACTACAACGTTGCAATGTTAAATCGTATAGAAAAACAACTCCATAATCCTTACCTACCAACCTATTAATTATATATACAACAGCTAGCGGAGTTGTTTTAATTGAATCAACAAAACAATTAATTAGGTACTTAATAACTAACGATGGTGTTACCAATATCAAGGTTTCAAACTTGTTTTTGCTGGCTTGTTTTTAGGTTGACCAAAACCCATACGATATTGTAGCAGGTAAAAGAGAGGAGGCAAGGGTAGCGTCCTGTAAATCTTAAATAATTAATTTTGTCTTTCATCTAGGTCATAGGGGACAGGAACAGTCAGCAGCAGAGGACAATTAAAACTTCAGTTTTTAAATCTTAATTATTATGCAAACTGATGTGAAATGTAGAGTACAGTCACGAGCACCAATATATCAACATTGGCAACTTTCAAATGCGATTTTTTCGTGAAATAACGAATGCAACGTTGAAATACGACACATTACATAAAGCTATGGGCTCGATAATGCTATGCTCGTAACAGCATAATATTTCATTCAAAAACCAAAGAGTAAATCGCTTTTGAATAAAGCCGAGTGTATACATACTTTTGCTCGTGACTGTACCTACCTATAGGTACCTAAGTATCCTATTCTGCTCCTTAGCGTGTCGATGGCAAAAATAAACATAGATTTTTAAATTAGTTTGGCCCAAAATTCAACAACGCAAATATCATTCGCTGACGTGGCCTCACGTGTGCAGGTGACAGGGCAGGCGGTTCAAGATGGAAGGTGAGCCATTGTCTGTGGAAAGACACCGCATACATACCCCCAGTTGTGGAGGTTGTCCTTGCTGCGGCATACTTGGGTACGAAGTCTATTTAAGTCTTCCAAGTAGGCCACGGTAACTTGTGCCCAGGTGAGCGATCCTCTAATGGTTTTATAAAGGTTTAAGCTTCTTTCTAAAGATCACATCTTTCCGTGGAGACCTTTTTTTTATTTTGGCTGGACTCACGCACCCAAGGAAATATCTACTAGGTAGGTACAGACGCCAGCAGGTCAAGCTACCCGAAACTGACAAAATTATCCAATCAACCTTGAACCTTAATGCTTGAGCGATAAAGTTGAAAATCTATTAAAGAAATTTGATAGATTGTAGTAACTTGATGTGCTAATAACTCTTAGCTATTGCGTGAATATATCGTATCATTTTAGGTGATATGTAAAAGTAACGGTGTAAATCGACTTTAGTCAACGACCTACCTTTTAACTAGGTTGGTATGTCTCCCACATAATTATCTGATACCTACTCTACCACCCAGGTACCTGGCTAACTGCTGTTCATGTCTATAGCAGCTGGTGTGGTCAGGCAAGTCGCAGCCCAATATTTAGGGGGGGGGGGGGGTCACCAAGTAGTAAGTTAGTAACTTAAGTTAGTAAGGCAAGTAAATCATGCAGACTCTCGACAGCTTGAATGATTTTGGGGGGGTCAGGACTCCAACGACCCCTCCCCTCTCGACCGCGCCTGGGTATGGTCCTCTTTCGTAAGCATTTCACTGCAATGATGGGATTTGGAGTCGAATATAAACCTATCCGATATTATCGATAAACTTATCGATTTCATAGTACGACCAGCTGTCTGGCTACCAACTTTTAAACATAAAAAAGTAGGTTTACAAAATATCTAGTTAGGATCGGCAATCTATTTGCTGCAAAATTCGGCACCATTGTACCTATTTCTCGGAGGGACCAGGGGTAAAGAAAATCCCCGTGGTTCCTTCCAGGGACTACGGGAGGGACACACGAAACTAGTTAAGTTTCTTTTACAATATTAAGTATTATAAATATTTTGATTTCGACTGTCCGAAATCTGATAAATTGAGAATAAGTATGGTATTTTGAGAATCTGGTATACCTACTGAGATGAATGTGTTAAATCCTGGATTGACGTCTTTGGTGACTTTTGATAAACCAGCTCATTTGTAATCCACGTTCCTACTGGTCGCGCACACGCGTCACGTTGAGCTCTAATGAGATCTAATTGAAATTGACCCCTGCACCCACCGTCAAAGGTCCACAACACACTTCCTACTCTTATTTTACTTACGACAATTATAATGACATTAGCCTTTTTGCTATAATATTTCACACTAGGCTGCGTACTTATATTTCCATAAGCTATACCTAATAATGTGCACAGCTCCTAAGGTTTGGGAAGTCTCGACTGTCTCAGTCTCGGGACTTTCAGCCTCCTCAGAATAAAATTAGGATCGAGTTTATTTTGTGCCAGTTGTGTCAATAAAAAAAGCAATTTGTGATTTTTTTACTGCAACTCCTTTTAGGGTTCCGTAGTCAACAAGTTTATTAGTTAAAAATATAACCATTAGTGACCATTAGATACCTAAACTAACAATCAATCTAATGGTTATTTTTTTAACTAATAGTTAATTATTTGACCATTAGCAATGATATTATATCTATCATTAGATAAACTAAAAGTTCATAAAAAACACATTTTGTAATAATTTAACCATTAGGTAGGTACTTTGGTTGAGTTTAACTACGGGTCAAAAAACGGGCCCTTATGGTTCCAGCCACCAACAAACATCTGTTTTTGTATTTAGCCATATTACTAGCTTCTGCCCGCGTCAAATTTCTTGTTCCACGCTCCACCGCGTCACATCGCATCTGCCCCGCGCTATTACTTCTTTTCCGCTTAGCGGTGTTTCTAATTTTTTTCTTTTTGCTCGGCTCGTTGTGTGATTTTAAATAGCCTATGTCCTTCTTCAAGATTTGGGCTATCAAATGCAAATCATCGAATTTCTGAAATCCGACTGGTATGGTAGTTCAAGAAATTAGCGCGTTCAAACAAACTATTCAGCTTTATTATTGTACGTATAGATATGCACTTCAATTATACGGTCTTGTCGTCCAGTCTAGCTAATTTTCTTAGCGATTTAATCAAGCGCTTTCTTCAAACCTCTTACAAACTGTCGTCACCATTTGGACTCTTGAATCCTGTCATGCTGAATTCGTCAAGTAGAAAATTACTGTCTGTTGTGCGACTTGAAAGTCGACGCGAAAGTGCGTATCTAATTGACAATGGAGATTAGCAAGGCGCGTTTCAAGGCGATTGTACCTCAATGCAGAAGTACTACGTATTACTTGATGGTCTATCCTTTATCCTTGGTCAGAGAAGCTACTATATTTTCCTCATATTTAGAACTAGCGACCGATTTTCGCGTGTTTAAGCCTGGAGATTGTAGGCATAAACATGCATAATACCCTGGCCAGTAGTTCAGAAATTGAATTATAAAATTATACTAAAAAAGTTTATAAAAACGAACATTTATTTAAAAAACTTATCCGATTTTATACATTTTCACTTAAATAATTACGTGCAACTTATAATTAGGTACATCGGTACTATTATTAAGTATACAAAATCTTCAAAAAGAAAATTAAATATTATTTCCTAGCTATAGCAAAATAAATGCATTTTTACAATCCAAGGTTTTGTTTATCATGAAATGAAATGTAGTTTAACTATGTAAAAATTTCTTCACAGGCACATTTATGCAAATTCAATAAAAAACTACTTACATTTTGTTTCCTAAATACTTATGTAGACTGTTTACAATTTTACAGGTATTAATGAACATAAATATTACTTCTATTAGGTCATCTTTATTTTAAAAGATGACCTGATAGGACTCCAATGAAAAAGTCTAAATTTTGTGGAGATAAAAAAAATCTGAAGCTGTTTATATTTTACAAAGGTGGTTTAGTTGCTCCAATCACAGTCGGTACATTGAGGTCCTACTAGAAATCTACATTGAATAAAAGTAGACTAACAAGGGTATTGAAAGTTGAAAGTTATGTTGTGGTTGCGGTAAGATCCTAGAACAGTCTAGTTTCTTAGAACACAGTTTAATTTTATTCCTTTGTTCACCACAATGGAAAAGTCTTCCTGAGAGTAGGACCTAGTATGTACTATAATTACCAAATCTTATTATTGGTAGGTAAATTTTCAGTCTACTTATTATAGTTACTTACATCTAGTTTTTGATTAAATTAAATGAACAACTTATGGTTCCTTACAGCAGTAATATATAAACACTTAATAAGGTCCTTCAGTAAATTGTTTAAATAATAATTTCTTGTACTAAACTTTGAACAATAAACCCGTTCAATTGTGATATATAAGAGTTTTATCAAATTCAGATTTGTCTATGAATCTGAATTGTGTTTGTAAAGTACCAATACAAATAGATAGGCAGAATATTGTCTATTATCTAATATATAAAACTTGTGTCGCAATGTTTGTTACCAAACTCCTCCGAAACGGCTGGACCAATTTGTATGAAATTTTGTGTGCATATTGGGTAGGTCTGAGAATCGGCCAACATCTATTTTCATTAAAAAAAAAATTAATAATCCTAGAAATAATGTATATGGCAAAACAACATTTGCCGGGTCAGCTAGTAATATATAAAATTGCATACAGATACTTTAGGGACACATCAATAATAAGGATTGTCACCAATAACAATGGTGGTATCTTATATTAATAGACCCACTAGGTCACAAGTCAATTAAACAAAGTCAAAGTAAAACTTAGATAAGCACCTAAACATTTAAATATTTGCTTTTCTTTAACAAATCATCTGATAACACCTAACCACTAAAGGAATGTTCAAGTGTGTGGACAGAATCATCAAAACATTGGAAATAAGATATGTGAAATACAATAGGTACATGATTAGTTACAACTATGAAGCTACCTTTTTGTAGTTACTATTCACTGAACATCAGTCTTTTCTTTATATTCAATTTGTCAGTGAACACCAAATTTTGTCAAATGTACAGTCAATCCCTTAACTTTGTCACATTTTAGTTGTAGCTTCTAGCGAGCGCAGGAGAGGTGCGCGGGCCATATACTAGAAACGATCTTTAGAGGCATGTAGGTCAGGGTTGGTCAGGTACTGCAGCTCCTGCAACTCCTGGAACTTCTCGTGATCCCTGATGTGTGCATAGTTTGCTGACAGGCACATCAAGTAGTGTACCAAACTCAATATCACAAGTATACATGATACCATTGCCAGGATGAACATAAACTCTGCCTTCTCAACATAGTCTTTGCAAAATAGCTTAATCTTGTGTGCCTCACAGATTTTCATATCTTCCTGCTTGACACTTGATGGGAACATGAAGTCAAATTGGGTAAAGTCAATGCATGTTGAAAGATCAATGTTTTTCGGTTTCGAGCAAAGTTTCCAGAATATCGTGAATAGGAAAGTCGTAATAACTAGGAAGCCTAGCATCATGATCCATGCAAAAGTCATTATGTAAGTGATGATCATGAATACGGCGCAGGATATCCGTCCGCCAACGCGCGCTCTCCATGCACGGTACACTCTCTGCCTAGTGGCACCTGTTGTCAAACAACCCAAACACAATAGCATGAATCCAAGAGCTGCCATACCAGCGCTGCTTACGATAAATATCATCTGCAGCGCTTCGATCCATATGAGACGGAAGTGAAATACTTCATCGAACATAAGTATTGAAAGAGCTGAGCCCCGGTACATAGTCCCGCAGAACACACCCACGCCCAGGCAGCACATAATCGTTGCGATGAGAGTGGCATGAGGCACCCTGGTTAGACAGGCCTGGCACGCGTCACCCATGGTTAGAGTAGTTTATTTGTTTTAAAAATCACTTTTCAACACTAGTTTTTCCTTATTTACACAAAATATTTCCCTAGTTTCATTTACACAGGGAAAGTAGTTATATATTTACGCGTTCAACGATGAACGAATGACAAATAATGTTGACTTGACGTGACGTTTCATTCATTGTTTCATTACTGATTACAGTCACACCCTCACAGGTGATACCAGATTACCACAGAGTCACAAACAAAGTAGGTTTAGGACAAACGTAGATTTTGTTTACTAGGGTAAAAGTAAAATATTCTTCTACAATTATAATTTGAAATCTATAATGAGAAAGAATGCAATATTTTTGACATGTTTATTTTAGCTTTTACCGTAATTTCACTTTAAATTCAATTAACAAAGCGTGTATCCGAGCGAATGGCACCCGGCCACGTCAAAATGACAATTACAGCAATAGTGTTGTACTCTCAGCCGAACAAACAATCGACTAAAAAAATTATAAAAATATCAAATGAAAAAAAAACGACTAATTGAACCTTTAAATATGGGTGAACTTATTATGGTGCTCTGCTTTAACATGAAGGTATAGTTTGGCTTTTGGGGTAATGTTATACCTTTTATTATGAAAATTGAATAAAGGTTAAAGGTTTTGTTTGTAAGGGGAATATGGCCTACAGAAGGCCAATTCTCGTAATTTAAAACGTTCAAAATCTAGTCGGAGTCTCATCTCAGCGACAAACAAATGTCAAAAACTTGTCAAAATGTAGGGAAATTAGGGGTATTTTTGACAGATTGAGACTGACATCAGACTGTGAACGTTCTTAAAATTACGAGGATTGCCCCTCAGATATAACTTCAGTCCTCTCACAAAAAATGAATAATTATAATATTATTGATTATCTGTGATAAGAAGTTGATGTTTTAGTTAGTCTTACTAAAATTAAATGACAGCAATACAACAACAAAACGTTCTCGTCCCTATTGAATTGTAATAATTTGCTTTGATAGGTATAAATTGATAAAATAATAAGAATTCACTTGTGTTTCGTTTATTACAGTTTACTTATTGAAATTAGTACAAAATGGAAACTCTGTATCATCAGACTAATCAGCTGATACAAGAAACTGCGGAGCTGTTTCAGAAGTTAGATAGAGATCCATTTAATTATGAGGGAATAGAAAATGCTATTCAGTCGAAAATTAATGCAATTAGTGCGTAAGTTCATTTAATAATATATTTCGGATTATGCTAATTGAATTATCTTCCTAATTTGTGAGGTTTTACTTAATATTTTTATCATTTGAAGAGCTGCCTGATGCCAACATATTGTTGGGTTTGTTGGTAATCTTTTTCGTCATTTATACATCTTTATATATTTTAAATTACAGGAACTGCGAGCGATTGGATATATACGTCTACAAAACACCCGTCAACCAGCGACCTATGGCTAAAATGAGGGTTGACCAACTAAAGTATGACAACAAACATATTCAGGTATGGCAGAGTCCAACTTATTAACATTATTTTACCTTTCTCTGTTAGCCTCCTGTATTTATTCCTTTATATTTGAGTTTGGCATGGCATGATGTACCTTACTCCACCATACATCATCTTTCATCACCAACTGTCATCTCAGATTGCACCCTCTTTCTAGACCTATCAATTGCCACTTAATGGATAGATATAGATACACCACATTAACATGGTCCCGGCTGTCTTTCTGGTTCTTTGACAGTTGTTACGGGTCATCAGAAGCTCTGACAGTCTTATCAAGGGGTTTAACCCAGTAACTGATTGGTTGTGGGGGTCAGATAGACAGTCTCTCCTGTAAGATACTGATGCTCAGCTGCATCTGGTTAGACTGGAAGCCAATCCCAACATAGTTGGGGAAAAAGCTAGGCAAATGATGATGATGATAATGGATAGATATAAATAGATTATTTGTAATGTCCAAAAAAATAATAGAAGGTTTGACTTCAACCAAGTCCAAAATCTACTGTCTATTCTTAAAGTTCTTATTCTAACACTTCCTACTATCCTCATTCTACATGAATGAGTAGTAAGTATTCTCAGGACAATACGTTGTTCATTCATCTGCATCACATTTAGGATTGTCATGTGACATCTACTAACCCACACTCGGCCATGTGGTAGATTATGGCCTACTCCCTCTCACTGAGAGGATGCTTGTGTCCCAGCTTTGGGAACATTATGGGATTTTGGCTATTATAATTCCATCATGTGTTAATAACTTAATCATCATCTGCCTAGCCTTTTCCCAAATATGTTGGGGTCGGCTTCCAGTCTAACCGGATGCAGCTGAATACCAGTATTTTACATGAAGCGACTGCCTATCTGACCTCCACAACCCAGTTACTGGGTAATACGATACGCCTTGGTAAGACTGGTTGTCAGACTTTCGGGCTACTGACGACCCGTAACGACTGTCAAAGATCCACGAATGACAGCCGGGACCAACGGCTTATCGTGCTTTCCGAGGCATGGAGGGGACTTGGTATGTGAAAATGGTCACCCATCCACGGACCAACCGCGGCAAGCGTAGCTTAACCAGATCGATCGACCCGTGCGGCTGTTATTACTTAGCCACAAGCCAATATAACTTAATATAGGATATATATATAAATAACTTATAATATAGGATCAAAATCAAAAGACCAACTAGGCTGACAATCAACACTTTTTGAATGCCAAAATTACATAAGACAGTCCATCAAAACCTCGGCCCTTCACCACTTCCTACTGCTATAGCTGGAATTTCTATCATCCCTATTGCTAATCATGTTATTCTATTAAAACCATAAATTTTATTTCTCAAGTCGTTGCTGGCCTTCCTTAAGGAAGGCCAGCAAAGACTTGACATTGGGTTCGATCGAATAATCGATTTCCCACCCGTACGCAAAATATGCGCATTGTTGTAGAGTTGGGGACACCAGCCCTTATTACCTAATTCCCTATTATCAATCTGAAGTTGTCCAATTCTCCTCAGGCATCTCTCTCAGCTGCTCAAAGTAAAAGAATAAAGCGTGAACAAGAGGCCAAGGATCGAGAGCAACTGTTAAGTCGAAGATTTGGTCATGACCACACGGCTATCAATGTGGACTACCTGGCGCAAGAACAAATGTCGTTGCAGAATTCACACAGGAACGTTGATGAAATGCTGCATACTGGTAAGTACTTGAGGTACCCATTATTTCCATTATAGGTATACAGGGTGGCAGGGACATCGACGCGCAAACTGTTATCATGGATTTAGTACTTACACAATTCTAAAATCTGATGCATTGAAATTTTTTGTAGGTCATCAAAAAAAAATCAGCTATTTTTTAGTAAAATGCAATAATACCTGCACTGTCAAAATGTATTGAACAGCTAATTTCAATAACTATAGAAAACTTTCAATGGGGTTTTGGAATCATGTACTGAATCCATGGTAACAGGTTGCGAGTCAATGTTCCTGCCACCCTGTATGTTGAAACAACCATAGTAGGCCAGCTGAGCTGTAAGCATTATTTGTCACTAGTGCAAGCAAAAAAACAAACGAAATTGCAAACCAGTTTACAGCTGCGAGCTGATATTCTATAACTGCAAATCTGCAAGTTTGGAAGTCAATTGTGCGACATAAAAAGACACCAGTAATAATTTTGCAACTGCTGGGCAAATGCCTGGCCTGGCCCATTTTCACCTAGAAGTAACTAGGCTAATGCTTAGTTAATCAACAACATATTCCTAGACAGAAGTTTTGGTAATATTTTTCCTACTGTACCTACTATGCAAATGGATTACAAGAGATGCAGTAAATGATGAAGAGACTGGTAGAATTATTGTGAGTAAGCCTATTCCCAACATTGGGTGATTCTGGGCAAATATTACAGATGCCATAATGAATATATTAAGGGCTTGAGGATCTTGAATTTTTCAATCATTTACATTAGAATCATATTAGGGGTGCTAATATGAATGTGTTTTGAATCATATTAGCATTTTGTACCCAAAACGTTAATGTTGTTTTTCTTTTGTTAGCCTATATTGTGTCCCACTGCTGGGCAAAGGCTTCCCCTTTTTACTCACTGTCTTGTGCCATCTCTGGCCATGTAGGCCCTGCAAACCTTATTAGGGGGCCTAATAAGGCCACTTTGGCACAATCATAATAGGATAACAATATGAATCATATTAAAAATCGTAAAATGGTCACACTGACAATTCATAATATATGTAGGTATTATGATCTGTGTGCAATTCATATCACGCAATTTACCTGTTTGACAGTTTTGTATGGAAATTCGTAAAATGGTCCACCAATGTTTACATCAAATATGAAATGAATTGTAGGTGATTCAACTATTATGTGTAACCATTTAACGAAAATTAGAGGAATTGCTAATGATCTGCTGGGAATTCAGGAAATGAATAGCTTTTAGAAGTATTGCTTAAAGTGACCTGTTTAGGCCCCAGATCGTCACACCGCCTTCGCCGCCGTCCACCTCGACGGCGATGTCCTCTCTCAGTTGATTTAATATACATTATTGCTATCTTTTATTGGGTAGGCGCTTATAACTTTATTGGACTAGCACAAAAAGCTTGAAAATCTCGTTTTGATGATATACAGTTAGAACTCTACTGCCGACTTTAAGGCACCTACAGCATCTCCATGGAATTTATGCTAAGCAATTTATGTATTTATGGGCTGCGGTCGGGTCTGAAATTATATATCACGTAAGCATTAATAACATTGAGATGATTGTCAAAGGAGGAAAATAGCGGGCAGCCTACACAAATACTTACTATTCAAGAACTTGTGCCCCTTATTTTGTTTTATAGTTGAGATAACAGGAAAGAAACAGTCCACAATAATTGTAGCGTAGTCGGTAGACGTTAAACCTAAACCCAGACGTTGTTTAGTTAGGACTACTTGTTCACAAGACAGCTAATGGTCCAATGTCGCATAAAAGCGGCACAGTTTACCTCCAGTTTACGTATCTATGGGTCCATTACCTAGATCACCTTATTGGTTGAACTCATTTAAGTGCACACTACAAAGCAATCTAGCCGTCAACGGCATAGTTACGATGGACGGCAATGAAACCAGATAATTAATTTGCCGTGGTCGCTGTACCTACGTACTAACTATATTTATGTACGATTGACTCTGATCCGAGTTACGATGGTGCTCAACACCAACGCTACGTGGCGCTGACATCACCGCGCGTGTATTTTGTTTTTGTAAAATACACACAAAAAATAAAAACAAGTTGTAGTGTGTTGGTAGGTACTGTATCACAGAAGCGATCTTTGACTCTTTGTGCTTACAGTACATGGATTTTAAGTTGTATTTATTGTGTTTTGGATCGTTATCAAACGCGTGTGCAGAGAGAATGAGATAAGTATTTATAAAATAAAATATAAGTGAGGATTACACTGTAAAAATAACTAAAAAAGGCACTTACCACATCTTGTTTTTTTTTGTATCACAGTCCACGCAACATTCACGCACAAATGTTATGTCTTATATCACTAATAGTCTTATAAATAATAACACCCGACTAAGACACTTGACATGACCGCACCGTATCAAGGTAAACTTAAAATACACAAACTTTTCGAATAGGTAGCCTAGATCGAGATTACTTCATCCGCAGCGCGCTGCCCGTCTCTGAGAAGATTATGAGAAATTATTTATCATTAAAAATATAAAAAAACACTCCTGACGCGATTGTTTAAATTATTATCATAAAAATAATTAATTTAATAATGTCGTTAAATCCACTTGCCTAACAACTACCAACCAACTAATAACAAAATAATATGTAATTTTATATTTTACATTTTGTTCTCCAGCGACTCGACCTTGACTTTATACAGGTACAATAAGTTGGGTGAGTAACTACCTAATAGCCAATTATACTGGTTCGATAAGTATTTATGTACTTACTAATTCACGTGTCTATGTGCTGACTTGTCCTTTCAATATAAAGAGTTGATAAAATATAAAGGGGTCTGGCTACATTTAATTATCTCTCCGCATATCAATCGGCTGGGTTCCACCGCTAAAAGTCCTCTACCTATGTATATATCCGCCTGTTCCAGTCTCTGATCAGTACCTAAACCAGTTTTAGAATATCTTGATTGCTAGTGTGTGGTCAAGTTATATGTGAAGAGGTTTGTCCTTTATTTGCAATACAACAACAATCTTCCTTTGATCCCTTTGCTCGGTCCTGATGATGATAAATGATTTATTGTCTGTAAGTAGATTTGTACAAAACTGTAAAACGTCAATCATATTTTTTTTTTTAAACTAGATGAGTTCGGCGTTTCCTATCCTATACTCTCAGAAGAAAGGCCGAAACTAACTCTCGAGGTCACAGTCTCTTTTAATGTCCAGACATAATCTTGGTCAGATCATGTGAAGACCATGTAGATTGGTGTCTGAAATGGTATTTTGAGGAAAGAACCACACAGATTGAGTGGACCTGTCCAGTCAGTGCACGCATTTGTCAAAAATCGTGCAGCTCAACTCAGAATTTGAGGAGCTCAAAGATTCGACGAACAATACCAAAGAAAAGACATTTGTGTAGGCCGCGTAAATTACCCAAACAGCCAGAACATGATTAAAACGAAACTGTACAAGGAATATACCACTCTAGGTCTAGTGTCACTTGTCAATTAATATTTTTGAACTGTAAAAATGAAAGCCATTGCATGCTACTGTTAGTTTGTTACGCAATACCCCGCAAGTTCGATCTGCAGATTTATCGCCATCTTGAATCTATAACCTTCTAATTTGTTCCAGGTTCAAATATCCTGGAGACGCTGAAGTACAACCGTGAAACATTAAAAGGTGCCCATAGACGACTAATAGACTTGGCCAATACTCTAGGTTTATCAAACGCAACCATATCGCTGATAGAACGAAGGGTGTCTCAGGATAAGTACGTCTTGTTCGGAGGCATGTTCGTGACCCTGACTGTTATTGTGCTCGTCATTGTGTACTTGACGTAGTTGGTACAGTTCTCGATAAGGGGTGCATTCCTCTATCCTCATTGACAATAATAGCCGTTGACTACATATTTTTGGTGCAATAACTCAAATATCCTTTAAAATAGAAAAATACCTTAAACTTTGAATGCCCTTTTATTTTTGGATAAAGAGTAATTGGAGTGTCGTATGGTCACAAAAAGCATGTCTGTCTTTATTGAGTTCATTGTTATCCAAGACCCCCGTTGTCTGTTTACCTGCCCCGAAGGATCCCTCTACCTTCCTTACAGAAATAGTATCATGGGGATAGGAGGTTGTAACGTGATCAAGTAATAGCGCAATCGTTACAAACATCACCTGTGTAATGATTTCACAATTATTTATGATGTTTAACAGCTGTTATTCAATGCCATTTTTGCTCTCGCCATCTCTGACCCAATTGGCAACAAGTACCTACGTAAGTATATTGGTGGATTTAGATCCAAGGAAACTGTAGCTGTCTCTGCGAGCAATAAAAATAGATGTTATCTAAGTAAGGATTGCGCTACACTTGCATACCATGTAAAATTGCTGCAAAGATTTCGATCGACCGAAGAGTTCCATCATGTTTATTTATTGGTTTCGTTAGATCATTTTATTTTGAAGCGAAGTTTTGTATTTTTTTAATAGTTTCGCATCTAACTTTGCAAAACAGTGCTTAGAAGTTAGAACAGACGTTTGATTAATTAATTCTTATTGAACACATACCAACTTTATTTAACATATACTGATTAATTACTATTTTTACAAGCTACTTAAAGCTAACACTAAAATATATATACAATTATATACAAGTATTTAATACAAAAAAATATAGTAACAGGCTGGAGCTCATTGCAGGGCATCAAAAAATTCGTCCGCATCGCTGTCAATGGGATAAGTGCCCAAAAGGCTGGCAGCATTACCACGTTGGATGGCAATGCTGATTCTTTGGACTAAAAATAGGCCAGCCTTCTGGTCACGTGAAGAGTCAACCAACCGCTTGGCGATGTCCCGAAAAATTCGATGAGCACTCGGACCCCAAGGCCCTAGTGTTGATTGAATAATTAAATCAGTCAATGTTTTCTTGCAATGATTTCTTGTTATGTAAAGGTTTGCAATATGTTACGAAAAAAAATATGTTCCAAATTCTTGCTTGTATTTTATTTAGTAAGAGTATTGGCTGCGAAATACCGACTAGTTTTTGTGCGACGAACATTCGATAGTAATTTATGACATCAATATTATTAATAGGTAAAAACCTGCATTTAGATAGCTTAGGCAGGATGTCCACTGATGGACGTAGGTAATCCCCACATCCTTTGTGGAACGAATCACAAACGGTTAAGGATCATTGTGGTCACCCTTTGGCCTTTCAACTGTTTTGTTTATCATTCTCGTTGAGCTATCCTCCTAGTGACCCAGATCACCCAGTGCTGTACCTATGTATCTCTTTTATCTTTCCACACCTCTGTTCTATGCAAATTGCCGATGATACCTTTCGTAACCTCGAATTAGAATCAAGTAACCTAAAATAAATCCTGTCTGTTCGTTACGTGTTCACGGCTCAATTGCTGTACCGATTTTGAGAGAAATTACTTGAACCCTGAGCCTACGCCTTACACCTCCGACATACCTTTGTTCTGACAAAGGTATGTCGGAGGTGTCGTACCCGCGACTTATTCCGGATTTATTTAGGATTTACCCACACTAACTTCAATACTAAATTTCGCGAGCAAAGGACTAGTAACAGATAAATATTGGTTTATTTGTCGAAGCTAGAGTTCATTGATACGTATATAAAAAAATGTTTTTTTTTTAAATGGATTTTTATTAATGCTAAAAGAACTGGTTTGATGAAAAATAACCTTGTGTTCGTGAATAATAAAAGTGATACGGTCTATTTTACGCTACAAATTCTGTATTTGTTGAAATGTATTAAATAAATATGATAATTAGGTGAATTTTGTGTATAAACAACTATTGGAAATAAATATGGTATCTTGGTTTAGGGTTTACTATTATATATTACATTCCTTTCGTTAGTTAAATTATTGCACGTGTTTGGTGATCTTACACTATGTTTGTAAATTTATTCTAAAAAGCTAAAAAATGTTTGTGAATTATTGTATAAATGTTAATATTAAGAGATATTTTATTAAATTTTCTATTTTAGACTTACATAAATTTCATTTCTTCCTGTCGTAAGTTACTGTCTTGAAGTAGGTGTGTAAGTGTGTGTGTTAGGTGAATAATTAATAATACTTTTTCAAGCGGAAATGCAATAGGTTAATTGAAAGACACGCGTTATTTTTGTTTTTTATTTAAAATCTTACATTATTCGAGTATTCGAATTTTGCAAATACGCACAGGGTTATAAAAACATTGTTCAATGTAGTTTGCAAGTGTCAACATAAAAGTTTACATACCAAAAAGGAAATGTGCATACAAATGTAAGTTTTCTAATAACTATACTTAAGAGCGGCGAATTAAGGCTGACAAGCCACATATAGGTACCTTCATGCCACTACACACTCAAGTCATTGGTCCCTAAAAGTTATACCTACCTGCTACAATGAATGTAGGTAACAAATAGAATTTCCAAAAAGGATATCTTGCAGAAAAGAACGAAAACGTCTAAAAAAGTTTGGCATTCGCAGCCTGCTTCCGATCTCTTTCATCAGGGTCGCAGCATGGTATCTTGGGTTCAACGTGTGGGCAGGCGAAGGCTACGTCTTCCTCTTTAGGAGCGGCGCAAGGGCTGGCTGCTTCGGGAGGCGGTTGCGTGCACGTATCGACTGTCGGGTCCGGCAGACGAGGGTAGTCTGCTATGCGCGTTGCCGCTGGCGAGATGGCGGGAACATCGCGACGTAGGTTCTTGACGCGCTCGTAAGCGTCTGGTGCGAGCTTCATGTAGTCTGGGATCTGGTACAAATAATATTGGAACATTTATAATTGCACTGAGGAAGATAATATGCTGGTTGATACGTTCAGCTCTTTCGCGCTACATGTCGAGATAATCCGAAGGACTCGACTTCGGCCGCCAAGCTGTTTAATGTCGAACATTAGAACCTCTACATAAGATTGCTATGCCTACGTAAGTACATACAGCCCGATTCCAACTCGTATGTCGGCTCGGAACCTAAGGCGAATCGCTGCGCAGTAACAAATTCATGTGCCAGCGGGGGTGAAGGGCGAGGTACTGCGAAGCGAGTACCTCATTATACTCCAGAGCCGCCATAAAGTTTGACGTAAACTATATGTGTATTTACAGACATAGAAATAAATAGATTTCTATGTATCCATGAAGCTAATTAAAAATTACAACATTAGAGTAGGTGCGTACCAACGTGGGAAAAACTGTGAGGCCGAACAAAGAAGTGATTTCTCGAGCCTTCGCATGCTTTTACTCCACGGTTAGACAGTGTAGTCTTTCACATGGGTAACAGTACCAACGCTGGTTATTTTCACGGTCACGCGACAATGTGGAAATATTTATCTTTGTCACAATGTTCAGTAAAATAATAATCACTGACAAGGAATCGCTTTGGTAGGCAACGAAATCATAACGGGTCAGAGAAGAGATAGGAGCATTTGCTGACTAAGTTACTACCTAGTCAGACAAGTTTTTCAAGGATATCTAATTAGCATTAACAAATCAGTATTAAAATTAACGTTCATTCTGAATCCAATCATAGACGCTGTCGCCAATTTTTTAGCTATGAAACAACATATTGGTACCTAATGAAGGTCGATTTAGACCAAACGAACGAATGCACTTTCTGACCCCCTCTACCAACTTCTTTTTGTGTAAACAGGGCGGAACATTCCTTTGTTGTTCTATTCCTATTAAAATGTCAAGAATATCAACAAAAGAATGCTCTAACTCTTGTTCTGGTTTTATGTTCGTTTGGTGTAAACCCACCTTTATAAGCCGGCCTTGGAACATTAATAAGGTAGGTAACCTAAGGTCCAATAAAATAAAATAGCTTAGTAGCTTACATATGAACCGCCATAAGACCTCATTGTGAACCCTATCGCAGTAATTATCTTATTATTTGATGGTTTTCCTGATCATTGCGCAGTGGAGTTGATGCTGCAATGTTCCATTACTTACATGATATGGCAAATGAAAGCTCGTTACCAAATAACGGATAATATTATTCCTTGGGAAACTATATCTAGTCAGTAGTAGGTTAGGTACTGACCTTTAATACCTATATTAAATGACACATAGGTACATAATTAGATATTTGTCCTAGGTAGGTAGGTAATTAATGATTTGTAGGATGTAATAATTGTAGGCATGATGACATGCAGCATGCAGCGCTACCTACAAATGCAATTCCTACGTGACTTCATACAAGATTCCTTGATGTCTATTATAGTACCTACCAGGAATACCTAACCTAACGTAGGTATCTAAGACAGCATAAAATGTTATTGAGAGTGATAACTAAGTATAGGTAGTCCTGAAATAAAATCGTTAGCGGAGGCGGAAAACTGCTGAATTTCGATAGGAACTTAGCTGGAATCGTTCGTAAGGTTCTGAATACTTTAATAAAGTACCTACCTACCTAATTTTGGTTTGTTATTAATGCGCAATAAAATAGTATCATGATAAAATAATCGTACAACAGGGCATAAAAAATATTCTTAAACGCATAACTTTCAAAATTTTCAGCGTTAACTATCATATTTTATGTAATGATAATAAAAGGAATTCAATTAACTGACCCGTGCTTTAGTTTTTTAATTCAATTAAAACTGAAAAAATAATTTTATTTAGGTGGTCATTCGATTCAACTAACATCAAACGCATCGCTATTTGGAACGTTACCGCGTAGCGCTATTGTTAATTACCTTAAAATTTGCTAAATAAAGAGTATTCTATCTGTAAATAAACACGACCTTTGCCCAGCAGTGGGACAAGAGTAAACAAGCAGCCGGACCGCCTCAAGGTCACTGCCAACTATTGATATCCTGCTTTAGAGGTACCTACTTCTATTTTCGAAAATCGTTCGAACTCACGTTACATTTACGCCACGCGTGCTAGGGCCTTACCACCAGAGGTGTCGGTGTCGCAACCGTTGTGTTAGTTCTTATGTGTGGATTGCTTTTTCGTTCCGATCGAAAGAGTTCAAACGCAGCTAGGAAATATAACCAAGTAAATAGAGAGGTTACCTCCTTGCAGTCGACGCCATAAGTGCCGAGGTAGCCAGGCAGTAGCTGCTTTTCCTCCTTCTCCTCTCTCATGGCGGATGCCATTTGAGCGTTCGGCACGATCTCGTACGGACACACCTCGGCAGCGCGACGCTCTGCACGTGCCGCCTTGTCCTGTGTGATTAGGAATAGTACGTTTATGGTTTTTTTTTCATCTACTTGTCTACATCGAAATTATTCAATAATAAAGCCTAGAAATAGTTCTGCAATACCTACTCAGTATGAGACAAAGCTTGTTACAATTCAAGCACAGTAAGAAAAATATATTGTATAAAAAGGAAGTTAAAATGATATCAGTTTGTCACAATTTTATAGGGTCTCTGGACGAGTGACGACTTGACCATGTCTTAGGTAGATCTGCCTCAAATACGAGTAGTCATAAAATTATGATGTAAAACTATTCATTGGATAGGTAAGTATATACCTATAGGTACTAAAAGTGTATTGGTAGTAGGTTGCAGTCGGTAAGTAAGGGACGGAACGGAATTTCATCTAAGTATGCGATGTCTGTGCCAAGTTGAGTCATTTATATGCCTACCGCGCATAATAACTCATTCATTGTATCTATTATCTAGGCAGTTGGGTACCTATGAACTAAAAATCCTCCATTGTACTTGTTCTTCTGATTGTTAATACGAAGTAAACACTCGCAATGAGGTAGGTAATTAATACATTTGCACGCGTGACGGCACATGTTCACTGACCATATGCATACAAAATTATTTTATTTGTAACTAACTAACCAAGTGAGATATTTCTTTGTACATAAAGTTATATGCTACGCAAGTCTATAAAACGGACAAAGCTAGGTAATAGTTAATAGCTAAGATGGCTAAAACCTGACCGCGACACCTACCACGGCCAGTCGACCTGGAGATGGAGTCGGAAAATGTATTTCTCTGCACTCTGCGGTGATTTGCCTTTTTGGAATAAGAATTAAAATTGGATAGTTTTCTGCAACTGTTTTTTGTAGCTTAGACATCAGGAGCTTCCCTCATCTTCAAGGTAACAAGGACAGGACTTACCGGGTCTTCGTACTGTTCGCAGAAGTCATCGGCCGCGTTGAAGTGAGGCTGCTGACCCGACGGGTAGCTCACTTGCTTCGCCTTCGGCTCTCGGTGTTCTTCACCCGAAGGGCCGCTGAAGCACACCACCTTCTGGTGGTCGTCGCGAGCCGCTCCGGATTTGAGGATGCCCCTCAGTGGCATCATGTTGTCGCAAGTCGGCTTGCTGAATATTGGACAGAAATTAACATTAATTTTGTTCGGAACAAATTAAGCCTAAGATAATCTTATAGACAGATTGAGTCCTTCTATCACTAGTTGTAAGGTTTACTTGTTAAAATAATAAACCATGTTTTCATTAAATTGCATTTCTAAATCTAGAAAGAAACTTATCAAGTTTTTGGAACTTTAGACTTAAAAATAAATATTGGCATTCCAAGATCTTATCAATGGGTAGGTAAGTACCTAATGATTATTTTTTTATCGAAAGAAAAGTTAACATTCGCATATTCAGAAACTTTTACTTCAAAGAAACAGATTGGTGATTGAACCTGGTGTAAGGTGACTTGTACAAGGTCACCTCACAGGATAATGCTACCGTCTTATCTCTCGGGATGAACTTAATGCTGATATGAATTTATCCTAAACATCTTTTTAAATAGGTACCTATACCTACATAGGTATATGGATATACGATATAACATACAATCTCCTTCAAAGATTTATGATAGTTCAGATTGAGATAGGTACCTAACGCACACATTGGAAAAACTTTTCAAAACTGCTGCAACTTTTGCGATCGCAAAGGAAAATATGTAATGGATGGGCTCACATATTTCTGTTTTACCTTTTTTCGAGTTTTTATATGTGCAGGTCAAAAACTGCGCAAGTGTTTTATAATAGGGTTGTTTTCTTTTTTTTTTAACGTGAACGAATTGAATGGACTCGGCATTAAATTCAAAGTCCAAGTCAACAACGTTTTCAATACCCAATCAGGATTTAATAATCTTTTGCTCTATGTACCTATCTGTTGTCCACCAACAGCTTTATGTAATTTCACTGTTAACTTCGCAGGGTGACTGCCACCATATGTCCTGTTTAGGAAGCTTCCAACGAGTGACGATACGAAAGATAGGACAGTTAAGAGTTTTACCAGTCATCATGGTTCAATCAATCAATTAACTCAGCCTATCGCAGTCCACTGCTGGACGGATGCTTCGCCCAGGCACTCATGGTTGCTAAACCATAAGTAATAGCTGGCAAATATTTTACTCTGGCATTAACCAATATCGTATGGTCCGTGCCGATGTTAGACAGGAAGAGTAGTTTTCTGTGGTGCTTTGGTATGAGAAACTGGCCGTAAAGTTCCTCCGACCTATCCTACCTACATCACCTACATGCTAATCGCGCGCGAGACTGAGCTTGTGCGATCCAGGATTTGTGTGACGTCAGGTGATGCGTAGTAAGCATGCTGTGTTATAGAGGTCACCACAGGACTACCAACATCTAAAGTTTTTTCAGAATCAAAGTCCAGTGTTACCTCTGGCGTGCGATACGTAATGAATCCTCGTAAGAAATGATGTCTGTCGTCATCGGCGGCGTGGGAGGTCGGGGCGGCGTGGCACTGCCCTCCACTACGTCTAGGGCAGACAGGCACCGCTCCATGGCGCTCGGCTGCGCCACCGCCGCTTTACCAATCTTCGCGAGCTGCGCGCGAGTATCTGCCTGGTGCTCTTCAGCGAAGGCCGACTGGAGGTGGTGGTAGGTAAATAATATTTTTTAAATTTATGACTTGCATCCACACACTATCTACCTACTTATGCCACACGTCAGTGGTCACAAAACCAATATCGATAATTATCACAGCCAGTTCGGCAAGCTCAAGGCCAATGTGTTACCTCCGACGTGTTGTTGACTGCATCTATTATACTTAATTTCATATCATGAAGGAAAGTAAAAACGGCTGCCTTATTGCGATCCGTGATTTTTTTCAGTCAACCATCTATATATATAAAATTCAAAGTCCTGACTGCGACATCAACGCACAGCCTAAACCGCTGGTCCTAGAGACATGAAATGTGGAGGGTGTATTCTTCGTGAAGAGTAGGTATCCACTAAGAAAGGGTTTTTCGAAATTCCACCCCTAAGAGGGTGAAATGGGGGGATTTCGTTTGTATGAAAAATCTTATCCCTTGAGTTAATAAACTTGAAACTTGGCACGAATACTTATCTAAGTAAATTATGAAGTTGGGCATTTTTTGTTTTTATAAACTACCCCCTAAAAGGGGACTATGGGGGGTTTCAAAGTTTGTATGGAAGAATTTTAGCGCGAGGTCCGATTTAATCGAAACTCAGTATTTATACCTAAAATTGAAAGGAAAGGATAATGTATATCAGGGTTTTTCGAAAATCTACCCCGGACGGCCTGAAAAGGGGTAGTCAATTTTACAGGGGAGGATTTTACAAAGTGGCTTGATTAACTCGAAAATTGATATAAATAATCCTTGAGTCAAGTTATGAACACATCCCAAATGATTTCTTCAGAATTCCACCCCTGTGGGGGTGAAAAGCGGGGATACAGTTTATATGAAAAATCTTATTCGTTAGGTTAATAATCTTGAAAATTGGCATGAATACTCGCCTAAGTAAGCAATAAAGTTTATCATTATTAGTTTTTCAAAACTACCCCTCAAAGAGGATATAGGGGTGTTAAAGTTTGTGTGGAAGAATTTGAACGGTCCGATTAACTCGAATCTCAGTGTACTGTGTATGTACTTAAGACTAAAAATAAATAATAACACGTATGAGGGTTTTTCGAAAATCTACCCCTAAAGGGGTGAAAAGGGGTAGTTAATTTTACAGGGGAGGATTATAATAAGTGGCTTGATTAATTATAAAATTGGTATAAATAATCTTTTAAACCGACATCCACGCGGGTGAAGCCGCGGGCAGAAGCTAGTTGATTTATAACGCGCAAGCGGCAAAGTGGAAAACTTCATGCAATTAAACTATAAGCAATTGTTTATAAAAAGTATTGATAAGACTCAATAATTACAACGCTACAGGGTTCTTTTGGCGCGTAGCAAAAATTGGAACTAACGCCGCCATCTTGTTTTGTCAATAAAATTTCTTTGACCATTTTCACTAATGGTTACCAACAACGCCCCTGTCAATGTCATTCAGGTGCCAAAAGATCCTTGTACAGCCTTAAGTACCTGTAGGTCGTCTTTCAAGTTGCCCTCGCGCATGTGATAGTTGCGCACGTTGTCGATAACCTCCTGCGGAAACTTCTCCGGGTTGGCGGTCATGTACCGATACACGAACAGGTCGCACCCTATGATCCTGAAGCGATGCTTGAATACAGTCACTATGGCTCCTAGGAAAGTAAAACAAGGTTAAGTTTTTCAGCAGGACTAGGTCCTTACAAGGTGGATGGATGGTTGATTAGGCCTCTGTTGATAAATAGATCAGTCTTAAATTGTTTCTTCCTTAATTTGTTGGGCGCCAATAACAAAGCTAAAAGCTGTTGTCTACGAAACACAGCATAAGAGCAAAGTAATTTTTCGAAAATGGATCGGTATTCATTACATATTATATATATAAATTAATCCCTATTTCCCTTGGTCACGCCATAACTTGAGAACGACTTTACCGATTATATCCATCTTTTTTTTTTGAAGTTTTATAATACATTGTAGAAGGTTCTTATGGAAAAAAAATTAAGAAAGTTGCACAGAAAATTAGAAAATTTAAGAATTACCTACGCTTTTACGCTAAAACAGCTGAACGGATTTAGATGAAATTTGACACATGGGTAGACCATGATCTGGAGAAGGACATATGCTACTTTTCCTGGATCGCAGGCGAAGTCGCGGGCAACAGCTAGTTACCAATAGAAACGTTAGGTACTTAACGTATGTATATAACATTAGAATTAGCCAACCGCATTCGCGAAACGAAAACTTCAGGCGTCGAACTTCCACAGCAGACGTCCTCGCTATCCACGAGAGCTCCTCCTAGCATTATTATTTAAGTAACTTGTGCAGCTGACGGCTCCCTTTGGGATATTTGGCTGATGAATTTGTGGGAATTACTTAACACTATTTTATTTTATTGAATAAAACGCTGTTAGCTTTCTAGATGATTTCAAATATGATGAGAAGAATTTAAGATCCAGATCAGAAAAAGAGCCTTCCCGAGTACTCAGTTATCAGCGTATTACCTCGCTACTTATAAGTTTGCTAATTGGCCAATTTTCGTTGTAAGTAACAGTTACTTCTGTTTTAGCCCGTAGCCATAGACATACACGAAAAAAGTGGAAGCAATCGTTGAAAAGACGAACACTTCCCAATCACGCATTTCTATACTAACCAATAAAGAACCTGTCAGGGGTGAAGTATGTGGGGAAGTTGTGGTCCGACTCAGGAGTCTCCAGCTTCATGGACTTGAGGAACGTCCCCTCGCGGATACCGGAGTTCCTCCGAGGCACCTCTCCTATCTTGATGGAGCCGTCCGCGAGGCTATACGACATTACGAACTTCCTGCCGTTGTCCTCGGGGTGCACCCAGTCCAGCTCGCACAAGTAACGAAGGTACTGGTGAACAAGAAAAAAGGGTCATAAAATTGTTCTCTTGGTGTAAACGTGCGGTATGAATAGGTACACCGTTATATTTTTGCACAAATACTTATATAAATCACACTTGTGAAACGATTTCTCTACTAACAGGCATTTCAGAATACCTACGTTTAAACTTATCTACCTATAAAGCATACAATACGCATAGCAGAATAGATAACCCATATGCAAATATAAATGCAAGTCCATCAGAAGTAGTACGTCCGCTTCCAGGAAATATTAACGTAATACTCGTAACCTGAATCTGGCAGATAGGAGACCTGCGAGCAGCTCGCTCCTCGACTCTTTGTGGAACTTTAATTGAGTCTCCAAGTCGCAAACTCGAATATCAAAGAATTATTTATTGATACCCAACGGATATACATGCACTAACTTTTTCAAAGTATTATATGTCGGTAGGAAGCAATCCAACTTGTGAAGTATTGATACTTTTATGTTTCCTGACTGGATCTACTTTGAAAAGAAAATTTTATTTTTTAAATACATTTTCCTGTACCTACATACCTACTCGTTTTTCTTAAATGTTGTTTTTCCTGTGGGTATGTTTGGTGGGTTTGGTTCTCAGACAAGTATCAATTTTGAGTACCTATGAATGTAGATGGCTATAAGAGTAGGGGAAGACGAAGAGAACGGTGGATGGACTGTTTGAAAGATGATATGGCTAGAAAGGGGGGGGTGATATGACGACTACTAGAGAAGCATGGAAGAAAAAGACATGTTGCGCCGACCTCAAATAGGTAGCTAAATTGGGAGGAGGGCCAGAGAACGATAATGATGATACATGCATAATTTTTTTTAAATATGATCATGAAAGTTATGACGTATAATTATCACAGCAGGCGTATTATTTACAAATTAATCAATTAAATTAGCTCACCACAGTTCACTTCAGTGTTACAATCCAACATAATTCTAATTAGATTACTTACATTAATTAAGTATAGGACACAGAATTGAGGCAATAGATCTTGGTCAATTAGCATTTAGCTGCATAATCATAGCTAATTATTGTCATTAAAATGGTTTCCTGAGTACGTGTGCCGTGTCGTGTAAAGAACTACAAACATAAACCTTGCTGGGTTATGTTGACGTCATCATTCGCAGAGACAATGAGAGCTGAACTTGAGGTCAAGACTATGGTAAGTATTTATTTTTATTTATAACTCAAACTAGGTAATGTACCTACATCGGTTGTAGACTGTGTCGTTGGTATTGCATCTTAACTCGCTTTTAGCGATAAGACCGCCCAATAAGTAAAATGTCTACAAGTACGTATATCTATAATTTGTATGGTGTGCAGACGCCAGCACGTCAAGCTACTAGGTACAATCTGTCAAATTAAATTAATACATTTTCAAGTTTATCGTTAAAGCATAAGGTTCAATGTTGATTGGGAAAATTTGACAGTTTCGAGTAGCTTTATGTGCTGGTGTCTGTATTATAATAAATAGTATTATATCTATCTTACGACGGATTATAAGTAACGTGTTAATATTTCAATATGCCATTGATTTATTGGACTGTTTTTAGGTGAATTCTATGAGTCCTTTTAGACTTATTGCGAGATCTGTCTTGCAAAACAAAAAGATAACAAACCATCAGTGTTAATCACCTTGTTTTGATAACACCTGTTAATTACCACTACAGATACAGACAGGTTTTAAAAACGCGTCAAGCTCTTGCCCACTGGAAGGTTTTTAAAACGTTAGCAAACTATGCCATAATTTTATTATTCTTTCGACTAAAAACCGCTTATGCTTAGAGATTTTCCTTTGCAAGTGCTGTAGCAGGTTTTTTTTTTTAATCTAGCTGGATCTCGATACAGTATCTATTGAGATCGAACTAGATTAAAAAAAAAAGGAGAAACTGCCGAATTTTTATTCACGTCAATTTCAAATGACAGTCTTGACATTTGACCTTTAAATGCGAATTTTTTTTATATTTAAATGGCCGCCGACTTATTTAACCTTTCAATTAACGGCCTAGTTTTTTTGCTAAATGGCGCCATTCAACTAGCGGCCTAGGCTAATTAAGCTATGTAGTTGGCTGCGACATGTAGATTACACTATTCCTAATAGATTATAGGGAATCACGTCGAAAAAAAGGACTAACATTAGTTGCCACAACTTAGCAAGAGTTAATCGAAGACACACTTCGATATGCCCCTGACAACTCTTCGCTGCTGACCAGCACCCCAATTGCGTAGCACACAATCAATCGGAATCTGAATCATTTTGAAACAAATTGCTAATCCATTGCTTCATAAGTTCGAAAAATGTGTCTGCTCAACACGTAAATAACGCAATGAATGTTCTGAACTGTCAAAATGGTTACGCAATTAGGGTGCACGTTCAGCGAGAGAGTAGCTCGTCCTTATTGTATAAAGATTACCTTATTAGCGTTGAGGTTGTACTTGATGATGTCCTTGTGCGGGGGCTTCGGGATGAGGCGGTAGCACGACATCAGGGTGTCTTCGGGAGCCCCGATACCGATGTGTGGCGGGATCGACTGCACGTGGAATAAGTAAAAACAAAGATGTAATTTATACTGGTCCTTCACATTCTGTGTGCGATTCTGTCGAATTTAAAAAAAAAATATAAGTACGAGATATAAAAATAGAAAAGTAACCTGATATTCACAATAAACTAAAATAAGGTACAGATAATTAGGTGAATACAAATATGTCATTCTAATAACAAGAATTTTATTAGAATAACATTTAAGTACCTACGTTAAAACACGTTTTGAATTTAACATCCTGTCTCACATTTGAAATGATTAACCTAACCTTCCCATACATTACAAACGATGACTTGAGCAAATTTTCCATAATTTTAAGACACGCTACTGTCCTACTGACGACTACTTCATGTAAAAAATGTTTAGTTTATCAACATAATTACTTGGTCGACCAGGAAGTGTATATTTAGGATGAAGTGGACCTCACCTTGGGGAATTCTTTGATGACCTTTTTGTGCACCTTCACAGGCTCTGGCTGTTGTATGTTCAGCATAGACCTGGGTAAAAAAAATTGTAAGCAATAGACTTGAAATTAGCAAAGGTCAGTCAAAAAATCCACCTTAGGGTGGATACGTGGAAACGCATGTCCGAGAATCCACCCTAAGTATATTTCCTTTTATCGATATTTTGAGGTGGTAAACGGAATAACCTGCTTAGATAAGTAATTATGGAATCATTATAACCACTATCAAACCTATCTAGATTCAAAGCTTACAGTGTGGTCGTTACTGTGCTGTGATGAATGTTATTTCTTAAAGAAGAGCCTATTTTTTTTTAATTACGCTGCCCATATATTGCCCCTTACAGTATTGGCACCAAGAGAGCCACCCTAGAACCCAGGATTACTCTGAGAGAATGATAAAAAAAAATAACCCGACCACATCTCTATTCACATAACTTTTCAGCAATCTATGAGTATTTTCGCTTTGAAAATCTACATCTAACTATACCCGTGTATTTGCTTTTCCGGGAATCCAAGCACACCAGTTTCCAAGTATTTCTACCTACGCGAAGAGCGCTAACGACTTCGTAGATAGTCTTTTATTTTTTCCATTAGTTTCACTTCGCCAACGTATGGATTTTAAAATCCGTTCTATGAAAAGACATCCTGTGCGAGGTTCATATTAACTGGACCCTTGCTCCACCCTCATGCATTGTGGTCTTTTTATTATAACTTCATTCAACGTCCTTTAAACATGTCCGCAACATCGAAGCATACTCTCTTCGTCCTCTTTTGAAGAGGATTAAAAATGCGCGCTCGTGTTTAATTAGAAAGGGGCCCGTTCCTTTGAATATTAAATTAAAATGTGTCCACATCAAAGTTTTAATCAAAGCGTAGTAATGAAGGTTTTCCCCAGTGGAATATCTGTGGTGTTTACATAAATACTTATGTAGCAAGTTAGGAACCTACTGAAAGAATATGGGTTTCCTGGAAACTACAAACAAACGAGCGATTTTTTTTTACAAAAAAATAAAAGAGTATCGCGGAAAACTCGCTTCTGACTAAAATACCGATCCGACAAAATATGCTGAAATGAAAATCTAAGATAAGAAGACTTCTAAAAGCATTCACTTTATCAATCTAGCTCACGTAGCGAAGCTTTTAATTCTAAAATAGTTTATCGGAGCGGAGCGAGCTCGAATGAGAGCATGTTGAAAGCGGAGCGATATCAGCACTGTTCGCGCTTAATTGACACTTACTGAACCAATTTCAGTTGTTGTGTTTACCTTTAACTCACTACACAGCATGCAGAGCGCAGTGTTGTGAGCGCGTTCGAACGGCTGTATTCAAGTAAGTCTATGAAAATATTTATGTTCGTTCATGTATATAGGTACATGCGTACATAAGGCGTATATGTGGGTCTCTAGATTAAGCGGTGCCTCAAGAAATACAAACAACATATACATAGGTACCAGTATGTAACGATCAATCCAGCTAATTCGGGTACGCACACAAATCTCGGGCGGTACTTTGGTGTAGAAATATTATTGCCAGTAGTAACTCATAGCCCTTAGTATATTGCTCACACTATATTTCGTTTATGAATATTATGTAAATCTGGAAGATTATTTTTAGGTGCCTAATGGTTATTCTCAAATGGAGAAATCAGCGAAGTGGAAATCGTCCTACCACTCCTATGTTCGCCACGTTCGTTGATGTCCTTTAGCTAAAAAACGCAATTAAATATAGGTATATTTAATTGCGTTTCAAACTGGGAAACTTCATTGTATGTACAGGTATATCTACCATGAAGTTTAAAAGCAAATGTGACCAAGACACTTGAGATAGAATTTTCACTCTCGTGCAACGTATAAAGTAACTTCTGAACTCGGCAGTTTAATTAATCAAGTTGAAATCTGTATAATATATTAACCGTCTGATATTTCCACAAAGTGCATTATTGAGTGTTCGCTGAAAACACGTTTAGGTAAATTCTACTTAGGTACTAGCATGAAATACTTGCGCGAAAGGCATGTAAGTACAACGTACGGACAACTAACACGTTGGTGTGTAGTTGTCCACGATTGTGAGCATTGCGTTCAAAATGTGCATCATTTATTTATTTAAATTTTTCGCACAAAATGGTACAAAGGCGGACTTAATGCCTTAGGCATTCTATACCTGTTAACCAAGGGTGGTGAAGAGATTAGATGACAGGTGCTTTGGTTGCCTACCTAACCTTTCCCCAACTAAGTATGTTGGGATCGGCTTCCAGTCTAACCGGATGCAGCTGAATACCAGTATTTTACATGAAGTGGCTGCCTATCTGACCTCCACGACCCAGTTACTGGGTAATACGATACACCTTGGTAAGACTGGTTGTCAGACTTTCGGGCTACTGACGACCCGTAAAGCCGGGACCAACGTCCTTAACGTGCTGGGCACTGGACACCGTTGTTATTTCATTCATTTCACAAGTTGGCGGCTTAAGTCTTAAGGTTGGCAGCTGACTATACGTTTGGTGTGGACGCGGCCTAAGTGAGTAATTAATCATGTTTTTGAACAATATTTAATTCTAACGCTTCAACCTCTGATTATTTATAGCTTATTTTTGAAAAGAAAGAATTATTATTATTTATTCTGTGCAAATAGGACGCACATTCATCGAAAGAAGCAAAATCGATCATTCCTAAGACATTTTTGAATATTTATGAATACAAAGACATCATGTGGAGTGTAAGAGAGGATCTATTATTAATAGCACGTAGTACAATGGTGTAATTATCGAGTAATAGTGGCGCACTATTATGTCGCCATTAAGACAAATGCCGCTAATTAACGGTGTAGAGAACATCGCCGCTTCATTCACGATAACATGGGACCCGTCTCGGTTCATATCTCACTTAATAGTAGGATATATCTTGAGTACAATGATGATGTCGCAGTTTATGACCTAGTTTCACAATGTGATACTGTGTGGATAGAATACCGTCTCAACCTCAATATCAGTCAAAAAGTACAACATTTCTTATGTTTAGGCTTAAGCAACCAAAGCACCTGCCATCTAATCTCTTTACCACACTTGGTTGACTGGTAGAGAATGCCTAAGGCATTAAGTCCGCCTTTGTACCTTTATGTGTGCGAAAAGATTAAATAAATAAACGTAGGAGAAATTTCAAGGACCCTGATCTATTGCGAATAGAAGAATTCAAACCTGTAATTCAGGATGGCAGGGACATCGACGCGCAACCTGTTACCATGGATTCAGTACATGATTCTGTGTTGAAATTTTTCGTCGGTTAATTATTTCTAAGCCAGGGGTCTAGAATCATGCGATCGGCAACGGCGGCGACCTCTCGCGTCCGGCCCTGGTTCAAGCCATGGTCCGGGGCGAGAGGGATTGGGAGGCAGTCACCTCCTTCTGCGAAGCAGTCATGCTAGCGAAGGAGGTGGCGGAGAGGCTGAGGGAGAACACCTCACGCCTCAGCCGCCGCGGGAGACGCTCCGGGCGTCGGGGGCCGCGTGACGACTCCCGGCCACCGTAGGCGCGGGCCTGCGGGCGGTGAGTAATGGGTAGCTCGCCGTCCGATCAGGATCAGGCCCGTGCCGGACGGCGCATTGTGTTCCACGCGCGCCTCAAAGAGAAGTCAGCAGAGGACAGGGCCCGATAGGGCCGAAGCCTGCCAGGGCGGTGGGATCGTCCGAAAGGGTTACCGCTGCCCTGGAACAGAAAGGGCAAAGGAAGGAACACGGGTGGGTTTTAGTCAGTAAGAGTCTGACACTCCCTTCCGAGCGGGGTCATTTGATGATTTCCCATCCAGAAAAAAAAGGGGTCTAGAAATCATGTGCGCGGTGATGTCCCTGCCACCTTGTATAGGTTCCTCAAAATGTTAGGATACGGTTAGGAGGATGGTCATGATGAATTTACCTCCAGACAGTACTTTTTATTTCTGTAAAATTCTTTTTGATTTTATAAACAAACAATGTTAGGATTTCGACGGCTTTGAAAAATCTGCGGATTATTCGAAAAAGACGAGACGAAAAAGAAAACATTATATTAACTATGTGGGGGCCTAATTTAATTTGTATAATAGGGTGTCGCAGAGCTTACGCTGCACTAGAGCTGCGATCACTCACTGTCACAAACAAAATAGAATAAGTGAACAGAGAGGGACTACTCTTGTGTACGGTGACAGCACCAGTTAGCAAAAGACGGTTTATTTCTTTTTTAAGATTTCGTTTTTTTTTTTATTTCTTATTATGCCTGGTTTACTTAGTGTTATCTTAGGACTAAATGCCATATCAGCATCTTTGTGCCGATAAATACAAATAAATAAAACAGAATTGCCTTCTGAATTTTTGATAAGCTTAGAAATAGTGAACCTTTTGACTCCGTTTGTGCCTTCAGGCGCTAGGGAGTAAACTTTTTCGTTTAATCCAAGTTCAGTACTGGAACTATAAAGAAGATATAAGTAAAAGGAATATTTACAATGTATCAGCTGGCTATTATCTCACGCGAGATACAAAAGTCGCCTGAAGGGAGTGAACAGCTTAATGCTTAAAGTGAGACAGGCTTTTTTGTCCAATTTCTTATGTCGTCGCCCAACCAAACCAAATACCAATCTGGTGTAGGAAATGGCTAAATGACCCTTGCAAGGAAAGGACAAATGTTGATACCTAAATTATCACGACAGACATTATGTCAATTGGTTCATTGATCAAATGGATTCGAAATGAGGTTTGGTTCTCAATTAGAGCTTTCGAGCAAAGCCTTACATTATTCTGGTGGAAAAATCTCCAAACTATGAAAGGGCAGGGTTTAAACCTGTACATAAAACCTGTATAAAAGGCTTTGCTAATTCAGTAGTGCTGATTTTGTATTGTAGTCAAGAGTAAGTGTTTTTTTCTAAATATGTATGAAGTCGACACATTGTTTTGAATTTATGTTAAGGTTTTTAATATTAAGGTATAATTAGATATTTCCCACACATCATATTCTACACCGCACCAAAAATATCCCACGTTAGAACAGGTGTACGCGAATTAATTATTCAACTGCAAATCTAATTAAATTAGTTTGAACTATGAAGGTTGAAACTACATAATTGAATTTGGTACATTGTTTTGGATTTGACGCAGCGTAATGGAATTTATATTCGGCTTGCATAAATGTTTAAAAGCTCTAATGGATGTTGTTCTAAGTGCTAAGATTTTTGATGTGATCGAATTCGAATGTTTTGAAAATAAACCTTATATTTTTTTAACCCCTTCGTTAATTTAATTTCAAAATGTATGGTTATACAGTCGCTAATCACTTAACTTTAAACAAAGTTCATGAACAAAGGGGTTTATGTTTTTCTTTCATTGAACTGATTTGCCCAGATATATTGATTTAATCGGATACCTGATTCCTAGAATGACGAGCACCTGTTCTGTGAATGTTCGTTACATTACAACTTAAACAAACTAAAACTAATAAATCAATACAAGCCGCCTCCTAATTGGTGTTCTCACCTTACATAATTGACACAAATGATCTTGTTATGCCTAGAGGCTAACGCCTAATGAAATAGTGATTGTCATTTGACAATAATGTCTTATGTGACGTTGATTCTATGTAGGCGCTTGTTTGAATAAACTTTTAATTTTGTGTTAATAGATGTTGATGAACCGATAGCATCAATTTGGATTGTTTATTTGCATTTGCTATTTACATAAACTGAATAAATGTACCTATGTATATCAACCAGCTGCGTGTGTATTTTAGATGCATTGATTTAGGTGGACTTTAATTTAGTTTGTAATTACTTACAGTTTCGACTGCTGAAAAATTCTAAAACAGGCACGGAAATATACAACAAAAATAGTAGCTTGAATTCTCATTTCGTGTTCTCGTGATTTCATGTTTTAATTAAGTAGGTACCTATCATGTTTTCACGCTAAGAAAACATCATCTTCAAATTGAGCCCTATGTAGGTAACCGTTTCTATATTCTTGTTAGCAGCCTTAAAAATATTCTTAACTTACTTTGATTTATTTCCTATTGGTAATTTCTTAATCCTTTTAAATTCGAAGATCGGTAAAAAACCGTTAATTACATTGTAAAGTCGACACCTCAATCAATCCGCCTGGAAAATTCTCTATAGCAAATTACGCTAGATTTCCTTTCAAAATACTATTAATCCTGCTAAATGAGACCAGCTGAACACGGGGTCGTCTTGCACTTACATTCCAGAGACGACCAAGTTTTTGACGTAATTAACATTGAAGAAAAAATAACAAAAATACAACCAGGAAACGGGAAACAACTTTTCTTTTAATTTTCTTTTGGTCAAAATGTAAACAGGGAAATGAGGAAAACATCGTTTGCTGGAAAATCTTGGAAGCAAAAAAAAAAAAAACTGAAAACCCTTTGAAATGAGTGTGTGCATAGTAACTGCCTTATTTATAAACGTTACTTTATGTTAAGTAATGATTAACGTCTGCATAACCATACATTTTTTGCTTAACACTAAGCAACGTATATAAATGAGGGGGTTAATTGTAAATATTAAAAGCATAAGCAGTTGGATCAGGTTTGGGCTAGCCGTTGTGCCCATAAATTAAATGACAGCGCTCGATGGTAAATGCATTTGCTTTTTTGGGATTTGCTGTGCCTAATACGAGTATTTGTCGAACCAATTTCAGGGCTACAATGTACATATTGCGTTGCTAAATATAGATATTTACAGTTTCAAATTATTCGTCAGAGCTGCATATTCATCCAACCAATACAAGACAATAATTGTACAGTCACGAGCACCAATATGTCAACACTTGGCAATTTTCAAATGCGATTTTTTCGTGAAATAACGAATTCAACGTAGAAATACGACACATTACACAAACCTATAGGTTGGAAAGTGCTATGTTCGTAACAACATAAAATTTCATTAAAAAATAAAGGAGTAAATCGCTTTTGAATAAAGCCGAGTGTATACATACTTTTGCTCGTGACTGTACCTAACAAGGGAAGTTCTAGACCTATTGGTACAAGACAATAAAGCATAACAGTACAGAAAATATCTAAACAAAATCCATCTCCGTGTATTCACAACTCAAGTTTTTTGTATTTGTGTTCTTTCTCTGCGTCATGTTGACCGCATATAAACGAACCTATTTTCTTTCTTTCAACAGCAACCACAGAATTTCATCAAAACTGAATTAATAAAATCTTCGCTCGCTCTAGAGACTGCACCTTTGTAGTCTGCGGGCAATATTTCCCGTGCACTCGAGTAAACAGTGGCCTACGACGGAGACAAATGGCGCCGTGGTCAACATGCCGCGGGGACACTAACGAATATGTACGGGAAACTATTTTACTAACAACCACAAGTTCAAAATCTCTGCGAATGCTCCCCACATATAATTTACTTACGTTTCCTTTTCTTTTTGTGGTTTAATGTAGGTAGGGACTAGATTGCTCATACAACTTTAAAATGGATTATGTTTTTCAAATAAAAGAAAACTTAGATCGGTTTTCTTTTATAAATACTCCTTGAACCTTAGTTTTTTACTCGTTTTATTACGTAAGTGCAAAAAAAACTGTTTCTATAAGGTAGGTATGTAATGTCACATAGGTATGCTCTTTAATTATACACTGTACGATCGCTTAATTTAATAGGTAAATGTTGTCTGCAAAAGTCGAACTTATGTAGTGCAGGCTGGCAGTAAAATAACTCTGGTTGCATTCGAACAGTCAAGCGAATTTAGAATGAGTTTTAAATATTTTTGTACAAGGTTTTTGTTTGAAAAAGGAGTTATGATGTAGGCGCATTCATGTAAACACGTTGGCTTGAAATATATGCTGTAAATATAATGTTGTATAATTTTAACACCTCCACGCAATGTACACGCAATAATCACATGTAAATGAAGAAGTTTGATAAGAAATTATGATGCCCTAATTAAAGGTAAAGATGACATAGTTAGAGGAGTTCAATTAGACCATTCATTTCGCCAATACAGTTTTATATTGCGAGTCAAGTTATGACTCGTATAAACGGTATAAATAACGTAAAGCATTCCATACGATCAAATTGGATCATAAAAACCTATTATGGTTTCGTTATCAATTTTTATTGTGTTTCACAATACTAAACAATATCTGTTGGATGTATGTTAACCTGCATCGCTTTTCAAGAAAAAACCTACTTATTATTTGTCAAAATAATTAATCGTTTGAAGGCAAAAACAGCAGTTCGACTTACGTTAAGTCGAACTGCTGTTTTTGCCTTCAAACGATTAATTATTTTTAAGTCGAACTGCTGTTTTTGCCTTCAAACGATTAATTATTTTGACAAATAATAAGTAGGTGTGTCTGTTATATACTTAAAGGGACCTATTATTCTGCCTTGAGATACCCCCTCTCTCAAAATTTGTCAAGTTCCTATGCTCCTATTATCGATGTGGTTCGCTAATCTACCTTATTCCTTTGTCTCTCTTTCTCTCTTGGTACAATTCTTACCTAAAGTATTTCCTGGTGAAGCCATCGCAGTCACAGATGAGGAACCGCCTCCCGAGGATGTACACCGTGGTGCCCACCATCAGGTCCTTGGGCACGTAGTACTCCGTAGTCACCTCCTCTTCTGTCGTCTCCAGTACGGAGGACGGGAATGACACTGGCAAAAGTAAGAGATAATTGTGAGGACCTGGATCCCGGTTCTAGGCCGTCACTGACTCTTCTCCTCTCTGACTCCTCACTCCTCTTGAATTTAGCAGTCATATTGTTTATTTATAAGAACAGTTACTCGTGAACACAATATCAATATATTTTTGTATCTGCACTTGCACTCGATCGTCTAAGTCTCAGACGTTATGGGAAGTCAAAAGCCAAGAAGGCTGAAGACTAGTCTTACCGAGGGCTTTTGTGTTACTGCGTTGTGGGGGTCAGATAGGCAGTCACTTCAAGTAAAATACTGGTATTCCGTATTCAGCTGCTTCCGCTTAGACTGGAAGCCGACCCCATGTTCGGGAAAAGACTAGACAGATGATAATGACTTGACCTCGATCTAGCCTAATCGATTATGAAGAATACAAGAAGTGGATTTCAATCACATTCACATCACACACTTATTTTTCTATATACAGGGTTATTTTACAGCTATATTTTGGATAGCTTCTGCGCTAAAGGTCCTAGAGAAAAACGCTGAAAGGAACCATGGACTAAACTTTAAATATCCCCCAAAATACCTTTCCTCACCTTTCTTAAAATACATTTAATATCAATTTTATTTTCTTTAAAATTGAGTTCATGGTTTTGTTCAGCATTTTTCTCTATGACCCAGCAGCCTGATTGCGTAACACATTTTCGGCAAATGATTGAGACTAGCTTGCTTCGGTTCAATCGCAGTTTGCTTATTTTTACGACGTTGAGAACTTATTACCCATAATGCTCGGAATAAAATGTATATTTGCTTAGAACCTGTAGGTATAGTTTCTTAAAAAAACATCCTGACTGTCACAGCCTATGTCACCTATCGTTTACTCCGCTATCAATAACTACCCTAATCGCAAACGTTGCCGCGTTGGCTTCTTACACAAGAACTCGGCACTGAGGAGGGTCGTGCCCGCGACCTTCAGCGGCATAAAGACGTTGAATAGCTACATCGATATTCGATATTGGATTATACAAATCATTTTTACCGTTAATGCTTATCTGATTTTGTACACCGTTATATACTTACCTATTTTAAGTGGATAGGGAAGCTTTTACACGATAAATAGGCTTATCATACATCTACTGTACAAAAATGTGTTCTGTGACTATTAAAAACATGTAAGCACAGAACTTATAAATTAGATCATCACGAATACATTGGTTTATTTTTTCATTAATCGTACTAGGAATCGAAAGGTCTTAGAGATTTTGCATCCATTAAAGAAGTACATAGGGTTGCCAACCCTAGCATATAATATAGTATCCTACTATATTAGAGTCTTAAATATCGATTATATTTAAGTATAATTATATATTTTTAAGCTGTATGAATATTATTTCAGAACCTTAATTTAGAGTGTAGATAATAATTAACAATATGTTATGATCATGACACATTTAGAGAAAATAAAAACTTGTTAATAAAGGCTGGAAAAGCAAAAAAACATACTTACCTACCTAAGTACTATATATTTTTTCGCCATCTACTATACTTTTACAGGTAAGGCTTCGAAAATACAATTTTTTATATAAAAAAAGTTGGCAACCCTAGTACTTACCTACACTCTATCGCCTATGACACAAGCTAACTGGATAATGTAATACCGTTACAACTTTCTCAATAAACATGGCATACTGATCTACCACATATTGCAGATAAAGTTATTGGTAATAATTCAAGGGGCATAAAGTGGAAAATAGATCGCTAGACTAACCCCACTTTCCTTATATTGCTGACGAGACAGGAACATTCGAATCGTTTGTCTACCTGTGCGACACCTAGCTCGCGTTTCACAGCCTTTTATTATCCTTAGCCTACCCTGCGGTTATTTAGCGGGTGAAAGCACACGTAGGTTATAAATTTGTATTAAGAAAGTTACGGGTTAATAAGGTTCAAGCAACTTTGTTCCTGAAAAGCGTAGATATAGGGACCTGTTGTAGGTTTTTGAAGTGAAAACTTCTTTAGCGGCGTTGTGCACTTTTGTTGTGATGGGTAAAAAATGTTAAACTCGCGTCAGGACACGTGGTCTGATCGAAAATTCGTAAGACGGAGCTCGGGTCAGGACACGTGACCTGATCGAAAATTCGTAAGACGGAGCTCGCGTCGGGACACGTGATCTGATCGAAAATTCGTGAGACGGAGGGAACTCTCCCTCCGTCTCACGAAGACCGCATTCCAAAATATCAAAAATGCACAACGTTATTATTCAAGTTTTCACTTCTGCCGGCACTCCCGGAGTGCAACCCGTTTTTTTTTATGTCACTTTAGATGCTTTTGATTTTTAAAGATTTTTTGATAATGTCGTTAACGATTCCGTAGAATTAAAAATTTTTCTTTGGTGTCACCAGTTTGTCCAGCAACATAGCCATGGAATGGCAAGCAGTCATCCTTTCAACGACTATCTGCGATCAGCAATAATTTTCCCTCCTAATACCAGTGATTATGGCCTTCTACATCCGACCGTCACTTACACATTAATCTGCGGTATCATCTATTTAAATCCAAGGGTGCATTCAGTACACTAATTACTTTTAGGTAAAATATACCACCACTTGCAGGCAATAAAGGCAAATTGCGACGAAAGCCATACCTACGTCAATAAATCTGGAACCTAGGTAATAGCACCTGCCACATAGGACTCTATTGCACAGATGAAAAACGAGGGAAACGTAACAATATCTACCGATATATTGACTTGAAAGCATTCATCACCGACTGACATTCGATTAAGTCCTATAGAAACAGGAGGCAATATAACATTCTGTATTTGCAAGGTTTGTTTGAGCTAGAGGAATGGAACGAGGTGACTTTATTATAAATTCTTTATGTAAGTAATAATAATAATATCCCTGGACATTTCACACAGCACCATTTGTCCCAAGCTAAGCAACCTAATGCTTGTGTTATGGTAACAAGATGGCTAATAAACTACTTATATACATTTTTTTTTTGTTGTAAATACATACATATTATAGATAGAAAAACACCCAGACTCGGAACAAATACATGTAGGTCATACAAATATTTGTTCTGTGCGGGAATCGAACCCGCGACACGCAGCGCAGCAGTCAATCGCTTAACCACTGCGCCAACCGTGCCGTCGTCGTAAATAACATCAAAGTAATAAATTATTATAAGTTTTTAATATGTTGTGTGACTGTTTCGTTGGTTGAAAGTCCTGCTGAGGGTGGGATTCGATCTCTAGGTCGAGTAGGTACCTATAGTTAGTGGGTTTTTCTATTCGCAATTTTTTCAGTAGCTGTCCTGTTTCTGGATTTGTATCCTGTGACATGGGACGACCGGTTACATGTGGGGAATATTCACTGCTTAACACGGGGTACATAAGCGTGCAGCTTGTATGCCCCAAATGGTTAAGTAGAGTAGTAGTTGAGTTATCATCGTATTATCATTATAATTATCAGGTGGGTGACGTCCACTTCTGGTTGAAGGCCTCTATTTCCACAAAAATCTTCTGGTCTGCTTGCATCTAATGACGCCCCGCGAACTTCACCAGAACATCAATCCACTGGGGTCCATTGCACCGCTTTTCATTTCAACATTTTATAACATCAGGTACGCACATAAATTATCGACGTGGCATTTGTCCAGTCGACGACGCTTAGAGTGACTTATTGAGTTTAATAACAAGTATAAGATTGATTGGGGAAACTTTTCAAAAGATATTTAGGAATTCTGACTCTTCTGATCGAACACATGAGTAGGTGACATAAGACCTCAGAGTCTACTGTCAAATCTCGGCTGTTTAATATTGGTATCCTTTTTACTAAACCTTTTCTCTCGGAAATTAATATCAACTGGATGATTTAATCTTATAAACCCAAATATTCACCCTTATTTATCGCTCGCTATTAAAGTATATCGGTTACCCTGTTCATTAATTTCATTCTTGGAAATTTATAAACAACAAATTACAAAGGCTTCTCAGACGGCCTTTACGTAGGCCGCTATAATTCATAATCTCTTCGCCAAAGAAGTCCAAGTTGGAACGCCCGGCCAACTTCTCAAACTTTCTATATATAGCTTAATCTCCTTTAAAGCTATTAATATAAAGCGAGGTATCCCTGTTTGTTCACTTCCAAATTACTAATAATTCAATCAAATTTTGTAATTAACTGTGCCGACGTAATTAATTATATCCGCTATCTAGCTTTTTGAAGCGGTCTCTGAAGATTCAATTAATTGCAACCTAATTATCTTATTTTTATTAAATACCCAATGCTTTAACCCCTATGCCTACAAAAATGAAAGGGTTCTTAGTATATCACAAGACAGCATTTATAGATTATCTCATTAGTCACTAATTCGTAAATGTAGAATATTATTTTATTTGTCACTAGCTTCTGCCCGCGGCTTCGCCCGCGTGGATGTCGGAAGTTATCCCACGGGAACGTGCTACCAGGATAAAAAGTATGTGCTTCCCCAGGATGCCATCTATCTCTTTGCCAAATCAGAAGTTCAGTGGTTTAGGCGTGAAAATGTAACATACAGTTTCAAGTTCAAATCCTCCCCTAAAAACCGAATTACCCCTTTTTGCCCCATCAGAGGTCAATTTGCGACTACTTTACATACTTATTATTAATTATTTTCTGTCGAAAGTATCAATACTGAGTTTCGAGTTAATCGGATCGCGCATTCAATTTCTTCCACACAAACTTCAACACCCCTGTATCCCCCTTTGAGGGGTAGTTTGAAAAACTTATAATGATAACCTTTATTACTTACTTAGGCAAGTATTGTTGCCAAGTTTGATGTTTATTAACTAAATTAATAAGATTTTTCATATAAACTATATCCCCGCTTTTCCCCCCACAGGGGTGGAATTTTAAAAAATTCATAAAAATTCATTACTTGACTCAAAGATTATTTTATTTATACCAATTTTATAATTAATCAAGCCACTTATTATAATCCTCCCCTGTAAAATTAACTACCCCTTTTCACCCCGTTAGGGGGTGATTTTCGAAAAACCCTCATACGTGTTATTATTTATTTTTGTCTCAAGTACACTGAGTTTCGTGTTAATCGGACGGCGCGTACAAATTCTTCCACACATACTTTAACACCCCTATATCCCCTTTGAGGGGTAGTTTTGAAAAACTAATAATGATAAACTTTATTGCTTACTTAGGCGAGTATTCATGCTAATTTTCAAGATTATTAATCTAACGAATAAGATTTTTCATATAAACTGTATGCTGCTTTTCACCCCCACAGGGGTGGAATTTTGAAAAATCATTTGGGATGTGTTCATAACTTGACTCAAAGATTATTTATACCTTTTCAGGCCGTCAGGGGTACATTTTCGAAAAACCCTGATACACATTATTCTTTCCTTTCAATTTTAGGTATAAACACTGAGTTTTGATTAAATCGGACCGCGCGCTAAAATTCTTCCATACAAACTTTGAAACCCCCCAATCCCCTTTTAGGAGGTAGTTTATAAAAACAAAAAATGCCCAACTTCATAATTTATTTACATAAGTATTCGTGCCAAGTTTCAAGTTTATTAACTCAAGGAATAAGATTTTTCATACAAACGAAATCCCCCCATTTCACCCTCTCAGGGGTGGAATTTTGAAAAACCCTTTCTCAGTGGACACCTACTCTTCACGAAGAATACAGTCTCCAAATTTCATGTCTATAGGACCAGCGGTTTAGGCTGTGCGTTGATGTCTCAGTCGGTCAGTCAGTCAGGACTTTGAATTTTATAGGCGCGAGACGCGTCGAGCGTGATTCAGTATTCACGCGCGATGGCTTATTATTAGCGTATTTCATGTATAACTTTGGTGTTTCTATACCGATTTCTATGATTCTTTTTTATGGAATAGTTAATAATGTTAACTTTTTTAATTAAGAATGACTAAGAGTGTTATAAATGTAAGAGTAGACAAATATAATCAGAAAGCTTCGAACTGCTAAGCTATCGGGAGTTACACGTGTTATTGTGAGTCAACCATAAAAGATAGACATATGCTGTCGTGGGATATTTTTTATATAATTTTAAGGAGAACATTTCCGTCATACATGATTTCTGTGTAGCTTTAACCATTAAGGTTGCACACGCGACGGAAGCGTAAAAAATGGAGTAACTTCTCCCGTTTTCCCAACATTTCCCTTCACTGCTCTGCTCCTATTGATTGTAGCGTGATGAAAAGTATACTATAACCAGCTCAGTAGTATGAAAAATAATTGTACCAAGTTTCATTAAAATCCGTCGAGTAGTTTTTGTTTCTATAACGGTTATACAGACAGACAGACAGACAGACAGACAGACAGACAGACAAAAAAATTTCTGATTGCATTTTTGGCATCAGTATCGATCCCTAATCACCCCCTGATAGTTATTTTGGAAATATATTTCATGTACAGAATTGACCTCTCTACAGATTTATTATAAGTATAGATTACAGAAAACAAACGGTTTAAGCTAAATGCCTGTAGGGATTAAGTGAGCGCGCTCGGGCGCCCGACGCCGCCGCCGGCGCCCGGCGCGCTGTAGCGCTGCCCCGGCACAATGGAACATCGGAATGCTATTTGCGATGTTAAAAACGTGGAAACGAATCTTGTTGCAAATGGGAAAACGTTTTACTCATAGTGCCTACTCGTATACTCAATATTTTTACATCCAATGTATTTTAAAAGAGCAAAGGTGGAAAAAGGAAAATCAATTTTAGGTATCTACCTATCCCACTCAACATTTTATTATACATTTTATCAGCCTATGCTCCCTCTGCTGCGACAAAGGCCTCCTCTCGCTGAGAGGGAGTGGGCCATAATGCACCACGTGAGCCCAGTGCGGGTTGGTAAATATCACAAGTCTTCGAAGTTTTGGTTCTAGGACATGCCGGTTTTCTCACGGTGTTTTCCTTTACCGTTTTGAGTTATGAAATAACATAAAGTAAAGCGCCTATCTGGGCGTCGCGGCCACTACCACTGGGCCACCGATGCACTTTACTATTATTCAAGCTAACAATATTCGGGTTTTATTAATTCATCACGATACAATAAATTATACATGAACTGTGAACCCTGATAATTGTGAACATAGACCAGAGTGATTCCGGAAAATGCCTTTTAGCAAAATGCCGCGAATGTAGCTTGTTTGGGATAAAGTGGTATTTACCCAAAAATACCATGGAATCCATTCTCTTCTTCTTTATATTTTTCTTTATCTTTCTTCTCCTTCTACATTTTGTTTTCTTCTTATTTCATTCCTGTTCTTTCTTTATTTTTCTCTTCTTCTTGGTTTTCTTAATATCAATGATGGATTCAGTCTCTGGGCTGCCAGAATCTGGCTAGCATACGTCACATTATATATAGCTTCCAAAAAAAAACCCTTAAGTATCATTATTTCAATTGGCTCGTAACGATATTATGTTGAGCACCCGCGTAGGGCGGGGGTAGGGATAGATTGCGCGAGACGGCCGCGCCAACCGAGAGGCTGGTATACGTAATTAGAATAATTTGAGATTCAAACTTGACACTAGGCAAGACCAGTTTATTAATTTTATTACAGTTTTATTCCACCGAGGGCCGAGGGGTAAACTCATTATTCAATCATATAATACTTAGTAGATAAGTATCTATTAAAACGACAAGAACGGTCTTAATATTTATGTATAATGATAACATAATTATTTAAAAAACTAAGATATAAAACAGAAATAAGGAAAAGTAAACAAAAACTGAGACAGGGTGAAAAACCATAGTGAAATGTAGGTCTTAAACTATTACGGGAATAGGTCGAATATCCCTTGGAAAGTCAATTTCTTTGGAGCTCCATTCACGGGCCTCCCTGTTTCAGCGTCAACTGGTAGAGCTTGCGAGTAACGTGTTGCATGACTAACGCAGTCAAGTGAGAAGAAAGTATGTAAAAGAGGCATAAATAGTTAATGCGCAACTATTTATGTTTTCAATTTCTCAAGAGGCATGCACTCCAGAGAAGGCGCAGTGGTTGTCCTGTACCCACTTGAGTAATCTTTTCCCTCTAGCATAAGCATAATCACCCTATAATGTTCCCACTGCTGGGAGACAGGCCTCCTGTCTTCGAGAGGGAGTGGGCTGTAATCTACCACGCGGGCCCAGTTCCAGTTGGTAGATGCCATATGTCATCGAATTTTTGGTTATAGAACATGCCGGTTTCCTCACGATTTTTTTCTTATGTTCAACCCTTTGGGAAAACCCCTCGAAGTTATTGTCTACGAAATTAATTTTATATCACGGAACCCTTCTTAAACTTTAGTACAATTACTACAAACACAAATTTGAATAAAAAACCTTATCTACAACTGGGTAGTTTATAACTACGTATGTGGGTAGTTTCTAACATTTTTTTTTTAAATAAACAAGTAAATAAGTAAGTAGGTAAGCGAAAAATAATAACAATCTACCAAATGATTTTACCCGACCCGTATTAAATACCTACATTTACTTCCACAGCACAATCATAATAAAAGACGTCGTTTCTCATCCCTCCGAGCATTCTGATTGAGTCATTAGCGTGACGGAATCCAATATAACATAGCTATGTGAGCTCACCCGGCCACATATCATTACCACATCCACTTTTTATCGGCATTTCCCGCGCAGCTAACAAGCACCATTGAAAGACCATTAAAAGGCTTTTGTCCTCGTCTAACTTCGGGTAGTGGTCCCGAGTTACGACCCGTTCTTGATCAGTTACCACTTACGGATAGTTACTGTTATATTATTAAGTAATAAAGCTGAAGTTCGCAGACGGTTCGCTTCAGAGCGTCCTATTTTAAAGTTCACAGTATTTAGAGCAAACATCTTACTAACCGGGCTTCTCCTTCCACTTCTTAGGCAGCTTAGTTTTCTTGAGAAGCATTGGGAAAGGATCTTTTCCGCCCTTCCCGTCGTGGATTTCCTGAGTGAATAAAGATAATATTGAACGGAAGGAAAGAACATTTTCTTCTAGAAACATGTGGAAATGTAATCCCTACCCTATTCACTGCAGATAATGGCTTAGAGTGTGACATAACTAATGAAGCATTAATTATTTAGTGTCGGGATAAGTGCCCACACGTCGCCTGGCGACGCCGAGAAATTTTTATTGAGCGTCCGTAATTGGAGTGCGTCCTGCTCCAGGGCCCACATTGCATTCATTGCTCTGATTTTCCAAGGCCGTCGTTTGTTTTTAAATTAAACCCTAAATTTACCCTCGCTTATATAATGGTATTCGCCCTTGGTTTTCCAGTCATATAAATATTAGTAGTTAATTTCTTTGTTTAATTAATTGTGAGAATTAGGGCTGATTTTTCCAACGCTAGATAATTATATCGGAGGAATAATTTTGAATTTTTGACAGTTCTTCCATACAAAAACTGTCAGACGACTATTTTATTCCAGGAATAAAAATTATCTGACGATTGAAAAATCAGCCCTTGATGTATTACTATTTCAGTTTACTTTGTGTTGCTAGAGATAAATCCACACCCATACATCACGAAAAACCAATCCATAACCTTTAATGCACTTTAAAAGCTTTAAACTTTTTTCTGCCCACAATCAAGACTACATAAAGAGAAGAAAATTACAGTTACACTTAGTGTTAGTAACGTCAACGTAAAGTACCTACCTATAGGTACTGGCAGACAGACAGGCTTTACAAATAAAGCATTTAGTAATTATTTGTAAAACAATTTTTATATGTGTAGGTAATCATATAATTATATCGACAAGGAATAATCAGCATGATTAAAAAATGAAAGTATTCAGACGCACGAGGGCAAAGCTTTTTAACGACCGGTTATATAATTACCTAAGCAAGCCTGTAGCATTGTATAAAATGGATCTCACTGTATGTAGGGTTTTAGGAAGGCTAACCTAATCGATTACCTCCATGCTCCGGGGTAAACTTGTATGCAAAATGGAAACATGTTATCTCAACTATATTAAGCTCTAAATGGAAAGCTCTTCCAATTCCTGGAATGGGAACGACACCGACATATCGTTTTAATTATGTAAAAGGTTCACACAGGTCCCTATAAGTACTTGGTTCTATTTTAGTGGGAATTAGAGTATCTACCATAATACTCTTATGTAATTCATAACATTATATTTGAATCTCTAATGTACAGTCACGAGCATAAATCTGTATACACTTGGCTTTAAAGGCGATTTTCTCCTTTGTTTTTGAATGAAATTTAATATTATTACAAACAGTATTGTCGTATATGTGATGTGTCGTATTTTAACGTTGCATTCGTTATTTCACGCCAAAATCGCTATTGAAAGTTTCCAAGTGTGGACATATTAGTGCTCGTGACTATACGCGTACGCGTAAATTATTAAATGATTAACAGTGCATGTAATAAAGCTTAATTTTCATTTCTAAAATGCTTTGAAAAAAATAAGGACGACATTACCTTAATCGCAATGGTGTCATCTTGCAGAAAGTAGAGCAGCTTGTACTCTTTAAGTTCACCGAAAGCTGAATCGCGGTCATCCCAAACGACGTCAAAACTATAAAAAAAAGAATCATAAATTACATTCCACCCTTAGGCTTTCACAAAGAGCAGTTTGTCGCATTTCCCCGTAGATGCGATCACAGACGGCTTAGGAGTCGTATATTATCAGGTAGATGGGCACATCTACCACATCTCGTTTGTACAAAGATAACATCTTACCAGGAAACCATGATTTCCCTGAGGGTTGTGGAGGTCAGACGGCAGCTGGTTCGTGAAAAATCTACAACAGTGTATAATTAATGAAGGAGTTGGCCATGCAATACTATCGGGTAAATAAGGAGTTCTTTTTACGAAATTGAACCCTGGCATACGGAATTATGCTAAGTACAAGAAGATTGTATTAGTAAGTGAAAAGATTTTATGTGACGATAAACCAACTTTTTCATAAGCTTACAGAATCACTTTATTATGCCTTAGTCAAGTCTAGGGCTCTACAGCAGACCGTCCTAGCCTGCGGGTTATAAAAGAGGCGGCCAATGTCTGAAAATAACCTGCCTATAAAAAGAATATGACCGCTACTATAAATAAAATGAAAGGGATTTATTCCACGCGAAACTACGAGTATAATGTGGATATAGGACGATCTCGATATGTAGCCTTTGAACTTGATTCATATTACATAGGTATTTTTAGCTCTTAACCCTAAAAAGCTAGGCTTAGTGCTAACAATACCTATTCAAATGACTTTTGCCGGTTATTCTTTAAGGATTATAATAAATCGTTTAGTTCTAAAATAAAATTTAATAAGGACCATGGTTTGTTCAACAAAATCCCTAAACGGCTGGTTGACACTTCCCGTGACCCAAGGGCTGGCTTTTACCTGGGTCAGAGGCTAAGTATTGCCATACAACGTTGCGATGCCGCCAGTCTCTTGGGTACATTACCGGTCGACAGCGATGCGGAGGAATTTTTCAACGCCATGTAATTGTAGGTAGGTTAGCATATTATATTTTTATTTTAATAATAATAATATCCCTGGACATTTCACACAGCACCATTTGTCCCAAGCTAAGCAACCTAATGCTTGTGTTATGGTAACAAGATGGCTGATAAACTACTTATATACAATTTTTTTTTTTAAATAGTTTGTTAGGTACTCCTATCCTATCCTACTTATCTTAATCCTAACTAATATTATAAATGCGGAAGTAAGTTTGTTTGTTACGCTTTCACGCTAAAACGGCTGAACGGATTTGAATGAAATTTGGCACACAGATAGACCATGACCTGGGTAAGGATAAAGAATACTTTTCATCCTAGATCTCAGACGAAGCGCGGGCAATAAGCTAGTAATATTATAAACCCGAAAGTTTGTGAGGATGATGGATAGATGGATGTTTGTTACTATTTCACGCAAAAACTACTGAACAGATTTTGATGAAAATTCACATTATTATAGCTTACACATTAGACTAAGATATAGAATAATTTTTATCCCGATATTCCTACGGGATTGACACTTATGCGGGTAAAACCGTGGGGCGCTGCTATAGTTTAGTAGAAGAAGTTTACCCAGTGTATAGATTTTAGGACCAAGGTATGTTAGAAGTTAGAACTGCACTTGAACACATACGTGTATGAAGTATGTGTGTAGGTTTAACCACGTAATCAGATGCTGCCAATTCATTCAATCAACCCGCGGTAACGCTTTGTGCCCCAACAGTTACTAACTCGTATTGACCAGCGGTTAATTAGCTATATGTGCATATCTAGACGGTACAACCTGGGTCTATTAAGGTAAGGAACTATGACATTTTTCAAGTCTGTATTCTCCGGAGGGTTAAACAGAGGTGTACCTATAGAACACCCACATTTCGCCGGTCATGTTGACGTCCCATGTAATAGCGGGCGAGCCTAGAACTTTTTACTGGGTCAAATATGTAGGTATCTGAAAATTAAGACGTCATTTAAGAAAGATTTACATATTTCGGCATATCATGGACATAATCTATACGTCTAAATACACAAACATACAAATAAATCTATAATATAAAAATGAATCGCTGAATGTGTTGCTAAGCGCAAATCTCGAGAACAGCTGAACCGATTTCGCTAATTCTTTTTTTAGAATTTTCCTTGAAGTACGAGGCTGGATCTTACTTAAAAAAAATGTAAGAAAGTTGCTTCACGCGGTGGAAGTCGCGGGCAAAAGCTAGTAATAAATAAAATTGGAGTGTCTGTTTGTAATGTAACGTAATAACAGCTTTTTACTAAATGCACATGTAAGTGTAATGGTACGGTATTTATGTAACAAAAAATCATTTTTTTTTTAATTTTTGTCTGTCTTTCTGTCCAGTTGATTTCCGAAACGACTGGACTGATTTTAATGAAATTTGCCGTAGAGATACTTTGAACCCTGGGAAAGGACATAGGCTATGGTAGGCTAGGGATTTTTTTTGACATACTACGCCGGTGAAGTTACGAACGGAAGCTAGTATTATTACTTACTAAAATTACTTAATTACTATTGGGCGCGGGACAGACAACAAACATGAGTGAACAGTAGATAAGTACACCTATCATGATATTATGCCTCGGTACAACTATACCGCCTATACAAGTATACTGAACCTAATGAGGTTTCGCCTATTACGTCAGACTGTATAATTTCTACAAGTAGGTAGGTAATTATATACTCTTGTCTATACGTATTACGCGTATTATCTTGTAAACAATAAGCCCTCGGGCATTTCGCGTTAATTACATTTTCGTACCGATTTACACCCTTCTGAACAATATAATAAATTGATTTATGAAACAACAGTCCGACACATTCCTAAATCGGGATGATTTAGTTCGAAATTGCTGACGTTTTACCTATCAAAAGTTAGGAAGTAAAGTCTTCTTGTTCTTTTTTCGAATAACCTAACGTGAGAAGAAGAAGCCTGTATGAGAAACAGAGTGTAAAGTTCTCTCATCCTCTATAAAGAAGAGAGGATCTTCCGAACAGGCGGGTGTTGTGTCTGGTGGGGTACTGCCCGATGATTGATGTCGGGACGTTGTATGTGTTAGTCGCGCGGTAAACTTTGCCTGCGTGATGCAGGATCTTGCGTGATGCGTAGTTCGCATGAGGCTATGTAGATGCCGCCACAACTGTAACTACTTACTATACGAGAGCAAATGAGGAACTATGTAAGAATAACTGGTGCCGTGGTAAGAGCTAGCTAGTAAACTAGATAGTTTATTGGCTGACTGACTAAAATCTACTCTACTCGATAGGTTGGTAGACAGGTAGGTACATAAACATAAAGTCAGGTAAATGAATTGTCAAGCAAATTGACACCGTATTAATTTTCCGTGTTATAGCGATTTCACACAACTGTCAGAATGACAGTCGTGATTTGAATATCCAGACAATTTATGTTGATAGTCACTTTGCTTTAGATTCAATTAATTCTCCTAACTTTACATTTATGTACCTACTTACCAACCAATGGATAAATTTAATGCAACCGGTACGAAACAATTTTTTTTTTTATAATTTCAAAGAAACTTATACGTAGGTACTCGTTATAGGTTTATAATGAATTTCTAAATCTCCCGTGACCGTCTGAAAGCATGTTAGGGTGCGTCGTCTTTGATGTCAGACGTAAATCGAACCCGACCAACATGGAAACATTATACGGTAGAGGCTACATTAGTGAGGCGATAGCGACGAGACAAGCGGGCGTAGGTAGGGACAGTAAGACACACGTGGTAACAAAACCTTTGTGTCTAGAGTGCGCGCAAGTCTGCGCGCGATGTTTGACTTCAAGATGATATCCCTGCCAGCCCTTTTAATAACTTTCAGCGTAATGATGGCAATTATTAACTTTGGAAAACACGGAACACAGCACACTCTCTTGACATCTGACTGATGCGTCCAGGATGGCGGCAAACGATTATTTCCGATTTCGGCCGCGCGCTGACTTATTTTGCGCGCGCTCTATAACCTTATTTACGTACCGGAATTAAAAAAAAAACTAGGACACTTCGCCGCTTTTTTGTTTAACGAAGTATCGTGCGTTATGAATTGGATACGTGCGTACCTACGTGCAAAATGTTACAAGTTTAAAATAGACATATAAAGCGTGTATCAGAAAGGTGTGGTCAAATTACAGACTATCAGACTGAACAACTTTCTCCATGGGACCAACATCGTAACCGCGAAAAAATTTTAACTGTCCCATATGAAACCTACCTACCTACCTACCTGACCCAAACGTATGTAACGGCTAATTATTTTTTCACGATTATGATGTCGGCCCCATAGAGAAAGTTGTTCAGTTTGATGACCCTTTAATTTTACCACACCTTTCTGATACACGCTGTATATTAAACCATCGTATTAAAGAAATAACAAATATTATTATCATTTTGTTATATTTTATGGTCACTCTTTTTTTTGTGGAGAAGTCTTTTATAAACGTCATCGACCGCATACACTGTTTTTCCTAGATAGTTACGCCACGTCAACATAGTTGCTATGGAAATTTTCTGATGTGGTATGTGGTCTTTTTGAAAAGCTGACTCCTTTCATAGTAATTTTACCTCTGATTTTGTATCACTGTCAAAACCAAAGTCTTTATTCTCGTTGCAGTGCTAGGGAGGGGAGTAGTGGTGGCCCAGTGGTAACGGCCGCGACTTACGATTCGTAGGTTTGAACCTAGGCAGGTGCTTTACTATTTCATAACCACTGGTCTCAAAACGGTGAAGGAAAACACCGTGAAACAACCGGCATGTCCTAGAACCAACAATTTATAGACATGTGACATCTACCAACTCACACTGGGCCCGCGTGATGGATTACGGCCCACTCCCTCTCAAGAGGAGCCCTGTGTCCCAGCAATGGGAACATTATACATAGACTGATTATGCTAGCTGTCACACGCAAAATAATTATAAAAGGACTGTGAACTCTGTGCCGTTTACGCTGAAGACATCCGTAACGGATAACGTTTAATAGACCCCAGCCTGATAAATCGTGACATAGAATCGCTTTTGCATCGCTTGCAGGCCTGTTTTACTGGCTCGGACAACATCACAACACGATTTATTAATATCGATTGATGTGTTCAAACATGAAGCGGCTGTGTAGACGACAAATGGGCAGTCGGGTGTATTTATGTCATAAGACGCGGACCTTAACGTTATGTGTATGCGAATCTTCAGATGATGCAGTGCATTCACAAGAAACAAATTCTAAAAGAAAGATATTAAAGTTTATCTTTACTCATATCATAAAGTTCTTATTATTGGTGATGAAAAATAAAGTTTTAAAAGGTTTTTTAGAAAACATATTTCATCACGCCTGTATTTTCCTAAGCGTTAGATAGAAGAGTGTAATTATAGTACGGGTACCCATATTTCATTCACCAGGCATGCCCAAGTCCCATGTAATAGTTGGGAGCAAGAAAATAATGATGATGATATTATTAACCCTGGTAATGAACCTTTAATGAACAAGTATCGTATAATTTCATGGCGTAGCACTCGTAGTGTTTCATGGCGTAGCACTCGTAGTGTTTCATGGCGTAGCACTCGTAGTGTTTCATGGCGTAGCACTCGTAGCGTTTCATGGCGTAGTACTTGTAGCGTTACATGGCGTAGCTCTAATAGTAGTTCATATTACTGGTAGCCTATTTAATTCAATTCGGTTCTTGATATTGCAGCTGAGATCCGAGTGTCTTTTGTACTTCATAGAAAGTCGAGTATCGATTTTACCTTTCATCTCAGTTTTTCGAGATCTTTAAAGTATTTCTTACAACAATGATGACACAAAACACGAGAGTTTTGAAGGGAGAAAACATTGCCCAGAAGAAACAAAGACGTTTTATGATTGTGTACGATATTTTTAGCCTGGTCTTCAGTGCAGAAGTCATTAGACGTAGCATGACAGTCTCCTAGAGACGCTAGGCCGTGGGCGGCCGCCCACGCTTCCCCTCGCACTGCCTATGCCTATTTATTTAGAGAGCACATTGTTAATAATCTTCAGTAAAATAGCTTAGAATAAAGTCGCCATCATCTATATTATGACACTTTATGTAGTAATCGTTTAACTGTAGGTGTACGCACCACACGTTCTGCCTACTTATGCTTCGGGGAATCACGAACGATAACGATAATGGCAAAATTATAACGTTATGGTTACCAGGGGATTCATCGTTGATCTTCGCACATACTTAAACTCGCGACAATCTAAGAAGTCGGATTTGACGTTTCTACATGCCGCGATAACTTTGTATGAACGTCTACGTAAGAAATTTAAGAATCAAATTCATAATCCTTATTAATTACTATAATATCCATACACTATAACAATGAGTATATCATTCGTAAGCACCTAGTACCACTTTGTATTGGAAAATTGCAATCAAAAACACAAATTAGTCGTTGATTAATATTCCGACAGAACGTTATTACAATGTCATGTCTTTGGGTTCGCTGTCGTAGTATTGTGACCGTTACAAGCCGTTTTTTGACTGAATAATTTCGACTTTCTAAAAAATCGATACTTTTACAAATTTTTTTAGGAAAGATAGAAACGTATGTTTACTGTATTATTTAGGGCTAATATTTCAATCATCTGATAACTTTTATCGAGGAATAATTTTGAAATTTCGACAGTTATTTAATACAAAAACTGTCAAACATCAATTTTATTCCTCGAATAAAAGTTATCTGGCGATGGAAAAATCAGTACTTAATGTTTATAAAAACATTTATAAAAAAAAAATGCCATAGATATAGAAATCAAATAGTCTCGCCCCCTATTGTTAAAAAGAAAAGGGTTCGCTTAGTTTCATCGCTACCGCCTGACTAATAAATCCTCTCCCACCTGTCGATCAGTCTCTAAGCGGTATCTGATTGTAATTACCTCTGTTTACCCTGAGAGGAAATGAGTCTGGGAGTGGGAGTATCTGAATGGGGAACTTAACACTGATCGTTTATTATAGAAAGAGCACCGTTTCTGCACGAAGTAACGCAATGATGTTAAGAACGTTTCGAAGTTCTTAATAGGGATGATGAGTAATATTCGAACATATAGGTAATTTAATTTCAAAGAAGTCATAGTAAAATGAGATACGTAACCGAAAAAAAAACAGTAAAATCGATGGAAATATGAAGAATATACATGCTTTAAAAGTTTTTGGAAGATATTATTTCCACTTCCACTTCCATTCACTTTTGTGATAGTGCCGTCTTTGTCTAGCATTTTTCTAAAGCTTTCAATTCATCATTTTGGCTTAAAGTAAGGCCAAAACTCCGGCAAAATGGTCAGACGCTAGCTAGCTGTTGGAGGCAGCATCTATTGATCGGTCCACACGGCGGAAGATCGCAAAACTTGGAGACGTGTCGTTTATGGTCGCGAACCCCAGCATTAACGAACGACGAAGAAGAAGAAGAGAAGAAGGCCAAAATGACAGCAGATATAGAACATATATAGAGAGAGCAGATATAGGACATTGAGAGGTCTTTAACCTGCAGTGGGGTACTAAAAGATCCAATATACAATAACAATACAAGTCCTTACTGATTTATCAGTTAACACAGATGGTGTAGGTACCTATATAATACCCATCCCGGGTCCCTAAGCAATGCTTTCTCGTGCCAAATGTCTAAAACGAAAATTCTCAACGGTCCACTTTCTGTGAACCCAGCCATGTATGAAAACTAATAAATTATTACTCGTCTGCAAGGACCAAAGATACTAGCAACAAAAATGGAGAAGTGGAGAGTACGACACTTCTGTCCTAGTTACAGAACATCAGTGATTTATGAACCGAACTCCGGGAGCTGTGTTTATTATTATTGGCGGAGATAATAAAAATAAATAGCCATTAATAAGTCAAACCATAACGTCAAAATGGACGGAGAAAGACAGCCATTCTTTCAAGCATTGTGTTAAAAATACAAACCCAATGAATCGTATTTATCTTCAATATGGTAAAATTGAAACGACGAATTTGCGTGAAAGTTAATTTTAATGTCTTAGCTTCGATAAACGTTAACTGCAAAATTGGTTTGTATGAGTTAGATTGGGATATTTCTTATAATTCTTTCATTATATAGAGCAAATGGTACTTATTCACACTTTGTCCTATCATATTGTAGGGACGACAATCAAAGAATCCGCTAGCATCACAATAATTTTCTCCAACGCGGGCTATAAGCAATTCCCAAGTTGTGTCAAAACTCGGACTGCCTTCTGCGTCCCAACATTATTCCCAGCTGTTTCCTTCAGGCCGTCTCATCGGTCCGTCTAGCCGGGGTACAAACCACGTACTTACCTACTTCTACTGAAATACTTTTACGTAGGTTTTAATCAGCAGAATATGATAAATGCCACGGGCACCGACGAAACCTAAAGGAGAGATTTACCAAAAATAAACACTCGTATTCGCCGAATTAGAACTGTTGAAATACCGCCATGCATGCACGTTCGCCCATTTCGTTCGTTTGACTATGTTTCACAACTAAAGATCTCACATTTCACGTTAGTGGCGAGCTCATGTATACTATATGCTTCGTCTGCACGAGAAGTACCGTTTTTCGTTCAAAACCAACATTTACTCGTTATAGATTGGCTGTTCAGCAGAATTCGTTATTCGGCATCGAAATAAATAACAAAAAGTAATAAAACGATTAAAGCAACGTTCGGCCTGAGTAACAGTAAAGTTGCGAGCCATAAACAAGGAACAGATGGGTGGTTTGGGGCGCAACCACGCGCCACGCGGCCTCGCGCAGAAAGCCGAAAGCCGAGCCGCTGTGGTGGACGCCTACCAAGACTTGACACAAATGAGAAACTACGTCTAAGCTATTTATAAGCCCCTCACTATCTAAGTCTTTAACAAAGTAGAGCTTATCCTTATACAAAAGTGATACGTCCAAGTTTTCATTAAATACCCATTCCGAGTTTCCCGTTGCCTTACGTTATAGACTCACATTTAAGACTGTAGTAGTAGTTATATGAAACTTAGCGCATATGATAAGGTACTTAACTCAAATATTACCTGCGCAACTGTAAATTATACAATATTTAACGGTAGAAATTTTCATAATCCGAATAGTAGTGTAGATATGCTGCGACTAAGGTATATACACTCTCCCATTAATTTGTACCTATACCTTTCTGTTCTTACCGTCAAACATAGGTGGTAAGTATACCTAAGTCACACGCCTATTGCTCTCCAAAGCACAAGTTATCGATGACACTAAATTAAATTTTATAATCGAAACTCGCCCCTAACTCGACTTTGGTAAAGTTAAAGTGAGAAGTCGACCCCTTAACGAGCTTTTCGGAAGTAAAATGGACAGAAACAAGAGTACAGTTTACTAGCTTGTTACGTCATTATGTTGATATATTTTCAATCATATCTACGTCATTATAATGTTGGGAAAGTTTAAGCTCGAATAAATAAAATCTCGTAGCAGCTACCTATCATCATAAGACTAGCAGGGTAAACACGTACCACACTAACAATAGCAATGTTTTTCATTTGACAGTTCAATAACATTCATTGCGTTATTTACATTGTTGAGTAGACAAATTTTTCGAAGCAATGGATAAGCAATATCCTCGAAAATTATTCAGATTGTGATTTAAAATGTGTTACGCAATTAGGGTCCTACCTTAGATAAATCCTCAGGAATGTATAAACAAAGGAAGATTAAAAATGACCGCATCGTAGCGGAGACTAATATTAAAGTAAGCTTCTGGTTCCACTTTAACATTCAATACACCACAAGATGTTCCTATGAAGGCGGTTAATATGCCCTCCACATCTTGCGGCGTGACGCATGCCAGAATTCCAATTTCAGTGTGTGATAAAGAATTAAACGAGACGGAGACCGAGCCTCCCGCACTGCTACGTTACTCCGGGGAAGTAATAAGGGTATAAGTTCCCGTGCTCCTCGCTCCCACATGTTACAACAACAGACTACAAACTGCTTTCCATGGAACTCTGTATGTTTTGCGTTTTGCGGGTGCTTGCTTTATTTTTACTCCCTCCATTTCTTCCCAAGAACTAAAATACGCGCCAGTTTGCTATCTGGCGCTTATTTTAGTTCTTAAAATGCTTTTCGGGAAATAATTTATCCCCCACCTAATATATGCTACTGCTATGAAAAGAAATATGGTTCACGATAATGTTATATTATTATGAACATAATTACTGCATTAAAAGATTCAAATACAATCCCATTATGAGACCTCCGTGCTCGGATTGTGGAGAAAATAATGTGCCGCCAGATAATAAAATGACAAGTGGCAGCGACATTCATTTTAAGTGTTTTCATTATAAAGAACTTGTTATTTATTACGTACTTAGAATAAAAAATCTGCGGAGTATATGGCTCCTTGTTTATGGCTCATAAAAGGCTGAGAGTAAGACCAAGTGAGGCGGAGGGAACTTATAATTCACGACGTAATGATTCGTACATAGAATATTGATGAGAAGAAAATTGCTACAATTTGAAACAAGTGCACTTTTTTGACACAGGCGGTTATAAGCCGGAATATTGGAAAGGTCGTATTTTTGTGGTTAAAGGCGACCAATTTTTCCAGAGCACTCTCTTAAAAGTCCTGAGAGTCAGCCTATGTAAGGAGGTACTTTCTTTAACGTGCCGCGTGATCATTTCAAATATGTACACGCATCCTTCGCAATACAATTTATACTCGTAGCATGACCTTATTTCTCTGAGAGCAGAAAGCAATGTCTGTACAAACTTCTGAATAATAAATATTCAAATATGGAAATCATAGTAAATAACTCGAGAAGAGCAGTAAAACTGTACTTATACTTAATGTTATACTATGAACACTAAATTTTAAAAATTAAGTTAGAAAAACGCGGTTCTTACGTAACAGAGAAACATAGATTGGTAAAGTCAACGTCGACTTAGAATGTTCCCGATAGTAACCGTAAAGAAAACATCTGTACAACTGAATGAATACATTCGTTCTTTCCTCATTCAATCATCGCCAAAAGCCTACTTTGTTCACGCAAACCTAACCGGGCAGCTCAATACGAGACCTTCATTTGCAGACTCGGGTCCTCCATTAAGTTTTTTATGTTTTCCTAAGTTTGTACATCTAAAACACGAACCACATTTAGGCTAGTTCATTGTCATTAACTCTTGTCCCTTTTGAATCAAATTAATGTTAATAAAGTTGGTATTGGGGTGGTGGGTTACCCAGATGACTGGTGGTCACGTAACCGACGCGACGAGACGAAAGGACGAAGTAATCCGTAACGTAACGAGAACCAGATTCTGACACGGAGTGATCGATAAGATAAAACTTGATAGGATCTGCTTGGTAACGCTCACTCCTCAGTTCTCTGTTTTTACGATTTCTGTGCCAGACTCAAGAGCAACCAGTTTCACAAAGTAGGCCAATAATTTCGTAAACAATCATAATATAAAAAGCTCCGATTATGCTGTACACGATCTAAAATACTATTTAAATTGTACAAAGCTATTCAGAAACTAAAATGAAGATAACCAGTGTATAATGCCGTAATAGCGTGTTGACTCGGCAGCCTTCTCCTATAGTATCTATTTGTAAATCAAATAATGCCAAAAGTCTTCATTAAAATCACAATGGATTCTATTATAATAAGGCCGGAACCTCGCTCGGAGCAGTAAGCGGCGAGAGTACGTAATTAAACCTTGCAATTAACATGGACGTACATCTTGCTGAGCGGACTCTCGCCACTCCGACCAGCATGCGAATAAATGCTCCTTCCTTTGAAATATTATTCTATTCGTATCTGTGGTCACTACGTGCAAATGGAACGCGTTTGCGGCCAGTTCGACATGTCGATGCAACCGCAAATACTCATCTCGTTTACAATATTATTTGAAACTGTCCATAAATTGCGATTTAATTCGCACACACAAAACATCTTAATTGGTTCACATATCTTAAATACAATATACAAATTTACATATATATTATGCAACTATATAAAAAAAAGGATGAGCTCATTGGCATCAACAAATTCGTCGCTGTCAATATCATTGCCACGTTGGTAATGCTTATAGTTCATAAAATTGAAAAATAATTACAATTTTACCAGCTAAGAAGTACCTAATTGTTGGAGGAGGCGCTGAATTTTCCTGCAAATGTGAATGTTTCGCATTTAACCAATGTCAAACTTGATCGATTGGTCCGAAGCTTTGGTAGCTCGTTGTCTTAAAAAAGTAAGTAGGCATTTAGGTGGTCAATGACCAACTGAATGGGCCAATTACGAAGACAATGCCTGAAGAATATAGGCAACTTTGGAATATAAAGAAAACAGGTAGTACCTATGTATTAGGTACAAACAGATTTAAATATCCTTTTACGATTCCTAGTTATACTTAGAAGTCTTTCTAAATTCAGATTCAGATCTCCGGTGAACTAAGGCCAACTATTAGTATAATCAGCCTATACTGTTCCCACTGCTGGGACACCGGCCTCCTCTCCGTAAGAGAGAGCGGGCCACAATCCACCACGCGGGCCTAGTGCGAGTTGGCGGATGTCACATGTCTTCGAATTTTTGGTTCTAGGACCTCGCAATGTTTTCCTCACCGTTTTGAGAGCAGTGGTGATGAAATAATTTACACGAAGTAAATTAGTGTCTGCTTGAGTTCAATTCGAACCCAAGACCTTCAACTGATAAGTTTGCGCCATGACTGCTCCCCAACTATTACATCTTCTTAATTAAGTACATAAGAGTATTGCAATAGGACCCTACAATTCTATTTGAACTCTATGGCGCCCAGCTTCAATTTTCCACTGTTTACTTTTAGTGGGGGTAGGGGGCAAGAAGGAGGGGTGATAAGCAGGAGAAGCTGGGAGTTTGTAACGTGTAATAAATTGTAAATTCTGAAAATACTTTATTATTTATAAACATAGATGTTTCATTACAAAAGCTAATAATATATTGAAGATACCTTTTTTAACAGGTGGATCAAAATCGCAACACTTTTGATCATTAACCCTTTTATTCATAAACGTTGCTTTTTATATACTAATGAGCGACTGTTTAACCATTCATTATTGACGTTTGCATGTCACTTAACTTTAACATTCGTTTATAAATAAACCCCTTAATTATTACTGTCTGATAAACTTGACGCTCATTGGAAAATGTTTTCCCTCCTTTGATAACCTTATTTTCGAATGATATTGTATAATTTAATTACTTAAGAACTCATATCAAGTAAAGTTTACAGAAGAGAATTTCAAATATATGTAGCTCTGACCAACATACTCGTAATATCGAAGTCTGCTTTGAGTCTCTCTTCAAACAAATTATTTGTAGAACGTTATATCAAATTATGTTGAACAAGCTATGCTCGCGGCTCTGCTCGCATCAATTCTTTTTAGCTTTTCGGAAAGCTAAAAACGCTCGTGTGCTAATCTTAAATAATTCCTACTTTGTAATTAGCCTTTACAGCGCTTTTTTAGGACTATCTGGCACGACAAAGATCCGGATTTTTGCATTTATTACAATATTAAACTCCTAAAAATACAATTAGAGACTTAAGACACTACATCTGTAGGTAACTGTAGTATTGAGGTCTTAAATGAACCAATAATTCAATTAACAATTTACGTGTTATGCGTTCTTTTTAAAACAAGTGACGCAAAATGTTTCATGATTCGTTTGATAATTTATGAATGATTAGGTAGTTTTGTTACAGTTAACATCGATAAGCATAATTAGCCTATAATGTTCCCACTGCTGGGACACAGGCTCCCTCTCGGTGAGAGGGGGTGGGTCGTAATCCACTACGCGGGCTCAGTGCGGGTTAGTGCATACATGTCTTAGAATTTTTGGTTCTAGTTTTGAGATCAGCGGTAATGACATCATTTACACAAAGTAAAGCGCCTGTCGGGGTTCACATCTACGACGTACAACTCGTAAGCCGCGCCCGTAACCACTGGACCACTGCACTCCATTCCCAACATCATTTGGACCTACTTATGCAAACAGGAACCAATGGAACACATGCCAAAATCGAGATAAGTATTCAGAAAGCTTTAAAAAATGTACCTTCTATCGACCCTGTAAAGATGAAAATGATTTGACATGACAAAAACGGATTTTTGTCATTGTGTGTGTTGGTTCCATTTTGCATAAGTAGGTCCATTTACATCCAACCTAAGCACAATGTATTCTTTATTCATGTATACAACGCTGTCTCCAAACATGTGTTCCACACTTCCACAGTTAGATACTCCGAGCAATTTTGTTTGCAGTATAACTTTATACTACCACAGGTAATCCAATAGAACTGCAGTGAGTGACGTTTAGAAGACAAACCCGAGTTGGATGGCTCCCCCGAGACGCTGGCGCTTGTAGCTAGCAGCCAGCTAGTTTAACTAGTTGCCAGTTTAAACCGAGTTCTGATTAGATAGACTCGTACTATTTAATTACTTACAGTTCGAAGTGCTGCATGCTGGTTCAACTATGTATTTGCGGTGCCACTGAGTTTTGAGATTACGAAAATAAATTGGAACTCCTATGAGAACTTCTATAATAACTTGGTCGTTCACCGTGCTCAAATGCCACGTAAAAACCGGCTAAGTGCGAGCCCGACTCGCACACGAAGGGTTCCGTACCAAAAGGCATAAAAAACACGTTTCTTGTACGGCGACCCGTTTTTATTTTTAACTTTATTTAATATTTATTATTTTTTGTAATAGCGGCAATAGAAATACACACTCTGTGAAAATTTAAACTGTCTACCTATTACGATTCATGAGCTACAGCCCGCTGACACACAGACGGACGGGTGGACGGACGGACAGCGGAGGCTTATGTAAGAGTATACGTATTACCAATCAAATTTTCAAGTTCCCTGTTTCACTAACTACCTAAGGTTACGTACATGGTCGCACATAGCTAAGTATGTAATTATTATATACATAAGTAAGTATATTTTCTTGAAAAGGACATCAGTTCCCAGCGGTAATGTCAAAGGGTACTATGCATTATTAAATACATGCCATGGAGCTTCTTATAGGAATTTAATATTTAATTCTACTCATTTCTACAGGCTTGTGCGGTAACTTGGATTAAGTTACAACTAAGGAATGGAAGGCACACTCTGACTGAAATAATGTAGGCTTGTTTATATTTCATTCTCGCTGAGTCGAATAGCGTTGTACATTTTCGAATTGTTTCGATATTTCGGCTGTTTACTGTTATTACTTTAAACCTTTGTCATCATGTTATAACCGGCAACTAGTTGTTAATTTATCATGCTACTTGCAATGTATTGACATTCTGTGAAATGATTACGTTTCTTGTGCTCTTGGTCTGGGATTCATTAATTCACGCTCCTAGCAAATATGTTCTTGGCATGTTTAAGGCCGTAGGTTCGACACAGGCGCTTTATTTTGTGAAAATTATTTCATCACTACTCGTATTGCTCTGAAAACGGCGAAGGAAAACATCGTGAGGAAACCGGCATATCCTAGAACCAAAAATTCGAAGACATGTGACATGCACCAACCCGCAGGGTAATTCCGTAACACACAAAGAGTAGCAATAGCTTTCATTTTGACAGTTAAACAACATTCATTGCGTTATTTACGTTATTGAGCAGACAAATGTTTCGAACATATGAAGCAATGGATTAGGAGTATCCATCAAAATGATTCAGATTGTGATTTACGTAATTAGGGTGCTACTTGCAAACTGAAGCTGGGTGCACGTTTTATAATAGAAATAAAAATATACTGATATCGTTTCTAGTCTGTGTGTAGTGTTATTTTCTTTGTAGCTTTCACTTTGTAAAGTACGGACTAGCACTGTCAGCGGGCCTCATTAAATCTGGTTTGCCATTAAGTACGTAACAAGTTGCGAGTACATTTATGTTTCAGTGGCTATAACACTTTTTCCGAATTTATCATTTAATACTGAAAAAAGAGTCGCGATCTACGATGGCATGGCTTTGAAATGTATCGTATAACGGATGCATAGGTTCTGTTAGATTGATATTGATATTGATGATAGGTCATCATCCTCTGCGTAGCCTTTTCCCAAGTATGTTGGGGTCGGCATCCAGTCTAACCGGATGCAGCTAAATACCAGTATTTTACATGGAGCGACTGCCTATCTGACCTCCACAACCCAGTTACTGGGTAATACGATACCGCTTGGTAAGACTGGTTGTCAGACTTTCGGGCTTAACCAAATTATAGGTGCGCGACAAATATAATACAAATACATAATCGGATGAGGACCGGGAGCGCAAAATCAACACCAGCCCCCTGGCCAGAACCACAACCTTCCAGTCTTGCTGACTGGCTAAATCTTTCAATCACGACAACAGCTATATTCATATAAATTATTCCGGCAAGAAAGGATGAGAAGACCACTTTCAAGATTGCCTGTGGTGACTGTGATTCATATGCCCATTTTTTACCATAAGTACAGGTGAGACCTATGGCTTAACTGAGCAGCAAGAGACGAAGGTGTTACTCTATTTCAATAATAGTCACTTTGGTCACTGGCACAAGATCTGCCGATATATTCTGTAAAAATCTTACCGTGAAAACTTAGGTGAAGTTAGCTGTCAATAGTTATTATTATTTTTATAATAGTGTCAATCCCTAGCATCAGCAGTGCGATTCTGTAACCATCTCACCGTGAAACTTAGGTGAAGTGAGCGTGGAGTGAGCTGTCATTCCCAACTAATTCTAGGGATTGACACTATTGGGAATACGGTACGATGCGCAGTCGAGTACGGTCGCGTTTGCGCTGCACAGTACGAATATTATATTCGCGAATTGCGCGGCTATAGCCGCTGCCCGTTTTCCGTTATGAGTTCCCAAACTCTCATAGCCAACGAAGTATTGGCATTCATCAAACATGCCATCGACTACACCCAAGTAGCACAGAAGGGGTTATAGTAGTAGGCTGCTAGGTAACGTTAGTACTATAAGCTGTACAATCAATCAGTACAAGAGCAGTATAGCATGCTATGCCGCTCTTATACCTCTTAAATGGGCACAAATAATGCAGCTTTAAGTTCACAAAACTGAATAGTGGAAGAATAGTGGCATTACAATAGCAATTTAAGAGGTAACAGTAGTGTAAAAAGCTGATTTAAGCGAGCCAATGTGATTGTTTAGGCAGGCTAGAGCATCATTGGATGGAACAAGTGACCTATCAAATCGTAGTTTCTACATAGTTTGGTGTCCAAATTCTACGTTAAAAGGAGTTTAGTTCACATGTCCTCCAAATAATATCTAAAATAATTTTGTGATCCGCGCCGTAACGCACCGCATACCGCACGCTCGCCATTATACAAATTAATTTTGGATAATCTTAATATACAGCGGTGTAAGCTACTTTTGTTTTTTACTCGTTATTTGTATTAAATATTAATGGTAATGCAAGTTTACTGTCAAAGTAGGTACATATTTAGTGTTAAAATTTTCACGCGCCCTAAAAATAATTCATTTTTAATACTTAAATAAAAAATATTGCATCGGTGACGATAAAAATCATATTCATATTTCCCTTTTTTATGTTATTTAATTGTAGTTCGGTTGTTTATTTCTACATTATGTAAATGAAAAAGCCATAAAAATTCTTTATAAAGTGTTAAAATCAAAGTAAATAAACAATGTGTATTTAAATGGTTAAATTTATGTTATCATTATCAGTCATGTAAAATGGTGGCGTATAGGTACCAGCCATGTGAACCATTGAAACTCTAAATTAATGATGTTGACGGTACAGAGGTTCACATGTGTACCATTATACTGAAAATGTCAGTAAGTTATAGGTTTCGTGAACTCATATTTAGTTCTAGGCTATTGTTCTAATCTTTAATAGTTCACATAATCACTTTTACCGTTTATCAGAACTATAAAACCGGTACATAATTCGATTGTAAATTCTAAAAGTTTTAGAGATCCTCATTCAAATACGTTAAACTTAGCTACTTAGTCTACAGCCTACACCAGTGTGAACGGTCGATTTTTGAATGCATGATAAATTAATTTGTTAGACAGTATTATTTAGGTAGATAAGTACAATGAAAATGAAAATAATGAAATAGATAAAACTTCAGGGTTAGGCTATTGTAATTTGACCGCTATACCTTCCCTATTGCTATTGTGCTGCTGCTACCTGCTATTCGTGATTTATGAAGGTACACATAAATACCTTAAGCGTTTTTGTGACCTATTAAAGTTCTTTCATACAGCACATTAACAAGGCTGATTAGCAGGATAAAGGTCTAAACATGTATTGTTTTTAGCATTCTAATACTCTAGATGTAAACCTCATTAAATCTTTTGCCTCCATTGACATTCACATGAACTCTATTATAATGCTAGCAATACTAAATGGCATGTGTAATCCTTAAAGCAGCAATTGACGTATTTCGCTTCCGTTGAAATATTGTTATGCAGCTTGTAAAATGAAAGCTGTAAAAAAGCGTCGTATTCATCCTCTATAAGACCAAAAGTTACACAATAAGACATTATTACACTTTTATAAATAAAGTATACAGTTTCTAGTAGTTTTCAATGCTTAAGGTTCACGTGTGGACTATAATAACTATTCACAAATTCTTGAAGCTCACATTTATACTAAATGTGAACAATTATAGCTGCCTTTGTGCTACTTGGGCATGGACGGGATCAGCATCTTGCAGATCTGCAAGTCATCGTACAAGGAGGAAAAGATTAGCAGTGCCAAGTTGCTGCTGTTCACAACGCTCGGCAAAGTCAGCCAGATGCCGTCTCGTCGAAGGGACGGTACAGAGAAGAGTCTCCTGGACATCATAACGCTGATGAAGGAGACCGACCCGGATGACTGGCCTGAATTCGTGGTGAAGGATCTGCACAAGCTGCCTCCCGTCACGTTCGACCACGTAGACGGTCACCAGGCTGCTGAAGGACATTACATTCCTGAAGCAAAGCCAGGTCAAGATGCAGTATAAGCTGGAGGTGTCCAACAATACCATCAGTGATCTACGGGCGGGAAGTAGTGCTCTTGCGCAACGCAATTTCTGCAAGTAGGTCACCTACCGACGCTGACGCCGCAAATGTGAACACACGTCGCGTGGCACAAAACGCCTCCATCTGCAGTTTCGAGTCGGCGGGCTCGAATGCGTCACGAACTGCCGAGAATGCATGCGTTGCAACGCGTGCCGTAGCCGTCCCTGCCTCGAAACAGGTGGAGACAACGACGTGCGTAGGTTTGTCGACCCCCAAACGAGCCTACGCAGCAATAGTAGCGTACCTACGCCGCTAACAAGCCTGCTGAGTCGCAAAACTCGCAGGTAAAACTAACGGGAAAACCAAAAGGAGGTAAACGGAGCCGGTCGAAACCCAACAAGGTTTTGAAAAGGCAGGGTCCAGAGAAGGACACGAGCGACAAGGATGGTTTCATCAAGGTGGAGAAGAAGAAGAAGGAGCCTCCTTGTCAGAACCAGTGTGGCACCGCGCTGGCAGGACCCAACATGCTGCTGCGACCAGCAATCCCGACGACGCAGCTGTACGTGTCCAGACTGCACCACTCCACGAAGGTTGAGGAGATCGTGGAGTACATACGTCTGAAGACCAACTGGACTTTGAGGGTCGAGAAGTTGGAGAGTTTTTAGTGTGGTTATAATGTTGTATAGTATTTTTAGGTTATAATTATATTGTATTGTATGTGTTTTATTTGGGCCTTGAAGCCTGAAATAAATGGATAAATAAAAAATAAAAAAAAAACAATTGCCAGCTCACTCTATGCTCACTTCACCTAAATTTTCACGGTAAGTTCTGCAGTGCGATTCTGTAACCATCTTGCCGTGAAAACTTAGGTGCAGTGAGCGTGGAGTGAGCTGTCATTCTAAATAATGCTAGGGATTAACACTAGTGACAACTCACATCAAGCTCACTTCACTTGAGTTTTCACGGTGAGATTTTTACAGAATCGACCGGCTGTACAGAATCGATCAGCAGATGGAATGACAACTCACTTTAATCTCACACGATGAGATTTTTACTAGATAGACCGGCTGATTTTATCGTGCTCTTACTGCTAGGCCACTCGCTAATATAGCGAGCCTAGCAGGAATGTACTTTAACGCTACTGCAATATTTTTGCTATGTTGAGGACGCCTCACATATTGTTGGCGCATATAAGCTGCTGCGAAAGGCTAGACTTACCATGAATCAACACTGTCTTTCTATGTAAACTGCCTCACATACCTGAGAACCTTTCCGTCGTACTGCAGGAACCGCAGCAGGCGATCGTCTTGCACCTTGGACCTCTTCGGCGGAAGCACGTTCTTCCATCTTTCTTTCTCGGTGTACTCGTCCATGGGCAACGCTTCCTCGGCGGATATCTCCATGCCTTGTGACTCCATCCATTCCTGCATCAAACATATAAGTATTAACGTAAGATAAATTTATATTACGATCAGCTTTTGACCGCGGCTTCGCCCGCGTGGTGGTCGGAAATTATTCCACGGGATCCTAGGTTCTTTTGGGGTAAAAAGTATCCTATTGGTCTATCCGTGTGCCAAATTTAATCACAGACAGACAGACATACCGACAGATAGACAGAGAGAATAACTTTCGCATTCATAATATTTTAGCAATAGTACCTTTATAGTATTAGTTTGGATAGATGAATGAACTGTGAGAAAGATGATAGAGCTATAAAAACGACTAATAGAGAAGTATGGAAGACAGCTGCGCCGACCCCAAATTGTGATAAGGGCAAGACAATGACAATGACGATGATAAATTTATGTTCAGCGCATCCTCAGCAGTCAGCCCAGATAGTTTACTACTGTCACAGAAACAAAATATGTTCGGAAAGATTCAAGAAAACAAGAATTGAATAAAAAAAGTCCACTGGTTTGTAATTTGACTAATTTGTGAATAATCTAAGGTCTGATTTTTCCAACGCCAGATAATTTTATCGGAGGAATAATTTTGAATTTTTGACAGTTCTTCCATACAAAAACTGTCAGACGTCAATTTTCTTCCACGAATAAAAAATATCTGTCGATTGCAAAATCTGCCCTTGTTAAATGAAACACGAAGACCGTAGGCGATTAAAATAGACGTCAATTAAGGCACACAATACATAATAGCACAATAATTACGGTGGGTAACATGTTTTAAATCTAAAAATTATAAACAGTTCCGGTATTTTGACGTTGAAAAAACTTTTCAAGTTCTTCTTATTAATGAATAATGTATGAGTTTTTAAACTATGACGCACACTTAATGAAACTATGGTTAAAAATAGCACTATTCAATGTTTGAGACATATACCTATTTGCCATTACCCAACTAAGAAACAAATACCTATTTGATTAATTTCAAGGTTCGTAGTGTGTGACGTACTTGACATTGTCACCTATATAGATAAGATAGATGCATTATGTTATTTCGCGTATGCGGTCGTAAGCCTCCGTGGCGCAATTGGTTAGCGCGTTCGGCTGTTAACCGAAAGGTTGGTGGTTCAAGCCCACCCGGGGGCGTTTCTTTTGTGTTAATATATTCTAGCCATTCCCGACGAAAGAATTATGAATTTGCATTAAAAATCGTCTTCATTTGTTTTTTTTTTATAATTTTTATTTTCATGTTGCTATTTTATTACAACAAGCGCTGCTCACGCCACGTCTTATCTCCTGTCATTGATGTACGGTATGTGACTAACCATTACGTCTGTTCGTAAATCCTACTGCAATTTACTCAAATAGACGAATTAAAGTAGGTAGGTGAATGACCCGATTTCCTCTTAATAAAATAAAACAATACAAAACATGTCAAGTAGGTAATGGGGCCACAAATCAAATTAGGGGAAAGCGCTAAGAGATATGAGCATAATAAAAGTGGGACATAAGAAATTGGAACGGTTCAAAATATAGGTTATATTTTCCTCATACTTACCTATTTACTTTATACCTACTTATATTCAGAGATATCGTGCAAATGACAATTAAAATACTTATTTATTCACTGTCAGAAGCATGACTTTTGTTTAGTTATTTATTTGGAACGAAAAAATAACAAGCGCTTTTTCTTCAAAAACAAATGAATTGATGAGTTCGTTTCGGAACCGGACAGCCTTGCACGGGGTCGTAGTCAGTGGGAATGAAATATTACCAGGAACTGGAGGCTTGGAAACGAATTCATAATTAGAACGCTTAATTAAGTATGATTTCACTGGTACCTAGTTGTTCTGTAATAATTAATACTTAAATCAAATGTACCAGCAATCGGTGTGATTTTTTCAATTTATTTGTGGTAAAGCTGATATGAATGGATGTTTAAAGTGCAAATATTAAGGTTATCTATCTTTTTTAAACACAAATTAAAATACTTAACACAAAATTGAAACATAAAATTGTTTATTTTTTGTTACTTTGATTGGTATCCAATTTTATCTTTGAAAATTTACCTCTGTCCTCTATATTTGTAAAATTCGAGTAGACGTCGTTACGATGTTATCACATGCATGTCCCAATCGCGTGCCGTCGTCGCATTGCCATCAGAAACCTGGCAGGCACTTGTAAGTAACACTGACCTCGGTCGAGATCTCGTGTTCACTGTCCAGTAACTGTGCAAATAGGACCGAGGCTCATTGTCCAGACCGAACAGTGCCGACATCAGCCGCAGACGACTTGTATGCACGAGGATGGTCCACGGTAAAATACGTACAAACCTAGCTACCTACCTAAATGTCTTGAAGAAAATATATATTTATTTAGGTATTGTCATTCGAAAGTATAATGTTTAAATCAAGCTAGATCTAGATACCGTTGAAACTTTTAGTCATTGTTAATAAGTTTACACGAACATAATTTTAACAAATTATTGTTGCATTTCAAGGAAATTGAAATAGGTAGGTACTAGGTAACCTACTACAAAAAAAAAAATATCATAAATAAAATTTGTGAGTAATAATCGAATAATAGTGCCCCATTTCATTAAAAGAGTCAAACAGGTCTCTTCGAGTTGGCATCGGCCCCTCGTACGCCTTCAAAAGGTCCGAGACCCAATGGTCCCGAGATATGTTAAAAAAAAAACTACCTGTTAGGAAAACGAAGCTTCGAACCCGAAGATCTAGTTTTATATTTAGAGTTCTTAACCTTCGCACCTATTGATAAAATAGGTATGACTCGTCCAATAGCAGGCGACAACAACAAATCAGTTCAAAAGATAATAATACTGATTTATTAAATTATAAAGCTTCTTACAAAAACATGGACAAGAAAAACAAGCAAACATTGTTGGAAAATTTCATTCTAAAATCTTATCGTTTTAATTTCCTGTACAAAGTAAATCATTTTTAAACACGCTATTCCCACATTTTAACAGTTCATTGGATTCTTCGGTTGGACAATCAAAAGTGTAGTACCAGCAGCTTCATATCTTTACAGCCGGCAATGAAACCATCCAAATAAAAAATGATCGATGAAAAGTTTATTAGGTAGGTACCTACCTACATTTTAAAAGACTTACTCCATGGATCCATTTGGAGGGATGTTAAATGTTTCAGATAAAGATGATAATTATAAGTAGATGGAAACATTTAAAACATTCTAGAATAAAATGTAAAAGCATATTTACGTCTTTTTTATATTCGTGGACCAAAATGATGAAATATAATATTATTTACATAGGTCACCATCTAAGGTGAATTTAATGATAAGTATTAGGTAGCTGACAACGATCTTTGAACTTGAAACTATAAAATTAACGCAGTAAAACTTAAACAATTTACGCGCAGTATACATTTTTCCTTTTACTTTGTATCAACTTGCGCCGATAAACAACTCCGGAGCAATGTATATCGTGCGGTTGTATAAACCCGATAGTGATAGACTCCGTAATACCGACACGAAGTTGTTCGTGAGCGCGGCTCGACGTCGACCGGTGCCTGTTGTTTATCATTCGTGCGGTGTGTGACCTTACCGAGTGTGCTTACGGTCCGCTCTTCGTGTGATACAAACAGAATTGTGTTCAAAATGGTTGCATTTGCATTAGAAAACCCAGTGGTGCAGTCCTACATAGTGTACACTGCGATATTAGCCCTGAAACTCCTGGCTCTGTCGCCATTGACGGGCGTAACGCGGATGATCCGCGGCGTGTTCGCCAACCCGGAGGATGCGAAGAGCATGAAAGGAGGCAAAGTGAAGTACGACGACCCCGTGGTTGAGAGGATAAGGCGTGCGCATCTCAACGACTTGGAGAACATCCCGGCGTTCTGGGTGCTGGCTGGTTTGTACGTGACGACGGGCCCAGCGGCCGCCTGGGCAACTCTGCTGTTCCGCGTGTACACACTGGGCAGGATCGTGCACACCATTGTGTATGCGGTGATCCCAATGCCGCAGCCAGCCCGAGGCATCGCCTTCGGCATTCCCGCTCTCATCTCATTCTACATGGGGGCTCAAGTTATATTGTACTACATTACCGCCTTGTAAAAGGAAACATAAGACTATCTACAAGTTTTTCTGTGTTTTTATTACAGTTTAGTTCCGTTATTAAATTTTGTACGGTGAAATTATAGTCATGTGTTTTATTTTTACACCATGCATCAATATTTTAAACGGGTAATCATAACCTTAAAACCTTCTTAGCCTATAATAATCCCAACGTACGGAAACTGGTTTATGTTACCGTTCCTACCCGGTTTCTGTTGAAACAAACACACAGTATGAGAGTTGGTAAATAATAAAAGCCCAAACTATCTATATATAAGAGCATATATAAGAAACCTGACAAGTAACAGTTAAACTAATAAGTAGGGAATGTAGGGATGCCGTCGACCTTTTCCACATTGTATTGGTAACGAATAATTCAATACGAATAGAAATGACCGACACCGGAACCTGTGTAATAAGCAAAGAGTACTATAAGATACCGGGTAGTAATAAGGTTCGATGCTCTTCTAACCCATGGAGCCGAATCAAAACACCTATGTGATGCACCCAAAAGATAACAGTGTTAATTTTATGCGCTTATAAAAATAAAGTAATGCCGACGTACCGGTAAAAATTAGCATACGCTAATGATGCATTTTTACCGGTACTTGCTCCGGATTTCTACGGAGTGTAGGTTGTAACTACAATTATAACACATATCGTTACGTGCACCTTGCGGATTAAAGTACCGTTACTACCGTATGAAGTTTATTATATCAATTTATGAGATAACAACCAAGGAACCGCTACGTCACCGTGACCGCGCGACTCCGACACTATTACCGTTCGAGCTCACCGCACCCGGCTCCGCGCCACTCCGCCGCTGAGTTTCAACTCGTCAACAACGCGACAAGTTATTATTTAAAGCATGGCGTCGTTTTCGTTAGATAACCCGGCAGTACAATCGTACATGCTTTACTCCGGCGTCCTGGCCCTCAAGGTAATGGGCATGGCTTTTCTGACGGCCAGACAGCGGTATGCTAAGAAAGTGTTTGCGAACCCAGAGGATGCTGCGAGGGGAGGAAAAGTGAAGCTGGACGATCCTGACGTGGAACGGGTGCGGCGCGCGCACCTCAACGACCTGGAGAACATTCCTGTTTTCTGGGTGCTGGGGGCACTGTACGTTACGACCGGGCCGTCGGCTTCGCTGGCCACCACGCTCTTCCGGGTGTACACCGCCGGACGGGTCCTGCACACGTTTGTTTACGCCGTCAAGCCGCTGCCGCAGCCGACTCGCGCTATCGCGTTCGGCATTCCCTTATTAATCTCTATTTATATGGGTGTCAAAGTTGTCCAATTTTATTTTAGTGCTCTGTGATTTGTGAATAAGAACTTTTTAGGTGGAATAATTTTTGTTGACATCCTATTAATGTAACTATAAGTAGCTGTAATATATGTGCAGTGTTGTTTCATACCTACTTGCCGTGAATTAAACGTCTGTACCTAACTTTGTTACGAATATCTTATCACACTGTATACCTAGCCGAATGATTGATAAGTACTTTATTTTTACAACAATAAAGAATTGTTTCCCTGGTAAATTTGTTGTTGTTTTTGTATTAATAAATGAAACGAATTACATGATTACAGTTGAATAAATCAGTGTAGGTAATCTTATGAAAAGGTATAGGACATGACGTTTACTTTTACGCGACCACTACCCACTAAAAGGAGATCAGCTTTCCGGCTCATTTACCGGCCACCGTTTAATTTTATTTTCCTATAGGTGATCAACGATCCCATATCTCAATCATTTAATCGCAGGTTACCCAACAACGATAATAGCTATCGATAAGCATACCTAATATCATAATTACAGTGTACATTAAGTTGATGTACGTTCCCCATACAAAAATTGATTATTAGCCTAGTCAGTAAACACCTAGATTCATTACATTAGCACAAAGTGTGAATATGAACATTAACATACAAAAACATCGCCAAATACTTTGTAGAATGCCGTGAAAATGTGAAACAACACAGAAATAACACCTGCCTAATATGAATACAATGTGTTTCACGGGAAAACAGAAACTGACATTTCATAACAAACATTACATTATGCATAGGTACCTACCTACCTAACTTGTAAAATTGTGAAAATGTTTTAAACAATAGATACTCAATTTGAATCACAGAGTAGATGAGTGATGAAGCATGCAATAAACATGAATTGCGATGATGTCATCGATTTCGAATACAAAATTACTATTTTGACTAATAACCATGATTTACTATTTCTAGTTACGTTATTTATTTATTCAAACATTTATGTACACATAATTATATAAATAGACAAGAAAAAAGAACTGAAAAATAAGTACAAAGTTCTTAATAGTTTCAGGGTGAGAAGACACGACACAAGAGGTATAATACAGCGAACTAGGTACATAAGTTCTCAATATAAATAGTAGGTACCTAACTAGCTGCGTCCCACGGTTTCACCCGCATAAGTTTCGATCCCCTGGGAATATCGGGATAAAAAGTATCATATATGTTAATCCAGGTTACAAACCCTCTGTGTGCCAAATCATCCAAATCCGTTTAGTAGTTTTTGCGTGTAAGAGTAACAAACATCCATCCATCCGTCCATACAAACTTTCACTTTTATAATATTAGTAGGATTAAAAAGAAAGCGGAACTACCATTCCTTGCTCCTATTCCGATCGTTTTCTTGACACTACTATCCGAGAAAAGGCAAGGACATACCCCATTTAATGCCGACAGGTCGGCAAATCCAGAGATACGATATATACGAGACTAATTGTGTGCAAAGAACATAAAGGGTGTGTATCAGTTTACTGGGCAGGCTGTGTGGCTATACTGCTATAGCCGGGGGGAGTGGGACAGGTCCAGTGGTCCCAGCAATAAACATATTTTCTTTAAGCCTCCACGACCTCCTTTCGGCTTTATTCGGAAAGCCATTCGGTGGGTTTACGGCGACCATTCGTTTCACATTATTGCTCTGTTATTGCAGGGAACCGCATTTTGAATTTTAAAATGTGGAGATAATTATGTCTCAATATTGCGGCATCGTAACTCTCAGATCGGATGGGCTGATTTAATGGCGTTTATACTGAAATTCAGCCAAGTTGGTATCGTATGTTGGTAATGTATTGGCATTCTATGAAATGATTTGGTACGTTTCTTGTGCTCTTGGGTCTGGGATTCATTAATTTACGTTACTAGCAAATATGTTCTTGGCATGTTTTTTAAAGGTCGTAGGTTCCAACCCAGACAGGCGCGTTACTTTGTGTAGATTATTTCAGCACTACTGCTCTCAAAACGGTGAAGGAAAACATCGTGTGGAAACCAGCATGTCCTAGAACCAAAAATTCGAAGACATGTGACATCCACCAAACCACACTGGACCTGCGTGGTTTAGTACGGTCCACTCCCACTCACCGAGAGGAGACCTATGTCCCAACAGTGGGAACATAATAGGCTAATTATATTTTTAAGTACCTATGTATGTTCAAAAAAATTATAAACAACCTCACCCAGCAGGATTATAACTATCCAGCCTACAAGATTCCTTTACTTGCATCATGTTTCATCATACAGGTAGGGACATGGACCTTGATGAAACATGATGACTTGGCGAATTGTTAACTATCAGTATCTATTGCTAAAGTTATAAACGGAAATTAATAATGACTGGCAGATATTATAAACTCATTCCGGCTTAAAATGTTTACGAAAATGATCATGACACAACAACAAGAAAGACTAAAAATACCAATGATGATATTTTATATCAATAACCTGTTTTTGTATTTAAATTGCTCACACGTTTGAATTAAATAGTAATTAAAGGAAGGAAAAAACAAAGCTAAACACCGTTTTCATTGATTCTCTTGTCATGTATAAGATCAGAAGAACAATTCCCGTAATTAAAATCGTTCAAAATCTAGTCGCAATCTCATCTCAGCGACAATCAATGTCAAAAACTTGCCAAAAATGTAGGGAAATTAGAGGTATTTTTGACAGATTGCGACCGAGATCAGACTGTGAACGTTCTTAAAATTACGAGAATTGTTCCTCTGATATATTGATATACCTATTAAGACCACACTTAAAAATAGGTAGGTACTCGTATAATAATATTTTTCTTAAAATACTAGTATTTTTGAACTAGAGAAGCTAAAAATACACGGAAGTAATGTAAGTTAGATTCTAAAAAGTCACGTTATGCAGGTAAGTAAGTATGTTGGAATCTTAGCAAATAAAATCACAAGGCCAGTCTTAGAAGCCAGTCAACACATAAGGAGGATCCGTGCAGGATGTCCGGCGAAACGCACTAGTGCCCTCCTGGGTAACACCTTTGACACATCCCGGGGAGAAACAAAGCCACCCCGCCACCATTAGTACTTGAACGTACCTACCTAACTCGTAGGTGGTTAGGTGTGTGTTTCTAGGAAGAGCTGTCTTACCGTGAAATAGTGTTTAGGAGTGTTTATCCTAAATCCGTGTTTATGTATAGAAATAACCAATAAACACGGATTTAGCAATTGTCCAAATGTTCGTAGTAAGGCCATATTTCGAACTTTGTACCATTTGTAACCAACTATCCATTGTGCTCTTAAGCATTTGTACAGACGCCAGCACATCAAGCTACTATAATCTGTCAAATTTCTTTAATACATTTTCAACTTTATCACAAAAGCATTAAAGTTCAAGGTTGATTGGGAAAATTTTACTGTTTCGGGTAGCTTGACCTGCCGATCGATTCTGTAAAAATCTCTCCGTGTAAAGTTAGGTGAAGAGAGCTTAGAGTGAGCTATCAATCCCTATCATTAGTTGGAATGACAGCTCACTCCACGCTCACTTCACCTAAGTTTTCACGGTGATATAGTTACAGAATCGCACTGCTGCTGGCCTCTATACCAAAGAGGGCACTCACCATTTTTTTTCCTACCTGTCAGCTGTAATGACTTTATGAAACCATAAGGGTTCCGTTTTAGCCATTTGGCTACGAAACCCTAAAAAGCTCGAGAAATGACAAAGTTTATAACGGTAAATCATCAAAACAATCAGCCTTTGAAAGGTGCCAGATATCAGTTTTGAACTTCCAAACGCAAATGTGGGAAAAGAAATCATTGAGCAACTGAAGCAAGTTTATTTGCAGACCAATTGTTAGATTATGAACTAAGTAATATGCCCCTTGTACCTACTACTCGTATGTACTCGTGTGTATTACAATGAAGAAACTTCAATTTACTCGTAATCATAATACTGTTACAGAAACGAAGCAAAATTGCACAATTTGTGTCCATGCTGGTACGTGTAGAAACAGCTGAGGACCTTGCTGATAGGATGACGTATGTATGCTACCAAGACCTATACTAACTTAGCGGTGGTTGATAATGGTGCCGATTCCCTTGTTCACAAACTAAACTAAATGTAAGTTCAGTGCATCTTTTTCTTTCTATTTCATTAAGAAAGGGACAGAAGATAAATATTAGTTTAGTCCCGTCAAATTAGTCAGCGCCTGACGTAAACTGACGTATTTTTAGGAGCCATGTTTTTAATCACGTCTTAACTGTCTCTGGAGTAGGTATCGTAATTTGATAGGACTAAACTAATATTTATCTTCTTCTTAATGAAATAAAAAAAGATGCACTGAACTTAAATTTAGTTTAGTTTGTGACCAAGGGAATCGGCGCCAATAGCTGCGTAAATATTTGTTTTTTTTTTATGTGCAAGAGAAGACAGGCGTGAGTTTATGTCTGTGTGTAAGTGTATGTATGCCATTTTTTATTGTACAGACGCCAGGCAGGTCAATCTACCTGAAACTGTAAAATTTTCACAATCAACCTTGCTTCATCGATAAAGTTGAAAATCTATTAAAGAAATATGACAGATTGTAGTAGCCTCATTTGCTGGAGTCTGTACTTTATCCTTTTTTTTAATTGTTTTTTTTATAGATCATGTGGTCTGCAATAAAGATTTTTATTAATTTATTTTTACTTAGGAACAACAACAAAAACAAAATAGGTGTATTCAGGAAAAATTTAAGACTTATTTTATTTCGGTACGTATAATTATAAAGCTATTATAAAATGATATAGATAAGTATTTCAGTTTCGTCTACTAGATTTCGAAGATAACTTTGTCTTTCTCTATTAGAAACATTGCAAGCACATCGAACCGCACACATGCACTATACACAAGGTACTCAACCCAGGCAGACACTCCAATAAAAGTCACTCATATAGCGTTACTTACTAAAATTGAACTACGCCCCTTGAAAACCACTTTACTTTGAAGCTTTGGAATTCCTCTGAGTGGAGTTCTAATACTCAAGCAATAAATTGTATAGCAGGGAGTGCGGACTTTAGCGGAGGCGAAAATGAAAATTAAAAAGGGACATGTAAATATGTTACAGGGACTAACGGTTATTACATAATATTCAGCCTTTAAAAATAGTAGAAGACTCAACATCTGCCTCGCCTTTTCCCAACTATGTTGAGGTCGGCTTCTAGTCTAACGGATGCAGCTGAATACCAGTATTTTACATGAAGCTACTGTCCAGCTGATCTCCACAACCCAGTTACCTACTAGGCTTCGGGGTACCCGTGACGACTGTCAAAGATTTACGAATGACAGCCAGGATCAACAGATTAACGTTCTTTCCGGCACGGTACGGAATCACGGAGGTTAATATGTTATGGATGCCAACAATTCACGAACCAATCGCGGCAACCATAGCCTTACCTTCGATCAACCCGTGCGGGTGTAATTATTTAGCCTCACACCCCAAAAATAAATAGAAGAATAGCGAAATATAATTTGCGAGATGCGCTTTTATTAAACAAAACACACATGAGACGTGCATTCTTTGATGATCCGCGAACGAGAGTTGCCCCCTGCCCGCGGCCAGCGCTGTGCCGCGACCTTGTTCGCCCGAACACAAATTAAATAACCTAAAAATAGCTCGCCGCGTTGTCGAAACCCGATTTCCTGTCAAATTACGTTCGTTCAGTTCCTTCATCGTTATTTACCGTGTAAGAGGGTAAGTAATTGCATTAATATCATTTTGCATGTAAATAACACTGGATTTTAAATACCTACTAACATTATTTAGCTTGTGGGTACCTACGGCTTGCGACATAATATCTAATGAGTAGGTAACAAAGAGACCTTGGCTGAACCAGTTAGTGCGAGAGCGAGACAGCATGAGGGCATTGCCCGTCTAGTTGGTATTGCCAACGTGTAGTGTTTATGTGTTTGATCACTTTGTTGTGTACCATTCAATCGCATAAGCGGTCATCGTGTTAGGTAAACAGGTAAATATTGGCACAACTGCTTAGTGTTATCGAACTTTTGAAAATATTTTGCACGAAACGATAGAACTTCTGAATAGTTTCAAGATATTTGTGATCACAAACACATAATAAAATTTGAATACTTGTTGACCATCCGAAACTCGTGTATTCTATGTTTATTTGAGTTTACTTATTCTCTAGATATGAACAGTGTCAAATGTAAACTATAGTATTTTGTAATAGGCTAGTTGACCTGACGGTAAATAATTTATGATTTTTTTGCAAGAATAGTTCAGCTAAAAATATCAATAATCAACTTAATTTTGTAACTAAAACTGATTTTAGATTACATAATATTTTTGAGAAATATAATTGCATTCAAATAAAGCCATAAGTCACAATGATACATAAAGTAAACAGTATATGTATGTCACGCATAATGTCTAAGTTATTTTGCATTACCAGTAGACGTAGGTATTAAAGTGATTGATACTGTGTTGTCTCACACATTATGGCACTGTCTGTTCATTATTAATCAAATAATAATAATATCCCTGGACATTTCACACAGCACCATTTGTCCCAAGCTAAGCAACCTAATGCTTGTGTTATGGTAACAAGATGGCTGATAAACTACTTATATACATTTTTTTTTTTTTTTTGTAAATACATACATATTATAGATAGAAAAACACCCAGACTCGGAACAAATACATGTAGGTCATACAAATATTTGTTCCGTGCGGGAATCGAACCCGCGACACGCAGCGCAGCAGTCAATCGCTTAACCACTGCGCCAACCGTGCCGTCAAAACCACTAAATAAGTAGGTAGTATTCAGTCAGATTTTGTATAAGTCATAAAAATTTTGTAAATAGAAATCGTATACTCGTATCGACTACGTCAATCGGTCAAACTCAACAAGGACAATATTAAATGTCTGTTTTGTTTTGTTTTTTTTTTAAATTTATTTATAGTTAATTACAACGGTACAATACCAATAACATTAAATAACATAGATACAATTACGTTGACAATAATTATATTGCTTATAGTTTAATTAAGTATATACTCGTAGGTACTATATTTAACAACGTTGTTCATTATGAGTACCTACTAAATATTATAATATTCCGACTGAAGTAATAAATGAAGTTTGTGTGCTGGCAACATTAAAAATACTCACAGATTTGACGTTATGATCACATAATGCAAGCGATAACGTCACTAGAGCGTCCATGACAGAATGCCCCGTTTTAGACAATAAAAATCAAATTGCGTTATGAAAATGATGGCGGGACGAGCTGGAGAAAACAAACGACCAGTGGTCCACACTAGCCCTGAATCGAAATTGCTGGAAGTAACGGTGAAAGCCTTTTGCCCAGCAGTGGGATGATGCAGACTCACAGTTACAGTATGAAAATTAAAAATCAGTTTATAAATTATAGTTTTTTGCTGAAATGAGCAAAAGGTTTATCGGTAATCGGTTTCTGAAAAACAGTCAACTAGCCTATCCACATGTAGTGTTACGCTCAATTTTAATACGATGACGTCACCTTCATCAAGAATGCGCGACAAACTCGTCGTTGATATGTTTTACCTAATTGCTACTGTTTTGTCTAATACTTACTGTTATGACAAAGGCAATTTTATTCCAATTATATTCTTGGCTATGGTATTCAATTCATTGAATTCAATGGTACGTTCGATGGAAAATTGCATGACACCATAATTATTTATGGTTAAGTTTTTCCTACTTATTTATCAACAACTCACCTTCTTTGTGATATTAAGTAATGCAGTTTTGAGTTTTCGATGCATGTAAACTTTCCAAGAAATGTATTAATAGACTTTTGCAAAGCATCTAACCTTGTAACCCTTATACATATACAGTCTACCACACCCCCATGGCAACAATTTAAAGACTAATGGGCGGAATCCGACCCGCTCGCGGACAAGAACGGTTATGGTTTTAAATGATCGTTAATAATAGTATGTTTTACTGTGTATATTTATTTTCTCCGAAACCCGCGGGAAACTACCAAAAAAGTTGGGTAAAAATTGACACTTTTTGATAATTATTAATACTCAAACGTTTCAGCCGGTCTATTCTGTAAAATTCTCACCGTGAAAACGTAGGTGAAGTGCGCTGTAGGGATTGACACAATTGACAGCTGCTGAAAAGCTTTCTGAAAACAAATCACCGTGAAAAGTTGGGTGAAGTGAGCTTAGTGTGTAAGCTCACTTCACTCAACTTTTCACGATGATTTTTTTTCAGAATCGATTGGTTGGTCGCAGTCTTGTGAAATCTTAGTAGATTGTAGGTAGTGTCGTAGTGGTCTTTGCGTTGTGCTTACCTAATGACATCTTACATTTATAACGACTACTTTGGGGGTGTTGATTTTTAGACTATTGTTTTTGCTTACATATTGAAATTCTTTGGCATGTATACTGGACTATTATTTATGCTTGTGAATTGCACCTCTGTCGAAATAACGCAAATCAATCCTTGAACACATTTAACTCCTCGGAGACACTCACCTTCACATCTCAAATACACACTTCGTCATTCCTCAAATACACATTTAAAAAAAGATTGTAGGTACACACATTTTTTTTTCCTTCAATTCCCACGTCTCACAGAGGTGTGACCCATGTCATTGTATAGTTACTAGAGCCATTCACCTATACACATAACCCGAGAATTTTGTTTGTGTCCGCCATGGGTATTTCTCCCATAGTACGATGCAAAATGTTCTTAATCAACGTCTTTATTTCATGGTAGTAAGGGTGATTTACACAATTCAAATGTTACTATGTTATGTTTTGTGTTTCACGAACTGTGTCCAAATAGGTAAACTTTTTTCTTTTGTTTTTACTATGAGCGATTGACCGTACCTGGGTCTCGAAATCCATAATAAAAATCTTAAATACCTTAGTGAAAAGGTCGCAGGACACAGTGTGGAAGACTTTCCCGTAAATACAGATGTCCTTGCCGACGTCCAGGTCCTTCCAGTGCCAGCACTCGCCGGCGTCGTTCTTTGGTATCTTGCCTCTCTTCACCATCTTGCCTTGCCATAGCCCCGAGTTCTAGAGACAAACATAAATGACCTGTACATATTTTTTTGAAAACATGGTTAACATAATCCGCCTATAATGTTCTCAATGCTGGGACACAAGCCTGCTCGCGATGAGAGGGACTAGGCCACCACGCGCATCTACCACGCGGGCCCGGTGCGGGTTGGTAGATGTCACATGTCTTCAAATGTTTGGTTCTAGGTCATGGTGATGCTCAATCTGTCAAAAATACCTCTACTTATTGCACGACTGCCCAAAAAGGAGTGTAATGTATTCAGGGTTGATGTATGTGTATGTGAGTTTCTTTATTCCACCATAACTTTTAAATGCCTGAACAGATTTGGATGCATGGGGTATCGTTAGAATCCTTACATCATCCCGAGTGACACTGGTTTTAGAAAAAATATTATAATATATATTATATTAATATATATTTTTTTGAGAAAAAATCAATATGGCGGCAGTATGGCTCCATTTTGAGAAAAATTTTGTTCAATTATTACAATAGGTATGGGTATCAAATTGAAGGCCTTATTAAAGCCACCTAGCATGAAAAAAGCTTGTCACTAAAATGTATAAAATAAAAATACTTAAATAATTAAAAAAAATTAAAAACATGACTGCCCTGCCAAAAAACGAACTAAAAAGTAATAAAAAAAAATACAAGTTGTATTCCTTGACTAAACAGATACCTAAATAAAATTGTCATTGCAGTCTCTTAGATTAAAAAGTGTTCCACAGAATGGTCCCCCGACTGCATTGACAATTGCATTTATCTGTTTAGTAATACAACTTGTTTTTTATTTACTTTTTAGTTCGTTTTTTGGCAGGGCAGTCGTGTTTTTAATTTTTGAAATTATTTATTTTTTTCCCTACATTTTTGACGAAGTTTTTTAAATTGATTGTTGCTGAGATGAGACTGCGACTAGATTTTGAACGTTTTTAATTACGGGAATTGGCCTTCAGATGTGTGTGAAAAAGGGAAAGTGTGGCCTTTGCCAAGCAGTGGTACTGTATGGGCTAAATAGATAGATAGATAGATTGTTTAAGTAAGAAATCCTACAGGCTAGGATGAAATATAACCTACAAGCTTTTGCCTACGACCTCGCCCGCGTGGAGGTTGTAAATTATCCCTCGAAAACTGAGATAAAAGTATCCTTTGTCCTATAACAGGTCACCGTCTAGCCGTACCCGTGTGCCGATTTTATCGAAATTCGCACAGCCGCTAAGTAGGCATTGTGCATTGGCGTGAAAAAGTAACAGACAGATGGACAGAGTTATTTTCGCATTTATAATATTATGAGTAGTAGGTATTAATAGGTTATCTGAGTATGAAATGCTACAGACTAAGAGAGATTAATATACATATTATTAGCCTAATTAATAAGTATCAAAAGCAAAAAAACCCTCTGTTTTACTACTGTTAATTGTACTAATTGTCTCATAATTATTTATCAAACGTCCTTCAAAGAGACGCTTCACAAAACTATGAGTCATACTGAAATATAACTTCGAAACTATTCCGCTTGCTCGAGATTATTAACCTTGTAAGCAAAAAAAAAGCTAAGATAAATCTACGGGCGTAAGGAAACTCGGGAGAAGTGTTATTGCCGCAATCATTATTAATAATATTAATCGCTTTATTACTGAAGGATGGGAGGGAAACGATTATGAAGCAAGACGGCTCCACTCTCCTCGCCTGAAGCTCGACATGCTACCAAACTCGGATGTTCCATTAAAAGAACACTGTCGGATTTAGGGTTCCGTACCCAAAGGGGTGCCAACAGGACCCCAATACTAAAGCTTCGCTGTCCGTCTGTCCGTCCGTCTGTCACAGGGCTGTATCTTTTGAACCGTAAGTAATAGGTAGACATTTGAAACCGACCGCTATAGCAATACTACTAATATTATAAACGCGAAAGTTTGTGAGGATGGATGGGTTTGTTACTCTTTCACGCAAAAACTACTGAATGGATTTTGGTGAAACTTTACAGTAACATAGCTCAGTATCAGAATAACACAGGATACTTTTTATCCCAATATTCCCACAAGATTGACACTTATGCGGGTGAAACCACGGAACGTTGCTAGTATCTAATAAAAATGAAATAAAGTTAAAAAAAATAAAATTTAAATATTGTACGGAACCCTTCGTGTGTGAGCCCGACTCGCAGTTGACTGGCTTTTTATACAAAATGATTGGCGTTTCTTTGTACTAAAAGGGAGAGACTTTTTTTTCAACGATATTTTAGAAACCTAGACAACACGTATCTTCCATTCCTTCTTTAGTTACAATGACTGCGACTTATTTGACTGCTTGGAGTTTAGGACTTCAAAGTCAAAATATAAAAAGTTCTTGTTCAATTTTTGAATCCATATTCATTTTTGACCATCGTTATTGAATGTGTGCCTAAAAACTTGAGACGTTTTGCAACACATTGTTATGTTTTTGTCTTTTTACGTTACCTTACTTATTCCGTTTTCTTAAAAGCTCATCATCATCATTAATCCCAGCTAATCTCCTTACTTCATTGTCAGTATCGGTAGTAATGTTAAATGCCTTTGTTTTGACATTTACCCATATAACAACGAAATGTTTTGAAAGTTATCTATATTTTTTGTTCTTTTCAAAAAATCGTTGCGACAATTTATAAGTACTCTGTATCACACGTCTGCGAAGATGAAATGATTTTTGTGTGAATAATAGCGGCCGGCCATTCACGGCACGAGCCACGGAACAAAGCGGCTGGAACCGCTGCAACCGCCGCGACGCATTCATGCCGAGACAAATGCGTGCTCATTTGCTAGCTCCGTTGCAGATCCGCTCACAATTGCTACAGAATCCCATTTCATACGTAAGGAAAATAAATATGCAGATGGATTTCAGTTTTCTTGAAATATTGTGATTGTTTTTCGTTTTAATATTTGCATATAAAACGGTTTATTTTAAACTACACATAATTAAACCCTTTAAATGAACGCATAAAACTCCATGAACGAATGAAAATAACACATTTTCATTCATATGGAGTTTTATGCGTTCATTTGCCTAGAATATCGATATCATTTATTGGCGTTAAAAACAATAAATAATATGAAAGTTATAAATATCATCTTTAAAGTTCGCTTGGCTTCGACTGAAAAAGATCAATTACTTTTGATATGCGATAAGATAATAATTGAGTGTTGTAGATAACACAGACCCACACGAGGTGACGTAATTGTGGTTATTCGGTACTTCATACGAGACGATACGACAATGCTACGACTGCGCTACGACAAGTGCTACGACAGTGCTACAACAGCACTACGACAGTGCTACAACAGCACTACGACATTGTTTCAACTGTGTTACGCAACGGAGGAGTGGTTATGGAAACTTGAATTTCAGGTGTGGTATACGAAGTATCTTAAGGATGATTTCCAAACAGCTCGCATCGTAGCGGATCGGAAAGGATACGAACGGATGCGGTGACAGCCGATCGCGTCCAGCAGGATGTCGACGCATACGATCGCCTCCGTACCGTCGCTTGCGAACGTATACGTTTCTGCGCCTGGTCAAATAGTTTCATTCCTACCGTGTTGACATGTTCTAATGCTGAAAGGATTCGATCGGATACGATGACAGGCGAACGGAGCCAATCGCGCTTCGCAGCATACTTTCGGCTACGATTGCATGTTACGGAAGACGTTCAAGCTGCTGTACGTGTCTTGGTAATATAGACTTTAAATACTGTGTACACGATTTAATAGATTTTATTTCTTTATTGCATAGAGATTGTAATCGTTTGGATCTGATGCGATGCGAGCCGTTTGGTGGAAATAATCCTTTACTCGACATTATTTTTAAACGCGAATTATTTGCGTCGTCGCTCGGTGACATTCAGGCTTAGTCTATAATGTGTGACCTACTGAGAAATTTTGGAATCCCTAGTGAAATGTCAATCGTCACGGCTTTTTACCTGTAATCTTTGAAGCATATAATTTTGTACGCATGTGGGTGGGTTTAAATATAAACTTTTTTGTACTCAAAATAAAACGACCAAAAATACCTTCCAACGACTTTCCCACTTCTATATCATAAACCCACACAAACATAACTTCTGGAACACAATTAAATGCAGCCGCACCACAGCACCATTTTTATATGAAGTTAAATAAAGGCTTTTACAAAAAAAGGGCTCCATTTGCGAGCTCCACATATGAAGGTGGCGAAATACTTTAGTAGGGTCGCGTCGACACTGGATTGGGCATGCTAAATATAATATTGTTTCACGAAACACGCGGCGCCGCAATGGCCGCACAGAATAGCAAATAAGAAAAACAAAATCAATACGTACATATAAGTAGTGGGTATTACGTAGCGAATGTAAGCAGAGACAGTTGAATTGCATTACCTATAGCTGTTTAGGTAGCTAGGTAGGTATCATCCACGTGTATTGGAATAAGCGGGAGAGCTTTAGGACCTGATCTACATATTTGTATCCGCCTGTGAATATCGTTTAAAAGTTGACAGTGGAAAAAGGTGATCATTTCTTGCAACCTTGTGGATAGCTTAGGTTAGAGAACGTAGAGAAAACTACATTGTAACATACGGCTACAGTATGGGTAGGATAACGTAACTATAATATTCATCAAAATATTGAAAGACCAAGTACCTACAAATACCTACCTAAGTAGTAAGTATACTAACTTATCTACCGGTAATGTTTGGCTGACAATCTGACGGCTTCTGGACAAATTGCCAAGTGCGCGTAAACTGTTGAGATTAATTGAATGATTTATTAACAGTCAATCGCGTGCTTGATAATTTGTCATATTCATTTTGCGATAATTTTTGTTCGAGAAACTGGCCCAATAACTAATTACCCCTCTTTAGCTACATGTTACCAGTACTTCTAATTGCCTTATTATATTGAAACACGGTACAAGCCGTTTAGATTTGATTATTTACTTTTTAAAGAAAAAGTTTTAAAAATTAAAACATTCCATAAAAATTACCTGTACTCGAGGCTCTATAACAGACAGGGAGTCATCCTCTAGAAAGTATACGATGTTCACGATTCTGACGCGGTACTTCTCATTAGGGTTCTCAAACACGGGTTGTTTGAAGAACGCCGTGAAGTTGAGGCAGCGCTTGTCGTAGTGCACCCAGTGAGGCACGACGGCTGGGAGCGCTGGCTGCTTCACGCGGCCGTACGTCAGGGACGGATCGTAGCTGTAATAACAACAAATGATTAATATTGAACATATAATTATTTATCTCCGTACATCAATTAAAGTCGCTTTTCGTGTTTGTATGTGTGACCGCGTCGTTCTTCTAAACTACGCGACAGATTTTGATGCCTTTTTCAGCTTCATTTAGAAAATTTATTACGGATAGATTATGTGTATAATACATTAATATTAAATTTACATATAATAAAGAAATCTCGATGTTTTGTTAAGTTTTGTGTTGAAGAGTTCTCACTCATTCCTTGTGTAAATCTCTTTCTAAAACCATGCCATAGCCATGTTATCGCCCTGGCAGTGTAAGTAAGTACCTCATTGCTTATTTCAAAATCAAGTGCTTAAGTCGGTTTCCCCTATGCATAAACACTAAGATTAGAAACTAACATTCGCAAGTCATGCAAATGTTAATATTCCTTGCGAGGTTCAAACTGGCGCCTGCAGAAAGTTAAGCGCTGACTCACTGCATCAATCAAGGTCGAGGAAATACACCTTTGTCTACAACAGGCGTTCAATTGTCTACTTGTAATAGCCCATTATAACTTCTCAATGCAGGCCATAACGGGTAGAACGGCAATTGCGATCTCTGCGCAATTTCAATCCCGGTCTGTAATTGAAAATTTCTTGACCAACCTTCGAGGTCAGGTCACAGAGATGGAAGAGAGCGGGAGCTGTGTATGGTAACGTGGATAATATTTGTGTACGTGAAGGTCCTTCTCATTATTTCGGGACCACCTATTAACAGTACAGTTTGTATACTTAATAATGACGGTAGCTTTCTGCTGGTTATCGATTTTAAAACGTTCGTGTTGCCCATTTATAAATTAAAGAAGATAGTTCCAAAATATTTAGAATGATGAAATTGAATGTATCTAAAACTCGTAACATTCAAATGTCTTGATTTGTAATTGAAAATCTAGTCTAGATTTTCATAGTTCATCGACATTAGCAAACCCCCAGCCTCAGACTTTCCGAGGGATGACCCACGCGAGAGTGACTCTCCATACTTGATGGATCATTGCCAAGTAATTATGTGTTATCAAAGAATGTTTGTTGGCACAGACAGTGGACGGTTTTTCTTCAGTTCAAAGTATGAGGACAACGCCCTTTCTCGGGGTGAGTAACCCTAAGCGATTTTCTATGTTTTCTAGAATAGTAGGCAAAAAGTTTAACAAACAAAATTTGTTTAAAGTTCACATCTCTTTAATAACACTTGAATGCGTGTCTGAACCGTTAAACCTTGATACTTCATAAGATCACTCTTCAATATAACCACTGAACGAGGCACATCTAATCTTTCTCTCAAACCCCAAAATACGTGATCTTAATGTGACGTCAAATCCGAAATTAGGACAAGATCTACACACGAAACCGCGTACTGTTGATCTTAAGCTAGAGTTGCTAACTTGTGTTTACTTACTTAACTGAGTCTTCGGGGAGTGCGAAGGCGTTGCTGTCGACATCGGTGGCGGTCCCCCCCGGACCTCGGATCAACGTGTCGGGGAACCTGTGTCCCTGGTAGTACCGGAGGGAACTTCGCACGTGATACTGCGTCTTGGTCGGGTCTGAGAACGTCAGACCCGGCAGTTTTGGAAGTCCCCACGCCATTGTGACCTTTATCAAACGTTTCTAGAAATAGAATTCAAAACAACACATAATTATTAGGTATAATTGCTTTCCTTTAAAGAGAAAATTTTCAGAAGCTGGTTGTTTACTTATATCAAGTTTTTCACTTATTAAAATTGTGTACGTTATCAGCATTAAATAACACCACCACCACCCATTAGATACTAGAACAAGGATGTTGAAATAACATTTCAAACGTCATCTCTATTTATTTAAAAACCGTTTTCCACAAACATAACGAGAGATTATTCCATGCATGTCCAACTTCAGCCATTGTCTATTAGTAGGTACCTCTGAGCGGAACCAACAACGTAGTTATTTGTTAAACATTCCCGTAGGTTTCGAAACACCCCTGCCTCACTATGCTAGAACTACTAGATAAATCTACTCCAACTACTAACAGCTGCTTCGCTCGCTTGCTAACTTTATATAGGTGAATTCAGGTTATGGAATTTACGAACACCCACATTAGGTTAATCAGAGAACAATCATTTAAAAAGATAATTAGGTTTAACAATAGAATTTAGGAAATTCAGGGGAATACGCAACTACGCAATGGCTTCCCTTCAGATTATAGACCTACTGATTGGTGTGTTCTATGCAAGCTAAATGTAAACACATAAGCATTCCAAAAACGTAAAAAACCAAGGTTTTTGAAACCCAACTCTTAGCAATCCTAAACGTGGATACAGAGTACATAAATCAGATGACAAGTACGTAACACGTAGCAAGATAAGCGATGTGCGAGCGACGTGAGCTCATCCACCTTCAGCCAAGAGTATCTTGTTCACGCATCACGCAATTCAGGAAGCGATACACGCACTAAGGAAATGAAGTAATCCACGGTTTTGTAAGTAACCTGCGTATCATGGGCCCACGTGAAATCGAACCGCCTGCTTTTTATGCTAGCCTGATATCGAGGGAGGGTATTGGCCAAATGTCCACGAAGAGGACTCAAAAAATGGCATGGTTGGGTTAAAACCTACATAGTAAATACCCACATAACTTTGAGATATTATATAAAATGAGATATTGCTTATGTAGATATGACATCAGAATATCAAAGCTATTAAAACTTCTTTGCATAATTAAATGTGAAATTTTATTCGAATTCCATGAATATAGTCTAAAGACTACCATGTTTTCAGCATAATAAAATTATTTTTCCTTAGAAACTCAGGTAGGTGGTTTATGCCGATAGAGGCGGGTATTACGAACAAAATAATAAATTCTTACCTAAAATAGAATACAGAAGACGATAAGTTGATGTGAATAAATAACGATGCTTAATAAAAACACGAACTAAAGAGGAAAATGTAACGAAAAAACTCGCTTTGATAAAATGAGCAAATATATGACAGCCCGTTGTCGGGTAAACAGCTGTTATAATTATAAACAAAGCGTTGCTAGGTGATAACAGTCCTACTCCTTGCAGTACCCGGAAGGAAACTTTTTGTTTAAATCAATAAGATCCTTGTTTTGCCATGGTATGCGGTAGTTAGGGTGGCGAGGATTCTAGTACATTCTATGTTTACAAATGCGTGAAAATGCGTCTCCATGGTTGTTGTTATTACCGACAACAACATGTTACAACTAACATAAGATTAGATAAGCTTATCATACACTTTATTGACCGTTCAGAAGCCAGTCTAGGTCTAAATTCATGATATAACGCGAAATTATTTCCAACCACTCTCACCACAATCCGCGCGCTACTGGCGGAAACGCATGTAGTTCTCCCCGCTCAGCCAATGAGGGCGAGTCGAAACTTCTAGAACATTCTAGAAGCTTCCTTCCAAACATACGACGTGCCCGTCGTGCACTCTTCTTTTGACGTGGCCCGTGTGACTTCCATCAACTGGGCTGCGCATCAAAAAGGTATTCTCTATTATGCAATTTATGAAACTTTATTTTCGCCCCGAACCCTTTTGATATATTTATGTTACTGGAAAAAAAGCACTTACAGAACAAATACGTATTTAAAATGCCTTTTCAACTTTATATTATTACCAGTGAGATTATACTAAACCGTCACGACACGACGCAATTATTCGTGACGATAGACGGAATTCCGACCGCCGCAGAAGTCTAGTCGTAGACATATATCCAAACACCTAGTGAAATTCTGCAGCTATCTAGATAATACTCACAACCGTCTAGACGTAAGGGACCTGTCACGTCATGCAGCAACCTTACAGACACGCTAGATGCGCAAAATATAAATAATTCAGTATACCTACCTAAATAATTCATAATACACTTGGGTACAATCAGGGAAATTCATTGTTTAGGAAATTAACACCCTACGTCAATTTGCCGTGTTATAGCTATTTCATACAACTTTCAAAGAGTGTGTTATGATTTGAATATTCAGACAGTTCAAGTAGTTAACATAACAATAAACTCTCTTAATTTACATGATACAGCGCTTCACTCACTAACATTATGAACGAAAACACCAGCTTGTATTACTTACGCTCAATTAATACGCTCGGATCATGAGGCCCAAGGCCGCGTCTCCTTTTTAAGGAAATTTTTCTCCGACTGGTCGACATTTCACATGACCAGAGGGCTGGTTCATTCTTTGGCCAAAGAATTAGCATCGCCATTCAACGTGGCAATGCTTCTAGTCTTCTAGCCACGTTTGCGGATAACAGCGATGCGGACGAGTACTTCGACGTCTTTTTGTTTCTGTATTTATTTGTATAGTCAGTTAGTTAGTCATTTAATTTTGTACCTAGTGTTAAAAGTTAGTTGTGTTAAAATAAATCCATTACGGATTAAATTAATTTAACAGTCAGGTGAGAACGAATTACGAATGAATAACCTACCTAAAAACTATAGCTTCGGTCATATATAAATATTCCTGGAGACAATGCTGGCCAAATTAAAGACTAAAATAATCTAGTAGCTAATAAAGTTGGCCCAACACCCTGTTCCTAAATACATTGTCTAAATCCGAACGCCAAAGGTGCGACGTATAACGAAGGTGTTATATTAGCCACAATGTCAGGCGTCACAGGTGAGCTGCGAGGGTCCCTGTCACGTTGATTAATGTGCGCCGGGACCACCGATAGATAGCCTTCGTCAAAAGTGTCGAAGTATCCGTAAACGAGTCGCTGCCCGACGACGCCCGGCGGTCGTCGGTCGCCTGAGCCACTGTAATTGGACGTTCATGCATAAATAATTCACTTTTGTGTCATTTAAATAGCGATTTTATTACATACGACACTTTTATTACGTCAATGTTTAAGTGTGTTCGTATTAACTGTAATACGCGAATGGATAGAATAAGTAATGAGCATATAAGAGGAATTCTGAAAGAGATTGGAAAGTTGCGTTGTCATGGTATGGGCCCCAAAATAAATTTAGAGAAGGGCAAGGGAATGATGATATTCGGATGAAGTATCAGTAAATGTTCGTCCCAAAACGACCTTTGCAAAAACGAACACGACATGTTAGCTGTGCATTAGCTTTGTTTATCTAAAAGTACGTAAACAGAAACCGTTTTCGTTAACGAATGAAATCCTATTCGTGGCACAATCGCTGTTAAGTGAACTTTGCTGAAACTACATTTAAGCTTCTGCCTGTGACAGAACGCGCAAAGTCAACAAACAGCCTCGGTTCGCCCGAACCGAATAATAGCTCACTCTCGATTTATCTCGCTCGTTTCCTCTTAAATACCACTCGATATATTTTTAGCGATCACTAATGAACTGAATTCTATTTTTAGGTATCGAGATGGCTTACCTAGCTAAGTACGTATCGAAAGGTTCACGGCTGGCTGCGTTTTATCAGAGGGGGTATGGCACAGCTTCCCCCTTCGTATTTTCTGAAGAGGTTCGCCGCGCCAAGTCAGATGGCAAACCGATTGTCGCTCTAGAATCAACGATTATTACACATGGAATGCCTTACCCGCAGAATTTGGAAACTGCGAAGCAAGTCGAGAATATTGTTAGAGAAAGGGTGAGTTTTAAACCGTAGAAGTATCTACCTAAGTATAAGTACATAGCATCATTTACTATATGATAACTGAGTGCTACGATTTCGTAGACCTTTCGTAGCGGCGTAATTACTCTCGAGATAAAGTTTGAATCTAGATGTTTCGCAAAAAAAAAGTCTTACAGATATGAAATGTTTTTAAATTAAGCAGACTTTTGCAAAACGACACTGATTTTTCCTTCAACTTTCACATACATTGAAATTAGGGACATGTTTCGCATTATAAACATTTGTTTTTTTTCACGTAGGGAGCAGTACCAGCAACCATAGCAATCCTCAAAGGTCAGCTGACGATAGGTTTATCCTCTGATCAGCTGAGCTACCTGGCTCAAGCCAAGGGCGTGGTGAAGGCTTCACGGAGAGACCTGGCACCGATAGCCGCTGCTCAGCTGGACGGCGCCACCACCGTCGCCGGCACCATCATAGCGGCACAGCTTGCTGACATACCTGTGTTCGTTACTGGCGGGATAGGTGACGTATATTCATTTTATATTGCGTGCAATTAGCTTTGTAGTAAACGGATTTGGAGAAATTAGTGGTGAACCATCGCTCGGTCTGACTTAGAGTTTGAACATCCTAAGAGAAAGGAAATCAAAGCAAATATTTTCCCTCTAACGAGTCTTAATTCTAAATCCCGGGCTGCAGCAAACTGTTTATCAGATAAACCTTATAACGCCTTTAACTCACCCGGGAAATGAACCACAGATTTAACCCGTTTTTGCGCAGCAAGCGTAATCTAATTATAGAAAAAAGCTTTCCACAAGCAAAACAATTTTCTTCCTTCCTTCGGTGTAAAGAGAAAAGTTTTAAGTTTTCATTTGAAGCTAGGAAACCGTTTTATCAACTTTTCAACGAATAATTTTATTCCGGACTATAGATAAATAAAAACGGCAATAACGCAACGGCTCAAACGTAAGACTGGTGAGGAATAGTCTTAAATTCCACATCAACAGATGCTCAAATTAATAATAAGAATACACTCGTAGCAAAAGCATAGCTAACGAATCCTAATGATTAATTTAACCCACAAACCTCCTAATATTTTAAACAACAACAACTCTATTAAGTAACAATGCTTCCATAAGCACAATAGGACGCAGTCAAATATTCTAATCTAGTCTACTATAACAGTGCACTCATTAACCCAAAGTATTATGTAGCTAACAAGCTAACAGGCTCACACAAATAGCCTCATACTGCAGACATAAAAAGACCTCAAGTGCAGTCTCGTGCGGATAGAGGCACTTGTTAGCAGACGGCATTCCGTTGCGTAATAGCGGTCACCATTACGGCAGACAACCTTACAATGTGGCGACAATATGCGTGTATGGGTACACACTTACCGGATTATAGTATACTAGTCCTACCGGCTTTAGTCCAGACATTTTCGTGTTCCGATTCGATAAAATCGACATTAATTGAATGCAAAAACTCGTGTTTGACATCAATTCGATTCAAACTTTAAAATGTCGGGAGCGTGATAGTGATGCCACGTCAAAGAAGGAGGTGGAAGTAACGTAATAAAATGTTTCGAAACCTCAAAAATGTGGCTAGAAAAAACATACTTTTGTTAATACAAATATTGTTCCGCATCACAATTCTGTCCCAATGTTTCTTCATAACACGCCTCATATCATGTCATTGCAGTCCGCTACAATTGCCGGCGACAGCGCCGCGGCTGTTACATCAGAAACTCTTTATTATAACGCGAATCGCATAACACCATGTTATCGTCGCGCCAGAATCCACGTTTAATGAACCTGCTTACGACTACCATTTAAATGAAACGACAATCTTAATTACACGATCCAAAATCATATGAAACTCAACGTTATAGTCAACATTTACAGTATTTTGTTTGGTTGTTTCACAAAGCGCCTGCAATTAACGCGCTGTTAATGAGTGTTTACAAGATTATGATCACGCTTCTCCCGTACAAGGTAGTGCTAAGTCACGACACGCAAATAGTAGCAATCATCGTGAAAACACCGCAAACACTTCAATTAACTGTGCTCGTGAATTCACAAATGAATTTCAACGATATCACGGTTGAATTCAACGCTTTGCCGGCGCATTCATTACTGCCAGTCGCATCGCAGCCGTGCCGAACTGGCGATGTAATTAACAACGAATTCCGTGAAACAGAGCGCGATTTGTCACCTTCTAGATAAGCAATCGTAGTGCTTGCGCTTGTAAATTATCGTGAGAAGCAGTCTTATTCCGTTCCCAACGATTTGAATTAGCGTCTGTCAGGATAAGGTTTGCGAGCCAGGGACAGGCAAATGTCTGTGAATACACGAAAGGATGGCTACAAAAGGATTACGCTATATCGGCACTTTGCAACGGCAGGGGTTGGCTGGGTGAAGCCAAAACGGCGAATTTCGAAGGCCGCCGCGTCGTTATCGTGTCGTAGACGATTTATTATAAAGGTACTGCTAAACTAGGAGCTTTGCAAACGACCTCTCTTTTGAGCGGAGTCTCCGTTAAACACTATGCATAGCTTTTAGTTTTAGACAGATGCGCAAGTTTATGTCGTCTTCATAATACGACACGACGATACTACTGCATGCAGTCAAGTAAACAGGTTTACTGGAGTCGGATTGTCAGAAAACTGGTTTATAATGTTTAATTTTCATTTTTAATTATTTTTTGTTCCGTATACTAACTTAGTTTATAAGTATTTTTATGTTACTAACAATAATATGGATGTGTGAGAGTCCAAAATAAATGATTTATTATTATTGTTATAATAGGACTTTCTTGAACTCGGTGTTCCTTCAAAAATATTGTAGTTCACTAACATATTATTTCACTACATTCAGCCCTAAGTTGAAATAAAACTGAATTTAAGGCGAGGTTATCCGGGTCTGCAGTGCGGTTCTGCAACCATCTCACCGTGAAAACTTAGGTGAAGTGAGCGTGGAGTGAGCTGTCATTCCAACTAATACTAAGGATTGACACTATTGACAGCTCACCGTAAGCTGACTTCACCTAACTTTTCACGGTGAGATTTTTACAGAATAGATCGGCTGTAAGCCTTTGAAACGCTACCTCCGCGTCCCCAATTTAAGTTTGTAAGGTTACATTTTTTGTGTTTTGAATCGTTAATTTCCCTAAAACAAGGAACATATCCTGTATCCATTTTCCGGGCTTAAATAAACTAATACCACCAACATACCATTAATAATCCAATCCATTAATAGTCTAATACCATTTAATTTTGATTCTAAAACAGGCAACTTCGGATAACCCCCCGTTAAGTAACTGAGCTTGCATTTATAATGGTTAAATACATATTTTCTCAGCTTTCAATTCTACGAGGAGCATAATGGAACATAAATCTTATTCACGTCGATACAATAATTGCCATCTCCCTATGTTATTTGAAAACATAAAAGTATTACTGGAAATACGACGTCTCTTGATTAAATAAGACCGACTTCCATTGTTCACATTATTATGATATGTTGGATCCTGTGTTCGCTTCAAGCACGAAAGAAATATACATTGATGAAGAACATTCCGTTTTATTTTGGGATTTCAAAGATTTATCCAGGAATAGACCTTTTATGTAACAAAAAAGGAATTTTAAAGAACGGTCTAGGTAAATTGAACCAAATAGCGTATCTATACAAACGATTGGTTTTAACTTCATGTTTTGGAAGTAATCGCGGAATGGGGAACGTACCTGCGGAGTTGCGGACGTATAATATACATACATTGAACGGAACTATGTCGGAGCGCGGTCTACCCGCCGACTGCGCGCTACTTCGCCGGTTCAGTGATGTAATAATTCCGCTTCCCGTAGCCCCGGCCAAAATACTTCGCCGACATTTTATTGGACTCACACAATCGAAGATATTTGTAATTTTGACTTTTCAGCATTTTGGTCAATATCTACTCGTGTTATACGGGGAACTTTTTTTTTATCGGGTTCGCACCAACCACTGAACGCCTGAAACAAATTAAGACAAACATTTTCGAACGACAGTTCTCCTTTTACGCAATTTTGCAACTAAACTTTCGTATGTTTTAAGTACTACTGAGTTTTATTTCAGCTTTCGTTTCCCAAATCCAATATCGAGTGCTTGTAATAACTGAACGGTATATTTGCTAAAAGGGTAGTGAAACTGAATATTGAAAATGTAGAGTATTTCCCGCAGGTGGTGTGCATCGTCACGGCGAGGGCACGTTGGACATATCGGCGGACCTGAACGAGCTGGGACGCAGCAACACGCTCGTCGTGTGTAGTGGCGTTAAGTCCATATTAGACATCGGACGAACTCTCGAGTACTTGGTAAGTTCTATGTGTAGTCCTCCAGACTGATTTCGGCCGTGGTGACCAATTTCTAGCCTTCGGTGCGCGATATATTATAGTGCACGAGTGTGTGCGCAGGCACAGATGCACTCACTCTCATAGTCCGATGGGACGGCAATCCCACACGACCGGAGAGAGATTAGGTTCAGGACCATCGGCTTAACGTGCTTTCCGAGGCACGGAGGTACCACACCGCCATCGCCAGCTTCAAAACTCTGGGCTGTTACTAGGAATTTCATAATGGAACAATAACACTTTGCCCGACCTGGGAATCGAACTCAACGGTCGCGCTTGCAACCACGAGACCAACGGGGCACGTAGGTACGTATTTGCTGTCACTATTACTTTGAAATCGCATTATTACTTTGAAGTTCAGCTCTCTAACTTCGTACTCAGTTTTCCAACTTAAGATTTCACAGAATCCGATCTCACATAAAGATAAAAGATTCGTATCTCTTATGTTTTACGACGCCAGAACAGTACAATGTAGATAAATAATTGGAGAACATAAAATACGTCGTCATTTTTACGTCGGCGACGATTCCCACTTGACTGTCCTTTTGTCGAGCGTGTGGTGCTCAAGGCGGTTTTTGATTCAAAAGCAGAACATACCGAACAAAGTAAATTCTAGTAGGTACCTTCGTATTATTTCTGTATTACTTAGTGAAAGAAAAACATAGAGCAAACCAGCTCGTTAGGTTGCCGCGCAAGTTCTGAGAAGAGCCCGGGGGAGGCTGGAGGCTGGTTGCTAAGCAAGTAACTTAGCTGTTTCTAGAGAGAAGAGCTATGTTGCAATTGTGTACTCTATGAGAATACCCCGAAATGTAACTTGAAAGAGCGTTTTTATTACATCGGGGACCACCGAGTGGTTTTATAGAATTGTGTAATTTCATATTTTATTACATTTGGTTCGCAGAGTGTAGTGTAGGTTCCTGAGGTTAGTAAAATAAGATTAGCATGTGTTTTGTGCTAAGTATCGAAAACCATACCACCGCACCTATAAAGAATAGTTATTGATATTAATTTGCGGTTTTCTTTGACCTTTGTTTTCTCGTAGCAGTCTACGAAAATGTTCTTCGTAGCGATCTACGAAAAAGTTCTTCGTAGCGGTCTACGAACAAGTTTATTGTAGCAGTTCCACTGCTACAAAAAACTTTAGATTAATATAATACTTTTCTTCAGGAAACTCAAGGTGTATGCGTATGCGCGTTCGGAAACACGGCGGACTTTCCGGCGTTCTACACGCCGCGGTCGGGTCATACCGCGCCGCACCGCGTCGGTGACGCAAAGCAAGCCGCGCGGCTACTGCATGCGGCACGTGCGCTGCGACTGACGTCCGGCACTGTTGTTGCCGTACCGATACCGCAGGAGTATGCTATGGATGGTGAGAATAAATAGTAAATTGTAGATTCAGACATAGGTAATAATAATAATAATAAAGAGTAGAGCGATACACTCAGAATCGCACCTTCCAGAGCGATGAAAGGTGGGTTTATAGGGGTTGGGAGCGACTGGACCAAGGTGTGGCTGACACGTGCCTGCCGGATGATGATGCCATGTGTTCCTTTTGGCGTAGTATCTGGTCGGCACCTGTCAGTCACACCGAAGGTGATTGGGCTCGGGAAGTCGAGCGAGCCTGTGATCCAATACCAGAAATGGAGGCTATTGCCATCTGCCCCGAAGATGTAGCTCGTGCAGTCCGTCCGCTACCTAACTGGAAGTCTCCAGGGCCGGACGGGCTGCACAACTTTTGGATTAAATGGTTTACGAGGTCGCACGCTCGCTTGGCATCTCAGTTCCAGACTGCTTTGGAGTCTGGTTCGCTACCCCAATTCCTAACGACAGGAGTTACCCACCTGCTCCATAAATCAGGTAGCACCGCGGAACCCAAAAATTATAGGCCGATCACGTGTTTACCGACGGTCTATAAAGTTCTTACATCCATTTTGAGAGCTAAAATTAACAAACATATAGACACCCACTCCATTATGTCTGCCTCTCAAAACGGATGTAAGAATGGGTCCCGCGGTACTAAGGAGCTACTCCTCATTGATATGGCCATTAGCCAACAGGTTCGTCGTTCCCGAAAGGATCTGTCGACATGTTGGATAGATTATAAGAAGGCCTATGACTCGGTGCCACATACATGGCTCATGAGGGTGCTGGAGTTGTATAAAGTAGATGCAACTCTGCGTACCTTCTTGATGTCGTGTATGGGGCAATGGAGGACGGTCCTTCGCTATCCAGGATGTCGAAATATTCAGAGGAACAGCGAACCGATAAGGATCGAGCGAGGCATATTTCAGGGCGATAGTTTGAGTCCGCTTTGGTTTTGCTTAGCCTTGAATCCTCTAAGCACACTGCTGAAGGATTCAGGTCTAGGCTATCGGCTGAGGAGAGGTGGTCAGGTTATATCGCACCTCCTCTACATGGATGACCTGAAACTCTTTGCTCCAAACAATTTGCAACTGATGGAGCTACTGAAAGTAACTGAAACTTTCAGTAGCGCCATCAGGATGGAATTTGGTGTGGACAAATGTGCGGTCATGCATGTAAAGCGAGGGGAGATTGTGGAATCCGTGGGAACCCAACTCTCGGATTCCACAAACCTTAGAGCCCTCTCCGCATCCGAAACCTATAAGTATTTGGGTATGTCGGAAGCGTTAGGCATCAATGTTACTGACATGAAGCAATCGTTGAAGGAGCGCTTCTTTGACCGCCTGAAAAAAGTACTTAACAGTCTTCTATCAGGTGGAAACAAGGTGCGTGCCTTCAACAGTTGGGTCATGCCGGTTTTGATGTACTCTTTCGGCATACTCAAATGGACTCAAACCGAACTAGACGCCCTGGATAGGAGGGTCCGGACGCTGCTGACTGCAAATCGAATGCATCACCCACGGTCGTCGGTAATGAGGCTGTATATCCCGCGAAAGTGTGGAGGTCGAGGCTTTTTAAACGCTAAGACCCTCCACAATCGCGAGATATGCAGTCTCAGGGAATATTTCCTAGAAACCGACGTGGGGATGCATCGAGATGTAGTCGTAGTGGATAAGGGCCTCACCCCGCTCTCCTTGGCTAAAGAGAACTGGCGCAAGCCAGTAGTGCTTGACACCAATGATCGCATGGAAGTATGGCAGAGTAAGGAGCTTCACGGACGCTTTTACCGGGCCCTAAATGGACCCGATGTAAATCAACTAGCGTCCGTAGCCTGGCTACGTTTCGGTGACCTCTTTGGAGAAACCGAAGGTTTTGTGTGTGCAATTATGGACGAAGTTATGATGACGAACAATTACCGGAGATTTATTGTGAAAGACGGTACGGTTGACATCTGTCGGGCATGCCACCGGCCGGGAGAATCAATCAGACACATTATCTCCGGGTGTTCTCGTCTAGCTAACGGAGAGTACTTGCATAGACACAACCTTGTAGCCAGGATAATCCATCAGCAACTTGCTCTGAAATATGGCTTTGTGGAATCTGAGGTGCCGTACTACAGGTATGTGCCCGACCCAGTTCTCGAAAATGGAAATATCACATTGTACTGGGATCGATCCATCATCACTGACAGGACTATTGTTGCCAATAAGCCTGATATAGTGGTGGTGGATCGATCAGAGCGGCGCGCAATGATTGTTGACATAACCGTCCCGCATGATGAGAACCTCGTGAAGGCCGAGAAAGATAAACAAATCAAGTATCTTGACTTGGCTCGCGAGGTTGTCGACATGTGGGATGTGGACTCAGCGATCATTGTGCCGATAGTCGTGACCGCCAATGGCTTAATAGCCAAGAGCCTCGACCAACACCTGAGGAGGCTCTCGTTGGGCAGCTGGATCAAGGGCTTGATTCAGAAAGCGGTACTTCTGGACACGGCTCGTATTGTCAGGAGGTTCCTCTCTCTGGAGCCCTGACCGCCGGTAGCTTGGACCCTGTTCCCGATACCGGTGGGCTACTATTTTTTATATTTTTAAATGTTTTTATAATTTTTATATGCAAATATTTAAAAATATAATTTATATGTTTAATTTTAAATAAAGGAAATAATAATAATAATAAGTTTATTGATTTCAAAATACAAGTGTGACATATAGGTTTGACACTGGATCCCGCACTAGGATACCCTGTGTCGCAGGATCCAGTCTCTTAGGTAAACCCATAGGCTGCAATTATGTTATTACGTGTATGCAAAAGGATGTTTGGACTGAGTCGCTGCGGTTGCTACAAATTATGGAAATGTTGTACTATTTCCATGACTTAATATGTCGTATTAACGGAAACTTTATCGACAAAACTATTGCCAGAGCACAGTAGTTAAACCGCTTGCGATATAGCCCCCCCCCAACTGGCCAGCCCACTCCTAAAATCACTACTTACCACAAAACATTTTTAACAGACTAAACCGACCGAATAGTCGGCAAACGACTATGGTCCGTTCGCTACTTAACTAATACCTACTTTATTATTGCTTAGTTTTCCTTGGAACTACAGAAAAGCAAAAGAAAACTCGTGTAATATTCACAAAGTGCAAACATTCTTTAAATATTCGTCGAGAAATTACTTCTGTAACGTTTTAAAGATTTTATCGAGATTATTCAAAAGCTTCTTATTATGCGCTATTCCGATATGCAGCTCCGACCTATAAAACGTATAAATTAATACCTTTTACTAACGTAAAAGCGCAGAAAGGTAAGTTTTACGGTAAAACTTTAATGAAAATATCCTGAGAGGGTTCATACTCGTAGAATGGTTAATAGTACAAGTTATACAGCTAAAGATTGTAGGTATATGCTATGGCTTAGCCTGATTTCAGATGACCTGCAGTCCTTTCACAGTTATTTTACCTCTGTTCGCCTTCTAATAAAGTTGCTGTTGAGTTGCTGCACTGACAAGCCTGTCAAATTCATTGTGGTCTTTATTCTCGTTCTCATAAAGTTGCAGTTAGTTTGCTGCTGTCAGAAGTACAATAATAAACGGACTCTAAACGTGTCATAATAAGTCACGTTTGTTTTTCCAAACTTCAGACCATCGTTAGAAATACCTATAAGAAAAAAAAACTCTTTTTGGTCCTTTTTTACCGACTTCACAAAAAGGAGGAGGTACTATGTTCGGATGATTGTATGTTTCTTTTTTGTATGTTTTGCTGAAACTGATTCACTGCCATTGAGCATAAGAGATCCTAACTTACAAAGGTTACTAACACTACTTCAGATAAATTTGGTTAACCTAATATAATAATAATATCCCTGGACATTTCACACAGCACCATTTGTCCCAAGCTAAGCAACCTAATGCTTGTGTTATGGTAACAAGATGGCTGATAAACTACTTATATACAATTTATTTTTTTGTAAATGCATACATATTATAGATAGAAAAACACCCAGACTCGGAACAAATACATGTAGGTCATACAAATATTTGTTCCGTGCGGGAATCGAACCCGCGACACGCAGCGCAGCAGTCAATCGCTTAACCACTGCGCCAACCGTGCCGTCACCGTGCCTAATAGGTACCATTTAAGTTCGCTAACAACAACCTGTATTTACAACCCATTCATTATTATTTTCATGTCGGTTTTTGTTTCCTTTCCCAGCTACAGGTAGTATTGTTTTATGTTTTACAGAGAAAATAATTGAAGACGCCATTGCTCGTGCGTTGAAAGAAGCTGAACGGAAAGGGATTTTCGGAAAAGAAGTGACGCCGTTCATTCTATCTGCGGTTGCCAAGGCTACCAGTGGCGCATCTCTTAATGCCAGTATCCTTTACAATGTTTTTAACTTTTAAAACCTTTGATTCTATAATTAGTTAATGAAAGTAAAGGTAGTATAGGTTGATTTCGAGACGAAGATGGCGGGACGAGCGTTACTCCTACCGAAAGGGCTGGCCAGCACTATCAAAAGACAGAATTGTGTGGAAAAGGGAGAGGGGAGGCTTTTGCCCTGCATTTGTACAATACAGACTTAGACGAGATTAGATCAGGTGGATTTCTAAACTATATTATATAACCAAGCACATAAGTCTAATGAATCGTAACTTCTCCATTAATCCACTCATGACCCCCGTAAGCTTGGCTCTTATCAGAATAATTACGACACCATTAAAATACTTAATAAGACTTTAGCAACTGCTTAATTCCGTCGTAAATTAAATGTGTTAGAAACGCCAACGATCTATAAAGATAGTAGTCAAGCTAATTGCCACAATATCTTTCTTTAACGAGTCACAGACATCGCCCTCATAAAGAACAATGCTAAAGTGGGCGCCGATATTGCAGTCGAGTATAAAAAACTCAAGAATGGTGACAATTCGAAGAATGCGTCTAATATTGGATTGTCGAAGGGCGCTGGGAAATGTACGACCAATTCTTTGGGACATTTTCACACTTCGTGCTGTAACCGGTCTGATGAAGTACCATTGTTTTCTGAGAAGAATTGTGAGGGCGACGTGTTGGTGATCGGCGGAGCGAACGTCGACCGCGCCTACAGGCTGAAAGAAGATGCCGTGGAGGTGAGTCTGTGATTACCTGCACGTGCATATACTAACAAGGACGGTTGTGTCATTTTGCAAGGTCGTCCGCGTCTTACGTTTTTGCATTTGAAAATATTTTATGAAGATATAGAAATAGAACGAGAAGATTAATAGATATTTACAATATTAATGTCTTCGTGACAGTTTATGACTTAGGAAGCACGTGCTGTGATTTCAATTCTTAATTTACGTACGTAAATGTATTTGGTTCAAGAATGTGACAGTTCTTGCTGCACTTATTGCTGCACATTTAATAAAGCTAAATGTACTCTCTTTATCATTCGTAGTCATCGTAGTAGTTTAAAGGCTGCTGTAACAGAATCATAGCCTTCGTCAGTTTTCAGACTCCGGATGATTCATCTCCTGCTTGCATGTTACTGGGTCAGGATAATCAATATCATCCTTCATCTTTTTTTTTCTGTCACGGATTAGTGATGACTGAATTAAAGTATTGTTATAAAGATATTCCAAAGCGTAATTATTTAGGATGGATTTACATTAGTTTGGCTATTAAATAAAAAACTCCAACATTTTAACAAACTCTTTATTTAATGCATTTATTATGATAATATTAGCTCTCAGTCGCCTAGTGCGTACCTTCGGAAAGTTGTAACAACTCTACTATAATAATGAAACACACTGAACGAGGGAAACATTCAAAGTATAGTGACAGTCGAGAGTTCAAAAGATTACGTACAGTGTACCATCAGAATGTTAATATTGTCATCCGATTACATTGGGACATTTCACACTTATCATGTGCTATGTCGAATTGTTGATGATTTTATTTTCTTCAAATTTCTCGTCAGAACATTTATGTTCTATCAAATAGTACAGTTGTGAATTCTGAGTGAACGAAACAGTAATAAAATCAGCGTAATGTAAAGGAAAACAATACGCACATTGTTTTCACAGAGTGGTCGAGTTGAACCATAACACATAGTAGCACAGTCGACAGTACAGTGTACGTACGTATGTCGGAAGGTGTAGGCAACACATCAGACACGAGCTCGTGTTCACTTCATATCCATTAATTTACAATAAACATAACATCAGTTATACATTTTATAAGCCAAGGCACATGTTATTTTAACCGTTTTTTTTTTTGGAAGAAATGCAGGATTTAGATTGGATCCTAGCTACAAATTATTCAACTTTCCGAATATAGGTACAAATTTTTATAAGATTGGTACATTCATGTGACAACAATATTAAAAAACTATTTTTCTGCATAAATTCACAAAATATTATACCTACTCTAAGCGAACATAACGTCGTACTCATCATTACAATATATCTATAAAGTTAGTTCGTAAAAGTACAAATATGTATGAATGTAGGTAGGTGGTCGTACGTAGGTCGAGCCGCGAGCGTGAGGTTGCGCGCGCGCCGCTGCAGTGAACAGGCTCGCTCCACCGGCAGCTATGACATCGGATCGTGTCGGCTCTACACACGGCATGGATAGGTTTTACCTATATTTGACACAGCCATTAATAAATTTTACCTAATTCCTTACACCATGAGATTATTGTAATATTTTATATGCGCAGTCTAGATTCATAGCGCGATCTCTTTAAATGTTTAGCAAAAACGTCTGTACTCTGTCAAGATAATGATAAACTGTAGTACATACGAAACGTTTTAAATTCTTCTGCCATAAAATAAAATGTTATTAAAAGTGTGTCCACTTTATACTGTTTACAAGCATATAATTGTAGGCACTACGTCGTATAAGCTCATATCAGTACTATGTATTTTGTCAATCTGTCCATGCACATTACTCGCATACTACACATGTACAAATTTTGTTTAATATTTACATTAACCGACAACATTAGGTATGATTATGAGAACTAGATAAATAGACAATGAGCGAGGAAAGTCGCGGCTCACTCTTGTCCGACTCATGTAAGGAAAGCTGTCCAAACCAACGGGTGTGTGTGTGGCGGACATTACCTAGGTGGCGGACGAGAACCCGAGTCGTGTTGCTCACGAGACCATTGTCTCGTGCACGCAGGTACTGTTAGGGTAATCGTGCAAGTTATGAAAAGGTATAGAGGTACTTATAATAAACTAAGAGTTCTATGATAGAGATGTAATATCCTACGGAATAAACTCAGAGTGACAGCAGAAATCTTCCGTGCAAGCGAACCATTTGATTTTATAATTCGTAACGTATCGGTATATCAAAATGTAGGACCATCATTAATGAAAAGTGATTTTTGCCACCCTTATCGTCAGCTATCAAATCAAATGACAAATCTAGAATTTATTAAGTACATATATATTTATAGCTAATTGTTTTAATTTTTTAAACACATGCTCGAAGTTAAGATGGAAAAAATTCTGGGCAAAAATCACTAAACAGTATGCGTCATCGGTGTTACAGACTATGGCAATATATTTTAAAATATACATACAATTCTTTAATTGAAGACAATGAGTAAAATGACATGAAAATTTGTAAAATACATATTATAATTATTATTTCCGTAACTCTATTGGTATACAATCAAAAATGTTATGTCTTAAGGCTAAACAATCATCATAATTAATCTTATATTGGTTGATTCCCGTTATTTACTGCTATAAATATTAAAATCGTATTCGAGTATACAGATACAATATTATGTAGGATGGATTTACTGCGCTCTCCTAGTAGCCAAAGTATGCATCATTATAGTTTGCTCTGCCGGAGACTGCATTTCCTCACATGCTGTACGCGTCACGATACCTCGGGTACCTCTCTCTCTTGCCACTTCCCTAGGGACCGTAAAGTAAAACATATCTGAGTGTCCTATGCACCTACTAAACGAATATTTAACGGCCAAATTTAGGAACTAAATACAAGCTTTGCTCAAAAATCGATTTCACTTTGTCTAATTACACAATTTATTATCCTTCGATGCACGTTCATAATATTATTCATATCTCACAGTTCACAACGTTTTGAACGACATCACTCTAACACTTATTTGCATCGCTCGTACAGTTTTACAACTCTACCACTATGAACATTACATACAGTTTAGTCCTACCGAAAATATCGGTACTCGCAATTGACAGCGCCAATGAACATGATTGTCGCGACGGACGCCGCGGCTCCCGCTGATACAGGCTCTCGTAACTTACAACTCGAATTCGGAGCGGGTTTGACGGCGGTGGTCGAGGCGCACGCGTGCGCCCGCGGGCACTCGGCGCACGAGCACGGGCGGCGTGCGGCCCGGCGGCTCCAGCTCGCAGCCCGCGCTCGGGAATGAGCGCCAGCGCCGCCCGAACAGCCGCTCCAAGTAACATCTTAGTCAGATTCGAGTCGCTGCACTGTCCGCCGCTAAAGGTCTGTAATCTCCTCGAGCGAGCTCGCGCATCTCGCAGTTGTTATTGCCGTTTATCGTTTTGGGACCAAGAGGTTCATCGTGTATGCTCCGCCGCGGACACGGATCCGATGCTCGCCCCAGCAGTGCCTCGCGCTCTCCCGCGCGTTCAGGGCTCCCGCCGTGTGCTCGGACTCCTCCGTTGGCGTTCACCGCGTTAACTATTATCGTCTGTGAGAGTGGTCCACCGTGGATCGGACTACTATCCATCAGCTCACCTGCTCCGAGCTCGCTTCGTAATATTCTAATTTTTTGAATCATCTCCTTTATTTCGTACCGGAGGATTCCGAGGAAGCACAATTTTAAAAATGCTATAACGCAATACCCTAACACGAACAACGCGTCTGCGGTTCGTCGAAGCCAAACGAGTAGTCTCTCTGAACAGGCGGCTGTGTGCGGCGCACAATGCACAGGAGTGAACGGCGCAGGAGACGTGGCAGACGTGACGGCCATCAGCGCCGGCGTCGCCGATGTCGTATGCGCCGGGATACGACAGCAGCTCGCCGGGAGCGTAGTTCTGTTAAATGCCGCGAAGTCCGCCGGCCCTGTCACGCCGCAGCACCGCTGTTCTCTCTGAAGGCGATCCCAAGCTTGTGAGAAGTCAATGTCCGTGTCGTAGTCCTTTGCAAGGCGAAGCCGCAGTTGAGGCCGGAGCTCGCGACAAACTCGCTCAAACCGGAACGCCCAGTAAACGCCGATAGCTGCGTCCCCTACGAGCAGGGCCAGAAGTGCCAACCAGTAGGCGTTCAGCATCCGTTCGGAAAGTCTCAATGCTGCAAGGCAACCGAGGAGCTGCAGCAGCCCCGCCTGCGCCGGCAGCGCCGCGTAACCGTACAGGAAACCGGGCTGCGCCACGCCGAGTCCGGGCACCAGCGCGCGCCGGTAGTCGGAGAGCGCGCGCCCCGCGGCCGCGCAGAATGCGAGCGCCCCTAGCAACAGCGCGCCGTTGCACGCGTAGATCCAGATGCGGTAATAGCGCATTGCGCGATGCGCGGCGGGGTGCGCGGGGCGCGCGGGCGGCGGCAGCGTCATGGTGGCGGGCGCCGCGTCATGGCGCCGCCCGCGCCCGCGCCGCCGCCACGCGCCGCGCCCCACGCCTCTGCAATTACCAAAAGACACTTTAGACATCAACTACGGATTTGTACAAGTTTTAGTGAAAATGTACCTGATTGTGCACCGATTTAATTGGATAAAGCCATTGTCTTCTATTGTCAGAAATATAAAAACGTTAAGAAAAGTTATCAACAATTTCGACAAAGTAACAATTTAAGAAAACTACGACCCTACGGCCACGCTACAGAGTTTCCCTAATTCCATTAGAGCCACAGATTTGCATTTGAGAATTTTGAGATTCAGACTCGAATTATCCAATTAGATGAAAATATTGAATTGAATCGGTATGTTGCCTCGTAACTTGAGAGAACATTTTCCAAGTCTAAGTGGAATTGCCGGAGTGTCTTGAATCGCTCAAAATGTAACATTAGGGAAATAGGTGACTAATAATTATTTTGGCCTTATTCCCAAGTTTTGTGGGTCGACTACATAACGAACTAGGCCAACACTGTTATTAAAATGAAAAACCATCACTGTACGCGTGGCACGGTAGCTTGGCGAGAAGATGGTTAACATTGTTGATCTCCAATGAAAATATTTAATTCTGAATCTGTATAAAATGTAAATTAGATACAAACAAAATTCCTTTAATTGCCAAAGCTCTGGCTAGTAGCAGGAGGGGGAATTCTCAAGAAAAATTGTTTGTAATACGCCTACCACGCTGGTGTCGTATTTATAGTCTAATTAGTCTATTCGAGGACACAATAAGGTAGAAGTTTGCTTACAATCCACTACCCGTACTATGCACTAGTACTGTGTCTAGTCACAAGAGAGGGCACGCGACCCTCAGCAGTACGCCTACCACGCCGCCCGGTATCTTATGTATAGTCTAGTCTAGGGTACAACAAGGTACATGTTTGCTTACAATCCGCCGCCCGTGCCGTGCGCTAGTACTCTGGCTAGTCACAGGAGAGGGCGCGCGACCCTCAGCAGTACGCCTACCACGCCGGTGCGGGGCCTGGAACAAAGAAAAACGAAAATAGTTTAATTATTTATAACAATTATTAGCTTACTGTACATTGTACAATTATTGTACATTCAATAATTATTACAATTAATAGAATCCAACCATCAGGGTTTGTACTGAGAATCGAGTAACTTTGACAATCGAATATGATATTACATTTTCCTTAGGGAAAGGGTTTTTTGCAGGACGGAATGATTTGTTTAATAACTGCTAAGGATAATTAAACTAACCTACTGAGAATTATTTTGTAACAATGTCGTTAATGCACATTTTCAATACAAAATTAATTTTCAAGTTATTTTATAGCTACAAAGGTGCAATTCGAATTAAATATAAGACAGGCTGAATATTATGAAAAAAATAAAGGAAAGCCCTTTATTGTAAAAAAAAAAAAATATTAAAAATAAAAATTTAATGGCTTTACATATTTTTTTCAGCAATATTGACCAGTGTTTCTCAATACTACATTGACCAAAAAGGTTGTACTAAAAAGAATCATTTTAGGATTGAGAATTTTTATCAAATACAAATCCTTACCTTGACTAATTAAAACAAGTACTGGGGTAAAATAAAAATAATATTATTTTATTTTTGAAGATTATTGCAAACGCTCGTTTCTATTACCTGTCATTCATAGCTAAATCAGCAACAGGCTGATTACCTAAAAAACGATGATGGGCCTTTATCATAAAAACAAGGCTTTATAGCAAAATTGACCAGTGTTCGTCAATTTTATTTTGTTTTTTTTTATACGTATGCGATGATGATTCTTGCGCTTTGTTTTTAGATTTATTAATGTTATATTTAATTTAATATTAAGTACCTATGTAATTCAAGATGGAGAGGTTTCATAAGTGTACCATCGTTCATAATACCGTTCAATATAAAAGTTTATATTTACATACTAACTTTCAGGCCATTTATTCTACCATACAATATATATTAAATGTTTTAATATGTGCAACATAGTTCCCAAAACTTTATCGTTAACCATAAACAACGTTCATAGAATCGTCGGCCATCGTCGCTGCTATTGTTGTTACTTAGTGTTATATACGAGAACACGGCTACATTGTTGGCACCAACCGAGCCGACTTGTCACTGGAACATGCTGCAACTTGTCCCTTGCAATCTGTTTCAGAGAAGCGACATAAATAGTAGGTTTTACGTCCGCTAGTTAATGATTATTTAACCTGTAAGCAACTGATAGTGTTGTTAAAGGCTAATGTTGGTGGATTTTCATAGTTTGTTATGTTGGCCATTACATAATAGGAGATGAGAACTCCTTGTGTGGGATCTTTTCGGCAGCTGCAGCATTGACGTGTTCCAGTTTGCCACTCCCTATTACTCGTATTTGGACCGTTTGCCTACCCTACTAAAATACAAGGAGAAAGTAAAAGCCAGGATAGTCGTCAATTCTTATCACCGTTTAGAACCTTATGCCGCTAATAAACTGGCCGCCTAATTCACATTATGGCGCCGTTTGAACAATCCCTAGATTTAAGTTTCGAAATAGTGCTGCATGGAGCGTTCTTGGATTCAAAAGTTGGTGATACATTGGCTTTAGGAGCTTCCATGTTGTAATAACATGACTTTTGGCAAAATCAGTGCTTTTAAAGGAAAACAAAACATTATTTCGCAATTTCCTTTCAGTTATGATGTTTTCATCCCAAACCTAAAAGCTCATAAAACCTCTGAAAACCAAACATTACTATACTTTTACTCCCTTTTATGTACACGTAATGCTTTAAGTGTACATAAAATAATATACGAGTAACCCAACGACTAAAAAGACATACAGAGCGGTTTAAACTTTATTTCCTTTGAGCACTCAGCGTGATGGAAGTACAAAGGCTGAAACTGACACTCATTTCAAGCTCCGCCGACATCATTGTATAATCCACGTCATGTGTACTTAGAGAGTAAATTCCAAAACATATTATATGTTCAACAAACTTCTTCATAGCCCGGATAAAATTAAATTATATCTTCGCTTCAGCACTTTGTCTTGCTCCGCAATACTTCGCATAGTCGATAAAGGGTCACCCACCCTTACTTAAAGCACTGGTGAAGGTGCCACAAGTTAACCTCTACGACAACAACGCATAATGGCCAGGCCTGACTCAACACCGAAAATATCACCTCGACATTATACCAACATAAAAGAACCAACAGCTTGACATTTCGCGGCGTCACAGATAATGTAACACGTAACTAGCTAAAGGCATTCACTGGCCTGACCTAAACCTTCGTTACAATGCTCAAGTTGCTAAAGGTTAACCTCGTAAGACTGATAGCTAGGCATTCTTCACGCCATTCAAAATAACTGAAGCAGAAAATTCCACGCAAAGCGTTATTAAACCTCATGTTCTTTCACTAAAAGCGATTGTTTCCGAAGTTTTACGCGACGCTAACATAAAAATAAATAGTGAAACTGTTACTTTGAATTTTATTATTAGGCTTCCATTACGACTATGGTTGTAAGTAGTTACTTCATTGTTTCGAGTTGAGCTGCTTTCTAGGACTCGATTGTTGGAGCATGATAGTGGATTGCATGGAGCGTGTTCGATTCGGGTCACGTTCCCGCTAATATGTTCTGTAGGCGGTGCGAGTCTGCTGAGTGTGCTACCAGCTACTAGCACTTCGGGACGTCGGTTTGCTTTTCAACGGTCTCTTTGCTATTAACCGGGTATTGTGCAGAAGCGAGGGATTTCAGCAGGAAATTGTATCGAAGAGGAAATACTATCACGGATGTTATCTCACAGATATAAATTGAAAAAGGTTAGCAAAAGTTATTAGTTCTTTTTAATGTAGCTAAAGAGTTTTAGATCATCCAGCTCGGATTTTATTTCATTTCATAGTAAATCATTGTGGTATAATAACTGTAAATATTCAGGAACGCAATGTGTGGGACGTAGAGTCAGAATCCTGTGTGGTGTAGTTGAGTGACGGCCTTGGATCAGCGGCTGACGTGGGCGGTGGGCTGTCCCTAGCTCGGAACGTATTTTGCCTGTTTTCCCAATTTCCGTATTGAGTGGCTACATTTAGCCTGAGCTGGGTGCGACATCCGTTACTGAACATTTCGTTGGGAATTGTTAATTAGTTCCAATGGATACTCGTACGAATATGTGGTAGTTATGTATGGAACCCTTTCCTCTTAAATAGATCAAAGTGGAATTTAGATGAAGGATTTAAATAATTAAAAGTAATTGCACCGGTCTTCGTTTTACTATACTCAAACATTTTTGAAGCCAGCGATATCTATGTAAGTTTTATTTAACTTTTCGCTGACTGTACTACTTACAAATTCAACACAGCACCAACAAATACTAGCACATATGTCTTTTCAATTAGCTAATTTGTATACACATTTAGTTCTGAGGGTTGAACTTAAAAAGTGATTTCGTGTAGCGCGATGAATAATTCAGTGCTTGACGCAGCGTAATACTAGCTATAGCTGAGCTTACGTTTGCGACGTTAGCGACGTTGGTGACGTTGGCGACCCATGTCACCCGTACGTCCACGATAGTGTCGCGATTAGGTATAAGCAAGCTCCTTGAGATTTGGTGTTTCGTTCTGTCGCATCAGTGTCTATTAACAATCGCTTAGACGAGCTGTGATTTACGGTACCCCTAACCAGCAAAAGCCGACTTGACTTTTTAAAAGACCGCTCCATTTTTCGGTCGTTAACCTTTTTAGATATTTTTTTCATGAAAACTATCTCGTATTTAATAATGTGATTTGGAAACCTTTGAAGATTCAAGACCAAATATAGACACGAAATAATCATCCAATTCAACTCTAGCGTTCCATATATTGAGTGCAAGTATTGAATCCGTTTGATGTCGAGCATCCACACAAATTGGCTCTCAGTACCGCACGACCTATTCAAGGAATCAATAGTCACAATTATGAACGATCAACTGAATCTTTTTTGAGCCGTAAAGCGAGTCCCACGGCTTTGCAGAGACTGCAAACAAAGATAATGAATCTGTCAACATGCACAGTCAAAGCGATACTGGAATACTCTGGAATAGTGAGGTGATGACTTTAGGTGGCTTTTACATTCATAGTCGATGTAAAAATAGTTTTGTTTTTTAAAGCAAAATTAAATGGGTTAAATGGTTAAGTCATTTTCTAGGTGGGCGAGGGATACCTATTTAACGCAGTCGTATATGCACATCAAGACAGAAAAGTGCAGCACCTACTTACCTACTTATTGATATTATTTAAAAGTAACTCAAAAAATTAAGTCTTATGTCAGATTTATACGTATTTAGCACTAGACAGACAGATAGGATACGCTTTTTTAATTATATAATATAAATTACAGATAAAAACACGACTTTTAAAAGGTTTTATACGTTGCATTGTATATTCAGTCCGAGCCTTGACTATTATTGTTGGCATATCTTTACCAATTTAGGTACCTGGTACCTGGGTACCTGAATTGGTAAAGATACGTTTCAATATCCAGGTTACGGAGAACTGACCTGTCTAAATAACAGGTAGGTATCGCTTGCAGTTGTTTGGTAACAAGATAACCAGAAGTCCAAACGGCATCCGACACTAATTGCGTTATGAGGTACCTCGGTACTTCTGTAGCCTGAATATCGTAACAGTGGATTTGTTTTAGTTCAGCGCCTACGAGTATTTCACCATTATTCGGTAGCAAACGTTTTTGATATTGGAATTCGTAGCGAGTTATGATTACAGTTGACAGTTTTTAAAATTAATCAAGCATTGACATGTTTTATTTTCTGCTTTATAACTACAATGGTGTGACTAACTCAGTGTTGTTCTAATAACCGTCTTATAATAAACAAACGTTATTATTGTGATATCGATATCCAAAGCTAACAAACACTGGCAAATCTTTTGATCTTCTAAAATTTCCGACTGAACGATTTTATCGGTTTATTGAAACATCCGTGACGCGGCGTTGGTATGAACAAAATAAAACCATCGAGTGCGCGTATCCGCGCGTCACATCACTAACTGCTCGATCGCTGCACTCCGATATACCGCCGCGCTTTGTTTTCTCACCCATTTCAACTTTTGATCTCTAGTGTCATTGCCTGTTTTTGATCCAGCAAGCCAGCCAGACAGCTCGGTTTGTGCTGTTTGCGGAAGTTTCCAATCAGACCCGACATGTTATTTTGTTAGTTTCTCTTAATAACTTTTTCGGAGTAAATATTATGGACTGGTCGTTAAAAATTTACTGTATGCAGTCAGCATTATTAACTTTTGTCTGCACTGTGAATTGTCGACTCTTGCTTTTCATTTATTTACGTGAATGCTCTTATGAAATACATAGTTTATATCAACGTTTAAGAGGCAATCCAAAGTGCTGCTATACATCCGAGATAGAGAGCAGTGGTGGCACAGTTGTAATGGCCGCGGCTTACGAGTTATAGGTCGTAGGTTCGAATTCGCACCCTGCTTTACTTAATGTAAATTATACCATCACCACGGCTCTCAAAATGGTGAAGGAAAACATCGTGAGGAAACCGGCATGTGCTCGAACCAAAAATTCAAAGACATGTGACATCTACCAACCCGCACTGGGTCCGCGTAGTGGATTACGGCCCACTCCCTCTCACAGAGAGGAGGTCTGTGTCCCAACAGTGGGAATATTATAGGCTGATTATGCTATACATCCGATACCACTCAAGCAGACTTCAAGCAAATGTGCAGTGCTTCGCCACAATTCTCTTACACTGTTACAAGATTAGTATTCTGCATAGAACTTGTACATAAATTAATTCAGTATGGCTTATACCAATCAACGTAACAGGGTAAGCCAACCAGCAAACTGCATGTACCCACTCACGTATGTATCTGCAATACATACTCGTACAAACGCCAGCACATCTAGCTACCCGAAACTGTCAAATTTTCCCAATCATCTTTGAACGTAATGCTTTAGCGATAAAGTTGAAAATCTATTAAAGATATTTGACAGATACAATCTGTCAACTATCTGTAGCTTGATGTGCTGGCGTCTGTACGTCCCAAACAGGATTTCTGTTACAATAATAAGGTATTATGATCGAGTTACACGAGACGTATCAGAACAAACGAGTCAATGTGGACCACTATCCTAACATGCATAATAAAATTCCAAATGCCTAGAACAGCGGGGTAATTGTGCAAAACTTACGTTGTTGGTAAATTAATCTGACTCGTGTGACATAAATGATGTAGATTTTTATTCCTAATTACTGTGATTTTTGACTGGCTAATTTTTATTTTATTATACATTTCGATGACGAGTTTTCGACACTAATCTATAGTATATTTATTATAATTTGATTGATTCAGTTTTAATTTAATATGTTGATTGCTTTTTATAATGGACAAACCTAATAATAAAAATAACCTACTTGTTTATATTTGTTTATATAGGTACCTGTTTATGGCAAAACATGACTGTGCTATAATTTTATGTAACGTATTGCATGCCATGTGTGTGCATACTTATGTTTTGAACAAATAAATGATCTATCTAACATATGAAGAAATGAATTACCAATAAAATGATAATGATAGAAAGTGTGTTACGCAATTAGGGTGTTGTTCAGCCTGACAAGTTAGTTTTAATACGATGCCGATGTTCAACTTAAGAAAGATATTTCAAAGTTCCGAGGTTAAAGATTGAAGCGAACGAAGTCGCGACAAACAGCTAGTCATTGTAGAAAAATGTTATCCTATTTAGAACTGACACGACAAACTGAATAGAAAATACTGTAGATATCTTTTAGCTTCATCACAAAACGTTTTCTTTTCAAAAATAAACTTTTCCGTGTCACAAGTCACAGCGTTTGCGATAAGTATCTTGTGCCATGCTTTTATTAAAATATTTTTATTACTTCGTTTTACTTGCTCATAAAGCAGCGTTTTATATTGTGCAGTATAAAGAATATTTATTAAATTCTTATGTATGAGGGCACACGTATCTCGGGGAGCGTTCATTCACAGTCCCTTTAAATTGAGTTAACTACTTTAGAAAGATTAAGCAACTCCTACACTCCTTTAAATGCCGTGAAACGTGTCCTGAATTCTTGCAAAGAGATTAGAAATGAGATAGGAGTTTGGGAGAAAGTTGCGGGGGTTGGTACACCGCATTTCATATCAGAAAATACAATATGGTGTAAAAGTACAGTATGGTTACATGAAACCTTTTTAGTACTTCACTAAATGAGCAGAGCTGTAATCAAGATTCTATTAATTTATGAATACACACCTACTTACTTCTTGAGATACAATATTGTATGAACAGCGAAACATTGCGCTCTATGTAAAACTAGCTGCGCCCCGCGGTTTCACCCGCATGAATCTCGATCACGTGGAAATATCGGGATAAAAAGTATCTTATCCCTAATCCAGGTTGTGTTCTATCCATGTATCAAATTTCAACCAAATCCGTTCAACCGTTTTAGCGAGAAAGCGTAACAAAAGAAGACACAAACATACAAAAAATCAAATCTTTTCGCTTTATAATATTTTTTGTTGTAGAACCACCTGTATCAATTCGCCACAAAAAAACACAAAATTTTCGCGTATTTATTATCTCATATCCACAAAAGCTGTATGGGCTGTTATATTCAGTAAAGCCGATAAACATTTTCATTTAACAAATTAAATTTACATTTTATGGTAAAACGGAATCCATAAAGCGGTGTAATTGAAACAAGGCTGATCCGTTTGTAATAATGAAACACAATCCGCAAAGCCAATGCACTGTACGTTGGTACTTAAGGCAATTATCCCACCGGTGATGATGAGCGAGAAACGAGCACAGCTATCAACTAGAAACGAGTCGGCGAGCAACGAGCAGCGAGTGTGTAGTTTGAATAGTTTTGTAGCTGGGCTATGAGTGCACAGAACAGTTTTCTGTTCTGTGTAAAAGCGAGTACGCGAGTGCGATGGATTACACGACTCGCTCGGGGTGGCTTAGAAGTACTTGTTGGTATGCCTAAGTAAAAACGAGTCTTTTTTTTTTGGATGGGAAATCATCATATGACTTTTCGCGCTCTGGGCGGAGCTGGAGGGCGTGTCAGGCTTTTACTGACTAAAACCCACCCGTGTTCCTTCTGTTGCCTGTGCCAGGGGCCACGGTATCTCTTTCGAACAACTCGCGGCCGCGGGGGAACACTCGCTGACAGACTCGCTTGTTACTCCAAACGAGTCTCTCAGCGAGTGTTCTGCCAAGCGTCTCTGAGCTACTCTCTTCGATACCAGCTTCTTCTCCATACCTACCTACTACGCTTTGCAATAGGATATTTTCTGGCTGACCGACTCCTTGACAGTTCAAAAGTGCCTGTAAATGGTTTAATTAAAATAAATTCTTTGGGTTTGAGTTTACCTCTTGTCGCTACGACAAACTATTGGACTGAGATTTCTCGGCGCCGGCGGGAGATTTAGCTCTTTTACTTACACGGTACCAACAATCTATTATACGTTTCTTAAGCGAGAAAATCGTTTATAGCCTTAGCAGTTTAAACATCGCTCGTTTCACAGGAATGAAATAAAAACTCAACAGCTATCGTTCGGTCTTTATAGCAACAACGAATCAAGAGCTAAGTAATGGTTCGAGTCCAAGAAAAACGTTGTAACAATGTGTACGAGCAGCTGCTGTTGGCGCGTCGCCAGTGCTCGTAAAGACAGCCTACAGCCTCCTCGTGACCTTCCACGACCACTATAGCTCAATGAAATATGTCTAATATTATATAAATATACCTATACATTATACTGTGATACTATCGAATATCGCGATTGGAACATATTACGATTTGATGCAGAGAAGTTCTAGATGTGAAAATATATTCATGTGTTGAAAACAAATCAAACTAATAAATGTCAAGTCATTGACAAAAATCAATAACCAAGAGATATAAATAAAACCGTTTCCTTCAAACAAACCTTGCGATAGCCTTGCAACGATTGCTTTATTCAGAAACAATTATGTACGTACAATTGTCTAACACAATTATTCTATAAGACCCTGCAAATTCCGCGAACTCTTACAAAATCGATGGCCAGGCCAATACGCAAACCTACTCGTTTATGCGGAAAAACAAGGAAAAGGGTCAGAAAATAAGAGAGATAATGTATCTTATTACGTTAATTACGTTGACTCACTACATCACCATAATAAGATAAACCAGTTCGTGCTAAGCGCTTGTTCGTGAAAGTAATTTGTGATTTTGTCGAAGGCAACGATGATGACCACATACGAGCATTATTACATGTAACCTAACCTAGCTCACATGTCTTGCCTGGGCATCGCCAGGGGCGCGGACGCCCGGGGACGTGTATAAAATTCTTGTTATTTCACTAAAAGCATTTCAGCACGGCCGCCGTGATACGTGACTCGTACGCGCTGGCGAGTTTATACGCAAATTATTTTAACAAAATGTTTCACTTCTCTCAAAAATATTTCGAGTCGGTGTACCCTCGCGTCCTCAGTGCGACCTACGTAGTATGTAATACGTCGTTAATTAAATAGTTTCATCTAAACAATTCCGCTAAAAGAACGCAACTCTATTTACTTTAGAAAACATTATAGATTTTCTGTAGATATTAGACGTTTGGAGTTATGAGGAACAGGGTGTAAAGTTCACTCATCAGAAAAGAGAGGATCCTCCGACCAGACGGGTGTTGTGTCTGGCGGGCAACTGCCCAACGATTGATGTTGGGAAATTGTATCTATGCTACGCGGTAAACTCTGCTTGCGAGATGCAGGATTTGCGTGACGTCAGTATGACGCGTTGTTCGCATGTGGCGTTGTAGATACCGCTACAGACAACGTTTCAAAATACCTACACAATCAGCCTATAATGTTCGCGGGCTCAGTGCGGGTTGGTAGATGTCGCATGTCTTCGAATTTTTAATTCTAGGATCACGTACTGGTTTCCTCACGATGTTTTCCTTCACCGTCCTAAGAGCAGTGGTGATGAAGTAATTTACGCAAAGTAAAGCGCTTGTCTGGCTTCGAACATAAAGCCTACAACTCGCGGCCATTACCACAGAGTCACCACTGCTCTCCTCAAAATACCTGTCATTATTGAACATGCTTCTGCCACAATTAATCAAAGATACAAATTGTATTAGCTGTCTTAAAATTTGATTAAATGAGTGTCACCATCCATCGGATAACGGGACTGAAATGATGATGGATGATGTTGCGTACCTTTCATAACATAATTCACATGTACAAATATTTATAGCTTGCGGGGAGTTCTTTTGGCATATCCTTGTGTTTCCTTTGCCAGAAACAGGGACCTACACTTGACACCACCTTCCCCCTCCTCCGTTACTTATAACAACAGGACAGTGATTCACTGAAAACATTGATCGATTACGAAGCTTTCACAAAAAGATCAACAAAAAGTTTATCCTGCGTATAACACGAAGTACTGGTTTTATGTAAGTCTATTCTCTGACGTGGATGGTGGGGAGAGGAGAGCTATTTATCAATGAACGAAAGGCCTGCTTGACGGCTGAGTGTTTGCTTCCCTTTGAGGGTATTTTGCAGTTGTTTCGCGAAGGTTGTTCTAAGGAATAAACAGTTTTAGTCTCGACATTGAAAATATTTATCACTAAGGATTTGTCGCCCACCCTAAATCACATGGTATGTTAACATGCATTCAATCCGCTTTGAATTTAAAGGGAAAGCGCCCGGGTAACCCGCGATAGTCAAATTTTCTTACGTTTTTTGCAATTTACAGGTCAGTGTCAGTAACCGTATTGAATGACTATTTCATGAAATATCAATCAATAGAGTTATATGAACTTAGAGGGTATTGATGATTTTAATTCTGTAGATACTTGTTACGGTCGCGGATCATATTTGTATAACACACGCTACCCCATTGTGCTCGAGAAGGGCTTGTGGCTAAGTAATACCAGCCGCACGGGTCGATCGATCAGGTTAAGCTACGCTTGCCGCGGTTGGTCCGTAGATGGGTGACCATCTTTACATACCAAGACCCCTCCATGCCTCGGAAAGCACGTTAAGCCGTTGGTCCCGGCGGTCGTTAGTCTTACCAAGGGGTTTCGTATTACCCAGTAACTGGCTTGTGGAGGTCAGATAGGCAGTAGCTCCATGTAAAATAGTGGTACTCAGCTGCATCCGGTTAGACTGGAAGCCGACCCCAACATAGTTGGGAAAAGCGCTAGGCAGATGATGACGCGCTTCGCCATTAAATATATTTCTAAGAATTTGTTCACAGCTTATCGGACAAACGAAAACGAAAGAACAATACATATTTAGTAATTAGACTGTAGGTATAAAGTTTTGCGCACACGTGTTATTTTATTCTATTTTGACATGGCGTCGGCGTCCCTCAAAGGCTACCGACATGCTATTGAATTTCCCTGTTACATCGTTACTCGTTAGACCAGATCCGCTGAAGCTACGTAAAGGCGATGTGTACATATGTACATGTATGTATCTACATGTCAACCTGCAGAGTAGAATTTAACGTAATTTTGAAGCTTCCGATTGGCAGGTTTTCCGATACCTACTATTTTTACCCTCGGAAGCGTCACCTACGAGTATGTAGTCCTTTGAATCACATGTGCTGCAACACAATAATACGTCACGAGGGACTCAAAAAACTGCAAAGAAGACAACAGGAATGTATTTGGTTTTACTGTTTAATCCTTCAAGCAGTTTTGTTCTAAAAAGCACCAAAGCTTAACTAAGTTTTCGTCTATAACGAGATCAGTAGGCCAATTCTTATAATTTAAAACGTTCAAAATCTAGTCGCAGTCTCATTTCGGCGACAAACTAATTTCAATGTCAAATTCTTGTCAAAAATGTAGGGAAAATAGAGGTACTTTTGTCAGATTGAGACAGATGAGACTGTGAACGTTCTTAAAATTACGAGAATTGCCCTCTGAATTAAATTCCAACTCTATAGTCCCGCAATCATGGTCCTGCATTAATCTGTGGCCCAGCAACATCATAATTTGTAAACTGTTTTAATTGACAAGCTATGAATTTCATCGCTGTGGTTTAAACTCGATTTACGTGCACAGCCGCTGAAAGTATTAAATTCATGGTAATAATTAGGTTTTGACATACGCATCGGTCAGCCGCGGTACGGTAATTGAACCAAACTAAAATTGATCCTCAAAGGACTGTATATTAACATTAATAAAATCATGAAACAGATTTAAATTAATAACCTGCAATTCTGCATATTCCAATAGCTACAAATGCTTTTGGCTCGATTCCAGCGTGCAACCGATGCTTTATTTCTCTAAATAGAGAACCGCTTCCGAATACCCGTTTCGGACATCAGTATCTCAATTATTGGAACGCGAACCACTCTATTAACCGACCTAAGCGAACTCTTCGCGAGTTCGCTGCGCAAGAAGCCTATAATAACTTGTAGTAGCAACTTGTTTACTTGTACAATCGAATTAGTACACGAAGGGAAAAAGGCTTCATCGACACCTAGTTTGATAACTGCTTTCAGTTAGTTATTTCCACGTTTATGTTATGCCATACCTACATTTATAATGGTTATTAGAGTTCAATTCGACGAATATTTAAATAAATCGTCTGGTACACAAAATATTAGTAACCAATTTTGCTTCTGTTTGTACAATCATCGCTTCCGTTTGATGTTGCCTAACATGTGTACAAATTTAATAGCGTCTATTGCGGAATTTATTTATATTTTTGCCACAAAAATTTGGTAAACAAACCCACGAGCTGTAATAAAAAAAAACCCTAATGTAAAATCTCAATAAATGTTCTTAGATTTATGTTACACCTATATATATGAACAACCACATAATTTGTGACCACAAGCCTTATATCTAAATTGGCCCAGTTATAAGACTTATCGGAAAACACTTTGTTCTCATTGTATAAACTGTTGACTTCTTGACACTTCTTGTGAACTAATACGACCCTTAGATCCAATATAATTGTGATTTATATTGTTTTGCGCGATCCCAACTTATTCATTGTGAATTGTGAGTGAATTTTAACTTCTTTTCTTAATAGGAAAATTAAAAAAACATGTCCATGTGATAAAAATATAATATTCTTACACCGTTTTAAACATATGAAGGCATAACAACATTAAGTCTTCTCTTTAGTTAAACAAACAGGATGCCATATCACTAAATTCAGGAAGACTGTCTCATAGCTGTATGTGCAGCACCAACCCCTTACATAAAGTCAAATAATATCATCTCTAAAATAGTAATGGACTTAAATTTTACCCATTTATTTATACTCTTTTCTTTAAGTTAAGAGACGTTTTAGCATCAAAAACATATGCAGGTTAAACAGTCACTAATCATTACTTAATTCTAAGCAACGTTTATAAATAAACTGGGATTTCTGCCCACAAATTAATTTTTTGATTGTCCAGTGAACAGCATCACAATCTAACCCCAATCTGAATCCAAGCTAAATTCAGCACAAAATAAAGACTAAAATATGAAGACATTTATTTCCAACACGACTATAAAGTTAACAATGGGAGTTAATAAGTTTATATTTTATATTTTTATTGTGCGAGATATAAATGCATTCTGGTCACGTTCGAGCGTGTCCTTGGAGCCAAAAATAGCGAGGGTCGCCATTAATTACTGGCCGCCATCACGGCCCACCCTGCCGACTTCTGCTATCAATTTATTGCCTGTACGATAAGTGCTATCGATGTTTCTGATGGTCATTTATAATTATCAAATCATATTGAAGTTTATTTAAATTAGTGTTTCGTTTAAAACTCGAAGCATTTATTTCAGTTAAACCGTTTTCAGGCACTTTTGAATTGTCAAAGAGTCGGTCAGTTACTCAGAATGTTGGAGCTAGTCGCCCATTCCAAAACGTAGATCTCTATGGAGAAGAACGGGCAAGAAAGTCCAAGGACACTCTTTTAAATCAAGATATTTCAAAATCCTGGGTACATTATTCTTCTACCTACAGGTAGATTTTGTTTTTAAAACGAGGAACAATTCAAAATATAAGATTAAAAATAAGCCCCGGCAGTAGTTTAAAAGACCTTTCTTGTGTCCTATAATTCTGTTAGGTAAGTGGTGTTAAGTTCTCCCAAATTCTAATGCTATGGACGGTCGCAAGGAAATCATAGCCTGCTCTATCAAGTGATGTGGGCATCAAATCCAAGGTCCAAACAAACCAAACCATTATCTAAGGACCAGTCAGTAAAATCAACAAAAAATATATAAAAACCAACCAATCTATTTAAATACTTACCTGTTTTAATTCTGACTACATATTATATTTACTAGAAATAATATAATATTTATTCTTAGAATGTTTAAATTACCTACAATTTACAAAGAAGACTTCCTAAAATGCTCTGAAGTTTAATGATTTTGTATAAATCCCGCCCTTTGAAGTGATGTGGGTTGTATATCAAAGTGATATTAATTAAAGCTAGTATTTAATTACGCGGAACCCTTTGTCTGTGAGTGTTAATGGACAAAGAGGCAGACAGTGACTCTGGAGAGGGTTGTGGTCGGCTTAGCAACGGGACTGAAAGGCCGCTAACACTGTGCAGGCTAGGTTTTAAAATATATCCGTAATATTTTTTTAAAGAATGTTACACACTCTTTAACGCTTCTGTACTTGTGGGCTAAAAGTATTAAATGAATAAATAATTCTGAATAGATCCAATCAGTACCTACCAATTAATAATCGTACATTAAATTCAAAACGAATGTAGATATTCCTAGTAGACCAGGGTAGAAGCCTTTAAAAATAATAAAAAGTGAAAAAAAATAATAGTAGGATAAAACCCATTAGAAAAGGAGGGGAATATTATAAAAATGAAAGGAAAAATAATTTACGGGCGATCTGAGGTCGGGAAGGGGATGGGGGTGAGTTTTTAAGGGTAAAAAACGGTTTTTCTTGATTTCCGGCAAAACTAAAAGTCCTATCGAAAAAAGTCAACTGGCAAAGTTGTAGGAAATAAAAAGATCTAAAACTTTTGTATTTACACTTTTTTCACATAACCTCAAAATTTATGTGAAAAATTCAAAAAACCAAGTTTTTGGTTTTTTATTTTTATCTTTTACAAAAATTATTGTTTTTTAACGAAATTTGGTGAAAACTTACCTTTTTATGTCTCAAATACGCTGTAATTTATTTGATTAAAAATATTTATTATTTCACCTTATTTTGAATTAATATCGAAAAAGCACCCTAATTTTCAATCGAAAATTCACCCGTCAAAATATCAGCTTTTTTCAAAAAGTTGGTATGTTTTCTGTTCGTTGAAATCTCTACTTTCCGATGGTGAAAAAAAATATATATGTTACTATAGTAAATCTTCTCAGAAAATGCAAAAAATCGAAAAAAACTCGAATTCGATAACTGATAATCTGAAAAGACAAAATCGAATTATTAATGCCTTCACTATTTTATCGTGAGTATACCCCCATGAAAAAACAATATTAAAGAAATAAATGTCAAAATGTATAAAAAATATATTAAAAATCTACAATAAATGTATAAATATATAAAAAATATGTATAGTAAATATATTTTTAATAACTAACTTTTGACCGATTTTCATGTATATTTCATATATTTCAAATATATTTCAGATATATTCAAAATATATTTTTTTATATTTTTAGCTATGTTCTTTATGTCTTTTAAGATATATTTTGAATGTATCTAAAATATATTTAAAATATATGAAATATGCATGAAAATCGGCCAAAAGTTACTTATTAAAAATATATTTACTACTTATACATATTTTTTATATATTTATACATTTATTATAGATTTTTAATATATTTTTTATACATTTTGACATTTATTTCTTTAATATTGTTTTTTCATGGGGGTATACTCACGATAAAATAGTGAAGGCATTAATAATTCGATTTTGTCTTTTCAGATTATCAGTTATCGAATTCGAGTTTTTTTCGATTTTTTGCATTTTCTGAGAAGATTTACTACAGTAACATATATATTTTTTTTCACCATCGGAAAGTAGAGATTTCAACGAACAGAAAACATACCAACTTTTTGAAAAAAGCTGATATTTTGACGGGTGAATTTTCGATTGAAAATTAGGGTGCTTTTTCGATATTAATTCAAAATAAGGTGAAATAATAAATATTTTTAATCAAATAAATTACAGCGTATTTGAGACATAAAAAGGTAAGTTTTCACCAAATTTCGTTAAAAAACAATAATTTTTGTAAAAGATAAAAATAAAAACCAAAAACTTGGTTTTTTGAATTTTTCACATAAATTTTGAGGTTATGTGAAAAAAGTGTAAATACAAAAGTTTTAGATCTTTTTATTACCTACAACTTTGCCATTTGACTTTTTTCGATAGGACTTTTAGTTTTGCCGGAAATCGAGAAAAACCGTTTTTTACCCTTAAAAACTCACCCCATCCCCTTCCCGACCTCAGATCGCCCGTAAATTATTTTTCCTTTCATTTTTATAATATTCCCCTCCTTTTCTAATGGGTTTCATCCTACTATTATTTTTTTTAGTTTTAAAAATTATCGACACTGGTCTATAGTGGGAGTACTGTGTTGAAACTTGATAAAATAAAAAAAACACTTTATCACACGGGCACATACGGGCGACGTCAAATTGAAGATCAGTAAATTGATTCTGGTGAAAAAATAATGCAGTCTAAATTTTGAACCGAATTTGATTCACAACTCAATTCCGTTTGCTTTATTTACTTCGATCTAGAAATAGCTGTTGCCCGCGACTTCATCTGCGATCCAGGATGAAAAGTAGCCTATATCCTTCTCCAGATCATGGTCTACCATGTGTCAAATTTCATCTAAATCCGTTCAGCAGTTTAAGCGTAAAAGCGTAATTCTTAAATTTTCTGCGCAACTTTCTTATTTTTTTTTCCGTAAGAATCTTCTACAAAGTATTAGAAAACTTTAAAAAAAGGATGGATGAAATCGGTAAAGTCGTTCTCAAGTTATGGCGTGACCAAGGGAAATAGGGATTAATTTATATATATATATATATAGATAGATTACAACCACGAGGGGTAGGGTGTGTCTACATAAGTCTAAATAAAATATAGACACTTCGATCAGTTGAATTTGAACCTTATGTCCGTTTCGTAAGTTACCTAATGCTTTATCATGAAATACACAAACAAAAGACAGTATTAATTTATGGAATGGATGTTTTATATTTACAGACACGGGAAAACTTTGGTAGTGACGATTAATAATGTAAATACATTAATGGTGTGGGAATTGTAAACAGCCAAACGAGCTACTGAACAAAACAACGGTTTGATTGTATGCTAGGTGTTCCCTGCGGCTTTGTTCGCATATATACAAACTCCAACTTCCCGTTTGATCCCCTTTAGGGATGAATTTGTACAAATTCTTGCCAACAGGCTCAGTTTAACTTAAAAGGGTGTTTTACGGAGTGGAGTCATTCATATTTAAGTAAGCAATTTTTATGAACAATTTCTCCAAAACTCATCACATAAACTTTGTGAATTTTGTTTGCTCAAGTTCGGTCATTATTACCTATCTTGTAAATAAATGGCCCCGAAAATAGTTCCTCGTAATGTTAGACCATTCATTATAGAGTATAGATAGTCAAACTCACTTGCGAAGAAAGGGAACCTAAATATTATACTTGTGCCCTTGACCGAATTTTCGTCTAGTAGGTACGGCGGTATTTCAAGGGTCGCCCTCGAAAAGTACTGACGAGGCGTGTTTATAGATAAGAAAATAATGAACGCAACTTCCAAAAATGTCTCTTTATCGATCATGGGTTGTCATATTAGACCACAAATATTTAGTGCTGAACATAAAAGAATGCACAGTATACAGTCGCGGAATATATTATTACGATTATCACACTTGATGTAGAAATTGATTAATCGTTACATAACTTTTAGCTAAAGTGCACGAACATAGGCAGTCTCCTAAAGTGATTTCAGAGATAAGACATGTGACATGACATGCACTGTGCACTAACATTATTAGCGCGCAGAAGCAGGTGCCGCCCTGTCATAATCTCTTGGTAGCCCATTACGATATCCCGGTAAGAGAAGGGATCATACTTGGCCGCTAACAACACAGTCAAATTACCTTAATTACTGTTATTTATCATTAGGATTAATTTCTAGTACCTTGTTGGTTGGTGTACAGCGGTCACGACTGCTGAGTCTGAGGTATGGTAGTGTTACTGGGTTTTCCTGTCTGTAATCTTGTTTTGTGCTCGGTTAATGGCTAAAAACAAGCCCCCTATTAAGTACGTAAGTACATTGGACTTATAAAATAGCTAACGAAAACTAACCCCTTTCGAGGAATGCGGGCGTGGATGTAATAACATTATGATTACCTACTGTTCGACTACCTGTTTTTCGTGCGCGACTTTGTAATCCATGCTTCATGTTCGTGAATGGGTGCCGTCAGTCATCTCTTAGCTGCAATCGCTTATTTTAATTTATTTAATGTTTGAATTGTTTCTTTTTATCTTTTTATTTATTTCGCTTTTAACGTTGTCCATCGTTTCTTGCCCGTTTTCCTCCATAGGTACCTACTACGCTTTGGAATGGGCAACTAGCTTCATCTTTCTGACTGGCCGACGCCTTGACAGTTCAAAATTGCCTGTAATTGGTTTATTTGAAATAAATGCTCTGAGTTTGGAGTTTGTTCGCACTTGTAGAGATTTTTCGAACTTCAAGTTTTGAAAAATCTCTACACCCTCTAAAGAATGCCTTGGATATTTCATATTTCTAGCGTCAGTGGTTTAGGTTCTATCAATAAGTCATTTACGGGACTGAAATATGTAGGCAACATTTTTTACGTAAGCTTACCTACACACCGTTCGTCTAGCCCACGCGCACCGGCTGTTTGTTGTTTACCCACCGCCGCCGTCACGACAACTAAAAAATTGAAATAAACGAACAAGCTTTCCCTTTCCGTCGCCTCATTTGTTACACAATCCGTCTTTGTTTGTAAATGAAAACTTTTCACATAAATTCTCTTTTATATTTTACGAGTTACGATTTTTCGTTGTTGCCTTTTTTGGCCGCATTACTAAGGTATTTTGTCAAGTAGGTGGGTAGGAATGGCGTCTTTTTGACTACAGTTGCTCAGACTGCGTTCTTGATACCCGTCTGTTTCATATAAACGAATACATGTTTTGCGAATTTGATGTTTATTAGTTACTAGAATTGGCGCACTGACAGGTGTCAGGAGGTCGCATTACTTCGATGGCCGGACTGTAATTTCAATGTTTTGATCACCGATTTGTCTTCCGAGCTGTGCTTTCGAGTATCAGACTATCATAATCGCAGCTGTGAAGCTGTCATTGGGCTCAGCTTAGATGATAATTTATGATAATTATTTTGTGTTATTTGAAATCACTAACCAAGCCATTTCTTGTATAGGTCGCGATTAACTTCCATTGAAACTCCATGCAGATGATATTATTACTTTACATGAAATTTATATATGTATTTATAATAATAAGCACACCAACAGTACAGTCACTTACAATTCAAATTAAATATCATCTAAAATTAGTATTACAGTAACCATGCAAATTGACATTTAACTTAAAAAATATTAGAGATAAAGGAGAACAATAAAAAGTGTGTCTAGTAGATCTTAATCTAGAACACTACAAAAAACAAAACAACTAAATAGGGAACGTCTGTATGAAGCGTTTTGCTTTATAAAGACGTTCATGGAGAAAATATCAATAGGAAAATCGGTCAAGTTGGACCTTTTATTATATTGCCTTGCCATACGTGTTAGTGGGCTATCAAATGTGGTATTTAAGGTGGATGTAGGCAATTCAAAACCACCATCTGCCCAAAAAAAATCTCCCATTTTCTTTGGCCAAAGAGCTGAAAACCGAAACTATTTTAATAATAGGTGAATTATCACGTTGCATAATCACTTCAATATTTGAAACCACTACAATACTATTAGATTTCGAAGAACCAAGTCAAAATATTCACAATCAATTGTCAGATACTAATGAAACGAGCCCCTTTACCGCAAGATTGACAGCACAGGGTGTACTATTAATTATCAGTGTGGCTAAGACGTAGTAAAGCTTAGACTTATGTTCAATTATTAGTACCTAAAGCGAAGTATGATATATAGTCTTTATATTAGGTATATATTTTAACTGTAGAGTGAATAAATAAATTCAGGCTGTAATTGCCCCACCACGTGTTCGTCAAGGTTTCTAAAACGGGGAAGGAACAAACATATGTTTATAAGTATTCAAATTGGTATGCTACTCCATAATTACATATTCCATGTGTATTATGAAAGCAATCAGTTCTTTCCAAATATCGTGATGGGCCGAATAGGTACCCTTTTGCTGTTTAGAATTGCCTGGACAAACACCACTGTATTTCGTTTGAACTAATTGACGTACCCAAGCGGCCATGTTCACCTATTCCTGAGAGAATCGACATGATTGGTAGATAGATGGATCGAGTTTGCATACGGATAGACACTGCAGCTCATGCCTCTATAATAGCTAATACATATGAGTATTCGACTTCGCTGTACATATTCGTACCTCATCATCATCATAATCCGCCTATAATATTCCCAGTGCCGGGCCACTGGTCTTCTATCTTCGAGAGGGATTAGGCTATAGTAGCAGTAGTAAGTAGTATATTCAGATAGATTTATTTATTTATTTTATTTTAGGATTACCAACGAGATACATTACAATTACCTTTAACCGTTATATAAATTGTAATAATATACATTATCCTGTAATGCACACTCAATTACAGGTAACCCATCTTACATATTATCGAGTACACATGCTCTGAATACATCATTCAATTATAAATATGTTTTAAAAAAAATTTGGTCCTAGGACATGCCGGTTTCCTCACGATGTTTTCCTTTAACGTTTATATACACAAAGTAAAGCGCCTGACTGGGTTCGAACCCATGACCTACAACTTGTAAGTCGCGGTCATTACTACTGGGCCACCACTGCTCTCTATATTCGTATCTACTTAATAAAAATCTGAAATTCACTGATAGACAACACACAGCCTAAACCGTTGGGTCTAGAAACATGAAATTTTGCACAAGTGTTCCTTATAAAGCGAAAGTGAGTGAGAACATTCATCCCTTAGAGGGGTTAAATAGATGATGAAAGTTTGTATTAAAGTTCCTCATTTTTGTCGATAGGAAATCTCATCAGACACACGGCTTGTAAATTATATTCACATAGACAATTAGAAATTATACTCCACAGTCTACCCTCCCTTATATTATTTTCATAAAAGAATATACCTAATTATCTTATTAAAATATTTAAACGAGGAAAGTTCGCTAGTTGGCTACTACATAATATCAGAGCTGATATTCTCACACAACTAAGCTAACTAGCAAGCTTTCCGCGCGCCAATATTACGTACGACCGGCAATGTAGTAAGTCCTGTTTATAATGTTCATTAAGAATATCGTAAAACTTTCCTCTCTGGCTAATTAAGTGAATAAATAACTGTTACTACTGGAAAAGGAGATAATTATTGGACGGAATTAGACTTTTTTATATCCTGCATTGTTTATTATTAGCTGTTGCTGTTGTTGTTAGCGTGTTCGGCGTCGCCCAGTTGAATTTGAGATTAAAATCAAATACAAAATCAGATACAAAATCAAAAGTCACTTATGCAAATTAAGCTGAGAATAGCACTTTTCAAACGTCAAAATTACATAAGACAGTCCCCCAATACGCCCTTCACCACTTCCTAGTGCTTTCGCTGGGGAGAAGAATACCATCAAATTTTCGACCTTCCTGGTGGATTTTCCAAAATTTTTTAATTATATAAACCTTATCCGGACCATTATAAATCGTGCTCAAGTCATGATACATGTGGCAACTGATTTTCATTTAAATAGTGTGTGACATCAAATTATTAAAGACAATCCAAACGAAGAACAAATAAAATTCCGTCCTCTGACGGTCGGCCATGTTCCCGAGACACAAGACACACGTTATATTTTACTGCACACATAAAAAACAACACTAAAAAGTTGTTTCATGTTTGTGTTGATTGCAATGAATTTGCCAAATTAAAAAAAAACTCCGAAAATGTTGACTGCCCCCTAAGGGAAACGTGATGGTACATTGTTTTCGTGTGTGTTGGTAAAAGTTTTTCAGGATATTAGCACACGTTCGTAGTATAGTAAAAGTTCCGGCAAAACAAATAAAATAAAAGATAGATAGCAACGTTTGGAAAAGCGTACCAGGTAAAAATAACGGGAAACGCTGAATAAGCTCTCTTTTTCTGTTTACCTTACTTTTATTTTAAAAACGCTGTGTCATGAATAATAGTAAATACATAGCGGCTACACATTTCTTTTCTCTTCATCTTTCGTATTTAAAACAGACATTCAAGCAAGAACTTAGGCCAAACAAAAATTAGTTCAACGTGGGAATCGAACCTGGACAAAGGTGAGCTTACAAAGTCAAAGTGAAGGTGCCATATATCACCATTATTAGAGACCATTATTTCAAATAGACACATAAAAGTGACAGAAAGACCCTTTTGAACGTCAAAATTTACAAGAAAATAGAACTGATTCTAGTGGAAAAGAATCGGCCAAAAACTCCACAGTTAGTCTTTTTAAATGTTTTACAATATTTAACATTCACATTCTACATTCTACAATATATGTATAATATTCTACAATAATTAAATAAATGACTAACTAACTATACAAATAAAAACAAAAGGACATTTACACGTCGAAGTACTCGTCCGCATCGCTGTCACCCGAAAACGTTGCCAGAAGACCGACAGCATTACCACGTTGACAGGCAATGCTAATTCTTTGGCCAAAAAACGACCCAGCCCTCTAGTCACGTGAAGTTTCAACTAGTCGGCGAGAAATTTCCTATAATTATTTATTATGTAAAGACGATGTACCTAGAATTAAAAAAAAAACAAACAAATACAGCCAGCACAACCCTTTCACCAACCGAGTCATCAATTTTTGATTGCTTCAAACCACAGAACGAAAGAATAGTTCTGCTACCTTTCCACCAATTAAAAACTGAAGGTGGGCGGTAAAAATCAATCAGATGGACGTGCCGCGTCTATCGGGCAGTCGTGCACTGCGCACACGTCCCCGGTGATTGCTTTGTGCCGCAGGAAATTAGTTTGGAACTTGTGAGCGAGTTTCGTGCGTCTAACTATGAGTGTATGAGTATAAACAGAGCTCAGAGGCTTGGTGTGTATTTGTACACAACACGTGTACAAATACACACCAAGCCTCCGAGCTCTGTTTTGAACTGAAAAAAAGGAACATGCACTGTGGTTAATACTCACTTGACTTGACTTCTGTCATCATTATCACTCTTTTTTTTATTGCTAAATGGGCCTGCTCTTCACCTTTATCACGCCTCCCCTTTCCCGCCCTTATCCCAATTTATTTGTGGTCTGCGCAACATATTTGTTTCTTCCATACTTCTCTATTAGTCATCATCTTGGTAGTCACCCCCTTTCTACCCATATAGAATAGAATAGAATAGAATACTCTTTATTGTACACCATAAAAGTTACAGAACATACATAGAACATACATATCATCATTCACGCAGTCCATCCATCGTTTCTTTGGTCTTCTTCTACTCTTATAGCTATCAGTGACTTGACTTATGTATTCACAAAAAATTTTGTATCCAACATCACGAGTTTCGAATAGGTCGTAGACATCTTCGCTCGCGAGGTATTTATTTGTTCCAGCTCGAGGAACCGTTGGCAGCAAAAGAGGATATAGTATAGGTCTGATAGTCATTGCTTCAAAATTAGTTTTATAATGGACCGACAATGACTATAATTAGTGTAAGTAATCATAGTAATTTATACAGACGTTGACTTGCTATCAGATGAATTACCGATTGCTGTTAATTTTAGCAGAGACACATTAGATGACTTTCACCTTTTCCCACATTTTAATTACCAACACTTTAATTCCTCGTAACTACTTGTGTTCAAAACCATTAGTAATTACTTCCACAATATTCCTTTTACATCATAATTTATGCCTTTGAAAGTTTAATTACTATAAAACATCGCTGCTAATTAAAGTAAATTCGTAGCACAAACGTTGTAGCAGGCTGCTACGCTGCTACGCCGCTACGCAGATTGCTACGCGTTACAAATCACAAGAGAATTAGTTAATTGGCACGTTGTTGCTGGCCCGATTCCATTCTCGGAGCACCAAATCCCTCCACTAAATACATTATACTGTTTTATAAGTAAGATTATCTTAGTACTTTAAAATACGAGTATTTTATCGGTATATATTTTTTTCCGAAATCAGTTATCTTAAAGCGTCCGGGTTTTCTTTAGTACCGGTGCAATTTTATGGGCATCATAAAACGTCGTCTGCACCTACAACCTCAGAGTCTGATAATATGACATAAAAAATACCTAAACTGTCATGATTGTGTTGGCTTTTAGTGTTCTTGCAAAATATTCATGAAGTATTTTAAAACTATGTTTTAAAGAAGTACGAAGAAATTACCAACTAGAAATCAGATACGTGCAAGTTGCATAGATGTTGTTGAAACAAGTTTCAGTGCACGCCACTTCGTCTGCGTCTTCGCTAACCCGTCTCATGTATAAAACATGTTGATTGCACAACTTCACGTCGTTTGCACGCGTCACAGACTATCAAAGTACAATACTGACATTCTGACATTTCAGCAGTGCAACGACAGTCCGCGACCGATTTCTACCAAGCACCGCCTTGCACCGTCACATACTTACCAAAGTATATGGAAATAGAACTATTCAACTTCCTCATGCAATAAATACTTCGACACGTTAAAACTGAGAAAGTTTATAACAGTTTTATGTTGTTACCGCGGCTATATTTCTGCGGATAATATTCAAAATATATCATATATCAGGGTCACTGGCAAATTAATGTAGCTGTCGCATTAAATTAATTTATCAGTTCATCTCGCTGGAAGTGTGTTTATTATGTTGTATTGTATGTGCTTACACGGAATACGGCTTTAGATAAAAATAACATTCGATATTTTACCTAATATTAAAATTACGATGCATCTCATAGATACGGGTTTAATTAATAGATTGCATATATATAATACAGCTGATTAAACTGGTCAATACTGGTTTACAATGTTTGTTAAAACCTGTTTACAAAATAACATATCATTTACCATTAAAAAATATAAAATATTTTTAGTAAAAATAAGCGTGGTAGTCTAAATAAAACAAGTCCATTTCAAATTAAAAAGAGAAATATTCCTAAGCGCCAAAACAAAAGCAAATAAAACTAATTAGGCACCATCAATTCCAAGTCCATTGAGTTGAAAAATAATACCTACTTAAACGTTATTAGCGAAACAAAAAGAAAATGGAAGCCAGGCCCGATAGCCCAATACACACCTAACCGAAGAGACCAGTTAGTTCCGCTCGATTAATAGTGATAATAAATCTTAGCTGATACCCGCGGCCCCCGGGCCCCTCGGCCCCGCGGGCCCCAGCCGTTCTATCGCACATTTTTAACATTTAAAACTGAATAAGGTTAAATGTGAAGTGATAAAACTTTCAGGAAAGTTAATGATCGGCGACACGGAACTTAGCAATCTACAAAATCTGTTTAACCACGTTTTTAAAAGTTAAACTGGGTCGACGTATACATATCTGTTTGGTTTCAGTATGTATTTATGTATAGCTATTACCGTGGACTATGCCAAATTGCCTCTTATATTAAGGTTAGAGGCTTGGTGAAATAGGTTTCCAGTAATCCTATCATGCGTTTATGTTCCACTGTATAGGTATACTCCGGGTGTTTACCTCGACGGCTGTTTCTGTTTCTTCCGCCTGTGTCTCAATCCGCAAACGCGTGTTTCTACATCCTACTTAAAAAAATAAATTACTTTATTTCATGTAGCGCACTAAAAAAATATAAAGTATATTTGCGATGAAAATCGTGTTCAATGTTTTCTGGAATAACACCTTTCTGGACTGGCACTACTTAATAACTTTTGCAATAACTCGAGGAAAAGACGTTAATTTGTAGAAAAAACGCAACTTCAAAAATAACCATTAAAACAGCGAAGTGAAAGCTAAAAGCGGCCATCATACCACAAAATTGCCAAAACAATATATTAACTGGTGTGTTTACTTTGCCGGCAACAAAATGATTGAATAAAGTGCACACAGTAATAAAAGTAACAACTCTAGGAACAGCTTACTTAGGTGGCATGATGTTGAAGGTACTCCTACACCTTGGAAAATTCCTGTAACGAAAGAAAACCCAATTACGAGTAATTCTGTTTAACGGCGTCCAATTTAAATTAACGACAATGTTTGAACCATTAACTACATGGGCCTGAATGTTTTCTGATTGGTGGAAGATAATAATGATAAAGGTCGACATAATGGAGGTTGAAACAGCTGAAAATAAAATGCAGCGAAATGGAATAAATAACAATATCGATGAAATGGATATTAGTGAATCGCATTCAATTAATAAATGTCAGTGATATAATAGACAGTTGTCTATTTGGTTACGCGGTGTCATCGACTGGCGTACGTACAATCAATGAAGGTTGGATGACGCACGCACGCCACACGCCGCACGCCGCGTTTATGTAACGTTCTCGTCATAACCTCCGCTGAATTATGTACAAGTCGTCGCTATCTGTCATTTGCAGTGTTACCACGAAATCGACAAAGTTCCCACTCCCAGCGAGTGTTGGGAATGTACGAATTCCAGATTTATTTGTAACTCATTGTTTTATTTCGGCGCACGTTGCCAACATCACAGCAGGAAATACGCAATAGAAAAAAAAACATCTTTTGAATATCTTATCTCCGCAGTGTCGGACCGCAGCCAGACAAAAATGGTTTAATTACAACTCCCGCTTGGACATCCCGTCGTTATCAGAAAGCCTATCTTTCTTCGAAAACCTTTCATCATTTTCGTAGCAGCTCTTTCGATATCATAATCGAACCTCAGCCTTAAATGCAATTTTAAGCTACAAAAAAGGCAACAGTATAAGTTATGCTTTTGTATTAATTTCTTGAAGGTCACGGGGTCTAAAGAGGTCGTTTACACAAAGAGGAGCTTTATAGTTACTAAGTGTTATATAAAGGGTTACTGTAACGTAAACATTAATTATGTGTAAACAATATGGCATCCTGCAGACAGGTGGCACTTGTAATTAGGAAAATTAATTCAGGAGGAGCACGCTCTTACTCGCAACTCTCCCTACATCGGTGAAGCGCCTCATTTTCTTGAAGGTCACGTGCTCATAAATCCCAGACACTCATACAGATTGTTTACTTTGGAATTCATAAAAAATGCAACGCCCTCAGTTATTAATGTAAGACAGGCAACTCGACGAGTGATGAATGGCCTTGCAGACGTGAAAAAATAACACAGTATCTAAGATATATTTTACAGTGGAAATATCTCCTCGGCTAATATTGGGAACTGGTTATTAACAAGGCAGCTGACGGTTTTCGTATGACGCTAAGTTCAGGTTAAGTGAGAGGGTCAGCGAGCGCGGTAAGCCAGCTATCTCGCGTAATACAGGGTGGCAGGGACATCGACACGCAAACTGTAACCATGAATTCGGCACATTATTCCCATAGCGTAGAAATATTTCGTCGGTTATTAAAAAAAAAAACTTCTGTTTCATAGAAAAGTGCAATACCTACGCGGTCAAAATGTATGGAACAGCAATATTTTTTTTTAATATTAAGGTATCATATCATTTAATATATATCATTAGGTAGAGTAACAGTCGTATAGTAATAGGTACCCTGGCACACGTTATTTGAAGTACTTTACCATAATCGTAAGCATTAACAATAAATATACCTAGAAATAGGCAATATGCTTGCTAATTGGTTTGTGGAATGCCGATGTAGATATATTGACAGTATTATTAATTGGTTCGTGTTATATTGTAACATTTGTCGTGAGGCACAAACAACGCGCTCGCCCGGCCGCTCTGTCAGCTCCGATGAGCTATAAACTGTGCCCACGGCTCTTATGTTCATGATCGATAGTCGTATAACATTATATTACCTCCAAAACTTGCTACTTAACTCACACAATCACACTTGGACGTCTTTTAAAGCCGTATTTCGACTGGTCATAAAACACGGGCTATCTAACAAAGCAATTGTACGAACATTAATCTTATTCCAATAAATATTTGTTTAGAGAAATCAATTTGTATTCGTGATGTTTCTCCATTTATCTATATTAAGTGAAAGGAGAATTTTCGTAGAACTCTCTGCCTTCACAAATATACATAGAGTGTTTGTTGTACACAATTAATTTTACTTCTTTACTACGCACTCAGTATAGTTATTGACTACGTCAATCTGTTTCTTTCACGTTATAACTAATGACGTACAATGAATAGGTAAAAGCCTAAAACCTTTACTCAGGCTTCGTTCGATTGCAGAATGTGATGTCAGTTTAGTGAACATTTCATAAGTTAGGTACATACTTATAATACAATGCCAGTATGACTTTGAATCATCTTATTTTCGTTTTTCTTTATTATTTTAAAATATTTAGATAATTTAAAAACGAACAGTCTTAAAATTATAATAATATGTACATAAAAAACCGGTCAAGTGCGTGTCGGGCCACGCGCAGTGTAGGGTTCCGTAGTTTTTATAACGGCCAAGTGCGGGTCGTATTCGCTGACTGATAGTTTCGTACCATGCTCTAACTACAACACAACGAAGACGACACAACTACTCGACCAATACTAACTACTCATAACTAATAGTCGACTACGATACAACTGACGCTTAGCGCCATCTATCGACATTTCTATGGAGTTGTTCGAAATTTTCGAGTCAAATACAATTGGTCGACTATTACTCGTAAACTTGTAAAGCCCACTTAAGTGTGACAGTTTTTCTTCGCTTCGTTCTATATAGGTACTACTGCCGTAACATTTGTATTTCTAACTACGACCGTTTAGTTGGTAGAGGGGGGGACACTTGACTCTAACGAAAACTGGTACTTTAAAGCTTGATAAGTCACGAACGGTTTACTTAATCAAAAAACGGTCTTTTCAAACCCCTAATATTTTTGAAAGACCTATTCAACAATATCCCACATTATGGGAAGGACGAAAAAAAAAATTATCATCCACACTTTACATGTAGGAGGAGGGAGGTACCCTAAATAATTGTTTTTTTTTTTTCAAAATTTTATTTTACCACTTTTTCGGCGTCATTAACGTGTATACTCATGCCCAATGGTTTTTGAGCTAAACCGCGGACAGACAGACAGACGGACATGGCGATATTACATATAAGGCTTTCTTGTTGACTACGGAACCCTTAAAAGGAAATGTATATAAAAAGGAAAGATACATTGGGTAACATCAAAAAATACCGCATCGTTGTCAACAAGAAAAATGCCCAAAAAGGCTGGCAGCATTGCCACGTTGTATGGCGATACTGATTCTTTGGCAAAAAAAAAGGCCATTACATCATGTTATTTTAAGTATTCAGGATGTACAATAGATACGACATCCCAACGAGTATTCGCGCGTTTGTCAAAGAATTTTGGGAAGCAGAGCGGAACTAATCCAGATACGAAACAGAATATATACAGTATTCATGCTAATCCCGGGTCATGGATAAAAACCTAATAAAGTGTACGTACGCGGAGGAAAATAACGTTACTGTAACAAAGCACCCAAGTTTGTTTGCATTAGTCGAATAAATTGTTGGATCACGTTTAAAAATTCTTTTGTCGTAAGTTACTTTGAAATCCAGAGACTTCCAATGAATAATGCAGTTTTCAACTCATAAATGTCTATAAAAACTGAGCGGTAATGAATTGGATTTTAAAATACCCACGTTAACTGTCATTAGTGAACTGAATTTTTATATTCGCTCCCGACTTGAAGATTTAAAATAAAATAAAAAACAGTAGCATAATCATTAAAGTTTCATATTCACACTGACAACATTTATGAGAACTGCATATAACATATTGTATGGAAATGAAGGCGATATCAAATAGACAACCATTGAACATATTTTGACAAGGGTTAGAAAGTATTGGGATAGTAATAGCTTACTATTGGTCCAACGATATGGGTCCCGGGTCGAAGGCTTTTTGCTGTTATCTTGAGATAAGTATGAGAAACTATGATTCTCCTATTGCATTATCTGAACATACAAAAGGGGCGACGGTTCTCGGAAAACTTAACTGCCGACTAAGCAACATTTGGCTTCCATTAAAACACTATTAATTTTCTTTTTCTACGTTATCTACGAGAGCTTGCGCTTTAAAATACCTCATATAAGCATAAAATGCTTTTCTCTCAACTTACTTAAGCACGAGTAAATGTAATAAACTATGCAGTAGATAGAATCCCGTTAATAAACTCGTATAAAATTGTTCATTGTTTTACATGTTTTTATGAATTAATTAATAACATTTCAAGTACCGTGTTCGCTGAATTGTTGCTGTCGTAATAAACACAAATAAACTGGATAATTAAATTCATCCTCTCGGTTGCACTACAGCTGCATATTACAAATTGTAATTACAACATTTTTCGCCGTGGCATGTCTGCTTGATAAAATTTAGTGATTTTCAATTATTCACATTGTATTTTTTTAATTGGATTCAATTTACCAGATAGGTATTTGGACCAACATCACTAATGAATAGGTACGTGCTCGAACAACAGTAACGTTTAAAGCTTACAGTGTACGTTAATTAAAACAAAAAGCAAAGTAATAATGCTGTTTCATTGGCAATTTTATAAATATTTGTACATAAAAATGCTGTTATTCTAAAATAAATTAAACTTTTTATGAGAAAAGGTAACAGAACTTTTTTCCCTCGTTCCTCCCCCACTCTTAACGAGAAAACGAAAGTATATTGAGGTTCAACATATCGATAACGGCATATCGATCAGAGCACTCCGTTTGATTGAATCACTAAAGTGATTAATTAGTGTTGGCAACACCAGATTAGAAGTTAGTTCATGCAATTATTTAATTGCAATTAAGTGTTGTTTTGTTCGTGGAGCCGAGTGAGCGGCGACACGTGTAGAGGCTTTGTGCCATTAACAACAATCATCTGAGGCTTCATTAGTGTTTACTAAGTTTGGGTCGTAGCTCAGGGACGAGGGAATAACATGACATTCTGTACATACTATGAATATTTGAGTAGAACCCAGAATTGGTCTTTACTTTTAGTCAATGGGTGGCCAGTCCATTCACAGTCACACGCTACACTGCTACGTAAGGCACGGTCAATTCATACGGCGCATTCAAAGGGGGATCAGCTAGGGGATTTGTACCTATGTATGTTCGTTCATACGTTGCACTAGTCCGCTTATGTCTTCTGAAATCCTAGTAAGTCAGCTGAAAAGCCACTATCTTTGACTTAGTAGGATTGCGGAAAAAATATAAGAAACACAAATTAACAATGATACTGGCCAGTGAACATTCGAAAAATTACGATAGCAATCAATTAAAAATTAATCACTACGAAGGCGATAGTCATCGGAACTACAGTGACTTTATACTTATACTACGTAACTACAAAAGTACAAGTATACTGATCATATACTGTGATGGAAATAAAAGGAAAACAAAATAAATCAGGTGCTTATCGCTCCGTGCAAGTTGTGTAGAGCTCGCGGGGAGTTGTGCTTAAGCGAGCGCGGCTATCAACCTATCAGTGCTGGCATCACGACCTAACCCGTTACGTAGACACGCGTATGTACGGTACCAAAGTACCTAGTGTTGTTTGTGTGTGTATGTGTAGGTATGTATCCTCACTTCATTGTTGAGGCAGAAGAAAATATAAACATATTAAACACAGTTCGCAATGGCGTTATGGCGAGTAAGTGGTCGTAAAAACTACCAAATTCATAACAGACGCTTTTTATGACGAAGTTTTTTGCAAGGAAGCTATAACCGTGCGGAATTGCGGATGTACTGCTGTAAATAATTTAATCCGGACATTATAAAAATTTTCCTATTTACCTATCCATAACATATTGTATAGATAGTATTGATGACCTTATTAAAATATTTTCTTCTGGAAGCGATCTCCACGGGAATAAATCATGTCTATGGGTGTGTGGGGTACCCGCGTCCCCCGCGCCTCACCCTGCCTCCACCTACGCCCCCTGGGATCGGGTAGCTATTGCTTGGAAGGCCACACAAACGGAACAGATCTATTTTTAACCTAAAACGCCTGTTTATTGAGTCTTACCATATTTAGTTTAGGTATTTTTTTATATTTCTCTTTAGTATTGGCTTACTAGTATTGTTTGAAGGCACAAGTCTGAGCCCAAGTCGTTACAGAAAGCTGAAAAATATAACTATTGGGCTGAGCTCATATTATAATGCCGCCTGTCGATATTACTTCTATTGATACGTTCTCATTCTCAATAAAATTCTGCGATAAAATATTCATTGGGAGGCTTCTCCCGGTCGATATCGAAACTGATTACCGATTCCGTTCTGAAAAGGTGTTGGAGAGCGAATATAATGAGATCACATCAGAATATAGTAAAATGTAACTTTCCCACCGACGGAAATAATTTCGTAATAATTTTTGAAGACGGTCGGTAAAAAGTACCAATTCAGTTAGCAGCCGATATCTGAAATTGAAGGAAAGATGGTGCTATCATGCTTAGTCAATGTCATCGGCCCATCCCACGTAAGAGCCAGTCTTGAACGAAATAACTTAATACCATACAATATTATGATTTCTCCCTGGATTATGAATGAGCATGGCCCTTGTACGTTTAATTTACCAATGAAATAAGAACTCTTGGAGCAGGGATCCTGCCGTTTTGCCGAAATTATTTTGCGAAAATTTCACTACCCAAACAAATTTTAGCAACCTTTTTTTATACCAATGCAAAGTTTGGAATGATTTTAGTGCGCACATTTTCATTTGGTAAAATTTTTACATGGCAGTATTATCAAGGATAATGTCATTTAGGCATTTGGCATTTAATCAAATGATTCATTACAGCAAACAATCTTTAAACAGTAAACGTTTGGTCAAATGATTTGTTATGGCAAAAATATAAAGCCAAAAATAAGATTTTTTGGGAATTATATAATTAAAAATGCGATTTTATTTTAATATAATCATTTATTTAATACAAAATATTTGTAACTAATTTCGGAGAATTCAGACTTGTGTTGCAGAATTCGATTCATTCTGTCGTTTTTATCCATATATTTTTTGTGGCGGTTCACCTAACTAGTAGTAATAGTAACCGAACTAGTTATACGAGGTTAATTAAAAAAAAAAGCTACCCGAAACTGAACTAGTTAGACAAGATTAATTATTTTTCTTAAATGCTACACCTAAAAAAAATATACTACCAGAATAGTTAATATTATTATTACCTGTTTAGAATTTGTCCCAAGTGGAAAAAACCCCTTGTAAAAAACGTCTTCAAAGTTAGAAATGGTAAATTGAAAACTGACGATACTAAATATTTGGCAAATTTTATTTTGCGTAAAATGAGTTATTCCAACTGCCAAACATTAGGTTTGCGTTACGATTATTTGTGAAGAGATTTTTTGCTAAGTAATAATTTGGCAAATGAAATTATGCGGAAAATTTTTTGGGAAGTGATAATTTGGAAATTTCTTTTTGATGAAACAAGGAAGACCTTGGAGCAACAAATATATAACTAGTAACTACTAAATATCAAACTCAAAACCCCATGAAACCGCTGGTTTCTGAAGGACACGTCGCTGAATATTATGAGATATTTCCTTCCCTACCCTTTCCCACTTCCTTCCGAGATTCTTCTAAGCATAATTTTCTAATAAATAACTTGTAAGACAATGCACGACCGCACAAATACATACATCATCTTACGTACGCCGTAATTCGGAACATGAAGTTTGTATGAACGTAGAATGTGTACGTCCACGCCAATGAATGGCTCGTTCATTGCGGAAACTATTTAAGGAATGCCGAACATGCCGCCGCTGCCGTTTGGCGACTAAACTATTTTTAATTTATACAACAGTTGGACCTGCCGTACATTGTTGGCATGGCGACATGGATAATGGATAGCGTCCCTAGTTCTGTTTGAACCCTAACGTGCTTCCTACGGCTATGTGGAAGATAGACGAGTGTGCTTAGGTACTCCAGACCTCTTCGAGTTCTGAATCGAATTTGTTTCGAGTTAGTGTCAATAATTCGTATATATAATTCGTATAGTGTATATAATTCGATCGATACAAATATGAGTCAAAATGTCGAGGGGTCATATTGGACCACGTGTAATCATGATAAAAAATGATAAGGGTTCATGGAACATTAAGAAGAAAATCTGTAGCTACGCCCAAACAATATTATCTCTAATGACATACGCAAAAACACCAATTCCCAAATCGGCCTGGGGACAGTTTCGTTCCTAACATTAAACTTTCGGGCCCACTTTCAATCCCCGGCGCTATTTTTAGAAGATTCGCCCATAACCACTAGAAAAGTTCAATGGAACGTAATATGAAGACCTTCCTCGGTAGGTCCCGCGGGATTATGTCCCATCTCCGCGAACTGGTGAGATGAATTGCGATATCTTGACAAACGACGAAACGGTGGGAGTTAAGTGTATAGTGCTAAAAATAGCGAGATCCAATTAGGTGCGGAGTCCCTCTTCGTCTCCGGTATCGCGGAGCAGTTAGTGAGCTCTCGTTAAAAATGCAATTGAGAGCCTGAACTTCGACACTCTGTGACGGTCCTTCCATCTACCTTTGTCAACATCAAACATTACAGGCGACCCTTCCGAGTGCTCGAGCAAAGATTTTGCCAATTTACGAGCATATCATAGACCCTGTTAGACGTGCAGTTATGTAACCTTTTTATTTGATGGGTAATAAAATATAATAGAGTCTGTCAAGAAAGACTATTCTTTGCTGCTTTGTTGGTATTTTTATTTCAACAGATCAGCTTTTTTATGGATTCAAATAAGAAATTAATTTAGGTACAGTCCGGCCGTCGAGAGAATGCGTTCCTGACAGCTGTCAGTGTGACAATTCTAGTAGCTTATAAAGATCAAATTCGGTAAACACGTATTTGTTTGTATGAAACTGACAGGTGTCAAGAAAGCATTCTCTCGTCGGCCGCACTGTAAGTACTTAATTGAGCTGTCGTGGGTTTAAGTCATACATGACGTACGTAAAATTATATTTTGATAAATACAATAATTTTAACGTCGGTACCATAACTATATTCGACATACAATGCTAAAAAAACTTAAATCATTATTTTCACAGGCTATTCTTACTTTATTATATTTTTTAAATATTGTCAGAGCTTGGGTCACATCATCAATTACCTCCGACGCTACTATTATTGACAAAGGCTTTATGTAATAAACACGCCTTTACATACAGAGAGCAGAGCCTGGTAAAAAGAGGCTATATTCGACTTAAATAGCTTAGGGCCGGTCCCAAACATGGGCTTTTTACTCCGCGGCTTGCGATGTCACATATTATTATGATCTCCCTTTTTCTCGGGAGTATATGAAGGGGTATAGAAACATCAAGTTAAGGTGTTATACATTTATGTTATTATGTTGATAACTGTCCTTCCCTTTTTTCTCTGGCCTTGTGCAGATTGTGTGGTTGTATAGTGAAAAGCTCAATATGGTTTCTACTTGTATAACGATATACTTGCAAACGCAAATTATTACCTATTATTTCTTATTTGAGAGTTTCGTATCGAAATGAAATTGTTTATTCTGTAAATAGGATATCGAAATCACTTTTACGTGTCATATTAAAAATTAAAATAAGCTAGATGGAGTCGACATTTGATATCTGACTAACCCTGAGAAGAAATGGCGAAACAAACTCCCCCTGAGGCTGAGGCAAAATAAACTCAGTGGGACTAAAGTCCAGACATAGTCTTGGTGAGATCATATGAGGATCATGTAGATTAGTGTCTGAAATAGTCTTTTGAGGAAAGAACCACACAGATTTGAGTGGACCTGTCCAGTCAGTGCAAGCATTTGTCAGTAATCGTGTAGCTGAACTCGGAACTCAACTCGGAGCTCAACAACTCGATGAACAATAATTCATCGAGTTGTTACCGAGTTGAGTACCGAGTTGAATACCAAAGAAAGGACATTTGGGTAGGCCGCATAAAGTACTCAAAGCGGCCAGACCATCATTAAAACTAACGGAGAAAGAAAAAAAGGTCCATGTAGACCTCTCATTCGACAAACGATTTTCACGAATCGCGTAAATTCGTTTTGATTTTCATCACTACTCTTCTTGTATGACCTTGCAGAGCAGGCATTCTTGCTACACCCGATTGCGGCACTAGACACGCGCTGTCCTACTAATGATGTTTGTTACTCTTTCACGCAAAAACTACTTCACGGATTTGGATGAAATTTGGCACACATATAGTTTACAGCCAGGATTACAAATAAAATACTTTTTATCCCGATTTTCCCACGGAATCGAAACTTATGCGGGTAAAACCGCGTGGCACAGCTAGTATGACATAAAAACAATATAATATATGAATGATATTTTTTATTTGGTTCATTTCAAATAGGGTCTTCAAGTTGGGTACTGACAACGGCATAGAGCAATAGTATGAGCTATGTTTACATACATTATTGCAATGGGACTCTAGCTTCGAGCGGCTACAACACTCCATTTTAAAATGCAATTTGCAAGCCGGCAGATACCCGTTTCCACTTCACTCTTGCAACTTGTAGGTCCGGGATGAAACCCACGTTTTATTGCATTTCCCGTACAAAGCAATACTTTTTAACAATAAAGTTAACTAAAGGCACTTGGGGACCAACAGGATCCTGTTAGTAAGATATTTAAACGTAAGCTACGTTAAAATATCTTAGTAAAAGGAGTCTGTGGGTCCCCAAGTGCCTGCTCAAAAAGACCTGTGAAAATATTAACTTTGTCTTAGTGTTTAATAATATGGTCCTTCGATTCGAAAAATTATTTTCTTTTGATTCACGTTCTTAGGATTCCAAAAGCTAAAGTTTCACCGATAGTAATACCAGCCTATCATTGTCCCACTGCACTGCAAGGCAAAGGCCTCTTCTCATACAGACAATGCACGTGTATTGGTCACCACGCTTGCTCAAGACGGGTTGGCGATTTCAGACGGTTTGCTCACGATGTTTTCCTTCACCGGTATCAGTAATGTCTAAGATAAACTCAGAAAGTACATATGAATAGAAAAAGTCACATTGGTAATTGTCTGGATTTGAACCCACAACGTCGTGCATGAGAGGTGATGCCTTAAACACTGAGCTATCACACTTCGGCAATGGGACTCATTACATTTAGTATGAAAAATGGTACATAATCAGAAACGACTGTAACTATATCCGTGTCGACAGAATACACACTTTTATTTTCTGGTGTTGGTTGAGTAACGAACCGTGTTCCATTTTAGATTTTATACAGTTTAAATACGAACTGTTGCAAATAGTTTTTGATTGAAAATGTTAGCTGTTTGTTTTTGTTTAGGAACAACTTGTGCTGGATTAATTGTTGTACGTATTGATTCAATGAAAAAACACGTTCACATGCGTATTAAATGATATGTCAGAAAGGCTTTGATCGTGCGACTTCGATACATAGGTACACAGACTTGTCAATATTTAGTTTTGTGAAAAAGATTTCTACGCGTAAGTAAACAAAACATGACTCGCAAGTTCTATATATACTAATATACCTACGCGATAGTACATACTTACTACTGCTTGCTATATAAAAGTGTAAAGTAATAAAGGTGCGTTTCAGTTTTATTCAACCGGCCTTAAATATTTTGTTCAGGAAAACATAGTGGCCTAAAAAAATTTGTTTGTATTATATAATTTTACTGTCTAACCAAAATTCTATTCCCATTTCAATGAATGGACGAAATTATCCATCTAACAAATGACTGCTTGCCACAAACACTAGATTCGGTCAATAAATATATTTGTGTATGACGTCAGAGAACCCTTCATGACGTCACAGGACAGCCGGGCGTCATGGCGCTGATTCAGCCTTCGCACAAAAAGTGAACTGTGCCAAGTCAGAGACATCGCTCAACAAAAAGTAAGAATAAAAGCTTATCTTTCGTAATCACATTGATGCTTGGGTAACTCTATGTGTACACTGTACAGTAGGAAAATATTGTACACGAACCGTTGTGGCAACAATACGCGGCTTACTTGTGCCTTTTGATTTGGATGTAGCTACCAAATTGAATTGTGTAACATAAAATTGTATCGTTCAATATCGGAAAAAATATCCTTTTTGCACCTTTCAATCAAGTTGTTTGAACTGTATCATAGGCATTACGTAATCACTAAATACATAATGGCCATTAAGTATGAAGGTATAAAGGTTTCAAGTCCACACTATAACTAGTCACAGTAGTCACAAAGCTAAAGTATTAGGAAGTTTGTAAAGTAATCAGCGGAAATACGAAGCAATCATGAGTTGGCCAAGTCTCACTTAGCTGGCTTTGGAAACACGTCTCTAGATCTATTTACTTTGTTTTTATGGTGATCTTGGTAGGGAAGTAAATAAACAAGTGTAGCAGCTGTGTGGGTAGTCTGTGTAACGTCACCGTAATAATAAAACAGCAGTCGATTTCAGTGAGACGAGAGGATATAAAATCTAAGGAAGCACGAATATCAAACAAATGAGTAGGCACCTATACTCAGAGAATGTTAGGCCCCGTACACTAGGCGTTATTCATTTCGATATTTTACGGTAAAAAAAATGTCACACGTCAACATCCCAGTGTTCATACGGTTAAAAATAAATGCAGTTTGAAACTGGCATGTGATCCCAAAATAATACAGTAAAATATCTCCGTGTCCATCCCGACGAAAATGTTATATAGTATCAGTAATCATCTTATGCAGGGTTACAAATTTCATATTATCTTACGTTAAATCATCATCTGCCTAGCCTTTTCGCAACTATTACTTTATATTTGTTTTATTTGTTTTATTTGTTGCTATCTGGTGTACATACACCAGATAGCAACACGACAAGAACACACAATACACCAGATACATACCTATCTGAAGGCCAATTCTCGTAATTTAAAACGTTCAAAATCTAGTCGCAGTCTCATCTCGGCGACAAACAAATGTCAAAAACTTGTCAAAATGGAGGGAAATTAGAAGTATTTTTTGACAGATTGAGACTGAGATCAGACTGTGAACGATCTTAAAATTACGAGAATTGCCCCTCAGGTGTATTGTTTGTCTTTTAGTCTGTGCTAAATAAATGTATTTTCTTTCTAACTATGTTGGGGTTGGCTTCCAGTCTAACCGGATGCAGCTGAATACCACTGCTTTACATGGAGCGACTGCCTATCGGACCTCCACGATACAGTTACTGGGATAACACGATAAGCCTTGGTAAAACTGGTTGTCCGACTTTCGGGCTTCTGAGTACCCGTAACAACTGTCAAACATCTACAAATGACAGCCAGGACCAACGGCTTAACGTGCTTTCCGAGGCTCAGTATGCGATGGATGGTCATCCATTTACGGACCGACATCGGCAAGCCTTGAAGATCGACCCGTGGGCTGTTATTATTTAACCATGATTTCCTCATTACCTTACGTTATACAGGGTGGAATTTTGTAATGCCACCTGAAGGGAAAGTACTCTTAATACTGTAGATAGAAGATTTTACTCAAAGAAAACATTCCTTTATTTTTTAACAGAAAGAAAACTGCATTCAAAGATTTTCGAAAATTTGCTTGCCACACCCGGGAATCGAAACGACTAAAATCTGTAAAAATTACACCCTGTACTTTTATTGCATTGATCGTTAGGATCAATTATAAGGATGAAATCTCTCTAACAAACTTGATAAATAAAATGATAGGAAAACTATAAAAACTTAAATTATTTGCACGAAATGGGCTCCATTTTCTTGGATACACAAATGTATTCTTCTAACGAATTCATTTCTAGTAACCTTTAATGACGTGTTGTGGTGGTGTTATAAATCGCATTCTGAACTTCAACTCTCAACTCGTTTACATTCGCATAAGATTTAATGTAAATTTGATTTTTCACATATCCCCCAAAAAAAAAATCTAAAGGGGTGACATCTGGTGATCTCGCAGGCCATCTGATTATAATAATAATAATAATAAATTTTGTGCCGTTTGTACCAATCCAGGTATTAAAATGGTTATTAATGTAGGCAGTAATGATTCTGCTGTTATGGGCTGGAGCACCATCTTGCTGTAGAATTATTTGGTTTCGCTCTTGCTCGGGGAAACCATTTAACTCATTTCTTAAGAGATCCAATATTTCAAGATACTTGACAGTGTTTAAATGACCATGACATGCTAATTTACAATTTTTTGTAAATAATTAAAATAATTTAAGATTTTATAGTTTTCCTATCATTTTATTTATCAAGTTTGTTAGAGAGATTTCATCCTTATAATTGATCCTAACGATCAATGCAATAAAAGTACAGGGTGTAATTTTTACAGATTTTAGTCGGTTCGATTCCCGGCTGTGGCAAGCGAATTTTTGAAAATCTTTGAATGCAGTTTTCTTTCTGTTAAAAAATAAAGGAATGTTTTCTTTGAGTAAAATTGTCTATCTACAGTATTAAGAGTACTTTCCCTTCAGGTGGCATTACAAAATTCCACCCTGTATAAGCGGTCCCATTCACTCAGCCTATCGCAGTCCACTGCTGGACATAGGCGTCTCCTGTCCTCCGCCTTCCGCATCCAATCCGTCCCAGCAACCTTCTTTAGGTCTCCCAGCTGGATGGACGGACGACCAATTACCCAACCATAATGTAATTATGCATACCTACATCCTATTATAAAATAGTAAAAATCATAAACCTAGGATTATTCTAGGTAATGACCTAGATGTCTACATGTATACATACGTCTTGTTCTGTTAAAAGTAATGTATTTTAGAAGAGTACAGACGAACTGTTTTTGTCTATAAATTGGTTAACATAAATAAACACTTACAGTATTTATACAATAAATTAGGGAAAAAAAATATTCAGTAGGCACTAGACGCTTTTAGCCGATACTAAAGGCCTATGTCTGCATTTATATCCTGTCGATCAATCCCAATTTAATTACTGGAAAAAATGCACGTGCCAACAATTGGAACCTATGAATCGTACATAACAAATTGTAGGTGCTTTAAATAATAATGTGCACCAACGGTTCTGCAATAGTTAAAAAAGCCAATAGGTTTACTGTAATAACTCCCCAGTTAATAAAACTTCTACATAAATGCATATTTAAATATATTTCAACAACACGTCCTCCGTAGTTGCAAATAATAAATAAATCCACATTCATTTACAATTCACAAATAATTAATCTTTCACATAAATTATTTGTTCGGATTGAAAACGAAATAATTAAATCTACCAGCAGAACTGAAGGATTTATCGTCAATATGCGAGCTGAACATCCTGGATAAACTGATTTTCAGTTGTACCTACCGTGAAACCGTATATAAACCGTACACATATTTTTTACGGTTCACAGAACTGCACAATAATGAATATCACTCTTTTTTTCGATTCCACGAAACCAAAACTAATAATTTTCTGTTCGAGATCTAAATTTTAGATATATTTCAAATACACTATTTCTGTGTTAAAGGTTTTGTATTTCGAGGGTTATAATTAAAAGCGGGTGGAACGCGATCATTAGCTGTGTAGGTGCCTGGCTAATAAACATATTTATTACTCAATTAATGACTAGGATAAACCTATACCCAGAGAGGTGGGCTTGTTGGAATAACCAACGACAGCCACCACGGCCTGCGTACAATGGTCCACCTGAATGGCTAGTGGTAAAGTGTGGAAACCAAACCCTCCAACATAGAACATGGCTTCCCCAGAATATTCCTATAACACTATAACCTGTATTTAAAACTAATACCCTGACTTATATCGTCTTCCGTAATTATTAGTATGTACTAAATTAACATTAATAATTACTAAACCCAACCGGCATTAATCATTGTTTACGATTATTCTACTAAGAGGACGCTCTGAATAAATTATGACAAATTTATACTATTTTCTCTGACCGTTCGGCTACTTGACAAAGTATTGTTTCTCGTTTCCATTTAATTTGCAGCCACAACTTAAGCACACTCATTGATCAGAATAACAGCTCGCCTATTGACCATTAACATCGAAGATAAATCGAGTGACCCGCCCCCACAGTGTTAATTAAATTTCAATTACCATTTACAACAGTTTCCTGCGAATAAATTCAGCAAAAAGGCAATGTTGAGTATTATGTGGCGATGAGTGTCATCAAAGGCTCGTTACACACGTCATGGAAATGTGAGAGCGTCCGGCCTCGCCGCGCTCATTAGTCGCAATGCTTACATAAACGGTCGTGTGCGCTGTACCTACTCGTACTCGTATATACGCTTGATACCCATCTGTCTGATAAAGGTCTCCACGTGGGGGCGGCAGGGTTAAAAATGGAATTTTGGGGGATTTGCGTCATTATTCGGTAATTATGACGGTACATCTGTAGATGTAACAATATGCGTCTATCGTTGCCAATTTATAAACAGATGTATTGTATATACTACTAACAATTTTGTGTTATCATTTTCTATTGTTAACTGTAACTGTCTATCGTCTAGACAGTCTCGATAAATAAGGAGCTGGGGGCTCCATGTAGAGTTTAGATGCTTAGGAACCCCAGCTCTTTGACTATTGCAGAAACCAACACATCTTAGACAAGTTTCACCCTGCCATCTCAACTTGGGATCGCGAGCCTAGTTGATGTCGGCTTACTTGCCAAAAAAGTACCATCTTTTACTTACATTTGCTAAGAGTACTCTGAATTTCATTGCGCCATAGACGGTGGCAGCTTTTAAAACAGTCCGACTGAAAATATTCTTAGATTGCCAAAAGTTTGCGCGGCGTCACACATTTTTGGCTGAAATTGGTGCTTCTCCAAATTATGAAATACTAAGTTATTATTTGTAATTTATGGAACCTTTTTATTAAGATTATGAAACAACGAAGCCTTCTTACTTAAAATATTAAATAAAGGACTAATTCTAATCGAGTCGTGATGTCAAAAGTTTAGTTTGTTATTAAAATATAGGTACCGAAAATAATAGATCAGCACCATCGGTGTTATGGACACAATATCTTCTCTTGTTTTGCTATCGTCAATGGCAATACAAGACGTTATTCTATTTCTACTCGTATTTGTTTTAGAAAAGTCATTTGTAATCAAAGTTTTTCTGGAATTCATGCAAGATTAATTAACTTTGGACGCATGTTGAATATTTCCCGTGACATTGAGACTTTATAACTTTATTTTTGTTCAACAGTAGACACAACTAGCCTATATTTAACGTTAGAAATATACCTATCTATTTTAGACTCATATCATATTTAATTTACATTTTCAACTCATAACAACGGGAAAGCAGTGAAGCGCTCGCAAAATCTTAAGGCGGGCGTCGACGAACTACAGCTCTTGAAACCCAAACTCTTAACTCCTCAAGCTTTACGTATTTCAGCGTCATTCATTCTTGCAGTAATAAACAGTCTCTTCACGTGAATTTCACTGGAATCTAGAATTAGTCCAACAGCATGCAACTATGTACTAAGTGTACGTCAAGTGACTATAATTGTGGACCTGCAGTGACGTTTGTTGGCGACGATACGACTTCGTAACTTTAACGGCAGTCGTTTGAGGGCACTTGCAGAACAGCAAATTGAATTTAACTTCGTGTACGTGTACTCTTGTCTTATTAATATTGTCGTTACACTCTCTGTGCTGTTCGCTGTGAACGTGGAATATGGTTAGGTCTATATTTTGTTTTGTGAAAGCGAATGTGCATCATCTACCGATTTTACGACTTTCAAAACTACAGTACCTATGTAAAAATAAGAAACAGTAAAAGATAAAGAATATTACAGCGATACATTTAACGCGAAACCCCGTTTCGGACTAGAGAAAACATATTGAGAGAAAATAGCGGACGAAACAGAATTTAAACTTAGTGGATGTACCCTTCAACCAGCAGAATCAATGATAAAGTTTAATCCTCGATTAAACTATCAATATGTAGGCTCAATCGTCTGAATCGAATGTCTCCCATTTCATTATATGCCGAACTCAGGTTCCGAACTATCTCTGGAGAACGGCGCGGCCCTTGTGATGTCAACGAGGCTTCACAAACTTTGTCCACATTAGCATTATGGGTACCTACGTCATAATGGCGTAGACATTAAATTACTATCGAATAAGATTCATGTATAATTTTGTTAGTAAAAGCATTGAAAGGATTTACCTTTTAAGAACCTTTTTTATTGTAGTAAGATTTGAAAAAAAAACACATAATTTTGTAGAAAAATACAAATACAACAAATTTTGTTTAGCATGATCAGCCTGTAATGCTCCCCTGCTGGGACACAGGCCTCCTCTCTTTAAGAGGGAATGGGCTGCAAACCACGCGGGCCCAGTGCGGGTTGGTGGATGTCACATGTCTTCGAATTTTTGGTTCTAAGAGGGCCGGTTTCCTCACTTTGTTTTCCTTCACCGTTTTGTGAACCGAGAACAGTGGTGATGAAATATTTTTTACAAAGTAAAGCGCCTGTCTGGGTTCGAACCCGCGACCTACAGCTCTTAAGTCGCGGCCGTTACCACTGGGCCACCACTGCCTCTTGAGTTTTGTTTAGAACTTGTTAAATCGTATCATAGCATTCAAGCTGTTAAACTAAAAGCCAATTAACTATTACCATTATGTAAATACATCAGTATTGACTTCCGATATCATACCGAAAACACGTCCTTCATTAGTCAATGCGGTAAACCTTTCATCCCTAGTAAACAATATAACATCGATACACCTGTACAACTAGATAAACACCTGCGTCACGCTCCCATGTACCACTATTTAACGTAACGCTACAATATTGACGCTAACACGCAGACTTTACTACTCATTATTACGACAAACACGCTTATCGCTCCTAATTAATTTTCCGCTTGTTAAACCAAGATTAGGATCATTCGAGTTTTAATAAAAAGGATATACGACTAAGCTATATTACGAGTATATCTACGAGTTGCAAGTGTCCTAATTTGTTATGATGGAGCAAAAACAAATTACGTCACGAAATTTAACTATAGGAATAAAAAAATCCGAAAGAAAGTTCTGAATTAAATTGCATGCACCGGCATCGCTTTAAAGTTGTGCAAATACTCTTTTTTTTTATAAAACACAGGTTTATAGTAAAATGTTAAACAGTGAATGCTGTAGCACGAGTACCAAGAACAGGCAAATATCATTGTAGTAAGTGAAAAATGTAAACTATCTGTGTGAAACATTCCATTTTATAACATAAAGTATGAACATCGCACTCGCTGACACGCTACAATGGATACAAGTTAGCTATACAGGGTACGCGTGTGTTTGTGTGTGTGTGAGCTCGCTTCGTGACAACAAGCGAACATCGAGTAAAGCTCCTCACAATCGACGGAGATACCACGTAACCCCTTCCCCACTGAATAGTGTCAACTTATGCCATACAATATATCACACAAACCGTCCTAGAACTTCATTTGAATACACATATTTTATGTTTGCTTTACCCACTTTCCGTAAAAGAATAATAAACTCGTATCAGACACTATAAATATCTTAGTATGGAGTTTCGAAAGGTTGAATCAAGTTTATGTTTTCAACCAGCCTTCACGACCTCCAAACAAACTTTAAAAAGCCCACGAAACTAATTGTGTATTTACTATTCATGTAGGTCATTCTATTTCAATTTCACGTGATTAAAATCAATTACAACGTGAACAGCGAATTCGTTAGCGTTTTGTTATTGCGAAGTCGATGGAGTGTAAACAAATATGTAAATTAGTAAAAGATGAATCGGGGAGCACAATTGTTTCGGCGGATTCCTTTGTTAACATTCAATAGATGTCTGAAACACAGCTGTAATTGTGTGACGCTGTCGGCACTCCAGCGGCACTCCATGCCGATTGTGTCGCAAGTTACGTTTTAAGTGGATCTGAATGCTAAACAGTGAGGTTCGTTTACCTCAGCGGTTTGCATAGATTATTCTTGTATAAAATGGTATTGCTGCACACGCCACCGGAAACCCGATAACGGAGGCAGTGACGTATGAACATGAACTAGTGGAGCGAAGTACAGCCCGGCGCAGTGCATCGTGTACCGGTATCGTGCACCGGCGCCGGCACACGGCACCGGCCACCCTCTGGCGAGGGCTTGGCGCTGCAGCACGCCACACACACGCCACCGCCGCACCGCCTAGTTAAACCATCTGACACGCGATTCAACACCCACACTTTACATAAAACACTCGTAAATAAACTACATAAAACTTTTTTATCTGACTCACACCTACTTCCAAATGGTAATGTAGAAAATGCGGTCGTCGTGATTTTCATACAAATGGTAGAAACAGCCAAACACAATGCAATATTGAGATGTTACGTAAGAACTAAGTTTTTTACCTACCGGGGAAAGAAGAATCGAGTCCCACAGTTATACGAGTAAAGAAAAAATCGATAAAAATATCTACGTCTAAGTACCGCTCGGTCACGCGCGCCCGCCGCCGGGAAAATGATTGAAAGCTATTTGAACTGCACTGATAGAATATATTACATCTCTATTATCGTATCAAAATATCTTCATTTTAAATATTATGTTTCGAAATAAATTCACTTGTGTGTAGCATGAATAAAGTACCTATAACAGACAAAACAGCCATTACAGCTTATTACCGCTACAGTTTATTTAATATAACACGGTCCAAAAAAATCGAGTGTAAGATTTGATTTATTTTAATACACTTTATGTTTTTTGCCTCTTTGATTTCACAATACGAATTATGCGCTTCGTGAAAACTATATTTATGTACATTACTTGCCATACTTAACTACGAAAACCGTGCATTGTATTAAACTTGTCAAAATTAGTAAATGCCTTTATTGCTACATAGTTAGGCACTTCGAAGATATTAACCACGCGTCTTAGCAGCTCCTCGTAGCGGTACCTCGTAGCGACGTAGCGCGCTCGTAGCGTGCACCCACGAATCGCGGAACTCGGCTATATTTAGAGCTACGAATGATTTGCAGTTAAATGCCTTCGCATGTTTATTTCTTGAGAAAAAATGCTTCGACTGCCATTAGCAGTACTTATAAATGCTATTTACGAGTTCCTAAGATTACGAGCGTTACTTCATGAACAATAATAGGTTACATAAATAAACCTTTTTATAACATCGTCTTAACGAAACTATAAAATATTCAGCTTTAACTAAGAACAAGTTCTTAGCTAGTTGGACAGCCTTTACGACCTCTCAACCGTGTCTAATTAAAAGATCTTTAAAAGATGGGTTGATACCAGCATCACAAAGTGAGTACAGTACAGTGAGAAACTGAGAATACTTCATACTCTGTAAGGCTGCCATTTCGTAGGTAGCGAGAGTAATAATTTTGCGAAATCCCAGTATTTCGCCGCATCAAAGTGTCGTGCGACTGTCGACAGCTGACTTGTGTACAAATCTAGTTGAAAGCACGTCTTATTGCTTGAACAACTTTTCCAAGCACCAAGATTGAATAAAGCCAGGTCGAAGATGAATCAGTTTAAGTAAATTGGAACAGCAACAGTCATGAACAAAGTGTAAACATAGAATTCCTATTGATAGTACCTATGTCTTATAATAATACAAAACTTAAACGTACAATTTGGGATCCTAATGATGCTACGTCATTATGAGTTATTATCATTTGTATAATAACAATGAGAGCCCACCGCAGTTAATCCTTTCCTTTCCATATTCATGTGTAAATACTATTCAGTCCTTCAACCAGTACAGCGTATACTATTACACAAATTATACACATTTACATGCCTAGGTAGGCATGAAAATGTGTATAATTTGTGTTGTGGAAGTAGATAAATAAATGTCATAAGCGCTTACCGAGGCGTGGCGTAACATAGGTATGCGAGCATCACCGGACCTTTTCGGTAAAAAGCAATCTCACCGATAGAGGGGCACCGTGTCTTATCGACATCGTAACCCGCTCTCGACCTGAGTTTGGGGTAAACGACGCACCTCTAATAAGTGCACGCAATTACTGGATCCATAGAATTCCTCCATAGGTAGAAGAAGATACCATCAGTATTGTCAGTAATGATAAACCTACGTGCCACCGAGAAATCGATCAACAATGTTTTACGAATTTCGAAGAATATGTAAATTGGAATCGAAATAGAAATGTAGGTTGTTTTGTATGCAAGACTTTCAATGCCTTCAAATCGGTTTCCGTCGTTCCAAATAAATTTGTCAAATGCAACCATTGACCTATATTGTTGTGCTGACTTTCGAGACACATTCAAATACTTGCAACATTACCGATTTAATGTGCTCGACTTGTTTTAGTTCCCAATATAATGGAACTAGTAACTACATCTTACAATTCAATACATAAAATCACGCCTGTAATTCCCGTAGGTGTAGGCAGAGGTGTAGCTATAGTAACACTCACATTTTACCAGTTGCTTAAGTCCCATGTATGTAATGTGGGCGAGTATTGCCACCAACCGGACACAAATCCAGACACCGGTCTGTTACTGAGAAATTCCTAATAGAAAAATCCAATAACACTTCACCTGGGAATCGAACTCGGGACCTCATGCTCAGCAGTAGCACTTGCAACCTCCGGACCAACGGGGCAGGCTATACAGGGTGACAGGGATATCGACGCGCTACCTGTTACCAGGGACTGAATACATGATTCTGAACCCCTCTGCATTGAATCTTTTCGTCAACTCAACTCAACTTCCATACATTTTGATCACGTAGTATTTTTCCTTGCCACCCTGTATTAGTTCTCGATATAATAGAAATAGTAAATACATCGTACAATTCTTTAATCCCCGTAAAAAGGGTCCGAGTATCTATTAACTAGAGTTCGATGCTCGATACCTATTATCAGTCCATAGAGCGCTAATACCAGATAATCCGGTACGTCGGCACGTAGGTATCTAGGCGACGTAGACGTAAGCTAAGGAAGCAATACTCGGCTAATCCCTGACACGCTGATGGAAAAACCCGTAAGTCCGTCTAATGAATCGATCGCCCAGTAACAGGAAACTCCTACAGAATATCGTACTTTAACGATCTTCTCAACGAAGTTTATTAATCTACTTATTATTAGCCAGCAGGCGCGGAGGCCGTTTTGCCTTAATTTACCAAGAATTGTGTATTTTGCTTACGTTCTTGGTGTGACATAATAAAATTGAGATCGCAAATAGGGTGCCGAAGTAATGAAATGTTGTTTAGAAACAGTTTGTGCGCATAATCTTTTTGCGAGTTCCGTTTAGTAAGAAATTAACAAACGTCGGTACCTTTTCACCAAAAGTCGTTTATTTTTCTTTTTGCTATTAAAGAAGTTAAGGTATGCTAAGAGAATTAAAATCAGTTTCTAAGATAATATTGTAAGGACGAAGCCCCGAATGTCTGTAGTCGCCAACAAAGGAACGTTACAGCATAGCGTCTATTCCCAAACTATTGATCTGAAGAGGCCGCCACGACACGCATCAGCTGACGTCTGGAACACTACTACCACAGCACCAAACAATCAACACCAACTGTCGTTACACAATCCATTGCGTTATTTTTAGAACTAACTTACTAAGCCTGCCGCTAAAAACCTCAATGGAAAGGTATTTCGTAATGGAGCGATAGTGACGTAGGTTTATTTGGAGCGGAGTTTCATTGATGGGAGGGTCATTTGCATGGAAGCGTTGTGTGTAATGTGAAAATAGTTGGCATTAGGGTGCGGTACCTTTCAGTTGGGTGAGTCGGAGCCGGCGCAAGATAATGAGCTCCATTGTGGCGAGCTGCGGGTCCGGTGAGGACAGCTGCTGTCTGGAAAAACGAACAGAAAGACAATTTACCAACTAGTCATGCAGACAAATAGAACGAAATTGTAGGAGAATAGATGGTATGCACGTCAAAACATTTTATATTCGGGATCTGATATTATGAAACACGTTTGGGCTTGAGTTTTACATACATCTACTGCAACAAAAATAGATGTTGATTAGGTATATAAGATTGATAAACTCCGATACTGTTTATAGGTATTTTTTCGACCTCGACTCGATCAGAGGCATCGAACATCTTAAAAATATTTGTTATACATATATTAGCCAAACACAAACGGTGACTGCGAACGCACAGTGCTCGTCTAAGTTAATGAATAATTTGAGAGGAGGATAGTGCCCTCCCCCCCCCCCCCACTCTCTCGGGACTCACTCACTGGTTACACTCAGAACTTGCTCCTCCTATTTGTTCTACTCCTACAACACAAATATCGAGTTGCGATGTAATGTTTATATAAATACTGTCTTAATTGTTCTGTGATGTCAACCGTGACAGACGAGCTTGAGATCTAAGGGGCAATTCTCGTAATTTTAAGAACGTTCACAGTCTGATCTCAGTCTCAATCTGTCAATAATATGTCTAATATCCCTACATTTTCACAAGTTTTTGACATTTGTTTGTCGCCGAGATGAGACTGCGACTAGATTTTGAACGTTTTAAATTACGGGAATGCAGGCCCTGATCTGTCTCAATCTGTCAAAAATCCTACAACTATAATTTCTCTACATTTTTGACAAGTTTTTGACATTGATAGTCGCTGAAATGAGATTGCGACTACATTTTGAACGTTTTTAATTACGGGAATTGGGCTTCTGGAGTGGCGCAAGATAAGTCTGCGCGCGACGTTTGACTTCAGGATTATATCCCTGCCAGCCCTTTTAATTACTTTCGGCGTAATTATAGCAATTATTTACTTTGGAAAACATGGAACACGGCACACTCTCTTGCCACCTGAAATAAACGCCCAGATAACGGCAAACTATTATTTCCGATTTCGGCCGCGCGCAGACTTATTTTGCACGCACTCATATCAGCACAGAAAAATAAATAAATTATTCTTCATATAGAATGCATTGCGTTCAAAATTGCGCTACAGTCCGTTCATAGTTATTTTACCTGTGATTTTGCGTCACTGTCCAAATCACAGTGATCTTTACTCTCATTCTAATAAGTTTGTTGTTGGCTTGCTGCCACTGACAAGTCTGTCAAAATCACAGCGATCTTTATTCTCGTCACATTAAAGGTTGCTGTCAAGTTGCCACTGTCAGAGGTAAAATATCTGTGACCGGACTGTACCTAGGCATGCCAAAAATTTCGGGCTTATGATACGCCGAATTTCACATCTCTACGAAATATTGTTTCTTATTCTATGGTATCATTTTCAGGTCTACCAAAGCATTTTTTCCAATAACCAAATTCTAAGATGCTAACTGGATTTCGGGAGTTCAAAATGTGCGTGGTGAGGTTACAAAGTAACAATGACGAATTTTTTGATGCCCAATGAGCTCCTGCCTTTTTCTATATTTTTTCGTATTATATACTTGTATGTAATTGTATATAGTATATATTAGTGTTAGTTCGATAAAATGTAAATAAAATTGTATAATAAAAAACAATGGTGATTATATTACCATCGTTAACATCCTAAATCCACACTACGTAAGTTTGGGTCCCGGAGTTGCTGAATAGATTTCTTGTGACAACTTAAAATGGTTACGAAACACGCAAAAAGCCATCGTATTAAGGTGAGGTTTTCCGGGCCTGTAGGTCTTTAAAATGCTACCTCCGCACCTCCACCAAATGCAGCGCGTCGAATGGTTTCAAACGAAAAATGGTATTGAAATCGACCCTGTTTCGGATTTTTTTTTCAGCGACCAAATTACAATTTCTTGTGTATAGATACATATATTTTTTTATAGGACCTAGATTCACTGATTTGACCATTTAAAACTGATTCTGAAAAAGGCAAATCCTGATACCCCCCGTAAGTCAAAGCTTTTACCACTATGACTGAAATTCCAATAGTAATATCTTTACCGACTCAAAAGTCATAAAATGACGACACGCGCGCCGCTCCAGATAGATTTACTGGAGCGACCCATAAACCAAGGTACCTACTCAAAATCGTGCGATCGGGATTTCATCTATGTTAGAAAATGTATCAATTTAAAAAGGTACTTTTTATGTGAAAAGGAAACGGTACTTATATATAAATTATATATAAAAATAAATCCACGATCACCTTGGTTAATAATTAACTAATAATTATAGAGGATCGTTAAATATTATCGAATATTCATACATGGTAATAAATTAATATGAATGTCGATGGCTATAAAAGTAGAGGAAGACCAAAGTAACGATGGATGGACTGTGTGAATGATGATATGGTTAGAAAGGGGGTGACTGTCGAGATGACGACTAATAGAGAGAGAGAGAGACCTCAAATAAATTGGGATAAGGGCAGCAGAATGATGAAGATGATGATATGGTAACAATTAAATATAATAGCTTGAAACAGTCGTCTTTTTATTTGACGAATTATCATTAGGACGTAGACTATCCCGTAGATCTAATTGATTTCGTGTATACTGAATAGGTACTAAGGAACTTCAATTCCTACTTATACAGCATGTATTAGAAGTTGTGGTCATTTTTTATTTATTAATTTGAAATAAATCTACCGTCCCATACAAAACTTCAATACCTACTCGACCCAAACGTTTGGGACGGCTTCGACGACGGTTCGATGGTGTGTACCACACCCTCAAAAATGACCACACCTACTGATACATGCTGCTATATCGGATTAATCATGGTAATCTCGGAGTTAATGGTAATCGTATTCAGAATCTGCTGCGGCAGTCAAACTTCATGATTACACTAATGGGATTGTTACCAATTGCTGTGATTACGCACATCAACGGCAAATACTCCAAGGATTGTCTGATTAAAGTAATTAGACAGGTCGTTGTTCCTTGATACTAACCAACTGCCTACATGCACGTGGATAATTACGTAATACAAAGATTCTGTTACTTATTTAGTCAACATTAACTCATCAAGGGCTGCAGGTAAGTGACGGGTGACTTAACTAAACACCCTTTCATTAAACTATTTGTACACAGGTAGAAGTTTATGTTTGTAATTACAGGTGGCGGCTCACGGGGCTCGGGTCCCAGTCACACGCAATATAGCCGCTTGGTCTCACGGAGTAATGGGTAAATGGAATGCGAATAAGGGGACTGTAAGGTACGGGAAAAGAAATGTCTGTCATTGGACATTTGTCGCGAACTCGTATCGAATTAAAATAAAAAAAACATATAAGTATTGTTTGGAAAAACTGACTACATGTTTGAGTAAATCAATGATTTGTAAGCTGCATATTTTATAGCATTTGTAGATTAGCAACTCATTCAGGGGAGACTAATGACTTGTATTTGCGTAGGTAACAATCACGTTCACTCGAATCAATACTCCATTTACAGCCCACTCTATGCTTTGCCTTACCGCCCACAAAATACATTTTACGACGAAACCGGAGCCACCCTCGTAAATTTTACAACGATACCTTGGTCCCAATAAAACTTTCTTGACACTTTCTTTTCAACTTTATGTCGGTGTGAATTATGCAGATTTATTGGCTCGCATTAGTATGCACCGACTTATTTACGTAAGGACAGATCTTATCGCGGTGTTTGTAAATGAAGGGCACTATACACATTTTATAGGTACACCTAGTAGTTATAATTATATATGTGTTAATAGTTTTCGTGTGCCACATTTTATTGTTTACAGTACTAAGTGTTGACGTTTTTTTTTTATAACGGTAATACGTTTCACTGACCGACATTGTTATTTTTAAATTACTCATGCTAGATTCTTAATGACATACCAACTATGGTTTTTACAAAGTTTGGCATTTTCACCAATAATAAAGCTTCATAGTTTTACAAAGTGGACCCCACGATATTCTAATGAAGCGCATAGTTTAAACCGATTAAGGCCACAGCGTAAGGGTAGACCGCGAAATTAAACTTTTCTAACGTTTTTTACAATTTGCAGGTCAGTATCAGGTTGTATGTTGATATAAGATAAGATCTAATAAGATTTCCGGCCGTAACAAATATATACCTACTTAGTTATAGAATTATAATCACAAAAGTCATGATACATATATCTGTCAGTTCATATTGAATGACTATTTCATGAAATCATGACATTAGACGCCAATTCTAACTTAGGGAGTTGTATTGCTGATTCTAGTGGTTATAATTCTATAAATACATATTTGTTACGGTCGCGAATCATATTTTTATTAACATACAACCTGACACTGACTTGCAAAATTGCAAAACCTTAAGAATTTCGCGGGCGACCTCAGCGCATCCCCTTTAAATGTATCAGCTACAAAACCTTTTCAATGAACCAGTCAAGCAAATATTTTTTTTCCGATCGGTAAGGAAAACGATTTGTTACTGAACTAAGAAGTGGGCAATACCTAATCAGTTAAAAGTTTCGCTCCCTTTCTTTGTTATTGTTGCGACCCCACCGAGGCTCGGTGTAATATCGATAATATGTCACCTCTGCTTCTTTTCTCAGAAGAAAAACATTGTTCAAATACTTAATAATTTACAAAGGAACGGTAAGGAACAGTATGTAAGCAACTTCAATGTGAAACACTCAAAAGAGACGTGAACAAAAATTGTTGGAGTCAGAGCGAGCTGCGAGCGCGTGCAGCGAGGACTTTACTAGCCTGACCTTATTACTTTATTAACTTTTATGACAACGCTCCCAATTGTTTCTATCTGGCACACAACTAAACTCACTAACCAACTATCAGCTTTATACTGATGCGGGGTTCGATTTATATGCTTTTTCTGTCGACATGGTTTCTGATTCAAATCACAGAAACTTCAAATATCTACATTATCATCTATGTAGGTACGCTATAAGGAAGTCTGTTTCATTGGATAGATACGGGTCTGTTCATATTTCCTTGCTACACGAAGTAATAAAAAAAAGAAAAATATTAGCGAGCTGCCTTGACCGGAAGTGAGGTTTCGCCTTTTCCGCTACTCAGTCCACGCAACATGGCGGAGCTTCCGGTGCTAAAAATCAAGTCGCCGTAAATGTGGCTGTCCCCGAGAAATTACAATTTGTTACACAGGAAATCTTATATACGTAGTACTTGTTGTGGCTGTTACGAGTATTATCGCTCAAGACAAGTTAGAGGTACCTACTTCGTGAATGCAGAGGTTGTTTTTTTGATAATCGACAAAATACAGATATGCAACAGAATTCCCTTTTATAAATAATGTGGTTGTAACTATCATGTCACGCAACGACGTCGAGCGTCGACGAGACAATTTTGAGAAATATCTTTTGCATCGGTCGTCAAATAATCGAAAGAGATCATTGTTCATAATTATCATCATATATTTATATCCCAGATCATAAAATCCAATTTGTTAGTAATTACATAACAACTTAAACACTAGTGTTAGTTAGTACATCCATTTCGTTAGTGCATTGCATCAACCATCGCTTCACAGACAAATTGACGATCGCAGTATGTTATGAACACAGAATGTTATCGTATATCCTCATGACCTCATCCCTCAGCCCCCTTTTACGACACCCACGAATGAAGTGTGACCTACAATTTCGGCATGAACTAATTTCACCCAACATCTATAAATCAATCCAATATATTTTGAGTTTTGCCCTTTTTTATTCAGTTGACATTATGACTACTGCTTTAGATTACGTGTTATGTAAAAATGCTAGCTTTCCGGTTGTAATAAATCATTATTATCCATTGACAGAATATGAAATGAGGAACGTTGCAAGCTCGCCACGTCGAAGCGAATGCGGAGTCAGCAAGAACTTTATTTTATTAGACAACAATATAAAATATAAAATGATAAATAACATTATTCAGTACTTACACAATTTTGGAAAACAAAATAAATCGGATAAAATTATATATTGGGGCTTGATAATGGTTTCACACAAAGAATCATTGATAGAGTGGAATTGATCCCACAAAGAAACGACGTAGCACAGTGTGAGCTACGCCGTAGCGAGGCGCGTAGCAACGTGAGCCGCGTAGCAAGACGCGTAGCCTAACGAAATGAGGGTTGTTATATTCTGTAACTTATCTAAATTGCGTGAGTATTGTTTGTATAGTGGTTATATTGCAACTGCAAATTAGAGCTTGCAAAGATATAGCCATAAATAAACTACCGCTATATTGTCGAAGCCACCTTTACATTTCTGTATTTAGCCCTTTTCTTGGTCCCGAAAACATCAGTGAAGTTCCAGTCCCTGCGTTGTAGTTTTATATTGAAAAAAACTCAGTTCCGACATCGACATAGACGCCATCAAACCATTATGTAAAGAGCGAGGCAATAAAAAAGTAACACCTCGTGAGTGACGGCGCCGGCAAACCTCGTTCGGAATAAAAGTATCTGCCTGCAGCCGACTTTACATTCATCGCCACATTTTCTAATCCAGCCGCTTGCAGCCGTTGACAGCGCTTTTTCATTCTGACGTTTGAAATGAACTATTTCGCAGTATTTCGCCTTTCGGTCTTATTGTATTTTGCTGCAATCTACGAAGCGTCGTCATAAAACTGTCATCATTCAATATTTTTACGAGTTGTAGTATGTTTTATTGGGATGCTGCTGAGAAACTTAAGATATAAAGCGCGTAAAGGGTTGACGTCACTAGGAGTATTATCACGTTCTTTTTCTTATAGAGAATTGCTGAATTTGAGTAAGAGTTCAAACAATTCGAGCTATAATAAGGTGGGTACTTATAAGTACATCACACAAATATCTGAAAATATATATACTAGTGTTCGATCGAAGGTTCGGTTTCGGTTTCGGTCGTAGTTTCGGTTTCGGCCGAATAGTGGCCGAAACCTTGGCCCGACCGAAACAGGCGTATGGCTTTTGTGAGCTGTTGCTTTTCATAGAATACGAACGATTGACAGAGAGCGTATTCTTAGTTAATGATTTCCGTGTTCACCCTTTTGCACAAAACTCAAAAAAATTGTGTTTACTGAAATAGAAGTCATTTCGGCTTTTAACAAACATGCTGCTTTAAGTATCAGTGGGTAGGGATTTATTCGCTTTCTGAAAGAATAATACAAGTTCTAAGGGCAACAGCAGATGTGCTAGTGACTGTGGGTTCGGTCACAATAGCAAAATAATCAGCGATTACTTCGACACGCCATCACGTTTCGGCGACTCGTTCTGTTTGAGTACGGTTTAAAATTGCGTTTTCTAACGTAGTGTTTGACGAAGAGATAAAGCATTGTCGCTAGGTATATAGAGCTTCTGAAAAGCAATTAAATCACTGACTACTAATGCTTAAACAACTGCAATTTATGTGGTGTTAATAATTGAATCGAGTATCTGGCAACGCACACACTACACAAACAAATGGCTAATCGTAGAAGCTAACAGTAGCATATCCGCTAAAGCCTTAAGTTAGGAATCATTTTTCAGTCGTGATTTTGCAGTTGAGACAGTTTTTCACACAAAAACAGGCAAAAGTATTTTTTTCTTTTGGATAAAAGAAATCAGATAATTTTTAAATCTGTGAAAAAAATAATAGTGTGTGTGATTTACAAATAATTTGATTAAGGGCTAATCAAATTATACTTAATTACCTTTTTATTATCTTCTTAAATGTCGGTTTCGGCCAAACCTAGAAGAGGAGCCGAAGATTTGGTTACGGTTTCGGTTTCGGCCGAAAATCGTGTTTCGGGCGAATACTAAATATACTATAGGCAACCAAATACCTAGTAACCCCGGAAGAATTGAAGAGGTATAATCGCTTATAGTTAAATAATAAATTATTTACATTTAAGTGTATATCGTTAGTTAAAATAAACTTTTAATTTAGAATGTTCGTATTTATCTATCAGCTACACACGTTTGATCCAAAGCAATGATTTCTGATGTGTCCTTAATGTACGAATGTCGTGACTGACAATATTATCTATATTCATCCGTATTCCACAAATTAATGAATTTATAAATCATATTTGAATACAGGTTCACATCGATACTATCGTCATGAAGTGTAGAAACACATTACTGCAGAATATTTTGCAGTAGAGTGATATTTTCACAAAATACTTTCGAATAATGACACACTGACTAACTACACATTTGATAAAGTGGCTTTTAATTCAACAAGTAATTACTGTCGATACTTTCGATAGTAGTCGTTGACACGCTACTCCGGTACGCATGACAATTTCCGATAAACAGTCAAATAGCCAACAATTATACATCATACAAACAACACTCGTGAATGGACTATGTTTTCTCTTACATAAAATATAATTCCAACACAGACACTCATTATTCACAGTACAAAACTAATTTCTTAAGTGTCACTACGAAGTCTGACGTGAGATCGAAAAAATGAAATAAAATAACAGAAGCGAAACCCGCCATTTGTCATACAACTGACTCCACGTCGTTCTACGCTTGCGCATTACTACTTCAACTACTTTTGCAGGAAATGTGATTCTTTTGCTATCTTTATTAGATTTTAATGGCGACATAATATTTATTTTAGTTAAGTAATACAGATTGCGCGCAATCCCAATAAATATTTCCGTCTTTAGAACAAACTGCAGACTGAAACAGCGAATCGTGGAAAGTTATACTGTGTTTATTGTGTTGTTGACACAGATGATACGGTGTTATTATTGCTGTTATGTTATAAGGCAAACTTCGTTCTTATGAATGTAAAATGTAATTTTGCCAACATCTGTGCCTACCATAATATAATCTATGCCATTTTCAGTCCACGCTTGCACCTGTGTCCTTAGCTGCGGAAATGCGAATAGAGTTTACGCTGCACCATGTCTGCATTTAAATAGAGTAAAATGAAAGAAACATGAGCAAAAAACAACGAAAAGGCGGAGGACAAGTCTAGACGCGAACCGCCAGCTCATGCCTATACATTTACACAGTAACTTCTAGAATGGTATGCGGAGACTCTTAAACAGATTATCTCTGCAATTTGAAGGCATATACGGTGAATACATTAAAAAAAGAAGGCGCGCGTCTTGTTGGCAGAGAGAGCGAGGGAACAGTGAATGAGCGAAGTAGTTAATCAACATAAAACGCAAGGAGAGCTCGTAAACCCTTTTTGTAAGGGCGCGTGAAACGTTAGTTAAAAAGTGTAAACGTCATCAGTGAGCTGGTGGAGGCTACTACAGCGTCCAAGTGAGCCATTGAGCTGGCGCCGCCGCTGAGCCAAGAATTAAAAATACTATTCCACCGTGCCCGGAGCCCCGGACCTAGAGGCCGCCTGCGTAACAAGACGGTTTCACGCTTCACTATAATTGTTATTTTTTTCTTTACATGCCTTTTTACTGCCCATTTTCTCAGCGTTTATTTTCTGCTCACTAAAACTCACATCGAGCACTTTACTACGAAGGAATAAATACCAAGTATTACTGTTACACTACCTGCTAGATTTTATTACTGTTTCATTTCGCTTAAAAGATCTTATGCGCTCTTCACCAAGCGTAAGGGCGGATCCATATTCAAAAAATTACTGGCTGTTGGCAGAACAATGCCATCGGTTGACCTTCTAAGGATCTTGAGTACCCATTTTATCGGAGCAGGTAAAAGCTCTATTACAACGTTCAAGTCCTCTACATAAATGTACAAAGTACAACCAAGACGCTTGGTTCAATAAGATTGTAATGAATCTTTTGTTTCCACAAAAAGCGTCGGTTGCGAAGTGAGCCGTTGTCATTGATTTACTGAGGTGGACCGCTTACTTCCGGGTGCAAGCTGGCCGCGGCTAGATTGATAGCACGTAAAGCGTTGCGGCAGTTTTTCATTGTCAAGCTGTTGTGATTGATCGTCACAAGAACCAAAACGTGGACTGCGCTTTATGCCATATTCCACAACGTGGTTATGGTTTGAATTATGTTGTTCATCATTAACCTGGTTATTTTCTTACTATATTTCCCAGCTTTTGTTTTATTAAATACAGCTTAAGCTTTCACACAGAGCATAGTCAAAAACGAAATTATAAGAATAACGATATCTTTTAGAGCGATTTTCCGCGTTTCTGACAACCAGTAACAATTCCCTTATCGAGTATTTAAGGATTTGATAACACCGACAAGCACTTATTGCTTTTTATACATGTTTTTAAGCGATCAAATGCGTCATAAAGCTGGGTGAGATAAAACAGTCAGATCATTAAATTGGAACTTCGTGGTCGAGGTTTCAATATAAATAATTGACTTTTCGACTCAATTATTTCGGCAATTGTAAAGTGCTAAGAAAACCTTAATTGGAGAAAATGAAACTGAGGTGTCTTTAATTTTAGCAGTCTCTATCACCTTGATTAATTAAACCACGATCTGCTGTGTAGGTTCTTCCTTGCAGTTTTAGCACAAGGGTGCTTTATCTTAATGTGGTATTATTATTAAATGTTTATTCAAATATGTAACGTTGCTAACTACGTCATTATGATACAATTGAGACACTCGAAGTCAACTGATATCATATCTATTCGTTTTCTAACAAGTAAATCTCAATTTATGAGGTTTTGTTATGAGCTCAACTGTCACTAATGAGACACAAATACTTTTTATATTGTTACCGAACTTGCTTAACTTGCGAAGCCTGCCTAACAGACGAGGGGTAAAACTTACCAACAAATTCCAACCAAATATACCTGAAGAGTTGCCGCAAGGAAAACAAGCAACATGATCCTAACTACCGAACAATATGTAGTACCTACGTCTATAACGAGGAGTAGTGTACCGCACCGGAACAATCCCACGTATTTCTTTAGTAAATTGACTTCCTGAAAAGCGAGGATATTAATTTGTTAAGTGATAATTCTACTTAATGCCCCAAGCCACGTTCCCATCCCATAAAAGCAAACATTTAGTAGGAAGGCGCAGGCGCGTGCGAAAACAGATAGCACGTTTAAAATTATATCGTAGAACTGAGTCCATTTTCGTAATTTGTGCTAATTATGGCCTGCAATGAAATACGAAAGTGGCGGCCGAGTGATTAAGTTTCTATCCAGGCAGAATCAGAAACCGGTGTGCGGGATTTCTGAATCATGTCACATTATAGTGATGTTCGACTAATGTTTGTTCCAAAACTATCTGATGAAAATGTAAATAAACCCTGTTTAGGTTAAAGTCTTACGTCATCACTTACAAAAGGGAATTAGTAAAGCATTCATCTGTATTTATAAGAATTCAACACTTTTTCCAACAATGATTGTTTGAATAACATGCTTAAATTGTAACTGAAAAAATCATCGACTAAAATTGAGGGTTAAAAATTAACCTCAACTGTCAAAAGAAAAACATCATTAAGATGATTTAAAATTAGAATTTTGGATTTCAGTATTTAAATAATCAATTCAAAGCACTCAATTTGTAAGTGGCACTACAAATTGGCGTCCAGATATATTTTCTGATCTATTTGTTTACATTTTCAGGACATAGTTTTGGAACAGAAGACCATGCACTATATCCATTAATACTAACCTAAATAGACCACAGTGATAGTAATATTGCCTGTCAAAGAAATGTGGTATTTTGGTTCTATTTGATTAGCAATATATATAGAAATAATTTTAGGTGCAACTAAATATCCCCAGTTTTGTAAATACTCGTAAGTACCTACATACAAACAATACACGAGCATTGTATAATGTTTGCGGTTTCCCAATATGAATCGTCCGTTCGCGGGTAAGTTGATTTCCCGAGGGCCATTTGTGATTTATTAGAACTCAAACAAACGTAGGCTTGAAACCAAAATCAACTGAAAGACATAGTGGTAGGTACCGGTAATGTGGCCGTATCATGTAGTAAATTTATCCTGTATTCGAATAGCCAACAAAAAGTGAACGTTGTTGCCATAAATAAACATATATTGAATTGAATTGAATAGTATTATCTAGTATTAACAGGTGAACGAAATATCTATTATAGTTTACTGGGGCAATTACGACAGTGGGTATATTCCGTTGGATGATAATTTCTACCAAACGCAATGGCATATTTATATTGGCAACATATTGATTATACGCCATTTTGTCGCCTGCCGTACCTTTCGCTTTTGCTACATAAGCTTGGCACTGCGTTTGGTAGAAATTATCATCCAATGGAATATACCCATTATCGTACTTGCCCCAGAAAGTCTTACGATTGCAAAATATTAAAACATTAATGCAAAAATCTGCTAAATACAAGACAAAATATTTTCAACTGTCTCCCTCAACCATTTTATTCCCGCACTTAAAAAAAAAAAAAAATCTTGTTTTATTCAACCAACAGAGTTATTTTTATCAACATTTCTATTTTGAAGCTAAAAATGTGATCCTTTTGTTTTTATCTGACGTCATTACACCTGGGGTTACGTTTAACGTCGCTAATGATAAGGTCGTCCTTTCAAAGGTCGTGGGTTCTAATCCCGACCCCGCAGTATCTCATCATTTATCTCGTAAAGCACGCTGTCCTTTGTTTTAACAAAATATAGTGTATCCAGAGTGATACAAATATGTTTTTTTAAGGTGATATTCAAAAAAATATTCTACCGAATTGAGAACCTCCTCCTTTTTTTGAAGTCGGTTAAAACTAGGGAAAAATGTTTGAGGTTTTTCAATGTAATGTATAATGTATAAATCTTACTACTTGAGGAATGATATACATCCTCAAGAGTACATTATTTAAAATACACAAACACAGTATATTATTTAAAAGCACTTCATAATGTTGAATTAATTTGAAGCCACGCACCGTGAAAATCTAGAAATATCTAAAAATACGGTTTATGACTGCATTCCAAATAACGTGACTACACACTAAACAGAAATATGTGTGCTAATAAAATACGTTAACGTTTTGTTGACACAAAACGCAAAATTGTTGGCAGCCATGCTGAAATTTTTGGTGAATCAGGAATTTAGATTTGACAATTTTAAACACAGCAACAAAACTCCAAATGCTTACTCAAGCTGTATATCATATTTGACCCAAAATACTAACTTTGTATCGCAAGAGCGAGCGAGCAGGAGTTCAAAAGCTGATTATCGAATTAAGTCGCAGCGCATTATCAGAGAAATTCACCTGAGACATTGATTGCCGGAACCGGACCACTCGCTATCGAAAGTTGCCAACTCCTAATAAGATTGGATCCAAACTATTCCCGATGAGCACCCCTCACTACTTCTATATATATTAATTTTATTTGCGTTCATTTAAAGCTTTTATTTCCAAACTTTTCCCATTACAAGACTTGTTTAAGTTTTGCACAGTTGTGTTGAAAAAGTACGTGAATAATTTAAGTAAACTGTTTTTGCTTTAGAAACTAGCGGTCGGTGTCGTGTCACACTGAATATCGATTGCTACTCATTAAATTTGCTTTTGTCGACTCGATTTTAATGCACGCCACCCTTTTTGTAGTGTCATTGGATTACAAAGGGCGCCAACTCTCATTGATTTGCGTCTAAAGGTTTCAAAACCGTTATACACTTTTTTTTTTTATTTATTTGACAGGTCAAAAATACTCTTATGTATTGTTATACTCTCATGTATATTAGTACTGCCAGTGTTTGCAATTATTGTCGTATTCTCGCGTTCGCATTGTGTGTGCAGAGTGCAACCAGGCTTAGTATGAAAACTAGTCATCGATAAAAACTAAATTGATTACTGTATAATTATAATTACTCAGGGCGTTTTAGAAGCAATGACGCTATCGCGATATAGCACTGTAGAAAAAATAAACATATTTTTCATTGCGTGCGCTTCAAAGTTAGAATAGTAATAGAAATATGGCCATTGTTTTTTATAAATCTGATGTTCACTGAATGAAAAATAAGTTGAAAATTGTATGAAAAAACGGTGGATATTTTTCGTTGTGATCTTATGACCGTGCACGATCGATCACCTACCTAGTGATGTGATTGTGAGACGATACGGAGGTGACAGGGGGTGGTTGCTTGGTTGTATCCTGAACACTTTTATTATTAAACTGTAAAGGTTTTCCCCGAGGATTATGGAGGATAGACAGCAATTACTCTGGGGAACAAAATAAACTTGCTATAAATATATAGCTTAAAATGGTTTAAAAGCGCGGAATTGTAAAGAAATTAGGAGAGAGAAACTAAATAGTCTTTATTTTTTTTTTCGTTTCAGAGAGCTCGGTAAAGCGAAGGTATACGCTCATTTATGGGTTCATGATTTATGACATAAGTAAGTCACTCTAATTAAAATAACTGAATTTACAAACGCGAACTTACGAGTTAAGTATAGGTCGTAGGTTTGAACCCAGGTAGGTGCTTTACTTTGTGTAAATGTAAATTATTTAATCACCACAGCTCTCAAAACGGTGAAGGAAAACATCGTGAGGAAACCGGCATGTCTTAGAACCAAAAAATTCGAAGACATGTGACATCTGCCAACCCGCACTTGGCTCGCGTGGTGGATTACGGTCCACTCCCTCTCACCGAGAGGAGGGCTGTGTCCCAGCAGTGGGAACAATATAGGCGGATTAGACGAACGTACAAACACTGTACCTACTACGTGAAGTTTTTATCGACGACGCTAGAACAAGCTGTCAACTCTCAAACTAATTTCCCTTTGTGAATCCCTCGATTATCGCGCTTTGCATGTCCGCCGTTCAAAGAGCTTTAAAAGCCTAGTTAAGAAAACTTTTCCCTTCGACTCGACTTCAACGTTTTTAATAAGAGTTGTGAAATCTTCACAGACTTCTTTAAAGTACGGCTGAGTTTTTTTGACGTTTTTGTACTGTCAATGTCTTTATCTTGTAATAAGCTTTATGGCAGTAGGAAAGTGGAGACAGGACCACACTATTTTATTAAATTACATATATAGATATTATTACATACTTATAATGGATGCAATTTAATGCTTTGATTTTAAAAGCTATGACATAGGTACCTACTCATAAATAAGAATCCCATATCATTTCAGAATCATTTACACTCGACGAATCAAGTTCAAACAAACAAAATCATTAAACTTGCTTGTTTGGCACGTTCGTTCGTCAAACAACCCTGAAGGGGTTTGCTTTAGTGACTCAACATAAAACCATTATTCACTTCCGGGAACTATATCATCGACTTCCCCTTTTTAACCGAGGAAGCTGTTCAACGATTACAAACTGTTTTCATGAAACTGTTGCTGCTTAAAACTAAATCAGCTTAAAACGTTGGAGCGCCAACGAGCGTTAAAATCTCATCAGTACCGTTCACAATCAGGCTCCACTCAACAGCTTGAGTGGCGGCGGTTCAACTGACAAGAAGCTAAATAACGGGAGGTTTTTGCGAGGGGCATGGGGACCAGCGCGTCATCGCATCGCCCCTAACCCACTTTCATGCTGACAGCAGGTCAATGCCGGTTATCAGAGCCGCGGCCGCTGCAAGACGATCGCCTTTTGTACAGCCGTCCGAGTCAATCACGATAATGTAATATCGATTGGAGCGCCCTCTGCGCCTGATCGACACTTTGTTAACCATAGAGCGGCGTGCATAGGTAGCTAGGTACTTATAATAGTGTTGTGACGTGTTGTGGTTGTGGGTAATCGTCTGAAACATAGTCACGCTCGAGGGTCATGTTACAGTTTGTGTGTTGAGCAAGGTCTGGTCTTCATAGCCGTAAAACGACCTAAAAACTAGTAGTAAGACTAGAAACCTCAGGTTAACTGGTCTCCAGCACAAACTATAAATTTCCTGCACCTTAATAGCGTAACACACTTTCAATCACAAACTGAATAATTATTTCTTCACATTTTAGAAAAAATTGTCTGCTCATCAACGTAAACAACGCAATGAATGTTGTTGAACTGTCAAAATGAAAGCTACTTTTCGTGTGATACGAAATTAACCCACCGTTCTCATAATTATATTATTTGTGAGAATGTTTGTAATATAGTGCTCACATAAAATACATGTTAGTCACAAGCGACGTCCTACAGCTAAGTACTGACGCAGTGATCTTAAAAAAAATAGCATCAACAATAAAATTAAACTGAGAACGTCAAAGAAAATCGTTATTAAAAAATACTGCGCTTTAAATAACTTTAACGTGATGGTAGAAGTTCTCAGTACCCTACGCTACGCAGTTTATAATTGCAAAAGTTGAGCCCGCGGCGATGCAGCGTTCTCTTTTTAAAATTTCTCATAGCAACGATGCCTTTACGCATTGTTATCATGTTCTGTTAAAGGTTGGATATGAAACTCCAACATGTGAATGTTCTGTTCCAAAGTTTTTAGTCATGTACCTACGCTCACATACTTAATGAGCGAACATGTAGCATAGTATGGGAGGTTAGTTGGGTGTGCTTAGATGATAAATGAATTTATTTCTGTAAGTAGGTTTGTACAAACACGTCAATCATATTTTAAAAACTAGATGAAGTCGGCGTTTCCTATCTGACTACTCTGAGAAGAAAGGCCGAAACAAACTTCTGAAATCTGAGTACGTTTCGGCCTTTCTTCTCAGAGTACTCAGAGTGGTCGCAGTCTGTTTTTAAGTCCAGACATATAATCTTAGTCAGATCATGTTAAGACCATGTAGATTGGTGTCTAAAATGGTCTTTTGAGGAAATAATCATACAGGTTGAGTGGACCTCTCCACTTGTCCAGTCAGTGCACGCATTTGTCAATAAGAATCATGCAGCTCAACTCAGAACTTATGTATTAAACATGCAAGTAGCAGTCGACAAAACACTCAAGAAATAAACAAAAACATAACATCATGCCTGTATCCCCAAGGATATAGGCAGAGGTATATCGTATCCACATTCCGCCAGTTAAACAAAAGAACCTATCGGAAAAGTGCCTCCCATTAGAACCAACGTGAGAAATAAATAAATATGCCCCATAACATGAATTACGTGCTCAAAGTTAATGAGCTGCGAAATCTTAGCACATTTACCTTTCATTCATAACCTGTCAGGAGTAAATGAAGCAATTACTATGTAATAATACGAACGAATATGAGGTATTGACCCAATATAGAAGGTGGGAGGGTATTATCGAAATCCCGCATCGGTCGCGTACTATGCAATTTCCTAGTTCAAACGTTAGAAGCTATTACATGAAAGCAATCTATTAAATTTCGTTCCGGCTCGGGGCTACAGGTAATTTGGAAGTATGAATTGCGTATTATCTACCTATTGGAGTACATATTCTTATAGTTTAACTATTAGTTATTACTTGTACTGCGAATACTACTGTATTTGCGAATTTAATGCACTTCTGTTTTGCAGGTAGGTACGAATTGTCAATATATTATCTTTTCGCTACATTATCAAAGTTTTTCTCTCATTTAAATTACTTTAAAGTAAGTAGGAGTATGTGCAGTTACCGCTCTTGCCGTTTTTCATAAATTTTCATATGAAGTCACAGAATACCAAGTGCCACGTCGTACACAATCCTGACATATCACTTTTACATTTAGCTGCCAACGTTCATTTTCTAAAGTAACCTTATAAAAACTAAGTAGTAGATACGACAACTCCAGATGACAAAAACCACTTGCTGAATAGCCTAATACCGCCTTCAACCCTTTTAAAATTCAGCTTCAATCAAATCTTCAGTTTAATAAACAAAATGTAAAAGCGGTTACACGAGCAGACATTTACTCCCAAGGATAAAGCCGTTTCCCTACATAGTTAAATTAGGACAGACTAGTTTTTACAGCGAACAATAGTATGTAAGCATTTGGATGGAGCCGTGAAGTGGCAGCGAGTGCAGATTCAGCGGGACGAGGTGGCAGCGTGCCAGCTACATCTCGCCGCTCCGCCAATCACGGCGCACTTTACCGCGGCTTGATAACGACCCTCTGTGTTTACTACGAGCCTACACACATAAATCATCGGGTTCAGCTTACTTTTCCTAGTATGGCCTTTATATGAAATGTTAATCGTCAAGGTCAAGTCTTTTGTCCCTGAAAAGGGCGCATCAGTCGTACAAAAGTAGGTCATTGCATTGGGAGCAATGATATGATAGTGATAAGGGTGGGGCTGGGTTCCACTATAAAAGACACATTTCTACAACAATCTGCCACTGATTCAAAATCAGTGGCTACTCAGAAACCGCTCAGCAGTCGCATTTGCGATCACTACCTTTAACTTTTTACCTTAACCATTAAAACGTCTCAGTAATTGCGTCTAGTGACTCATGTACCTGAAGGAATCTGTTCCTCTACCCCACTGCTGTAGAAACGTCGACTTTCTTTGGGGAGTCCGTCTCTACAAAGTAAGACAGTGGTCAGGGGCAGGGCAATTTACACCGCCCGTAAATTAATGTGTATTAAACCTATAGTGTGTATTAGAAGCAAGACCCAACGGAGTTAATGTGTATTTGATAAGGTACTGTTGACCGATATTAATGTGTACCTTCTCTACTCCACCAGCAACCGACCCCTACACTTTACTAAACCGTATACTCGTAGCTAGTAATAACAGCTGCTCAGACGTCGATCGATCAAGTTAAGCTACGCTTGCCACGGTTGGTCCGTGGATGGGTGACCATCTTTACATACCGAAACCCCTCCGTGCCGTGAAAGCACGTTAAGCCGTTGATCCCGGCTGTCATTCTTGGATCTTTGAAAGTCATTACGGGTCTTCAGAAGCCCGAAAGTCTGACAACCAGTCTTACCAAGGGGTATCGTGTTACCCAGAAAGTAACTGGGTTGTGAAGGTCCGATAGGTAGTCGCTCCATAGTAAATACTGGTATTCAGCTGCATCCAGTTAGACTGGAAGCCGACCCCAACATAGTTGGGAAATGGATAAGTAGATTGTAAATACGCTTAGGTACTCATGCTTATTAAAACGGTTGATAAAAAACGTCAAATCTGTGTAACCTCTGACGTCATTCCCGACCTTCTCATTTGACCATCACAGCATTTTATCGCAGCCGTGCTTCAATTGTTAAACCAACAATACCCCAAAAAAATGGAATTCATTAAGTGGTACTCCCCGGCGTAATGTGCGTCCATCGAGATTTGTTTATTGTTCTGACAGAGTAACAGCTAGTGATTATTGTTGTTTGAATAATTTGGCTTACGAAATGAACGTTGTTCTCTAATAAACACTCTCTGGTCTCTAAGGCCATTATCCGTTTACCAAACAATGTCCAGTGGGGTAATTGTGTAACACACTATCAGCAGCAAAGGGTTTAATTTTGACAGTTCAACAACATTCATTGCGTTATTACGATGTTGAGCAGACAAATTTTTCGAACATATTAAGCAATCGATTAGATTGCTAATCGATTGCTTAATATGTTCGAAAAATTTAAAAATATCCATCAAATATGTTCGAAAAATTTAAAAATATCCATCAAAATGATTCATTTTCTGATTGATAGTGTGCAACGCAATTAGGGTGCTGGCCCACAAATTATGTTTTAAATACGTTTACCGGCAAATGTATTTAGTGATTTATGATGCAAGTAAAGTTAGATTTTATTTTAAAATCTCAGAGCTAAAACTAAAAGATATCGAACGTTTTTGTATCATAAACAATCACAGCAGTGCCAACTTTGCAAATTAATAAATCCGTGCGAAATCACATGACGTTTAGGAGATTGTATCATGAATTAATTCGATCTTATTTGCATAGGAAAACGGGACTAATATACTGTGGTATTGGAACGTGCATTTGATAAGTTCGTATCTGAAAATAATACCCGCGTCGCTTCGACATGGAGCTATGGCGACAAGCCAAAACTACAACGGACTTAATGTGGTGTGAACTTTTTACGGTGCCAAATGAACTCCAGGAATATTGCCAATGGCATCAATGCTAGGCTTTGTTGTAAGTCCATGTAAAAATATATTAAAATTCTTATTCAATGTTTGTAAGAAATAACCTTTAAAGATTTTCATTTCAAATTCTAGCATTGCTGGCATACATAGCGATGATTTATTCTTTCTAATTTGTCCACCCTTGGACACAATTTTAACATAACTACTCTACTAGTAGTAAATACATAATCAAGTGACTAATTAAATAATTGTAGCCTATTTAGAATTGATATCAAAGAGTTAAACTAACCCTACGTGACACGCATTAGCTTACACGATAAAATATATCTTGCCCGTTCTTCTCCATAGAGATCTACGTTATGGAATGGGTAACTAGCTTCAACTTTCTGACAAACTGACCGACTATTTATTTTTGTCAACTCAAAAGTGCCTGTAAATGGTTTAATTGAAATAAATGCTTTGAGTTTGAGTTTATAAGAACGTAAATCAAAAGAATGTTAAAATCGGTACCTACATAAATATGCAACTTATATTTTAATAACTTTTTATTTTGAATTAATTTATAATGGACTAACTGCGCCCCGCGGTTTCACCAGCATAAGTCTCGATCCCATCGGAATATCTGGATAAAAATTATCTTATTTTCTAAACCAGGTCGTGGTCTACCCAGCCGTTTTAGCGTGAAAGCGTAACAAGCAAAGATAACGACATACCAAAAATCTAATATTTTCTCTTTAATATTAGTTTAGATATACTAATGTAGGAAGACACACTTATGCTACTTAAAATAAAATATTAATAGATATAATATATATATATATGTCTCTAGGATTAATATAGTTCATCATTTCCCACTCGCAAGTGCTAAAATGGATTTCCCATTTGTATCTAACCAAAGAAAAAGTACTTAACGTAGGTACGTAACCTACCTATATTAAGTTTAAGATTACAATCAGTGAAAATGATAACACAACTCCTATAGGTACCTACGAGTTTCATTTACCCAGCTGAAAGTGCTGAAACAGTATTTTCCTTCCATCTCAGAACATTTCTATATTCAATAGATAATAATAGAGTGTTGTTAGTGAGGAGCCTCTGGGACCTGCTCGCTTCCATCGCGAGGAATCGAGGCTGAATAAGTAAAGGGGAGGAGGCTTCGGCAGCAGGCTTCGCAACATAATGCCGTTACGTAACAGATGTACTCTCTACACCGCAAATAACTTTACATTAGCTAGATATATGTACCTATCATTTCACCGCAATGATAATAACAGTAATACCAGCATATTATTGTCCCACTCTGAAAGTCTAAGTCCTCTTTTCGTACAGAGAAGGCATACGTTATTATGGCAAGATATGAATATATATATATATATATTATAATACAGATAACCGCAACGGTAATAATAATAACACCTGAAGGCTCTCGTTGGGCAGCTGGATCAAGGGCTTGATTGAGAAAGCGGTACTTATGGACACGGCTCGCATTGTCAGGAGGTCCCTCTCTCTGGAGCCCTGACCGCCGGTAGCTTGGACCCTGTTCCCGATACCGGTGGGCTACTATTTTTTATATTTTTAAGTGGTTTTATATTTTTTGATATTCTCTAATGTTTTAAATATAATTTATAATATGTATTCAATCAATTGAAGAAGATAACAACATTACCAGCCTATTATTGTCCCACAGTAGGGCAAAGGTCTCTTTTCATACTGAGAAGGCATACGTTATTTATGTGTGAGTTTAGCTTTGGTTTCCTAAGAAAGCGGCGAACGGTCACACAATAATAATAACCAAAAAACACTTTGTAGAAGGCTTCACAAAGTGTTTTTTTAACACCTTCAAGTCAAATACTGGTGACGGCTTTTATAATAACACTAATATTACCTACTCGTATAAAGGCGAAAGTTTGTGAGTGAATGTGTGTGTGTATTTGGATAAAATTTTATGAAATGTGCGGATTTGGATGAAATATGGCACACAGATAGTTTATAACCAGGAGTAACACATAGGTTACTTTTTATCCCGATATTCCCACGGGATCGAAATGTATGCGGGTGAAACCGCGGGGCTCAGCGCTAGTACATAATATATTATGACGGAAACGCTTTACTAGGAAACCGTAGAGTAATGTACAGTTTTTGAAAATATCACCGTGAAGACTTAGGTGAAGTGAGCTTAAATTGAGCTGTCATTCCACCTGATTCTAGGGATTGATTCTATTGACAGCTCACTTCACCTAAGTTTTCACGGTGAGATGTTAACGGAACAGCACTACAGCCACCCTATAAAAATCGCATTCTATTAAAATCTCACCGTGAAAACTATCGACAAGAATAGCACTGCTATTGTTGGTCCAGCAATGGTGTGTACCTATCATGATAAAATATACCAACAATAAAAAGAAAGAACATCGTTCTCAAATAGAAACCAACTAGTTATTTCAGTGGATACGAGAATATTGACAGACAACAGAGGGGCAATTCTCGTAATTTTAAGAACGATCACAGTCTGATCTCCCTACATTTTGACAAGTTTTTGACATTTGTTTGTCGCTAAGATGAGACTGCGACTTGATTTTGAACGTTTTAAATTACGAGAATTGGCCTTCTGATTTAAATTCAATGGACTTTTGAGATAGAAAGGTTATTAGTAGGTACTTTATATTTTGTTTTGAATTCCTACCATCCACAGTAGGCTTATCACCTTCCTTGCTTTCACACAGTCCAAACATTGGAAACAAACCCGTGGTCTCTCCGGGGTATCCACAGGGAACGGATGGTCTATTTGTAACCGAAACCATACATTTTCTAGCACCAATTATTTTGTTAGATAATTTTATCTTTGGGCAAAGGTCACGTATTATATTTAATGAGTTCTTTATTGGATTCCGTTATTGCCTGTCCTGAAAAGGATTCATTGTTTTCATAAAATGAAAAGCGCGGAAATCTGCAATTCTACTGATGCAAAGACTTATAAGCGTATATCACTTATATAAAAAAACATTGTAACGTTATTATATTCAGTAGTTTTGTCAAAAATCAGTCATTTGAGTTGATGCTACTTAGGTTCTTTGTTTATAGATCACGAAATACGCTTTAACTTTAATTAACGAAAAGTGGTACCTACAAAGTTTTAATATACACGTAAACATTTTTTTTATCTTAGCTATCACTGTCCCACTGTGCATTGCTGAGCAAAGACCTTCCCCAAATCCTTCCAGACATCCTTTTCTGAAGCACTCTTTAGCAACAGAATAAGGAATAATTAATTTGTAAAAACATACAACATAAGTATACCTATTATTGTTAGCGTGGATGTGACGCATGTTTTCCTCCAACTTGTTATTTTTTGTGTTTATGTTCTGTTTCTGCGTCATGTTTACCGCACAAAATCGTGTTTTTATTATTTTCTTCTTACTTACAAGATTGAACAACGTTAAAATACGCACGTAACTACTGAAAATACAAACAAAAAGTAGTTTAACCATTTTCAATAACAATTATGTTTATTTTGAGCCTCCATGAAGAACCATTAATTATGTGTATATGCTAATTATACTCAATAGAGTCACTTTTAGCTACTTCAAATTCAAAATTATTATACACACATTACTCATGTCCGAAGAGTACTCGTAAACACATGAGTTACCCGAATGGCTAGCATCACCTCTAACACATACCTAAACGCACCCATGTTAGAAAGAAGGCTAGGGCTGGTACCTATGTAGGCTCTAAACCCCAAACTATTTATTTAACACCATTAATTCACATGACATTTCATTTGGGCAAAAGTTGCCCGACAGGTCTTTTTCCTATGTGTCTGAAACAGGCGACAGTTGACAGGCATAGGTGACAGGCGACAATCCGACAATTTTACGTTTATGTTATACATTTTCATTGCTTTATTAAATTCTGCTCGGTCAATTTTGATTGTTTTTGATAAATGCCTATATCGCATGACAACATAGATGATATATGATGATCAAAACAGGCCCCTAGACGGGGCTTACACATTCTGAACAGACTGAAACTGTCAAATTCTCCCAAGCAACCTTGAACCTGATAACGTTGAAAATCTATTAAAGAAATGTAACAGATTGTAGTAGCTTGATCTAGCGTCTGTAACAATTGATTGTTCCCAAAACCCACAGACTTACAACCCTCCACATCCACAGCAAAGAACACATTAACCGCAATATAATTTCTATAAAATCTGTATTTATACAGCTATTTAACTCCTTCATTACAACATAAAATGTTCTGTTTCTTGTCAGTGGTATAACAAAAAATAATGGTTATTTTATGTACACCTCGAAGCGGCGCCATTAACACCTGTCTTACCTGCACTTGATATGTGATTAATTGTTGTTCAACAAGAACAAACAACGTGGTTCTTACTAAATGTTGTTTTCTTGTTGAATGGCGATGTTATCCATGCATTATAGAACGGTTTGCTTACTACCGTGCTAGCTATCAACATCAATAGAACGCTGATCGGGGGCATTTCCATTGATGGCTACCGCGAAGGTCTTGGGTCGAATTGGCTGAACCATTGATTAATGACGTAACCTGTATAGCCGGAACTACATCGTACTATCTTTGGATTTGCATAACCTGTGTCATTTTATTTGGGTTTATTTTTTTAAACACCTCTCACTTACGTTTAATTTACCAGTGATAGTTAACAAAGCGTAACTACACTGTAGCATGTGGTTGAGGATAGGTACTTAATATGAATCTAGCTTTAATTAAAAATCCCTTCAACCTTTATAAAACATATTTGGGTTGGCCATTATATCACCTACAGGTCCCTTGTATAATTTAATAATGAAATAAGACCGCTGGCGTAAAGCCTCTAATTTATGGAAAGGAGCATCCGAGCGTGGGACATCGTAAATAAATCATTCGAATTATTTGCCCATACCTGCGCCCTCAGGGTTAATTTTAAGGCCAGCTTCGAGTGGATATTTATTGCAAATCTATTATCCGTTGGTATCAAGCTGTAGGGAGGGTCCTAACAGTAGGTGTGCAAATGACAATTATTCGGCTTATCAAATAAAGGTTTTTCCTTAAGTCATTTTCAACGTAAATGATATTATACCAGCCAGCATTTACTATATCTATAACTTCATCATCACACCTATTACTAAACATGAGCTACAAGCCTCGATCAAGAATCCTACAATGAACTATCATCCGGAACGTTGCCAGATTTACAACGCTTGGCAGACGATTGGATTGGTTAATTAGAATTTAACTCAACTTTGGTACCGTGCAGTTCGGTCAAACTTATCTTAAGTTAAGAATTTCATGTCACCTTTAACAGTCATTAAAAGGCAAACTATGAATCGTAGCAAAATACGCTGTATTATAAGTATTTTTGAGACACATTAACTACATAAAAAAAACAGCTGAAAGTCCTATTGAATGATATAAATAATGTGACAGGATACGGGAGGCTATTGTGTTCTAAAAAGGTGACGTAGTCCCGGTGGTTCGCAGTAAACCGTAATCTTTTTTGTAGAAGACAGGTTTACTAGATTTTCCTTTATGCAATTTGTACGCATGAGTTTTATTTTTCATGTGAATGTTGTTTGCTACGAGAGTACGCAGTTAGATCTTTCGTTTTAACAAATGACCAACATTTGTTAAAACAAAAGATCTAACTCTTTAGAATTTCTTGAATCGACGATATATATAATGTTTAATCGCTTCCAAATGTATCCATTCGAATAGGTCCGGACGGGATACTGAAATCCTTTTACTTTGATCCTTGTTCCGGAGCCCGTCCCCGGGGTATATTCAAGTTTTACAACGCCCCGCTACTCTCTGCAGCACATTGTTTCCCATAGCTGTCAAGCTCGTCAATATAATTACTATGTATTATTTCCATAGCAGCATGTCAACAGTAAAGTGTATTATTAACTGATACTTTTACTGTAATGATTCTTATTATAAGGCGTTACCGGTGAAACATTACTTTCCCGTGTAAAATTCATGACGATTACGCCAAGGCGTAGCACGCGTAGCAATTGTTATCCATTTTAAATCAATTACTAGAACGTTCATGTGGTTTTTTCTTGTTTGTATTAAATAAAGTGTTCGGTGATTTCGGCTGTATCTACTTATAATAATAATAGTTTATTCATAAATGGTTCAAAGGTCATTTCAAGCAGAACTAATCTCGCCGAAATAGGTAAGCAGATACCCGATTACAACCTAATACAATTAAGTTATTAGTCGCATTAACGCCCTCGGAAGATTTACAAGATATTAAGTTTCTACGTTTGGTCAACTGAAACATATTGAAAAAAAAAACAAAACGCTGCAATAAATAAAATGTATCTAATGTTAGTTACCTCGTAGCATGACGTAGACGTTTCGCCGCCGCCCAAATTATACGATAAACACTGTTTTTCTGACACGTATCATGTTATTTAATGTCACACTTTTAATTTCCAATCTTTTTCGAAAAGCCAATTATTATTATGGAAAATGAAGGTTACACGTGACGTTTATTCAACAAGGTTTGTATCGTATAGCACGCGTCTCGCGGTTTCGGCGGTTGCATACACGTGCAGCGCTCTGTGTACCGGTGTCGGGTACGTAGGCCCGGTGTCATGTGCAGCGTGGTGCGCGGGGCGAGCGGAGCACGGTGCGAGCGGCGAGAGCGGCGGGAGCGTGTCGGGCGTGCGCGCTCGGCCTCTCCGCGGACTCAACTGTAGGGCTTCTGTCCCGCTAGGGCGGCGCGCCCACGCTCGATACCGCCGCCTTCCCAGCGCCCTCCCACATTGCAAAATCGTTTATAAAAATTTAACAGATTATTGCAAAAACACAGATATTCCCCAATACGTTTCCAGCCACGTCTCGGTACTTGACAATCTCTTTAGTTGCAACCCGTTTATTCTCCTTTCATCTTTTTGTGGGAATAATAAAGTGCGGCCTGAGTAATGTAATCATAACGTGCGGTGCTAGCGGGAGGCGTGGCTGTCTAACTAAATGAACGCTTTGACATCACTTCATCAAGGGTTTATTCATATTTTATATGAGCATAATTTCTTAATCGATTCAGACGCTTACTTAACTTTCAAATAACTCGCCATTTTTTCTATACATATCAACGTAAATAAAATACCATGATACCAATGCATAAATTATGCTTAAATGCACAAGACGGTTTTTCTAACAGATTAGATAGACCCATCGACACATGGTATGCCAAAGAAAGAGAATTATAGATTTAGCATACTATCTACCTCACATGGTACTATCGTAGTTGTGCACATGTAGATAAAATATTGGAAATTTATGGATCTATAGAAAACCCTGGGTTAACAAAGGATTGACACAATAATTATGAATGATGGTCCTGAAAAAGTGACAATAGATCTATCGCATTCATTGCCGCGCTATCTTTATGGGCTAAGTGATCGTAAGCACGGCTTAGCATGGGCTGGTCTAGGCCCCCAGTTCCCTGTTTGGGTAAAACCCAATTGCCTTTTTGCAGTTTATAGCCCATGCATTGTACTGTGGATGATTAATGATGATAGGGTACATAGTGCCTATGAATTATTGACGTAACACATTGAAACTTTATTGTAAATACAGCTTCAAATACAGCTTCATCAATTAAGCTCAAGAGCTTAATTCGTGGCCAGAATGATTGCAATGTATTTATTTATAGCTACTTAATCAATATATTAACAATAGCCAGACTAACTGTCCATATAGGCATCATTAACGTAAATAGGTATTAATTTAATGTCGATATCGGTAATAACCTGTAGGTATTTATAACTTGTTCAAAATATAAATACATAGCAGCTTATATTCTTCTAGCTATGACCAGTTACACGGCTCTACCCACGAACTACCTTCTTATTATTACTGTCTTGATTATTTCGTAGCTACCCTACCTACCTGCCTACCTTGCTGCAGAGCATCTTTTTCGAACCGGAACATTTTCAGGTTCTAAAAAATCCTGAAACTTTTCACGTCATACAGGATTTAGGGGCTATAAATCGTCGTATCCCTAAATCCATTGAATACCTACCTCACCTATGTCCTACCTGATATAAAAATAACAAACGCTTTTTTTTTCGCAAGAAATGTCGAATGACAAGCAAAAGGGGGAACACAGACAGATCCGTACAGAGTGCACAGTTTGGTGAAGTTATGTGCATAAATAGTTTATTTCGACAGCATATAATAAACATTAATTAAGGTACTCTTCCGAATGTGACTACAGCCACAAACCGCAAAGGCAATGGCAGACCGCAGCGACACAACTGGTTTCTATGTACCTAACTCTTTGGAAACGATTTCGATGGTGACGATATTGCCGCCTGACACCGTTTTCATAGGGATACATAGAAACTAGTCGTGTCGCTGCGATCTGCGGTTATGATCAACTTCCAGTGTAGTATCTACCTAAGTGTAGGTACCTTTATTCACAGTTACAGAACACGACACCCTCTCACCTAGAAGAGGCCTATGTCCCAGCAGTAGGAACATTATAGGTTGATTATGTTATATTATGTATAAAAAACTTAATAACTACAAACAAAGGACATCCAGAAATCCTAGCGAATTACCACCACCATTCCTATGTTCCTTTTAGCAGGTAGGTACATACCCTTACCCACATTTTTTCAATAAACCTATGTACAATTGTACATATGTTGTACAAACTCTAAACTTGAACTCGTTAATCAATGTATGAACATGGACAATGACGTCACTGAACTCATCAATTTATTGCTTTCATCGATGAGTAATTTGAAGCTTGTACAATGTGGGCAATGTGTGTTTGTCAATATCACTGTGATTTACATAGCTCCATTTATTATGAACATGATATCATAGAAAGGGTCTAGTCCTGGTTAAGTCTACATTTAATGAGCACCTATATGTAGGTAGGTACATACCTAGACTCTGACACCAGATGACACCTTAATATAAAGCCCTCAAAATGCCTAAATAAAAGCGCACTGTTGGATGTTCAACGTTTTGCACAGGACCAAGATATAATAATCTAACAGTGCAATAATATTAGACATAACATTTAGGTATCGCCTAGTATAAGTGAAAACGGGCACTCTCTCACTTCTGCCCATATACCTACGTAAGTAGGTACCTACGTTCACAAAATACAAATCGTGATTCGTTCTAAATTCATTGCATCAATGTAGGCCCCGCATAAATCTAAACCATCAACCAGTTCTGACATCCCCCACCTGAATCACTACTTACTAAAAAATATTCTAATAAACCATTTGCCTCACAGTTCACACGAAACAGCGTCAGTCAAGAAAATATATGAGACACGGAAAGCTGGAAATTCCGCAGCAACAAATATAATTGAATAAATTCGAATGTAAAAACATTAGCGTAGCATAAATCTGTGCGGAAAAACGAATGGATCACATAATGCAGTGGCGTACTGCGGGTGGTGGTGGTCGCCGATAGCATCAGTGCGGTCAACGCCATGCGCCCGGGCCCACGGGCCCCCTGACCGGCGACCGGCCGCCGCTACACCTGCTACCTGACATGCACTACGGTAGTGACGTGCCCGACTCATGATAACTTGAGTGACAGATTTTTTTTTAAGTTTTGCTGAATCAACTTAAGAACAATAAGAAAAACAGAAGTAAAAGATCGTGACGTAATCTACGCATATCGTTTTACTGATCAAAGTGTATCTAATAATAATCTAATTTAGTAGATGTCAGATATCCAGGCTAGAGCTGTGACTTGTCTTCATTTTCCATACAAGCCCGTGTCAGGAAATAGGTTGCAGATGGATGGGTTGATATTTTTCTCAACCCACTAGCTATTTTCTACTGAAAATCCATAAAACCTTTGCGTTTTTACTATGCTTTGCAGTTCATAAATGGTACTTCTACCACATCACTGGCCCGTTACAACTACCCACGTGATTCCACCATGCGGTCCCGCCGTCAGGAACTGCCTTATAATTAAAATTCACATGCAATAAAGCACTTCCTTTCGGAGCTATGTGAGCATATTATAATGAAACGTGCTTCGCCACGGAATAATGTAAATGTGAATATGTTGCTGCATTTTTTAGATGGAAATTATGGAATATTTTCCTTTCGACACGTAGAGCAAAAGTTTTTCCTAACATGACAGGCGAAATGTAGATGTACTAATACCAGGTATACCATAGGTATACACCTTGCCCAACACTTCGAGGTATACCTAGACCTACAGACAGGCGATGATGGAGTTGTTATATTATGCTTTTCTTACCTAACTAACCTAACTTAACCTTCCAATAAAATTTACCTATCTACATTCAAGCTCTGAATTTGTTAGTAACCCAATCCGAAATTCCAGCTGTGATAAGCACAGTAGCTGGCCACTTCGCTATTCGCTGCAGGTTTGGGATTAATTCCCCTCCCAATAATACCTATTGTTCTACAGATAATATTGTCCGTTACTGAGCTGTTCGAGCAGTCTGCCCCAGTGTAAGATGTACAAGAATCTTTTGGTGGCTTAAATGGGAACTTAACATGACCATCTTGTCTTTTTCAATACTTACATTTCACACATCATGTACCCCATGTCAACGTCATTCGAGTGCCAAAAGATCCTCTAGGGTTGCCATAGTATATAGCAGGCTAAATGTATTTATTGCTTTCCAGTTGGACGGCAGCACGCATGTGTGTATTACGGAGCAGGTCGGTGGTGGCGTAGCGCGCAACATGGCCGAAGCTCTGTGGAGACTGCGAGGAGGCCGCACCAAACTCCTCACCGCTGTTGGAGACGATGCCGACGGAGAATATTTGGCGAACATAGCACCAGGCCTAATCCTGAACGGTATGAACGGCTTTCACGAACATACAAAACTCATAATTGACTGAACACGACATGACTATAGTCACAAAAAAAACGGGTTACACTCCGGGAGTTCCGGCAGAATTGAAAACTTGAATATTAACGTTGTGCATTTTATATATTTGATATTTTCGAATGCGGTCTACTCTCCCTCCGTCTTACGAATTTTCGATCAGGTCAAGTGTCCTGACGCGAGCTCCGCCTTACGAATTTTCGATCAGCAGTGCGATTCTGTAACCTTCTCACCGTGAAAACTTAGGTGGAGTAAGCGTGGAGTGAGCTGTCATTACAACTAATGCTAGGGATTGACACTATTGACAGCTCACTCTAAGCTACTTCACCTATCTTTTCACGGTGAGTTTTTCACAGAATCGATCGGCAGGTCACGTGTCCTGACGCGAGTTTAACATTTTTACCCATCACAACATTCACAACAAAAGTGCACAACGCCGCTAAAGAAGTTTTCACTTCAAAAAAATGTTTTCATGAATCTTATTCCTAACATTATTTTGTTCCTATATGCTCCAATTAAACTTATACAATCCAAAGATATCTATCGTCGTGGCATTTGCGTAGTTACAGCCTACGCAGTGCTACGAGTTTTGAGCAGCTGCACTTACAATTTGAGATGTCACTGTCCCACGTGGCAGAATCGTAGCATAGCATAGGGGTAGCTACGCAGTGCTACGAGTTTTGAGCAGCTGCACTTACAATTTTAGATGTCATGGTCTGTCCCACCGTGGCAGAATCGTAGCATAGCATAGGGGTAGCTACGCAGTGCTACGAGTTTTGAGCAGCTGCACTTACAATTTTAGATGTCATGGTCTGTCCCACCGTGGCAGAATCGTATTGCATAGCATAGGGGTAGCTACGCAGTGCTTCGAATTTTGAGCAGCTGCACTTTAATTTGAGATGAGAGATACCGTGGCCCCTGGCACATGCAACTGAAGGAACACGGCTGGGTTTTAGTCAATAAAAGTCTGACACGCCCTCCCGCTCCGCCCAGAGCGGGAGAAGTCATCTGATGATTACATTACACACACAAAAAAAAATTAAAAAATGTTGAGTCGCAACGAGGCAGAATTGTAGCATAGCGTAGCCCTAAAGTACGCAGTGCTACGAGTTTTAAGCGGAGCACTTCCATTTGAAACATCATTGTCAGCCCTACCGAAGCAGAATCGTAGCGTAGCGTAAACCGTAGTAACCGTAGCTAACTTACGGCACTAAACCTTTATTTTTGTTTCACAGATTGTGTAGTAAAAAATGCTCGCACCCCTTCCTATGCCGCAGTGATGGATGCCCAAGGAGAATGTCTTCTGGGCCTGGGCGACATGGTTCTGCACAACCTCGTCACTGTAGATCTTGTACGTAGAATTCCATTTCATAATAACTCATGCACCCTGTGACCGTTTGTGTGTACCTACTTACTTATTAGAAGCCTTAAAGTCAGTTAATTGCATGGTACATACATGGTTAGGTTCACGTAGGGAACAGTAGAATCGTGTATGAACAATTGCACATCTAGGGATATAAAATAGCTATGATAAGACCTGTAATGAATTCATCTACATCTTTTTAGTAAGATAAGTGAGAGGCATAATTTTAACACTAGGAATATAGGAACAAACTAGATCAACCGCGCTTCAGATTGTCTAATTTTTTAGTGTTCCTGACATTACTAACTTAATGTTTATTTTATTCAAACAAGATTTAATTATTAATACTTCAATATTAAATACCTCTTCCTTATAGGTAGTAATTTTTTATTTATTTTTCTCATTGCAAACTATAGTTTTGTATAATTTTTAATTGTGATATTTTCATTATGACTTGAAAGAGCATGGCAGTTGAGAATATGTCATGCTCACTTAAATGTCTCACTGGTGGTGGCGCGTGTGTTGGATCATTCGGTTCCCTACAAAATGGTTGAGCTGGGTGGTGCTGATCCACGCGTCATGTTCGTGAACGGGCGCCGTCGGTTGAGACTGATCATCTCTTAACTGCCAGGGCTTATTTTTAATTTCATATTTTAAATTGTTTCTTTTTAACATTGTTCTCACATATAGAAGCAATAAGAATAATGTAGGTATAGGTACCCACAGATTTTGTAATAATATTCTTGATATAAAAGAGTGTCCGTGGAGTTTCTTGCCCGTTCTTCTCCATAGAGATCTACTTACGTTTTGGAATGGGCAACTAGCTTCAACTTTCTGACTAACTGACCGACTATTTAATTTTGACAATTCAAAAGTGCCTGTAAATGGTTTAATTGAAATAAATTATTTGAGTTTGAGTTTGATAATAACTCCAATAAGTCTTCTCATGGGAATAATGTAAGATGGAGTGAACTTAGGATAAATCAAACACAGATACCTACTCGGGTAGTTACTACTTCAATGCGTGGAAACTCCCCCATAATACCAACATTTTGAATATTATTTTATGATGGAACATAAACCCAAAACTAGGGCCACGATTGATAACGCTTGCGACGTTGAATAGTCATAAAATGTTGAAATTATTGACTCTGAGTGTGTATAGTAAAGCTGATAGTTGAGGGGGCTAGATTGACACAAAACTACGACAGGCTATAAGGCTAAGGCTATAATTAATAACTGACAGTAGCGGCCGTTTGCTAGACATGTGGCGGCGTGGCATCGACTGTCACATCAAACAATACTCTATAGTTAACTCACTTTGATGTGACCGTGAATGACACTTTCCTTTACCAACATTTTTATTATTTACAGATAAATAAGCACATGAAGGTCCTTGAAAAAGCTCCATTAGTCATTCTTGACGGCAACCTTCCTCAATCTACAATTGACTACGTCTTAAAGGTGTGCCAGCGACTTCAAAAACCTGGTATGTTGAACGATTTTTGTTAAAAAACGGACAAGCCCAGTCTTCAAACATTTTGGGGTTTTAAAGAGAATATTTCTTATTACGATAGCGTGGAAGTGGTAGGAAGGTTCGTTAAGCCTGAGCATGCAGCAAGAAACCCTGGCAATCTTGCCAGTATCGACATCCAGCAAAGGAGTAGATTTCCCGGTATCTGATTAATATGTTTTTCCCGGTAGCTATAACCACTTCTTACGTCAATAATTTACTTTTAGGAAGGCGTGTGTGTGCGCAATGACTGCCACATCATTGTTTACTAGTAGTGTAATAGAACCACAAGTTTAAGGACAAGAGCAGTGGTGGCCCAGTGGTAACGGCCGCGACTTAAGAGTTGTAGGTCGTAGGTTCGAACCCAGACAGGCGCTTTACTTTGTATAATGATTTCATCACCACTGCTCTCAAAACCTGAAGGAAAACATCGTGAGGAAACCGGCATGTCCCAGAACCAAAAATTCCAAGACATGTGACATCTACCAATCCGCACTGGGCCCGCGTGGTGGATTACGGCCCACTCCCTCTCACAGAGAGTAGGCCTGTGTCCTAGCAATGGGAACATTGTAGGCTGTTGTTTAGTATTGTATAATTGCATAGCACACGTGTGAGCACTATGTACTTTCTATAAAGCTACCATTTACTGGGTACGTCTTTCAGTGACTTAAATGTGCCCTGGCGGCTGAGAGTATGTCATGCTCACTCTAATGTCTCGCTGGTGGTGGCGTGTGTGTTGGATCATTAAGTTCCCTTCAAAATGGTTGAGCTGAATGGTGCTGATCCATACGTCATGTTCGTGAACGGACGCCGTCAGTAGGGACTGGTCATCTCTTAGCTGCCACGGCTTATTGTAATTTTTAATTTCTGAATTGTTTTTATGTTTTCTATAACGGACGCTTTTAACGTGCACGTCTTTTCTACATCGTTCTCACATGGTTAATTTCAACACGAATGATGTAATCAAATATTTTGTAAGAATTTTATGATTTAAAAGAGTGTCCATGGAGTTTCTTGCCCGTTCTTCTCCATAGGTACCTACGCTTTGGAATGGGCAACTAGCTTCATCTTTCTGACTGACCGACCCTTTGACAATTCAAAAGTGCCTGTAATTGGTTTAGTTGAATTAAATGATTTGAGTTTGCTGATTAAGAAGTTTTAACACGTTCAGTGACGAGAGCCCTCCTGGAGGGCTCACTCAAATCCCATATGGGATGCCGGGAGCCCTCGCGGAGGGCTCGTAATAAATGTTGGTTTTTCTTCGCGAAAACGGCATTACAAACAATTAAAATAAAATTAGTTGTAAGTATATTCTAACAAGATTTATTAGTATAGGTACGCTTTGGTTTGAAATCCAAGCAATTTCATTTTCAATAAAAATTGGGGCTCAGGAAGCACGAATTTCAGGGGTGGTAAACCATTTTCACGGTTACGAATATTCTCAATTGTTAAGTTTTGAGATTATTAAAGATGAGTTTAACGATTAAGGCTATTCAGGGTTCCGTATCAAAATGGTAAAAATAACGCTTGTGGTGACTTTGTTTGTCAGTCCGTTCGTGTGTCACAGGTGCTTTTTTCAGGAAAGCTACTAATGCTTATAGACATGAAATTTGGAATTAATAATAATATAAATATTGCTTGTCCATCTGTATATAAAGTGTTTTTTTAATATTGTTTATTACAGGGGCCTAAACGGGAGTTTCATTTTAAAGTGAGGTAAATAGGTCAAATGGGATATCACATGAAAGAGCTTCATTTGCAGTTTAAAAATCTTATTTTAAATATTTATTTATGCCACATAGTTATGATGAAAAATTTTCGTAAAAATACAACTAGTACCTACCTACCTAATATCTTATATATTCGTATACGTTCAGAGATTAAAGTAATTACGCAAAATTTACAACACACTTTTCACTTTAAAATAATAAGTGTATTGAATCTACAATACACTTATTTTAAAGTGTAAAGTGTAGAGTACCTACAAACGCCAGCACATCAAGCTACCCGAAACTATAAAATTTTCCCAATCAACCTTGAACCTAATGCTTTAGCAATAAAGTTAAAATCTATTAAAGAAATTTGACAGATTGTAGTAGCTTGATATGCTTGCGTCTGCACCTACGGATAAACACAAAATAATAAGGAGTGCCAAATAACACAAGACAAAAAAGGGGAAGCTTCGTTATCGATCAATTTACGGTAATTGCCGGTTCTTAAACGGTATATACAATTAATAAACTAGCTTTATTAAATCATTTTTTAGGGTTCCGTACCTCGAAAGGAAAAAACGGAACCTTATAGGATCACTTTGTTGTCCCTCCGTCCGCCCGTCTGTCTGTCTGTCAAGACCCTTTTTCTCAAGAACGCGTGGAGGTATCAAGCTGGAATTTATATCAAATACTCAAGTCTACTGACCCTTGGAGCTGTGAAAAAATCAAACTTCTAAGCCAACGCAATCAAAAGATACAGCCGTTTATGCCGCAAATTTCCGCAATTTCCGCAAATTTTCGACACTCGTGAACTAGTTCCCGTGAACTCAGAATCTTGAAATTTGGTACGAAGCAACTTCTTATAGCACAGATATAAGGAAAAATTGCGAAAACCGTAAATTTTACATAATATAGGTAACAACAATATTTTTAATAATTTTAAATTGTACGGAACCCTCGGTGCGCGAGGACGACTCGCACTTGGCCAGTTTTTTTTTCAAAATGGCCATTGTTCTTTGCAAAGCAAAAATTCTGAATTAAATCTAGTTGGGAGGTATATGTGTAAATGTTGCACGAAAATAAAATAATGTATTTTTTACTAGCCGTTTGTAAAGGAGTTTTGCAGATTTTTAAGGATTTAGCATTTTTATGAGCAAACGCATAAAATTAAAAGGACATTGTCCAGAATCGCCCTGTGCACAAGAAATATCGGACATAGACGATAATTAAGTAATTGTCTATTTTATTATATTAGTTGCAAATACTTTTGTAACACGGACTAGCTGCATGCCAAAATGAACATTTTAAAGTATTTTACGCGACTAATAACATTAATCGCCGCCATCTTCGCCAAACGTCATGTCGTATCGAAAAAGATTAGGGATGCCCAATCGATTGCAATCGATCGATCGATTTTTTAATGAATTGTTGCATGTTTTTTATTTGAATCACTAGAACATTCACTCAAAAGCACTCAGCCATTTATTAAATCACACTAACGCCATCTATCTACCGCGCTACATCAACATCACCACTATCATCTAAGGAAACAGCATTATTTTTACATATAAACACATAAACATTTTATCTCATTCCAAAACCAAACCTAAGAATACAGGTGGTATGTTAGTTAGAAACTATGCATTTAAACGTTGCAATTACATACCCCTAGGCTTTAGAAAAAAACTGGATAGATACCTAATTATCTAGGTAGGTACAAAAAATAGCTAAATGTATTATGTTATTGTTTTTTAGTTTCTTAAAAATCACTCGGAGCTATGAAAAGCTATACCTAATATTCGTTGTTATGGTTCGATTATAACCTCAAAATATGATACTTACTTATTTTGAAATAATATATCTATTCTGCAGCTAGTCCGCTATACAAATAAGATCATAAAGGAGTTTACTAATGATCGACAATACAACACATAATTTTCCGATGCTCTTGGTTCCAGGGCGAACAATGTATGGGCGCAGGCAGAGCAATGTCCTTTTGATTTAAAAATATTTTTCCTACACGAACTCGCTCTTAGCCGGTTTTTTTAAATCATGAGCGACGATCAAGGTAATAATAGAAGACTGAACTTTATTCAGCTGTTACAAAATAACTACGAGTACGTAAAAACATTTTAAAAAAATCACATGATATGTATGTATGCCATTTACCAAATATTTCAATTATTACATTGCGTGAAAATTTCAGAAGAGGTTGGACACCCCTGTGTTGGGATCAGAGCGAGCGATCCTTTTACATATTTTTTTTATTTTTATTATTTCACGTCTCCACCCCACAGGGTAGGACATGTAAATACCCCTAGGGATATAAATATAGCAACAAGACGTTGTGAAAATATTATTTTACTTCGTTTTACAATACGGTTTTATAATACGGTTTCAAACCTAATGCCGACGACCCTCCTCGAGGGTTCAGTTTAGCTCAAACGTAATGCCGGTGACCCTCCTGGAGGGTCCACTTGCAATATGTATAGCGGCATGGCGTATGAGCTCTATGAAAAGTGGGTGGAGTCGAAAGTGTTAAGGACAGGTTTTAAAACAATATTTTGTCACTAAAATATAATTATATTTAAAATTATCAGTACAATCAGTGCTCATCCTTGGAATGGCTTTTTAGGAGATTTTTATTCGGACGGATAGGTTTTAACAATAATATACAAATATATTGTTAACAAGAGATTACTTTCTTCAAGGCACTAAGGTACTTCATAAGGTACGATTATTTAGTCATTTGTCATATGAATGCAGTCTTAATAATAAAATGAATTTTGTTAAAATAACACAAAACAATGATTAAAGTAACTTAAAACATGATATACAATCTATCTCTAGAGTTATAAAAAAATACAAAATTATTACATAAAAAATTAAGATGTAATATTATAGTAAGTATGTATTCTTGTACATACATTTTACTTGGAAGTGCACTTAATTTACTTTTTTAAATACTAAATTAAGTAAATAATATTTTTTCGACCATGCTAAATACTCACCATTTAACTAACCAGCTAGAAAGAATAATACAATACTCAATCACAAAATAAAATTGCAGATAAAATTTGCTGATGAGCAGCCATATACGATGTTCAATAAACACAACCTTTTATTTCACAAATCAACCTGTATAATAATTGAGTACCTTTATCTAGGTACTTACTTACATAACATACAAAATATATAACTTCTTTAAACCAATGAAAGTCAATGAAAATCAATGCATAAAATTAATGTTTGAAATGGAAGGCACAAATCATGAAACTGCCTATTACATAAACTAATATACATCAATAAGTACATACGAAAATTTTAAATGGTACCAATTAGCCTAATCAGAACAACACATACACAAATCTAGATACTAAACATATTGAAATTGAAGACATAGTAAAACGAAATTATCGATTCCTTGAGATTCAATCAATATCATTTTACACTTTGGAATTAAGTGCAGGAGAAAAATCTTTGTCTGTGGAATTTTTCCACCAAATGCTTTTAGCAAAGCACGACAATACATTGATTGTGTATGGATTAAATTTCATATCAACTACTTGTAGAATGGCGAAAAAAGCTCTAGGTTACGTGTTAAATCTATTGAAGTTCACGTGTTTAAAGTTAAAGTACAAAGGCTATATTTTAAATAAAACCCAACTGACGTTGTTGCTGCAGCTGATCGCGCAAGTGATGCAGCGCATGCTCCGGTTGGCTATGTTGCATTTGACCTACCAGGTTCTTTGCTTCCAAACGAAGTTCATAAAGCTTACGGGATTCCAAATAAAGCAGGATTGCTGCAGCTCCTGTATAGAAACACAACATAATATCTTATCTCTGTCTATTATATATTATTAAGTCTTGCTTAATTAAAAAATGGAACTTCCTATGACTTGCATTTTGTGCTTTGCATTGTCATTGTCCTATTGACACCTACGAGTATCTGAAGCAAACCATATGTAACCTCAATTGCGCGTCCTCCGGTCCCCTTGGAGGTCCACGAAGTAGATATACTAGAGGAGACGGCGTAAGCTTTCATCAAAGTGGACGTGATTTCGGTCAGTGGATCTGCACTCGACTTGCGCACTTGACATTCATGTTTCCAGCCAATTTTATTATTTTCTTTGTTTTGCTACATTATTTTTAAAGTAAGGGCCAGGCATATGCCGAATGCATCTAACGCCATGCCAGGAGACATCTTACGTATTCCTACACGTAAATTACGAAAGCAGATTGCTCTGCTTTTTAGAGACTTGCGGCCCACTGCCCAGGCATACACATTTGATTTTTTGTTAAAGAAAAATGTACATGTGGGGGTGAACTTTTCGCAGGACACATTTTAACGTTATCCCCGTCTATATCCTGTGAATAAACTTATCCTACACATTAAATGAAAAAAATCATTGTTTTAAAGTTAATGTAAAGCAATTGTAGTAAAGTAGTAAATCGGCGTTTTCTTGGCCAAGCGGGCAGATCATACCCCCGAAAAGTGTCATGCACTATTCTCTGGGAAAATTCGACTACGCCATCTCTCTTTGTTGGCTTGCACACTTTAGTTAAAACTGTAAGTGCAGCAAGCAGTAGATATAGAAATAAATAAATCTCCTCTGTTTTTTTACTTTGTGGGGAAGACCAATCAGGTTCTCATATAGGCACTAATGTTTTTATAGAAGTTCAGTGACAGATGAAATGAATATTAATAAGTTCATATAAGATCTGCTGGAAAAAGGCCTCCATTATAGAGTTTAAAACAAGTCTGAGAGGTGTAAAATAAATAACCCCCAATCCCTTTAATTGCAATTTAATTAGTAACACAAACTTACCAAACAACAAAAAGGCAACCACTGCAAAAGCATAAGACCATGACAGCACATTGAATGAGGGATATAACAGCCAATCACGGCGATAACAGTTCCCACCAAATATAGCTACTGCTAAGAACAAAAACACACCTGCAAGCAAAGAATTAACAGATTTAAAGATATTATTGATTTTATTAAGTAACTTAGGTAATAGGTAATACGGGCGTGTTTCCGCAACTCCACGTCAATGCGTGTATTTTGTGTTCAGGTGGAAAATTGATTATTCAACCCACCCCAGCTCCTCAAGGAAGACCAGTCAATGACTTGATGTTACTGACAATACTAGGAAGGTACTAGGTACCAAAGTACTTTGTCCTGTATGTGGAAACCACTGGGCAGTTTAGAACTTAATAGATACAATGACAAATCATATTTGTTTAAAACTTACTTGAGACAGCCACCATAATAAAAGCACAAGTGACAAAGATCCATTCATATCGCAAGACGGCGCGCAGTGGCCATCGCACTATGACACAAGCCAACAACACTTGAGATGTCAATGACAATATCAAAGCCAATGTAACAAATGACTGCACTGCCATCAGCCACCCGGGCAGCAGCCATTCTCGGATCATATAGAACTCCTAGAATGAAAAACATTTTAAATTATTATATTAGGTTATGTGGAAAGCGCAAGGTTAGCCTGCGAAATCCAAATTTTCTTACATTATTTTAACAATTTGCAGGTCAGTGAAATATCGTTCTATAGGAAATGAACTTAGAGGGTTTTAATGATTAAGGCATTGACTGCCACCGCGGTCACTGGTGACCGCCAACAATAGATTTTCTATTGTGTCTGTTGTCTGGCAGTCAACGTGTTAAAATTCTGTAAAGTCTCATATGTTACAGTTGCGAAGGATATTTTAATCAACATACACCCTGATATTGACCTGCAAATTGCAAAAAACTTAAGACAATTTTAATATCGCAGGCCACCTAGTGCTTCCCCATTAAAGCTTTTGAAATTACACAGCACATATCACTATTCACTTATCTATATAAGCACACTTTTAACAATTTATTTATTTCAATCATCCTGCCATATTACAGTGTCAATCAGTAATTATAACAAAAGTAATTGATTTTACCTGACTAAAGATGTAGTGGCACCCATGAAACAGTTTATCAAACTGATAGGATGGGAATCGAAAACGGTCAAAACAATATTCCCATAGGCCCATGTGTTTGAAGCTTGAAAACATCTCAGGATACGACTCAATCCAGTACGGGCCGGCAAAAGACAGGAGGAGAAATAGGCCAGCAATATACGTTAGACTGGCTCCGATGAGTGTGGCATCTGTAAGTAAGTTTTATTTGATAGGAATAACAAGTTTAAATTTTACCACCGATCATTATTTCAGAACTGCCGATCTATTATTCTCACATGATAGTATTTTATTGTATAAATCAGTATTGGAATAAATCAAATACACGAAGAAACGTTCTCTTTCAAAATTAAAAGGGCGTGCCCAAATTAAATTACTTACTTGATGCCTTCGGATACTCATTATCGGCAGCCGTCATATTGTCGGTTGTATTTTATCAATAATTGCAGATTATCTATAAAACAGCACTTTGGAGAGCAAGTTTATAGTAATAAATTAAATGAAAACAAGCGTCTTCAACTGCTAACAAAATTTGACACTAATGACAATTGTCGATTACTTTTTTTTTTTTTTTTTTTTTTTTAATTTACCCCGAAGGGAAGGCTATAGTCTTGTCGATTACGTTCCTTTAGAAAATGACATAACGCAAATCGTCTAGAAACTAGTAAAAACTTCGAAAGTCAATGGCCAAAATGTATGTACCAGTTGTGTTTTTTCTTTCTTGGCGACCTTTAGTGTATTATGTTTAGCGTTTTAGGCAGTCCCTCAATATAAAATACTGGTATTCAGCTGCATCTGGTCAGACTGGAAGCCGATCCCAACATAGTTGAAAAAAGGCTTGGTAAATTTCGTCAATGACCACCGAAAAAAAGACACCAGTTTTGGCAGTTGGCTTTTCGTCTGTGTGATGTCGTATGTATGCAAGGGCATACACAGAGCCTGATCCTGACTTTCGAGCTTGCCCTAGGCAATAGTGGACGGTGAAATGCTGACTCTGAGCACAAAGAAAGTATTGTGGACCACCTAATGATGTGCACTTTAATGTAGTGCTAATATTTAAACTAAATCTCAGTATTACGATGTCATCAACATAGGAAAGTCATAATCTTGGAGAGCGCCTACTCGATCCTCCCTTCTTATTGCTGGTGAATAAGTTGATTTGTCAAGACTCAAGGTGAGGTGGGATGGTTGAGGCGTCATTTCATCAGACCCACCAGACTCAAACGTGTACCATAGTAGCACAGAATGATAGCTTAATGAAAGCGTCCTTTCATTAAGCTTTCATTCTGGGCTACTTACAAAAGGCACAGGCTTTACTTATTAAAATAAAGCAAGTATTAAAATAAACATTTTATTATTATAAGGCAGTTAAGGTTCATCCATACATAGAAAAAGTTACATAAATCTTACACTATTTTTATTCTTACTTACTATTTTTTTAAATAAACGACAAAGTGTATAAATTGGACGGTTTAAGAAAGTTACATTGTTGATAAATCTTGTCTTTTCAATAAAATAATATCAAATAGGTACCTACTTAAATAATAAAATATTCATTTCTTAACCAAGCTGGTATCGAAATTACGGCAGAAATATTAAAAAAACACACAAACAAAAAGGCACACATTTAGAATCATCTTATCTATCTTAATTAAATCTTTTATAAATATCTAGAGCGATCCAAAGTTAGAATCATTGAAGGTGCTTAGAAAATGCGAAAAAAAACGGCTAAAGTTGGGTCGCGGTCGTTACAAAATGTCGGTACAATCATATTGTCAATGGAGTATAGAGTGGCCGTTTATGTAATATGACACTTACACGGCCACTCCATACTCCATCTACAATATTATGATTGTACATTAACACGAATTGCTAAATGTTTTTGACAGTTTAGGGTAGGTAGGTAGATACCTATCTATCTCAATGGCTTAGTATCGATAATTGCGCGATTGATTGAACAAAAGTTTGAGCTAGTTTCAAATTTATTGAACAATATTTTCATTGACCCGTGTAGGATACGTATTGTGCAGTCTTGCTCAGCGAAAACATAGAAGCATATGGATCGTCAATGGTATTGCGTGAAAATAAAGGGCTGAGAATCATATTCCGCAATGTATATATATATTGCTCAAACTTATTGTAGGTGTAGAGGCCACCTTAAATAATATTCTTTACATTAAAGATAAAAGCGCAACATTTTCGTCAACGTAAAATAGTGGAGGTAGTCAGTTTCATTATAACATCTGGCACTCATTCAAATGTTGAGTCCAACACAAATCATGTTTCATTTCAATCACTCCAATCGATAGTGTTATCCACATTATTTGGTAAAAATTACAAAACGTGTAAAACTCAAGTAGAAAATAAACTACAACATACTTATACATAGCATATTATGTAAAAATAAATACATAAAAACGTGTGTAGGTACTGGTAATAAAATGTATTCAAATACTGGAATTTGTGCAGATTCCTTTGGACGGAACTGATTCATAAGATATTAAACTTAATGTTTAATTAACTCTAATTACTTGTTATGTTTAATGTTATGCTTTTGTTTCGTACTCCAATTCAAATCGAGCTTGAGATTCTTTTATCTTATTACGCTTCTTTGCTTGGATGTTAGACTCTGTCAAAAAGAGGGCAGCGGTCACTAAGCATGCTACGGAACCCACGACACCCAAACCGAATGACCAACCTGCGGAAAAAATATAAAGTTAATAAGTACCAATGGTAACGCAAAAACGAATTTTATAGTAGTTATAAATCATAAAGTAATTGCTCACCTAAGTAATTGTTAGGATGGTCTGGCATCCAGCCGTCTGTGTTTCCCAAAGAGGCAAAAACTATAACAGCAATTACTCCACAAATACCTACAATAAAATGAGAAACAAATATTATTTTAATGAAATAAAAACTATGACGTTATTTCGAGTTGCCTGCATGTAATCTAAGAAGTTCATCTCACCTGATCCTAGCATAATAAATCCAATACTTTTGATAAGCATCACATATCTGTTTTGTTCAGGTCCCCAGCATAGGAAGAACATCAACACCAATATTGTAGAGATCAAAACTCCCAGCAAACACAATGTAAAGAAAAACTGTGTTGCTATCATGAAACCTGCAAAAAAACGATTATTAAGAATATGTTTTTTTTTTATTCATGGTTAAGGTTACAGACCAGAATAGCGATATTGCAATTTTTTGTTTGATGTTGGTCATCGGCGCGGGACATCATTCAATGTTTAAGAATGATGGCTGAAGTTTTAGAGATTAATCTACTTTCAGACTTATATACATTTTCCGACGATAAACGCCGCATATATTTGCTAATATTAGATAATAACATCTTCTTTTCGAGTAAATGTACTGTGTTAAATAAATTGGGTCCAGTAGGTGGCCACACCAAATCGCGGCAGCGTTTTTGCCACATAAAACATAAAGGGACCAGATTAAGTAACCTCCCTAGATTTTAGCTAGAACTAAAAACAATGCAAGGTAACAAACCAGGTAGTAGATATCCACGGATCTTATCGTATCCGGTCGTGAAAGGGTCGTACACCCAACGACATCCAACGAAGAACCGCCTTTGATACTGATCCAGCGGGTCTGGCAGAGATCTGAAGCAATGACTCCATAACCCTAATCTAAAAACATAAGAAACACTTATATACCAGCCGTTATTAAGAACAGGTACCCACAAGAAGTAGGAAAATAATTATAAGTAAGTATCCAACTGCGTGTTAAATTAATGACATTAATTTGGATCTTACATAAATGTAACACAAAGGTACTTACAGAAATCTCAGAACATTATAAATAATTACGTGTTTGTGTTTACCTATCTAATTTTGCGCCTCTTATTCTGGAGTCGCTGACCAACCAGCTGGGCGTACCGAATGCCAATGCCACCGTAACAAGGGCAATGACAAACACGCCAATGCCACAATTACCGGCCAAACTTCTATTCTTCATTGTCTCTGCAACAAGTTAAAAATCCCTTTCATTAATGGTTGTTATTTAGGATTCGGTAGAATTGCTAATTACTAAAAATGATTGGAACAAAAAACTAAAAGACATGAGATCGTATACACAATGAATTTAATCGTCAAAAAAAAATTAAAAGCAAGAATATTAGATACACAACATTAACATACATAGATCTTAAAAAGTATAGTGGTGGCAAGTGCGACAACCAGACTCAGTTCATGGGTCCGAACTCCGATTCCATCTCCCTATTCGTACTACTGTATCAACAAAGAAGCAAACAGCAGATTTGGTTATTTAAATGGGACAGACCGAACTTTACCTGTAAATTACAGGCGCATCACGAATAATATATAAAATAATAATAAATAAAAAAATAATAATAATAAAAATAAATAAATAAATAATAATAATATATTCGTGATGCGCTTATAATGAACCATCTAGAATATCCGTAGGCCACGAACCCGAGGCTCCCGTGGCGCAGTAGCCAATCGCTCAGCCACTGCACCAATAAGCCTGTCTGTTTGGCACGAATTAAGGCCGATAAATGGATTAAAATAGGCTCGCCCCGCATTGCAAAGAGACTGTTATAATTCTCGGATAGCAGGCAACGTGTCGTTGATGAGTCATTACCTTTTTGACAACTCTCCGCTTATGCGAACTGATTGTAGGTATGTCGCTGATGACATACAGCCAGTGGTCGATTTCGTGTAGGAGCTAAATGAAACAGTAGAGATCAAATGTATCAACGCAAAGGTTATAAAGTAGGCCATACAAAAAAAAAAATCTGTTCGATTGTACCTACGTCGTATCTTCTACAAGTAGATAGGTAGGATCTACAAGAAGTATGCCGTGTGCGAGCGGGCTGATATAATAATAATAATAATAACCCCACCGCCGTATCTCTACGTTGACGTCGTGGTGGGACTTGCGCACTGTAAACTCTAGGTCTGTGACGGAAGAGTTTACTTTGCCGGATCAGGTCTAGGGTGAGGAGCCAGACCAAGAGAGATACAAGAACCCGCAGGGCAGCATGTGGCGAGCTGTTGGGCAGTAGCGACCCCACGGACCTCCCGGAAGAAGTCTTGTCCTCACCTCTGGCTTGCCTTTATTCGCCGGCTGGAGTGAACACTGACGCGGAATAGACATCCCACCTCATTCTTGCCTTTATTGGCTGGCTTGAGTGGAGATTCGCAAGAGCAAACATGCTCGGAGGAAGGAAGTATTTCAGTAAGATGCGGGTAGGGATCTTGACATGAGCACCTCAGGACATGTTGCCTCCCTTGTCGCTACGACACTATGTGCTAGTGACCGTTTTCGGGGGCCCATTATTGAGTGTGCAAGTCACCCCCTGCCATTTCATCTATGAATATTATAATTATCATTGGTCAGGTAGTGGACATAGACCTTCCATAGTTCAAGGTAACCGATCCGCTATAGCCACCCAAACCCATAGCCCAGTATATTTTGTTTCCACGTTCTGCAATAGTCCTGCACCAACCGGGGGTTGTCCTTGGGTGCACTTGCATGGTGCATACTGCATACAGGGATAATCGTCAGTTGGTGCCTCCTCCATTTAGAATTGTGTAAAGGGCCTCTGCGAGTTAGCTTCGGCCCCTAGTACGCCTTTCAAAGGTCCGGGACCCCAGGGTCCCGAGATATGTCAAAGACATAATAATAATAATAAATAATGTTTATTCACAGTATTAGCATTTGTGGCCGAACTAGGCATAGCCTGTATTTCAGCCCTCAACGCCGATCCCCCTGAGTTTAAATGTACGTGCCTAATATAATATAGAAAAAAAGAAATGAATTAAGAAATAAACTTACAAGTTAGTTAACATAGCATGGCAAGTGTGAGACCAGTCCTCTCTTGTATGAGATGGGGGCGCGCATGAGTGCGTGTAAGAGGGTGTGTGAGATTGCGGAACATTGGGACTATTTATTGTTTTTTTTTGTTTTTAAATAATAGATAGATAATTTTATAAATGAGAACTTATGTTATATTATCTAGTCTGTAATATGCAATACACTGAATTAAAATGTAGGCGTAGGTGCTGAAGCCATGAAATGTCCTTTATGTGCTTTCATGATTTCTCATCTCAGGCATCTCACAGAGATGACTGTTTTATCCAATTTTATCGTAAGCGCGACACGTGATCTTGTGTGATTCAACTTTGCAACTAATTACCAAACGGATGTTGTCGGTTATTATATGACTACCTGTTGGCCTGTTGCCGCGATTCCGTCTGCGTATGCTTTTTGAATATGAATATAGGGTGGCATCGACGCGCGACCTGTTAACATAGATTCAATACCTACATGATTAAGTGAACCCTTAGGATAATCACCGACGAAAAATAGTTGTACATTTTTATGAAACGGCTGATTTTACGGTTTGAATTAATTTATTTCTAAAGATTACAAATCACTTGTGCTGAAATAAATACTAAAAATTACTTAATCTATTACATTTTTGTTGTCCAGGAGTAGTAAGAGCTTGTAGTGTTAACATTACAAATATTAGAAGGTAAGAGTTTTTAAAAGTTTTGTGTTGTCTACCGCCGTACGTTGAAACCTAATTTTATTTTTGATTAAGTACTAACGAAAAATTTATACTCTAGGGGTTCTAGAATCATGTGCTGAATTCATGGTTATAGTTTGTGCGTCGGTGTCTCTGCCACCCTGTATAATATCTATGATTAAAAGTAGCCTATGTCCTCCAAGTCCCAGGCTACCTACCTGTATAATTTCATAACGATCGGTTTAGTGGTTTTAAGCGTGAAATGATATAACAAAAAAACAGACGAACATGTCTGTTATCTTTCACACCACCGACGCGAGGTTTAGGTACTTTCAATTCGGATGCTGTTCGGCGCAAAAACTTCTTCTTATCTTAGTCTACGTCCAATCAACCGTAGGAAAACCTCGCGTGAAGTCTGTCATCCTCGCATGTGGCAAGCATACAACCCATACAACAGTCACTTTTCTACTCTAATCGCTCAATCATCGGAAGACGGAAAAATGCGAGTAGTCAGAGTAGTGCAAAGACTAATATGAGTACCTAGTGGGACTGTTCAGAAAACTCTACGCATATAACGGCATATAGCGGTCGCAAGGAGCAAGAACAGGGTTAATTAGTGGCTGCCGGTCGAACGCCTTTGTTTAGCAAGACGCTTTGTGAACGCTAAACATGGCATTCACACAATGCACACATTCAGAACAGTGAATCAGAAAATGCCTTGTTTCGATTTTGCTGTTCGTGCTGGTTCTTTGAAACTATTGAGAAATACTTAGAAATGGCTTTGAGGATTTGAGGACAGAACAGAACATGTGTTAGATTAGAACTGAGTCGCTAGGACCACGCACACGCCCTACTTCGTGCTGGATGCATTTTTTCGAAAATAATTATTTTGTAAATTGCGACCGGCTCGCCTTCATCGTTACGGGACCCTATATATTCTGTAATCAGAACATCGAAGAGTAGAGAAATAAAAACTTAAACTTTTGACATAACTAGCGCGAAGATGTAGAGGTGTATTGTCGTCAGGAGTATTCCGTTTCACACACATTTCCTCTTTCTTCTTCTTAGCGTGTGGATGGCAAAAATAGAAAAAATAAACACGGTCTTTATAACATCGTGTTTTAAGTCCCGCAATAAGGTACGAGCCCTTTGCCATAACAGGGTACAAATCCAGACATTATATACTACTGCTAGGCGACTTAGCCTGACCCAGGAATCGAATCCACAATGCGCTTGTTATCACTACACAAACAAGGCGGTAATTTTTATATTAGTTGGGTGAGTTTATGGGAGATAGCTAAATCACTACATTTTATACAAATAAATGTTAGTAAATGGGTGATTAAGATGTGGATATTACAAATTAATTATCCTATGCTTGGAATAAATTGCTAAGTTTTTAGAACTTTTTATTGTATAGTTCAATACTTGACACCAAATTAAATGGTTATCATTTTAAATAACTGTTTTAAAACTTGACAACTGCAACTAAACCATCACCCTTAAAAAAGGAGGGCTGTGAAATAAATAATGTGAATCACCTCCAAACCATTTTCCAATCAGTCTATTGCTATGTTTAAACACAGTCTAACAAAACAATAATGCTCATATAATATAATATAAAGCTGTTACAGTTCATACTCTTGACTTGTTAATTAGTAAAGCCCAATGTCAGAGCAATTCATAGGAACTTTATAAGTACATGTCACTTAACACCAAACACAAGGTCATACACCTGAGATGAATAGCAAAGCTAAGTACCTCTGCAAAGTTCTCTGTAAAGTTTCGCAATACAGTCAATGAAGGCAGTGTGTGTAATACACAGCATAACATTCACCCAGAAACACAATGCCAAAATGTTCACATGCATTTGAACCGTGGGAACTCATAAAATATGCAAAACTATTTTTTTTCCTGTAGAATTTTTGAACAGAAGCTGTGAACTTCAAACATGAAATATTATAGGTACTTGGAAAATGATATAATTTTGATTTGAAAAAAAAAAACTAAGTATAGTAAGTACTTATTACATAATTTAGAGTACCTACTAATCTTTTTTTAATAAAAAAAATGATTGATGGATGATTTAGCAGGACTGGTAATAAAAGTACCTTTGTGCTTTTAATATATTTATAGACATGTTTGTATTTGTTATTTTACCTGCCTACACTCCACAATGTATTCATAATAACTATCTGGCAGAAATTCTTGATTGAGCTAAAACTGCTCAGTGTGCTGCTCACTTTGAGCTTTTCCCCTTTTTGTAAAATTTTATTGTTGTGTCCTATGAATATGGTGTATGTAAATACGAATAGGTATTCTAACTTTTCTTAAAAAAAAATCACAACTATTAAGATTAAGTATGATATTTAAAATGATAAATGGGTACTTGAATGTTACAGCAACATTAACCAACTTGGGTAGGTACTTATGTGGTTAAAAAAAACAAGTGGATGTGTGATGTGTCATTAGGACTTGGGCACAAAAAAAGAGCAATAATAATTAATAATAAATACTGTGGCAGCCTAGTTAAATTCATTAAAAGGGAAAGAAAGAAAAAACATTACAAATAGTGGTTATATATTTTGCTGTTTTGATTAATTTGTCAATATTACTGAAATAACTGCTCTGCAAAACTAAATATTATTTATTGCAATTCATAATCATTTAGTGCGCACTATATGATTATAATATTTAGTTTTAGGTGCTACGCAAAAATTTGATTACATTTGACACTGCAATACCTAATCCAGTGTTATTATTGCTGTGGAACAATATAATTTTTTAAATTCATATTTGACTGCAATTTGCGATGTTACCAACTTTCTGATGGCACACTCTTGAGTTTGCCTTTATTTTAGCGTGGGTAAGCCAAGAAAAATATTGTAGGTAAACTGAATACAGAGTATTTGATAAACCCAACAAAAAGTTTTATTTCGAACTTGTTACTTAAATAGGACATATAATGATCATTATCAACACAACTGTCGACAGAGTTAGATGCAATATTTTGACATAGAAATCAGTTTCATTCATAGAATTTATTAATGAAATGATGACTATAAGTAAACAAAACTACAATCGTACAATAAATAGTTTATGAAACCAAAATAAGTAATTGAATAATAATATAAATTCTTAAAGTTAGGCATAAATATCTGGAGAGTATTCAATTCGTAGAGTGTGAGAGAATCTGAAGTTCTTTGGTAACTAAAGTTTACTCACCGATGTTCTAGTATTCCTGAAATATTGTATCAAACTTGTAACTTTGTCAAAATCCACCACATGTACGTAGAGTATATATGAATAAATTTTATAATTCAAAACTTATAGTTTAAACAATAACAAAATAACTCAAGATTACTGATCATATTTGATCAACGCCCAACAACTTGCTTGTCACAGTTGTCAGTTAAGTTAGTTCCAGTTCGCGCAACAACGGACTTACCACAGATTACTAAGCAACCGACAACGCTACTTCGTTTCCTGTGCGAATATGAGTGGGACAAGGACAGATAGACGATGTTGTTTTAGAGCTACCTCTATGTTTTAGAGACAATGACATGTCAGCACTGTTGCGGAGAAAAATGTCAACCTAATGTCAAATTGATACAATTTCTAGCTCCATACTTTTCCGTCTGTCAAGTTATAACTTTGATTGTATTGTAGCGGTATCTACAACGCCACATGCGAACAACGCGTCATACTGACGTCACGCAAATCCTGCATCTCGCAAGCAGAGTTTACCGTGCAATTAGCATAGATACAATTCCCCAATATCAATCGTTGGGCAATTGCCCGCCAGACATAACACCCGTCTGGTCGGAGGATCCTCCCTTTTCAATGGAGGATGAGTGAACTTTACACCCTGTTCCTCATACCTCTAAACTGGTGACCCCGAACATGAACGTCAGCGCAGCCTTCGTGCACCTACTTCAGCGTGACGTCATCATCATCATCACTCCCGCAAGCTTTAGCGGCAAGTCACCCAGCCAGCCAGCACCCACGGCTTCAACGGGTATCCTGACCACCAGCATGCAGCGACCGCGCATACCTGGTCATCACCCTCAGCCTCATCAGCGACCTCGGCACAGCACACTGCACTTTCGGCCAGTCAACAAACAGAGCACCCTCTCCTGGTCGACGCAGCAGCCAGCCTCAACCCGGCGCTGTACGACATCCGACGCACTGGAGTGTAACGCAGCGCCATCCACCCCGACTCACTGGGAACATCTTCGCAGACAGTTCCGACTCACCGCGAACTATGCGCCACCCCGACTCACTGGGGCATCTCCGCAGACAGTTCCGACTCACCGTGAACTATGCAGCAACCGGTTCCGACTCACTGGAACCTCAGCAAGCATCGCAAGATACAAGACTCAGCCAACTATCGACCTCCGGTCTCCGGAGGGGAGTGATGTAGCGGTATCTACAACGCCACATGCGAACAACGCGTCATACTGACGTCACGCAAATCCTGCATCTCGCAAGCAGAGTATGTGGCGTTGTAGATACCGCTACAGTATTAACTCGACCGATTGGACGTTGATCACGTTGACGTTGGTTGACTCGGATGACCGTTGGCACTGTTTTGTTGTTGAGGTTGTACCGATAGGGTTAGGTTTTACGATATCGGTACCAACGATCTATAGAAGTCGATTACTCATAAGACTGGAGGACTGGAACAATACTTCATCCCTCTAAAAAAGGCTGCAGTGCCTTTCTAAAACAGTACCTTTAGATTCTAAAACAGTACTTTTAATAAAACCTGCCAAATGCGTGTTGGTTCACGCATAGTGAAGGGTTCCGTAGTTAGGATGAATATTTACTCATGCACATTATTCATTTTACCGATCATCACATACAACTATGAAAAACAAAGTTATTTCTTCGGAAGTGACCGAAAACAAGGGCTCGTGTCTAAGCAATGACAGCCACACGTGTGGTTTGATCAGGTTAATTAAACTATACTTGCCGCGGTTGGTTCGTGGATGGGAGCCCATTTTTACATACTTACCGAGACCCCTTCGTGCCTCGAAAAGTACTCCGCGGCTGTCACTCGTGGATCTTTGACAGTCGTTACGGGTAGTCTGACAACCGATCTTACCAAGGGGTATCGTCACTGTCACTGGGTTGTGGTCAGATAAGCAGATCAATCTTCATGTAAAACACTGGTATTCAGCTAGGTACATCCAGTTAGTCTGAAAGCGGTTCCCAATATACATAGTTGTGGAAAGGCTAAGCAGGTTATTTTTTTTTTTTTGCTACCGAAATCATCCCTATTCGATAAACTCTTGCATGAGTCACTTCACAAATTATGGGATCCAACGATAACCTGTAACACGCTTAGGTGAATCAATTTTTTTTTCATCCCGCTATTAGTAATTTCACTACATGCTACACACCTACACCTTTCCAATTTTCATCGATATACCTAGTGCCATGGTCTCTAAGTAAATGGTTGTTTGACTTCCGGATGGACGGACATAATGAAATTATATGGGTCGGGTTTTGCCATTTGGTTACGGAACCCTAAAAAGGGCGCCGACACGATCAGACCCTTGACAATAAAGACTTCTCACTTTCAACTTTTACGACTTATAGAAAACGGGAAACACAAGACTTCGGGAAATTACACTCCATAGCCTGCTGAAAGCAGCTACTATGCACGTCTCTTGCCAGCGACAATTGCCATGCGATTATAGTAAAACATGCTGTCCTTTTTGTCACATGAGCATGTTAATGGAGGGCAGTCAAAGGTCAGCTACAAAGTCTAATAGCATTGCGAATTATACAAAAAAAATTGACCCATCGTTTGATAGGTACAGACGCCAGCACATCAAGCTACTACAATATGTCAAATTTCTTTAATAGATTTTCAACTTAATCGCTAAAGCATTAGGTTCAAGGTTCATTGGGAAAATTTGACAGTTTCGGGTAGCTTGACCTGCTGGCGTCCGTACATTGTATGTTAGCATTTTATAAATAAGCTAAGAGTTTACATTCTTCTAATTTTACCTACTTTGTCCCTATTTTAATTATTACAAGCTTTTATATTAATGTAGCTTTACTTTCTCAATAGGGTGGACTTCAATATAACTGGCGAAATGTGGGTGTACTAAGCGTCACCTCTGTCTATGACTTCGAGGAAAAAACCTGATGACGTGACAGTATTAACCGACTTTTCACACTGACTGTACCTTTACTTGCTGACTGGCTGGTTGTATACTTCGTGCCCATAGAAGAGAAAAATCTACTATTTTATTTTATTACTGGTTGTAGCAAATTGAAATAGTGTAGAACGATATTTCGTTGGACATATCCATAAGTGGCCCAGGGCCCATTCTATTATATCACTGCTACAGTTATTAGCAGTGAGGTATTGTATGTACGGACGCCAGCAGGTCAAGCTACCCGAAACCGTCAAATTTTCCCAATCAACCTTGAACCTTAATGCTTTAGCGATTAAGTTGAAAATCTATTAAAGAAATTTGACAGATTGTAGTAGGTTGATGTGCTGGCGTCTGTACCTACAGCAGTATAGGTTACAACCTATGCTGCAGTAGGTAAATTCCTACCATCGACATTTACTATAAATCCATTATTATTTTGTTTGTTTCAGTATTTTTCGAACCAACAGATAGAAGAAAAGCTGCGAAAATTGTTCGTGATAAATACACTATATCATTCGCTTCACCGAATTTATCTGAATTACGAGCAATGGCACAAGTGCTTGAACCATCCCAAAAAACGAATGTCGAGAGTCAATGTGAATTTACAGAAATTGCAAAACTATATCCAGTTGTATCACATGTTATAGAATTCATGATTATTACAATGGGTTCCAAAGGAGTTTTAACTCTCAAAAACAAAGGACAAAAAGATATAGCAAGATTCTATCCAACCGAACCTATTGGTAAGATCGAGAATGTGTCAGGAGCAGGAGATTGTTTTGCGAGTGGCTTCATTCATGGTATGCTCTCTGGACTTCAGGAAGCGCAGTGCATGTTCATAGGCTTCGAAGCAGCTAAGATGTCGCTTCTGTGCAGAAACACCGTACCTTCGAATTTAGATAAAATAAATTCTTCTTTGTTTAAAAACGCGAAGTACGAGCTTATAAAATGATAATAAAAAGTATTGAAATTATATTTTAATTAAGGCACACAATCTTAAATTGTTAACATAAAAAAGGTTCATAATTCATTATTCTAACCCTTACAAACCATGTACATTCCATTCAAATTGATTATTTTCAATACTGATCATGTATTTACTGGACAGTATATAGTATGGGATTCACTAATTTATAATGAGTCTTCATAGCCAGAGGGTGGGGGTGGCGCAAACCACAATAATGTATGAAATTATGCTGATTGCTACAATATAATGATAGTTATAAGATATGCTATAACCTTTAACATTAGTTATGCTTGTCTACCCCCAACCTAGGATGAGAAAAGCACATCTTTTCAGTACTACACATAAAATAAATCTATAATACCAGTAGGTACTTACATATACATACTAATGTAATAGAAATATTCATTCTCTATTAATTAATGCATTCACAATGAATTATTATAATATTTTTAATACAATTTTCTTGGTGTACCTATTATTTTGTATAAAATTATGAAATATATTGTGCCATTATGTCTGTCTATGTACCACTTACACTATTGTATGTGAAGTTTAAATATAAATAAATACATTACAGGTCAAAAACTCCCGAATGGTAGCTGCATACTTATTTTAGGTATATATATGATTTCACAGTTTTACCAAAGTCAAAATACATAATTATAAGTATTGTTATTATTGCCAGCAAAGAATATTTATCAAATTTGTGGTTTCTGCATCTAAACTTATACCTAAAACCGCAACAAATTTTAAGAATTCTTATTTAGAAATTACATCAGGGGGCCTAAAAAGGCCACTTTAAGCAATACCTCTAAAAGCTATTCATGTCCTGAATTCCCAGCAGATCATTAGCAATTCCTCCAATTTTCGTTAAATGGTTACACATAATAGTTTAATCACCTAAAATTTATTTCATATCAATCATAATATTTGGTGTAAACTGTAAACATTGGTGGACCATTTTACGAATTTCTTAAATGTCAAACAGTAAAACTGTCAAACAGTTAAATTGCGCGTTAAGAATTGCACACAGATCATAATTATTATAAATTGTCAGTTTGTGACCATTTTACGATTTTTAAATGATTCATATTGTTATCCTATTATGATTCTGCCAGTGGCCTTTTTAGGCCCCCTGTATATAAAATCAGATCACAATTTCCACTTTGTTAAAAATATGCATAATTCTATTGGAACACAGCAACTAAAAACATTTTACAGAAATAATTAAGTTTTACATGTAAAGAAATAGTACTCAGTCAGTCTAAACTACTTATTCCTAAAGTATTAAAAGAATATGAGTGTATATTTGGACGGACTACAGAGATACAGTCAATTATATTGCTAAGGCCATTCTTATAGTACAAATCCACAAAATAATGTGTTACTTATATTATTTGTTTGTTGTTAAATCTAGAAAACTTAAGTTACAAAACCACATTGTTCAACAAAACTGTTAAAGATAAGAAAGACCGGAGTCATTACAATAAAAAGTACTTAAAAATGTTTGTCTATATGTCAGTATGCCCTCCTGTATAGCCAACCTTCCTTTCATGCATAGTATAAGATGATGGCTCCCTGCTCTGCATCTCATGAAGTCTCTTATACTTTTGTACTCTTGCTTCTACCAAGAATAGAATGCCGGCAGGGAATAGTAAGATAACTCCTATGACACCAAGAGCATATGCCCAGCCCAGATCATTGTGTTCCCAATTGGGCATCCAGTCTCGACCATCGCCTCTAGCACCAAATGTCACCACAGATATGATGCCAGAGAATCCTGAAAATAAGTTTATACTATAGCAGAATATTATACAAGTATTCACAAAGTAAAGTGTCTGCCTGGAGTGCCTGGGTTCACACTCTTGACTTTGTGATTTATTTCATCAGAATTGCTCTCAAAAACGGTGAAGGAAAACATTGTGAGGAAACCATCATGCCTTAGGACCAAAAGTTGGAAGACATGTGACATCTACCAATCTGCACTGGGCCCGCATGGCAGATTACAGCCCATTCCCTCTCACAGCGGAAGCTTGTGTCACAGCACTGGGAATGTTATAGGCTGATTATGTATGTATGTATTCTCATAATTAGATAACCCTTAATAAATGCCCTTAATAAATACTGTGGCAAATCAGTTCAACTCTAAGAGCAATCGATTCATGTGGAAGTTCAATTTATTAATATATTTTGCTGTAGTTTGACTTAGATTATTAGGATAGGTAAAAACTATAACAAACCTCCAATAACAAGCACAGTTCCTACAGTTACCAGAAGCGTTAGGTATTTGTCGTCATCTTTGTCTTTCTTCACATAGAGGTAAGATAAAAACATTGATAATATAACACAGCACATGGCTATAGTGAAAAAGAATTGTGTTGCTATGAAGAAACCAGGCAATAGTATGTCATGAATTATGTAATATTCCTCTTCAAATATCCACCAGCATCCAGTGAACACCGTGTCGTACCAATGATGGATTTCTTCAAATCCATTGAAGCACACCTCCCACAAGCCTGGAAATTTAACCAAGATGCTTCAGATTCATTAGAAAAACGCCATACCTATATTTCTTAAATTAAAGTAATTTATTTCTGATTCCTGTCATGCGTTCCCGTACGATTCATCCGTTATCAAAGAAACTTTGGAAAGTAGTCGTGCACACGCCCGCGAATATTTATGAATAAAAAAAGAAAGGTAAGTCAGGAACGAAATCGCGAGCAACAGGTAGTTACAAATATAAACAACTGCATTACTAGGTATTCTTATAGACTTTCTATGAACAATAAAAACATGAGAAATTGATACATCTTACCAATTTTTATAAACTTTGGGTTCTTTAGTTTTCCGTCAGTAACCAGCCAATAGGGACTTACGAAGGCAATTATTATGAATAAAGATGAAAATACAAAGAATCCAAGTGCAAATAATCCTGTTTTAGATTTAACCATTTTTATTATTTAACAAAATCAAAATAATCAAAAATTAAATATCAACACGCCCTAAACGTCAACGTCATTAACCGCCGTCCGCCACCGCCACAGAATACATAGGATGATTTATCAACGGCGGTCGCCGCCACACCACAGGCTCCAGCATGGACGTATTATACTAACAATACATCCATGGGCTCCAGTCACTCATTAAAAAAAATTGTTATATTTTTTATTTAAAACTGACGGGACGGGCTTTTCGGGTTTTGTATTTGTGGACAGCCCTTAGAGGACTCTTTTGCTAACATTTGATTGATGTTCGCTTCTGGGGGCTAACTCTTGAAACTAATATCAATTCAAATCTAAAGCCAATACAATTCCAATGTTAATTTTGCAGTCACGTGATTCGGTACTCTTGAAAACAACATTGTCAACATTGGATTGAAATTGGGATTGCGCCGCGATTATTTTGTTACACGTGAAGTTAGTTACGTTAAGAGCCGCAATAGTGTTGTTCAACTCATTACGATAAACTGGTAATAGGGTTTAAAACTGCTTTATTCTTAAAAAAACAAGGCTAATAAATAAATATGATATAAATAGATGTTCAATTATTAATTTTAACGTGTTAAATTCATTTGGGCGTAAGAAAATGATTAAAATCATTAAATTTACCATGACTGTGGCTTCATGCGTTATGATCGTTGCCTACACTACTTAAAAAAAAAAACCCGGCGCAGAGGTTCTCCAATTTCAAAAATAAAGTCAAGTGGATAGAAATGAATTCGAACCGCAAGTTTGTTTAGAATATTAATGTTGTATTGTTCGCGTTTGGTAACTTTTAAGTAAGAAATAATTATTGTCCGTTAAGTTACTCAGTTAATATCAAAGTTTCTACAAGTGGTAAGTAAATATACTAAGTATCATATATACTTTATTACCGTATTAAAGAGTAAGTTTTACTTTATTAGATGTTAAATTTATTATGTGAAATATTTGTGTTTTGTCAATGTGGTTATTTTCTTGGCCTACGTTTTAGAAAGTCATATTATGTTTTACATAATAATTCCTTGCTCACCCTATAATTCGCTTTAAATTCGTCTTCATTCATAGTAAACGCTTTGTCCGTATACCGCATCATCAGACGCTCATCTCGTCTTTGTTTTAATTGTTTTTTATGCGAATTACGTAAAATACTGTATATAATTGCTAATCTTGCCATATTAAACACTTATTACTTATTAAAAATGACATAAAACGCAAAACAATTTCTAAAAAGTTACACTTTTGTTATTGGAAAAATCACAATCCTCAAACAATCCCAACACAATACTGACGCAATTGGCAGATGTCAAAATACACTCAAGAGTGCCGTTTAGCGCACGCCAAGCCCGATCCCGATTCCACTTAGTTCCCCAAAATAGACACGCAATTTAAAACCAATGTGGCGCTAGCATCGAACTCAAGAGTACGAAACATTCAAATTCCAATGTCGATCGATTGGAATTAAAATCAAGAGTAAGCCCGCTGTCCGGAAGCGTATCCATTAGTTCTGAATAGCTATGCTCAGCAGGGTTTGTTTACACTTTCATCACTCACTTGCCGAGTAGGTCGCCACGTTAATAGAAGCATTCGTTAATTAATCCTCCAAAGTGGACGGTTATGGGCATTTGGGAGGTTGGACCTCAGGCATAGAGTAAAGTAATATATCGGGTAGGACACTCTATACTCTAGCTAGCGCATTGCCACTGAGATAGTACATACTAATTCCATGATTAGCTCACAGCTGACTAACACACTGACAGCAAGCTGCTGTCATTGTCATCAACTGTCAATGGAAGTATTGGAACCATGGACGTATTATTTTTTATTCCTTTCAAAAGCGTATGTATGATCACCACAAAGTTATAAGCTTGTTTACATGCAGTATCTAATAATGAATTCAAGAAGGCATAATTTACTTTACCTCCTATGTAGGGGTAAGCGTTATTTGCAAGTATGTGCAACAACTAAAGAAACCACAAGTTACGTGAAAAGTTTAAGTAAACATCTAAATATAAGTGAAAGCAAAGCACAACATATATGTATGAAACATCCCATAATATCTAAACTTAATGATGAAAAAATTGAAAATTTAGTACATGCCATTAATGAGATGGGATTCTCCAACAGCTTACTAATCGAAGAACCTTCGTTGTTTGGAATCTTACCCGTAACCTTAAAATTCCGATACAAAGTTTTAAAGGAATGTGGGATACAAAATATATCGTCAGCGTCCTTATCAACATATTTAACAATATTAAAACAGAAGAACATTGGAGATCTGAAGAAATTAGGATATCTACCTACCCATATTAATGTTGAAAACAAACTGGCAAGTTTTATGACCCAGTGGCCCACATCTCTGACAACCTTGATTGACGAAGATGTCAATAACACATCATTATATACATTGCGCTTGAAAATCATTCAGAGATATCTTGAACTTGTGTTGGACCTTACAAAAGAAGAGTTTGGTAGAGGTGTTACAACTTATCCTACTATTAAACATCGGCCTTTGGAATGTATAAATGAAACATTAGAGATACTACAATTGGAAATTATGATACCTAATCATAAAATTAAATCAAACTTATATCTAATCCACGTTGATCCACAAAATTTGAAAAATATCATTCATAATTTCCGGAGTATTGGTGGAATTGATATCAAAGAAATCATAAGGATGCATCCTAAATTAGCTACAAGAAACTGTAATACAATGCTTGAGACACAGAAGGTCTTAAAAGAATATGGCATTAGCAATGAGGCACAAAGAAGATGTTTTAGTATTTATACTTTAGCTCCAGATACAATAAGAGAGAGATTGGAACAAGCAAAAGATATACCCGAATTCAGTGCGTTTATTAAACATCCACGATTCCTGAAGATGATACACTATAACACAACAGCAATGAATCGATTGAACAAATTATATAGTAATAACAAAAAGTGTGTTAGTTTAAATATCCTGTCTGGAAGTGCGGCACATTATGAAATATTTGAAAAAGCTCCCGGTGATAGGTTAGGTAAAGGAAAAGATTTACTGTTCTGCATATCGCAGTCATTAGGAAAGAAATTTAATATGACATATGTCCGCAATGTTATAAAAAGGCACCCTTTTTGGATTAACACACCAGTATTTCAAGTGAAGTATGTTTATGAGCAACTGTCCGGCCAGTTTACAGATCAAGATATTTATGAAAATTGTCCTATTTTATTATATCCTTGGAAAAAAGTTAGAGATACTCTTCATATAATAGATAAAAAGCTAATAGAAAAACAAATTCCTTTGTTTCAAGAAAATTTAAATTACGATTCTTTGAGCAAGTCTCAAAAATTAAGTTTAGTTCTATATTTACTAGAGAAGAATCATTATTTTTCTGGAAATGGAGTATGGACTGAAGAAAAAAATAAAAATGTAGATAAGTTAGACTATGCAAAACTAGTCCCACCATCGAATTTTAATATATAAATAATAATATGGTTCAAAATAATTTATGATCAAACCTCGTTTCAATTATTTTCATTTACACAGTAGGTACCTATTCTATTTTATTTATTTGTTTAATGCACAATGTACAGACGCCAGCAGGTCAAGCTACCCGAAATTGTCAAATTTTCCCAATCAACCTTTAACCTTAATGCTTTAGCGATAAAGTTGAAAATCTATTAAAGAAATTTAACAGATTGTAGTAGCTAGATGTGCTGGCGTCTGTACACAACCATAGTTACAAGCTAGGCTTAAAGTAGTGAGCACATGACCCTGTTAGGGTGCAGCAAGATAACTTAAAACTAACAATATTGTAGTGAGTATCCATTACCTAATATTATGAACTTTCACAATTAAGTATTATACTAATTAAACTCATATCTAGCTTTATACATTAATATTATAACTAACACACAGATATATAATATTTGAACACTATTTTAACATTTTAGCTTCCATAAATTCCAGGATACTGTAGTAAGTAACATTTTTTTAAGAGCAATGCCTTTTACTCCACAGATTAGCGATTTCTGTATATAAAAATGATCCATTGATATTTGAGATGGAAAAGAGTTTTCCATTCTGACCCATGTCAGATCTCAATTGACCATTGTATACAGGGATGTTAGTTCACCTGAGTAATGTTACTTTGGGCTGATTCAACATTTTTTTTTACTAAGTTCAAAATGTATAAGTATCGCAGAGTTTAAATTTTTTATATACTAAAAACCACAGAAGCTTTTGATGGCTTATTTCAACCAAGTTAACCCTATTGATTGATATTTCGTATGAAATAGTCATTCAAAAGGGTCATATGAACTTACGAGGCTTTATTAATGATTTTAATGATTATAATTCTGTAAATAAATACTTGTAACAGTCGCGAATCATATTTGGTTCAACATACAACCTGACACCGACCTGCAAATTGCAAAAAAAGTAAGACAATTTGAATTTCGCGGGATACCCTGGCGCTTCCCCCTTAGATAATTAGCAAGATTGCTACAATAACCCTTCTACCGCGGAAACCTTTCTCTATTTCATTAAATGAAAGTGTGCATTTTATTAACAAGTGCCTGTAATATGATGTTGAGATAAATAAATATTTATGATTATGTGAGACGGACTTTACAAATCTTTTTGAAATCGGTTATTAAATTCGGTTATTCGGTCGGTGGCACACTAATTTTGACCCTGGGATTGAATCGAATCGAAACTTTTTATATGGCAACATTCTAAAAATGTAATTTTCGTACACAGACATCTTATAAGGCCGCGTGTCCACGGCAAGAAAAATCGCCGGGTCTATGCAAGAATTCGTGTCGTCGCTGCACAAGACAAAAATCTTAAAACTCTCTTATCTTAAATCTTCAAACTCTCTTATCTTAAACTTATAGAACCATAACCTAAAGTTTTCACTTAAAAATACAGTATATCCAATGGAAGGTATGAAATTCGCTTCTGTAATTCAAAGAAGCCAAGTGTATCATGCACTCATTTAAACTATTTTTTGTTGAGACAATGCAAAATAATTTTATTTATTTTCTCGTTTTTCTGTAATATTTTAATGTTTCTTTTATTCTCATTGCAATGCAATGAGGTTTTTTGAATTTTCATGTCCTGGATATGTACTTCTTTTTTTAATATTAAAATGAGGAGGAGAATTTTGAGGATGTTTTTCTATATACCTATATTGTTTTTGTACGCATGATTATGTAATAATAGATAGTCGTGTCGCCGCCGCACCGCGCCTCAGTTTGCCGATGACGCACTGATCACGCAGCCTGTTCATGCAACCATGCGCTAGGTGTTAGGTTCAATTCTCAACAGGAGATATAAATTATATTATATTTGTAGGTGGATCGAAAGATAAGATCGCTATTTAACTTATTTCTCAAATTACTTACAGCGTTGTCGCCATACAAATAAATGTTTCTACTACTACCATACCACCATTCAAATAAATGTAATTCATTCCTGACTGCCAACTTTTTATTTTTTATCTCAAGTTGCCGAATAAAATGGGTGATCTCCTTTGGATTTCGCTTGCTACGCTGACGATTTCGCCGAAAGCAGCAGTACGATGGAAACGAATTGGGGGTTAATAGGCCAGCAGGATCAAATATCATGTCCCATCCCTTTTCAGGTTTCAGATTAGGTACCCGTTGCTTAACTTGATGCGTTAGTTTCTAAATGGAGAGTATAATATATTGTATTGTAGGTATTGATCTTAATGATTATAATTTTGTAAATTCAATAAATATTTCTTACGGTCGTGCATCATATTTTAATCAACATAAAACCTGATACTTACCGGCAAATTGCAAAAAACGTAAAAAAAAAGTGAACTTCATGAAATCATGACAGTGGAGTGAATTTTAATTTAGAGAGTTCACCCAGTCATTGCCCGCCAAAGCGCACGTGCTCGCCACCTCTTTTGTCTGAACGGCGCTTTATCGTGCCTTTGCTCAGTTCGTTCAAACATTGATCTATGCAAATATATTGAGGACAAGAGTGGCAACATTTTTGCAAATGACCATAAAAAGTTATTCTGCTGTAATCTAGCTGTGTCTCTATGGTAGTGTAAAAATGGCGGCCCTACTTCCCCGTCCTCTTGGTCTTGCCCAAATTATTTCCCTGAAAAATGCGAATAAGGTAATTAAATTTATTTAGTCTGCAGATAATCATCAGCTCACAAATATAGTCATTATTTGAGTGTGTCTGAATTAAACATGACTACTCTTCATAATAACACAAAAACAATAAAATATTGACGAGGTTCTAATAATCAAATAAATTATTACACATAATTTTAAAGATTTAAAATAATGTATAAAAAAATAAAAAACGACTTTTTTTTTGTTCTGCAGTAGACCTTGATATCAATTAGACATTTATTTATAAATTTGACCTTGTCATTTTCAGCTATTGTGACCTTACGTCATCGCTAGTTTGTAATTTGAACAACGTAATTTTTAAGCTAAAGTTCTTATTGCATTGATTTTAATTGTCTACATATACCTACTAGGCATCTAAATGAAATCACAGAACTTGTACCAGTTGTACCTCTTTCCGCATTTTCCTTAGCAGATCAATTCTTCAAGCAGTTCTTGTTGCAATATTTTTATTTTTCCCAAAAAGCATGAAAATTAATACTTAGTTTTTTTTTTCTTGTTGATTCTAGGTCCTAGACAAAGGTACTGTAGGAAACGGTATAGAGAATGTAGTTTGTCTTTTATGATTCAGTGTGTTTATTAGTTTGTACCTGTCACCGCAAAATATTGTGAACAATCATTTTGTTTACTTCTATTAATTAATTTATTGTGAACCAAGATCACAATAAATTGATTTGTTGGCAGAATGGCAGCTCTTGCACAGCTGTTTCTTGAAACACACCCATGCTTCAAGAAACAGCTGTGCAAGAGCTGCCATTCAATTTCAGTCATTTTGGATGAAAGCAAACATAGGCGACAAAATCTTATTTATGTAGTACATAAGTACATCAACAAAAACAAAACAAGCTTGTTTTAGACCATTATGGTGAAGATTCGAAGGAGGGAATGGGCGGGGAGTAATTCATGTGTGTTTTTCAGCCTATCAGTGGTCACTTGTTTTTATTCCTTGCTATCTCACAATCTTAGCAAAGACATGGATAAATAAATAAGAATCAAATTTTGATGTGATTAAACAAAATTACGGATACAATTTTTCAACATTTCATAGTCCCATGAGATAAACAAAAATATGAGCGGAGTGTTTGCAAATGGTGACATATCCATTTTAAGCCCTTGTTAATTTATGGTGACTATAGATTTTCTCTCTATATTGATGGAGAGAAACTCTGAGAAGGTTGTTAAATTGGTTATAAAGGAGCTGGTTTTTATGCACACAATTACTTACAAAGTTAGTAGTTCCACAAATAATTATGTAATATGTGTATGAAATATGATAGACATCTTTATTGTCACATGGTCAGATTTGTACAAAGTTCAATATTTGTTGTAGTGGTTATCTTGCATATACATAGGTTATCTTTCTATTTGTGAAATGATACAATGCGTCAATGCAAAGTGTCATGTTGAATACTATCCACATTTCAAAAATAATGTCTATGCAGATATAAAGTCCCATGAATGAGTAAACAGTGGTTTTATGATTAGATGTTATCAGATTTTTGTGATAAAGGCACTTGTAATGCAGCAATTCATTTGAAGTTTGCACAGTTAAGCATAAATAAGATGAATCATATAATAAAATATGATGTTGTAAAATAAAACTGCAAATTGTTAAACATTACATTGGGTATTTTATTGTAGCTAATAAATAATATTAAATATGTGTAATTCCAGTTGCTGGTGGCGGCAACTGCAACCCATTACCCAAGCAAACAACAAGTCCGTAATTTGAATGTCCATGAGCATATAAGCTACACCCTCCTGCGAGATAATGGCATTCCTGTACCCAGATTCAATGTGGCCAGTACCGCAGATGAAGTTCTCAAGTTTGCGAAAGAACTTAACTCAAAAGACATTGTACTCAAGGCTCAGGTAATTTATGAAAGTTTTATTTTAAGTTAAAATTTATCAATAATCAGACAAAAAAGAGTTATATCAATATTAAAAACCATTCAAAATTGTAAATCTGCACCGTACACAATATTTTGTTAAACGGTTGTATTGAGATTATAATAACTAGTGCTATTTTAGGTACTTGCTGGAGGCAGAGGAAGAGGCACCTTTAAAAGTGGCCTCCAAGGGGGTGTCAAAATGGTTGACACGTAAGTAAATAAGTTACCTCTACACGCCTTATTGGCGGTACGTACAGTCAATGAAATTTGGCACTCGAATAGACCGTGACCCTGGGTTAGAGGATAGGACACTTTGCTATATCAGTCTAAAGTTTTGATATATATGGGATAATTTCGGTTACTGCCGCAGAAATAACATTGTTCTTCATAGTTTTTTCGAGAATTACTATGAAATGCAAACTTACTTTTGCGACCGGTAAAATCAATACTGTGTATGCGTAAATATTCATCCCGACTAAACTCTTCATTAGCCAAGTGCGTGACCCGACACGCATTTGGCTGGTGTTTTGCATTCCACTCCGCGTCGAACACGCGTACACGTCCGCGTGAGTACACTAGAGCAGGGGTTGACAACGCGGCCCGCGAGCCTCCTGCTTGCGGCTCTCGATTGTTTTGTAAAATTTTAATTTTGCGCAGATCTTCGATATTGGCGTCGAAAAATTAAAGTTCAGTCCATCTTTTTCTTTCTATTTCATTACGAAAAGGACAGAAGATAAATATTAGTTTAGTCCTGTCAAATTAGGGCCTGTCTACATCTCCACGTCTCGACGTCGTCAACGTGGAACGGTGCGGTGTCGCGGCACGGTGCGTTGCCGCGTCGTGCTAGTGCACGGTACGGCGCGTCTGACGTCGTCGTAACTTACGAAGCGTATCGCATCGTAGCCACGTCGACTTACGACTCGTAAGTCGACGTGGCTCTCGAGACGCGCTCGTAAGTCGAAGTCGACCGTCATCTTAGCCGAATCGTCCAATAATAATATGTAATAGGTATAGAATAAGAAAACAGCGGAGGCGGAGGACAGAGTGTTGTGGCGCTGCTTGGGGAGGCTTATATCCAGCAGTGGACTTCGATAGGATGAGGAGATTGATAGAATAAGAAATGTCTAAGAGGAAGTCTGATGCCGCGTTTACACCCATATACTAGTAAGGGCTGATTTTTCCATCGCCAGATAACTTTTATTCGAGGAATAAAATTGACGTTTGACAGTTTTTGTATGAAATAACTGTCAAAAATTCAAAATTTCTCCTCGGATAAAATTATCTGGCGTTGGAAAAATCAGCCCTTAGTCTTGTAAAATACTTGTCGTGTATAAAACATGTATCTATCATACATGCATTGGCATTGTTTCAGACATGAATAAATTGTTTACCTTTTTGACAAGTTTTGTATACCACAATAACTTGTTTTTAGGTGTATACGACAAACGAAAACAGTAGACACAACATGTGAAATATATACATATTTGATATCTTGGTGTAAACACGGAGAGAAAGTCGCAACGGAAACGGAAAAGTTGTGTGGAAGTCGTCTGTCATTTATACACTACACGACTGTAGCCGACCGCGTAAAGTTGAAGTCACGACTGTATGCAATTATTATTGACTTCACACGGCTGCAGCCGACCGCGTGAAGTTGATGTCATGACTGAACGAAGTCGAACATACAACTGCATGCAGTGCAGTTGAATATATCGACTGCGCGCGGTTGTCGACAGTCCGTCTGGTGGCACCCTAAGAGTAGCGAAGACAGTAGAAAAGATAGACTGTGATAGACTAATAGAGAATTGTGGGAGAAGACATGGTGCACTGACCCCAAATAAATGGATATAAGAGCAAGAGAATGATAAGGCCGCCCCAAGCATCGCCATAATGACCGGCCCTGCGCTTCCTGAAATACATGATATGCAATTATTAAGAACAATTGCGCCCTGCCTTTATTTCAATTTGTCACTATGTGGCCCTTGCCTGCTAAAGGGTATAGACCGCTGCTCTTGTGTACACTCACCTTAATAACTTAAGCCGGTACTGTATACATACAACAGTGACGGCACGGTTGGCGCAGTGGTTAAGCGATTGACTGCTGCGCTGCGTGTCGGTTCGATTTCCGCACGGAACAAATATTTGTATGACCTACAAGTAGTTAGCCCTATAAGTAGTTCCGGGTCTGGCTGTTTGGTATGTCAGTTTAAATGTTTGTAAACGCACCCACGATACAGAATAAATTCCTAGTGGGGCCAACGTTGTATAAAAATAAAAAAAATGCATTTAAATGGAAAGATCCTGTTTAATGAGTTTTCCCAGATCAATACGCCTTAAATGGGGCTGACTATGTTGGCTGTTCCATCTAATTTCATCACTATCTTCTGTAAACTATCCTGAATACATGTGTATTGTTTTTTCACTGCAACCTGTACTTACTATTACTATGTAGGCCCGAAGCTGCCAGTGCGATAGCCAGCAAGATGCTGAAGCAGTACCTAGTCACGAAGCAGACTGGCGCGGGGGGACGTATCTGCAATAAGGTCATGGTGACCGAGCGGAAGTTCCCCCGTAGAGAATTTTACATTGCCGTCATGATGGAGCGCAGCTTTAATGTATGTATAACACTTCCAAACCTCGTTAAATAGTTGATTGGTTTTCCTTTCCAATAATTTTTCATAAATAATCACAACTTTAACAATTTCATACGTCTGCTGCTTTTAGGGTCCAGTTATTATTGCATCCTCTCAAGGTGGTGTGAGCATCGAAGATGTGGCTGCATCGAATCCTGAAGCTATCACTTACGAACCTATCGACATCGTGGCAGGACTCAAGGACGAACAAATTAAACGTGTTTTAACCAAGGTACTTTGATAAGTTAAGCCTCACACTAGGCGACCAGTTGTTGCCACAGCTCGACATTGTGTAGTGGGCAGTTGTGACCCATGAACTAATATAACGAAGTGCTACACCGACCTTTGTTATGGGGGTTGGTTTTAAAGAGCAAGGAAAACCGCACGAATTTCACTATGCTGTTTTCCTTTTAACGGAAACGCATAAACAAATGGCGATCTAATAAAAAGGAGCCCTATTATGCAGGTGTAAATCAGAAATTTAAATCGATATTTCATTTATGGAAAGTTTTTTTTATACTAGCATTTATTATAGATTGGCCTAGACACCCCTGAAGCAGCAGAGATGGTTAAAAGGTTGTACGACGTCTTTGTGAAAAAAGACGCTCTCCTAGTTGAGGTGAACCCATACGCAGAAGATGCCATTACTGGCAAATGTAAGTACTTAATGATAATTATTAATTCTATCACTATTAATTAATGTTAAAAATGAATATCTTTACTGAATTTTTTGCAACTCTTCGATTTCGAGTTGGGATTCGCCCATTCATTCCCTTATCGATTGCGTTGCGTTTCGACTTAGTTTCAGTTTATTTATCAGAACAATAGAATGGGATAATGGGTGACAAAGAGACCCGAACGGAATCGAAGCATTGATGAAACGATATAGAACATGCAAATTAGTAGAATCAGGCCCCTGGTCTGAAACAAAGATCAGTCAATTAAGAGATGAAAATGCGGAAAATCTAACAGCAACAAATATGTAATCATTTGCTCCATATATTTATGTTCGTGAAACTCGGCAGATTTTGTTTTCGTCTACTCGGGCTTGGTGCCATAAAAGTTGTTCATAATGATGATAACAGTGATCCCGTTTTGGGTTCTCAGTTATTTCAATAGCACCTTGAAGATGTTATATTGTTGCCCTAGCTATTCATTACTAATTAGGCCAAACTATATTATAACTGCTAGTTGTAATGTTCTGAATCCAATAAAAAAAACTTTATTAAATTTTATCCTAATCTTGCAATGTTTGTTTCAGTCTTCTGCTTGGATGCCAAGTTCCGATTTGACGACAACGCTGAATACAGACAAAAGGAACTGTTTGCTCTTAGGGACCCGACTCAGGAAGATCCCAAAGAAATCCAAGCTGCTAAGTCCAACTTAAACTACATTGCACTCGACGGTATGATTTTAAAGCCGGATTCATATTACTATGTTGTGTTGTGACGCCTTCTGACGCAGAGTTATCCAATCAAAACTTGTTGCGATTTGACGTAGTTCACAACAGATTCGTTGATTGCTGTATCCGGAGTCACAACACGATACAGTAACATGTCTGTGGCTTAATTTAATTTATTAAAAATACACTGATGTTACAGATAATATTGTGATAAAAATATGTGGTTTTCTTAGGTACTATTGGGTGTATGGTAAATGGCGCCGGGTTGGCCATGGCTACGATGGACATCATCAAGTTGCACGGTGGTGATCCCGCCAACTTCCTCGACGTCGGAGGTGGCGCCACCGCACAGGCTGTGACGGTGCGTCTCGTTGACACATTATTAAATGTATAATATATCATTGAACGTAGTAGTAACATATTTTATCTGGTTTAGGAAGCCTTCACTATCATCTTGTCGGACCCGAACGTGACCGCCATTTTGGTAAACATCTTCGGAGGTATCATGAGGTGTGACGTCATCGCAGAGGGAATTGTTACTGCAGCCAAGAACCTTAGTATCCAAATTCCTGTGATTGTTCGTCTTCAGGTATGCATTATGAATTATTTTATTACCATTGTTATCATATTTGATTCCATAAGTGATGGTCAAAACTCTTAACCGGTCGAAGCCACTAAAAATCAATCTAAAACCTTTTTGAAATTACACACATAACATATATGTAGATAACTATTTGGTTGGTAGGTATTTTTTGTAGCCCTTTTAAAAAAAGTATGTTCACCAAAGGAGATAAGTAACCAGGGGTCGTCGGATATAGTAGAAGTTTTGTAAAAAACCGATGGATGTTTTCGAATAAAATTTAATTTAATTAATAGAAAACAAACTAAACTCACTATATCCGACGACCCTGTTTACTTATCTCCTTTGGCGACTGTACATTACGATACGTTTGACTTAACTAGTCCATTATTGCATGGCGTGATAAACGTGCTAAATGCCGTGCATTAATACTACATAAGTCACACCTATTGTATACTATTTTATAGCTCGTGTGACCTAAACCCGCACTGAACTCACGCTTTTCTTTGTAAAAATGGACGACTTAAGTCACAGAAAAGCGTGACTTAAGTCAGATAAAAGCGTGACTTAAGTCACAGAAAAGCATGACTTAAGTGCGGATTTAGGTCACACAGTGCTATAACCAATTTTTTGCAGTGATTCTAGATATAACTAAGGTCATACACGTTACGTAACAATTGGTTTTTAATAGAGAAAACGCGATTTAACTTTGACTGACATACAAGGTGTAATTGAAATAACTGAAAACCAGGGTTGGTCCCGTTAGTTGTTCCTAGTCATGAGTACAATGACCCTGTCAGAGGTTTTCAGCTATTTTCATTACAGCTTTAATTCACATAGTAGTAGTGTATTATGAGTGTAATCATATTTACGAATATGGATAGAATATTTAATACTTACCTTACAACTTATTGACAGGGTACAAAAGTGGATGAAGCAAGAAAAATAGTCTCAGACTCTGGACTTCGCATCGTGCCGCGTGATAACCTCGACGAGGCTGCGAGGCTCGTGGTGCAGCTGGCAGAGATCGTCAATCTCGCCAAGAAAGCTGGTGTTGAGGTGAAATTTGACTTCCCTGAGTTTAAGAAGTAAAAAGTTGCAGTATTTTCATATATCTTTACCATCACTATCTAATTGGTCATAACTGTTGTCTAACGTAATCCAGTTGTAATTATTGTTGCTTCGAATTTAAGGCGTAAGTGATTATAATGCTTGGTAGTTATGTAACACTTACTGTCGCCTGTAATGACATATTTTACAAAAGTGTAGGGTTATCGCCACATTCTGTGAAATGAGCTGGGATGACTTAAAGGATGAGAATACTTCGGAAGGTAAAACACTGTTATTCATTCTCATTAATCATTTCCCTTCGTCTAACTTTCAAGATCCATCTTAGCTGCGTTTATAAACGAGATTATCACATACATAGACCCAAACATAAGTTTGTGATCTAATCTGTGAACACGAAACAGACCCTGATAAGACCGTGTTCTCATAATGAAGTAATCTGTGAGCCTGTTATCACAAATCACTAAATAACCATTGAATACTTGGGAGCCGAAATTTCAACTTGGATGTCTCTTAGCCATTTCACAGAAAACTTAGTTGGTCATAACACCGTTTTTATGACTTACTTGCAGTCTACCTATTCCATATATTACATACTTTATCGATAGGCTTTATTGTTATATTAATGTTATACGAGAATAAGCTGAAGTACATTGTGATATCTACATGTGAACTAGTTAGCACTAACTTGTGAGTTACCCCTTCAATAGATTCTTAATGCACTTCGATCAAAGTCAAATCATTTATTCCAATTGCACCATTTGTAGTTACTATTGAAAGTCATAAATATAAAGAAAGAGAGAGTTGTTAATCGAATATGTAAGGGCAGATTTGTCACTTAGAACTGGATGCATCAGAGCCAATTAGATTAAATAATGTAGTTCATTGATTTATTTATTGAAACACATTTAGCGTAAGTAAACCTATTAGATAAAACATGCTTAATTCGAATGATTGTTAAAATACCATTGATGTTGTAGTGAAGTGTTAAAATGCTTCAAGGCGTTGTAAAACTGTAATTTGCTATTTAATATCTAATAAAGTATTTCATTTATTACATTAATTTACGAACATATTAAAAGTATGTATTGTTCATTTTGAAGTACACCGACAGAGTACAGTAGAGGTGTACGTTGAGATGTGTAACGACGCAATAATTAGTATTTTGTACATTATGTATGTTAATTTGTAAATAACAACAATTTTTTTTTATTTGTCTCAACTCGTTAATGTGACAAACTCTGTTGAATCTAAATATGTAAAGTATATTACAGTCTAAATATTTATTTTTGGCTTCGTTTGAATATAATAAATTTATTTTAGATCTGTATTGTAGTTCTTCTTTAGACTTCGTCCCTTATTATTAGCGGTTGCTGTAGATCTATTTGTTTTAATTTAAGGTAGATGAGCGTAATATACGTTAGTGTGTAGTCTGTCACTATACAAAATGTTGAAATGTATTTATTGCCAATGGGTTCTACTCTGTTCATCTATTATACATTTGTTCCAGACGGTAAAAAAGTCATCTGATACTTATATATAAAAACATGGGATTGCGTTTTATCTATCTATCCATACTAATCAACTGTGATTTTCTAAGCAAGGCACACAAACTACAAACAACTGTTGTACCGTCCGTTAGGGATGAGAATTCACGTCTTGCCGAGTCCAATCCACGTCGAAGGGTCGCTTCTCGAAATTGTGTATGAGTATGTCTACCTAGGGTAAGTCGTCCAGCTTGGTAGACAACCTGGAGAAAGAAGGACCCAGTTTTATTGGGCAGCGTTTGGGAAATTTCGTCAAGTCTTGTCGTCGCCTATCCCGCAATGTTTGAAGACTAAGATCTTCAAACCAGTGCGTCCTGCCCGTTATGACACACGGTGCCGAAACGTGGACACTGACAGTTAGGCCGGTCTACATATTTAAGGTCGCTCAGCGGGCTATGCTCCAAGTTTCTTTGAGGTATAAAATCAGAAATGAAATTATGGGTATATTCGCATTAGTTTGGGTTGTGCACTGATATCAGTCGATCTCCTTTCAAATTTTTTATTAAAATCCGTTTAGTGGTCTTTTGAGTTTATATACATGTGGCGTCAGACTGCCCCCCTCCCCCCCTCTTAACGTGTGCCGTAATTTATAGATGCCCCCTATTGGACTATGAACCTGCAGTGCGATTCTGTAACCATTTCACCGCGAAAACGTAGGTGAAGTGAGCGTGGAGTGAGCCGTCATTCCAATTAATGCTAGGGATTGACACCATTGACAGCTCACTCTCAAGCTCACTTCACCTTACTTTGCACGGTGAGATTTTTACAGAATCGATCGGCTGTAATCAAACTCACTGTTATTGTACAACTGTTAAAAATTAAAATTAGATCTCGAATAATATCATCAAATCATGAAAATCAGGCCTTACCTTACCTTCCCCTGTCCTTATTCCTTACCCTACTTTTATGTCATAGATAAAAATAACTCCCAGAAAGGACGCAGGAGGCGCTGGCGCTGGTAAATCCAAGGGGGGCGTTTGCGGCGCTGTCAGAAAACGAAAGAAGTGCTAGTGAGCGCATTCACGTACCTGTTTTTTAGTTGTTTTATATAGGTATAAATTATTTTGTATACAGTGTGGTTTATTTTGTATCTTGCCAGTTACCATTCAAATCATTATTACATTGAAAATTGCATATTGTCAACTTTTTGAATAATAAAACTGTTTATGATTAATATATTTAGCTTTTTATTTGTTACTATATAGACTTATGGAAATATTATAATATATTCATATAAATGGACATAGTTCGCTTTCAAATATGGAGTTAAAAACTAATACATATTGGAGTTGGAACTAATCATCAATTAAAAATATCCTTAAATTGTTCAAATTAACAATTGCACTGAGACAGCATGTTTAGCGTGACATGAATGAAGAAAATTAAGCAATTTACTTATTATGTACACTAAATGACTTCTTTGCTAGGCGTAGATATACCTAATGCTTCTTCATATCCGATCTTCTTTTCATGTTTGCCTGTGAATTAAACAATAACAATCATTTCAGATATAATTATATTACCAAATGTTATTAAGCAAATCGTCCTACAAGCAGTAAAGTACAGACGCGAGCACATCAAGCTGCTACAATCTGTCATATTTCTTTAATAAATTTTCAACTTTATCGCTAAAGCATTAAGGTTCAAGGTTGACTGGGAAATTTTGACAGTTTCGGGTAGCTTGACCTGCTGGCGTCTGTACAGTAATGCTGACAAGTCAGTATCGGTTTTTATAGACATGGCTCAGTATTTTAACATTTATTTTGAAAGGTATTATTGAAATGTACAAAAAAGAAGACTAATTTGTTTAAACCAATTATAAAAAGAGGATGCTCTTATTGCATTTAGGTTAACAATGTAGTGTATTTATGTTTGTTGGACACCACAGATACATACTAGTGAGAAATGTGCGATTTTTAAATCTCTGCAAGTAGCCTTCATCCTTTTATACGCCTAAGATTTTGTGTACTCTATTCGGAACGATCCTTGTATAGGTATTCCTTTACGTGAAAAAGGAACTAGCAGATAAAAAAAAACTGCATTGGAAATAATAAGTGGAACAAAATCGCTAGATGAAGGAAGTATGCTTATTTTGGCTAATGTAACAAGTAGGTAAGTAATAATAATACTTTTTATAAGAAAGCCAAAATACCTTTCTTTGTTGATTTATTCCTCTTGGACTCTTTATCTTTTGATTCCTTTTTAGATTTTTTATGTTTTTCAGTCTTTGTGTCCTTCGTGTGAGGTTCAACAAGTAAAGCGTCATCTTCCACTACGTCATTATCTTTCGTTGGTTTCTCGCCATTTGTCTTGCTTAGATCGTCGATAAGCAGCGCCTCATCTACTTCTTTAGCTACTTCTGGTAGCATTAAATCTACGGTCTTTTGTTTAGTTTTCTTTTCCTTCCTCTTCTTCGTGGGTTTGTCCCCGGACGCCTTGTCGGCGGATTTGGTCTTCTTTGACGACTTGGGCTTCTTGTCCAACAGTCCGCTTTCAGGCGTGGGGTAGTGATGTATTCTTGACGTGAGTAGCTCTTCTTCACGTAGAGGCCTGTAAGTATACGAGATGTTTATAAATAATTTGAAACTGGAAACCCATCATTGTCTGACGTTTTCTTATAACGGGTGTAAAAAGACGCTCAAGGGAGCCGACAGTCACTTATTCCCCGTCATTGTAATCATTTTGTGTACTGGACCATACCTAGGAATCTTTTGTTTACGGAGACATTGAATGTCAGTTCCAACTTTTTTTCGAGAAAACATTTATCAAATATTTGGGGTAACTTTAAATACGTGGGGTATTTAAAATTAAGTTACATTATTTAAAACACACGCTCTTGTAACGTACGCATGCACGCTTAAGCACAATGTTTTTCGTGCGTTGCGTTGCGCGCTGCCGTATTCCGTATCCGTATTCGAGGAATAGTTATAATTTTTGACAGTTCTTCCATACAAAATCTGTCGGACGTCAATTTTATTCCACGAATAGAAATAATCTGTCGATTGAAAAATGAGCCCTTAGGTTGATATACAGTATACATAGATAACCAATAAGGTCTGTCTTGTTACACCCTGTATACACCGTGTTCTTAACGTTATCCATAAACTTTGGCAAACGCTTCTATAGCTTTGCAAATCAAATCTAACAAAGGAAGTAGTACACAAGGCTTCATTACAAAGATATTTGTAATTTTGAAATTTAATTGAGCTGTGCAGTAAGAAAGGGTTTTAATTTGGCCTATGCTGCCGTCGATTCGTACAATTAAAATGATAAATCTATCAAATGCCTTCGGATAAAGAGATAGAGGCATGCATATCGGCTGATTTACGTCAAGGTGTGTATGTGTGTATTTAGTTTGTATGAAAATTAACAAAAAATACGAATTAATTAATGTGTCCATAATGAAAAATGCTTATTTCCATAGTCTGGTCATCAACATCTGGTCGCAGTTTATATATATCGTCCAGAACAAGGTGTATAGACAAAATACAAAAAATAATGAGTGAAACTGTTGAAATGAAGCGGCTCGTGTTGTGTGCAGCTGTAAGTCAGCAAGTAATAGCTGGGCACTGACTGGTCCAGGTCGAGGTCGAGCGCGCGGTGCGGGTCGTCGCGCGGCGCGGGCGGCTCGTCGTCCGACAGCGCGGCGCCCTCGGGCAGCTCGCCGCCCTCCGCCACCGCGGGCCGCGCCAGGTGGACCTCTTCTGTTCAAACATTTTACTAAATCAATAAACTAGCATGAACAACTCGTTTTTTAATTTAGAAAAAAAAAGACAATGAGCACCCAGACGTCTTGCTTGAAACTACACGTAAGAAGAATGAAATAAAAATCTATCTATGACATAAAAAAATATTAATTACGGTCAATGATTAACTAAATAAAGTTTTAAATAATCGAGTACACTGAAATTTCACCCGACACAATTTAACAAAATAGCATTCAACAGTTCAACACCTATTCAAAAATAGCCGATATTCGCTGCCGCCGCGCAGTTGGAATTAGTAGTATTCCTGCGTCTGTCTGGTCAAGATAAGAATAATAGTCGTGATGGTTGTGTCAAGAACTTGACAAAACTGCGCTTTATATCTCATATGAATTACAAGTAATTCAAACAACAGTGAACTACAGCACATGTCTGCTTATATAAGGAAATACTCCCCATGTCTGTGAAATTCCGCCAACTATTTAATTTGACCTTATGTACGAGTGGGTATTTTTCGTAACCCATCGTAACAACGAATATCGTGTATCTATATCTTGCTCTTCATTTATCTTGCTGTAGTTCAGTTATGACAACGCTAAGAACACTTGACTCACCCTCACTGTCCGAGTCGCTCGATGGTTTATCCTTTTTGCTTTTTCGTTTCTTCGCTGTCCGTTTCTCCTTTTTCTTCTTGTTTGTACTTTCCCGTGATATTATGTATTTATCAGATCTCTTGGCTGCAAAAAATAATTGAATTTTTAGAGAACGGATTACTAAATAACGCGCCACAGCAGCAATGGATTTACCGTACGTCAAGATACATACTGTGAACTTGTAGAGGTACTTCGAGTGCTATCTCAGCGATGGGCACGTCGTCCTGCTGGTAGGACCGCGGCGAGTCGTCCTTCAGATAGTGCGGGTTGTTCGCTTGCTCCTGTCTTCGAGCCTCGCGTAACTGTGGGGACAAAGACCAATTAACACATTAATAATCTACATTTTTCTACTATTTGTCTAGCATAGTTAACCGGCTTGCAACGTAGCAATATCCCATTACTTGCGAAGTTTACCCTTCGTCTGGATAAATTGGAGGGATGAAAACCCTTCTTTCCAGTAGTATGAGTAGGGGCCCGAGAGATACTTGTCCATGCCTTTTAGCCTTGCTATTGATTATGGCAAGGCACCTGTCTCATCGACGACGAGCATCGAATAGCTATTAACGATTTTCTCGCTAAAGAAAAATTGTAGGTATAATATATGTACAGTCAGCGTCAATAATATCGGGACGAACAGACTGTTCAAAATGATCTAAACAACTATGAAAATGAAATATTAACTCAATGGCACAATGAATGTTTCAGAATGAAGACAGTACACGATAACTCTCATTCTGACAAGAACTTATCCAATAAAATTTAGATAAAGTTAAATTTTCTTAGTTGTTGAGATCATTTTGAACAGTCTGTTCGTCCCGATATTTTTGACGCTGACTGTACATACACTACTATGTAGTTGATCGCTGATTGTTCACACCGCAGGCGAGTACTCTTTTGTCGTAGCGACAAGAGCTATCAAAGAGAGCACTCGCTCAGCGACGCTCGCTTGTCGGGCAGAACACTCGCTGAGAGACTCACGCTTGGTACATTGTACATACCAGCGAATAATCGCTCGTCGCCGTCGCGCACAGGTGGGGTAGGTGGCTTATGACGCTTAAAGTTAAGTTAAAGTAGTACCATGGCCAGTTCGTCCGGCGTGAACTGCGCGGTGGGTCGTGCGTCCTTGGCCGGCGGCGCGAACACTGCGGCCTCGCCCTCGCCCTCCGAGCTCGAGCTGTCCGACGACCAGCGCTCGTGAGAAAGCCATTGTTCGAGGTTCAGGCTGTAATACGACATGTTTTTAGTATTATTATAACGAGTTTAGCAAGACGCTTAACAAGCCGAGACTCGTCACTATTATTACCCGTTACTGTAATTTTTTTTTTACTGGACCAAACCTTCTGGTTACAGAGATACCGATGGTCACAGTTTCAACTTTTTTTTATGAAAACTAACTCTAAATACCCTCACAACCCCTGTACCGTTGCATGCACCTAGTGCTTCGGCCATCAAGGTATCTAATGTTCACAAACAGTGAAGATTGTACCAAGTAACATCGTGAGTGGTTGGTTTTCCATGTCAGACAAAAACCTTACCACCACAAAACAGGGTTTATTAGTTGTTTAGGCTAAACACCTTTTAAAAACGACGTAATTATATGGACTTTGACGTAACACTGACATTAGACACACGTTGAACAAATGTTTAAGATTTTTGAGTAAATCCCAAAGTAAGTAGTAATAAAGTGCAATAATAACAAGTCACATACTCTGAAGGCATGGGCACTTTTTTCTGTGCTTTGGGCGCGACAGGCTTCAGTTCTCCGTCGAACAAGTCTGCCAGCTCCTCTATCAAACCGCCGCTGAAGCTCTGAGCTGAACTCTCGTTGCTTATGTCTTCGACGTTCTCTTCCTTCTCTACACCATTGCTGCAAATAAAATGTGTTAATGGTATTATGGATGTGTGCCTAAAGCCACGTAATAATTAGGAAACAAAGCAATGATGCGCCACTTATGTTTTCTAATTGCACGTGTTCCAGGCACATTATGTTTGTACAATGTTTAGTAACTGTCTCTCAACTGTTCCCCAATGAATACTAATAATGTTAAGACCTACGAGCCAACGCAAAATATTCTGCTAAGTTTACTTCTAACGTAACTTATATAAGTGACCGCACACCATTCGAAAGTAGCAGATTCTATAAAAAAAAAGTAATTATAAAAATCCTGGTATTATTCAAAAGTACGTACGTAGTAATTCAATTTCAAAGTAGCAATATATTGTGGTGATCGCTATGAACGACTTTATTGTCATGTGTATTAATTAGTCCTTAGGTTTTTAAGATTGTTTCTAGCATAAGTTTAATGTATGTAATGTGGCTGTGCTCTTTTAAAATAAATAGTACCTCTGCTCATGCTCCACAAGTATGGCGTCAGGCAGCGGGCCGCAGTCCGCGGGGCTCAGGCGCCGCAGCACCAGCGCCAGGAGCGCCGTCGCGTTGTGCGCGCGCTCTTGAACTTCCATGTCTTCGCTGCATAGCAGGGGTCGCAGACCCGCTAGGGCTTCGCGGATTATCTATGCGGGAAATAAATTGTATTTTATTTATTTACAAGCAGTGTGCCCAACGGGATTTCCCATCGGCAAAAATGATGAACGTCTATAAACTTTCATCCCTTTAAATAATGCATGAAAGTTTATAGACCACTTTAGGGACTTAAATTTCAAAAAATCCTTCCTGATTACTCACCTTCGTTATATTAGGAACCCTGGCACAAAATTTCGTGCTTATAAACCTTGCGGTGTGTAAACCCGTCAGTGAAATGAAGATTTTTAATAAGTAGATTTTAGGCGACAATTGAAGGAAATACTGTATACTGTAATGAAAGAAATAAGATAAGCCACTGACCGATATAGCGGCCTCCTGGTCGTTGCGCGCCTCGTACAGACGCAGCAGGTTGGCCGTGAGCTTGAGCGCGGCGTGCACGCACACGGCCCGCGCGCGCATGCTCCCGCCGCCGAGCCCCGCGCACACCAGCAGTCCCGACACCGACTCGCGCATCACTGTCTCCTCGCTAAACATTAGCATTTTAAACCGCTTTTACTTGAGAACTGTTCCACTAAGGTAAGCCTGCCAGAAAACTCAAACTCAAAGCTTTTATTTAGATCAAACCGATTACAGACACTTTTGAACTGTCAATGAGTTGGTCAGTCAGAAAGATGATGCCAAAGCGAAGTAGGTTCTTATGGAGAAGAACGGGCAAGAAATTCCACGGGTATTTAAAAAAAATAAAATATTGGTTACATCATTAAAGTTGGCGATGTAGAAAAACGTGCACGTTAAAAGCCACCATAGTAAACCATTCAATCAATAAAATAAGCCGTGGCAGCAAAGAGACGAGCGGTCCCTACTGACGGCGCCCGTTCGTAAACGTCGAACATGACCTATGAATCAGCACCATTCAGCTCAACCAGATACCAAGTTATCAAATCGCTGGGACAAACTTCGGTTTCACCAGCGCGCCGCTCTAGCATGTAGTGAGTAGTTACCGGCAGTACTCGGCTAGCACGTAGGCAGCTGCATACAGCACCTCGCGCGACGCGGGCCCCGGGGGCGCGGCCAGCGCGCGGGCCACCAGCGCGCCGCACTCGCGCGCCGCGAACTCGCGCACCTCGGCCACGCGCGCGCCCACTTCCGTCACCTGCGCAGCCACCATGCGCCCTGACACACCACACAAATATTACTCTTTGCCTATCAAATCATGCTCAACAACCTACAACACAAACATGCAAATCAAATCCAGGATTTTTGCCACCGGGCGGCGCCTCATTCGAGTGGGCTGCCATTGACACTTTGCGCAGAAATCTTTAAAGTTATTTATTTCATTATTTTAAACCCGATAAAAATGGATTTTAGCTAATTATAGCTATTTATAACGAAATCAAAACTCTTCAATCTCACGATAGTATGTATGGTCAATAACAGAAGTGAAATGACAGACAATGGCAACCCAGTGTAATCAAGCGACACCAGAGCTGTTCTTTCAGCCGTCATTGTAATAGTCTACCATGTACAACTCACCGTGTTTCGCGCTGGTTTCCATCTCGGTGAGCTCGGCGAGCACGGTGACGTACCACTCGAAGTCCACCACGTGCTGGTAGTTGTTCTGCGAGCAGATCTCGATAATGCGCGTCAGTAACTCGTCGCGGTACAGTGTGCCCTCCGCGCGGTCCATGTGGACCATCAGCTTCTTTACTATCTCCATTAGGTTTTTCTTTGAAACCTGGTTAGACAGTCAGAAGATTTTTAATTGGGAGTCCCTTTACTATAAACGGTTATATTTATAGTTTGTTCCAAAAGTATCTGATGAAAGAGTAAATCAACTCTTTTCAGGCTAAAAACAAAGTAAAAAAAAACAACAGTTTAAAGAATATAAAGATTATATAAGATAATCAATGGCAGTTAAGAGATGTCAAGTCTTAACTAACAGCGTCCGTTCAGGAACATCGGACGGAGGACGTATGGATTAGCACCATTCAGCCCAACCATTTTGAAGGGAACTGAATGATTCATCATTTATCAAATTGAAATCAAAATGCTTCTGAAATACAAAACTATGCTTTACAATGTAGTCGGGAAAATTCATTCTAAGCAAATTCACACCCTACTTGACCCTACGTCAGATTGCCGTTTTCAGTGTTGCTGTTTCGTTGTGTGCCATGTCATAAAACTGTCAAAGAATGACAGTTGAGATTTGAATATACGGACAATTTAAGATTTGCTTAAAAAATAATTTACCTAACTTTATTCATTCAAGAATGTACTGTAACTTTACTTAAACTAGAGTGAATTGACTACCAAAAAGACTGTTGTTACTTACCATACCATACAGCAAGCCTAGAGCTCTCAGCCTGATTGACTCGTCCTTGTCGTCGAGACACGCTAGCACAAGGTCCTTGTGAGCCTGCACCGACTTCGGATGGGACTTGAGTATTCTTGACATAGCCAGTAGGCCCAAGTATTTCACTGTCAACAATTACTAGCATAATTTAGTAGTCAATTGAACGTGACATCAAATTGGCGGCATTTTTATTACGTCAAATTCGTTAAATTTTACTTACAATAAGGACAAACGGAATTGTAGTTGGATAAACGGAATTTATAGGACTAGCCTATAAATTCCGTTTATCCAACTACAATTCCGTTGATTGTTGGTGGATTCTCGGAAACGCGTTTTTGCGTATCCACCATAAGGTGGATTAAACTGAACAACCGAGATTTACGTACGATAACGTTCACAGAAACACAAACCAGCAATCAATGGTAGAACAAGAGGAAAGCACGTCTGCCCTTTCACGTAACTTCCTTCTCATTATGTTTCACGAGAAAACAAGAAAAACAACTGCGCTCGTGTTTATAGATGTTTTTTTTTTATTCGAGTTATCTTTTTGTTTGCAGGTGTTTCTATGGCAAATGAACCTATTTTTCTTTCATTCATCTTCAATTCAATAATAATAGTGAGAAAAGTGACTCACAATTTTGATCGCTGTCTTCAATGAGTATTCTGAGCTTCTGCACGCAGAGTTGCACGGAGGCGGCGTGGCCGGGCATGCCGCTGCTGATGCTGATCAGCACCGCGATCACCGTGTTAATGCACTCGTACAGCAGCGACATCGCTGACGTACTGCCCATAAACATACACTTTTATGCCTCCGCGTAAATAAGTCATAAGTTTACTAGTGATCGGAAATTCTGATGAACTTGTACTACATCAACTTAATTTTTTCTCACATAAGCATGGATTTCATTTTGAAAAACTCGGGGTTAATTTATAGGAATGTTAAGTAGGCATCCAAATTTCCTAATTGGTTCCTCGGATTTCTTGAGTCATTCAAAAAGGGCGCCTATACTAGCTCTGCAAGTGTAGGTACCCGTAATTGCACCGGAATTTCCGATCACTAGTAATAATAATAAATATTCCTATTATATTACTCACATTAACTGTTGCTGAATAATTACTATCAAAGTATGTGCCAATAAGGTAAAACCCCTTATTTTTTAGCTTAATAGATAGTAAGAATACCTACAATTTATTGTAGGTACACTAAAATATTTCTTGGCTTACTATTAGCCCGGGGAAAGTTACGAATCATTTATTAAATCATAATAGCGATTTTTTTTTCTTGAAAAGTTTGTTAGTACTTAGCACTTCCAATAGGTAATACATAATAAAAAATTTACATTTTTCAGGACAGCATCAAGGTAAAAAACGCGTTTTTGTAAAATATAAATTAGTTACCTAACAGGAAAATTTTAGTTGTAATATGTAGGTACATACAAAATTAGGCCAGTCATATCGAACATTAAAATCGCATACTAACGGCTAGTTCTGATTTTTTAATATGTTATTAGGGCCACTACCAGTAGCGTATATCCAAGTTTGCAGCTTCGAAAGACACTACACAGTTTGTTCTCCGTTGCCAGAAAAGGGTGGTGCCGCACCCAGTGAAGGCGTGGAGTAACAACTCGAATCCTGGTGGGACGTCCAAATCTCCACGATTGAATGAGGTTGAGGAATATTGTAAGGGGCCAGAGCCACCTCTGCCACTTTTTTGAAAAAAAAAATGTAAATTTTAGGAGAGCTGTATCTCGGTAATTATTGAACCTACAGAGCTGGTTCTGATCTCAAATTGGAACAATTTTAGTCTCCTTTAAAAACATTGATTTTTTTAAAACGCATATTTTAAGACATATATGAGAATACCAAAAAACGTTCGAAAATTTCGCGGTTTTTCGACTTGTTAGGACCACTACCAATAAACGTAGTGGTCCTAACAACATATTAAAAAAATCAGAACTAGCCGTTAGTTTGCGATTTCTAGTGTTAGATATGACTGGCCTAAATCGTTACCCACTCTGTGGAAATTGTGATTGAAATAAAAATAAGAAAGGGGTTCCAACATTTTTGATTTTTTTTTTGTGAATTTTTTGGTTCACAAATAACAAATAATGTATAAGAATATTTGCGCTTTATTTGAACTAGGCTGTCATAGAATAAAATGAAGAGCGTTTTTGAAGCTTTCATTTGATATAGACTTTGAGTGTTCGTTCTCATGCAATTTTTTTTGTAAAATATTTTGACTGATTTGAAATTAGTATCTCCAAAATGAAATGAAGGGGACATCATAAGCTTTCATACGACATGGGTCTCATCACTGTTGGACAGTTTTTAGAGTTGGTCCAAAAGGCCCGTGGTCCTTCAGTTTAACTTTTATTCATAGATTTAAATTTATATAAAAGATCTGTATTACCCTACACATGAGTGAGAAAAATCATTGTTTTTTTTATTAATGCAAAGCTAGTCTTCATTTCTAGGTATTTTCCCCGGACTATAACGGGTGTAAAAAGACGCATGACGAAGCCAAGAGTCACTTGTTCTTCCCGTCGTTGCGACCTTCTGGATTCAAGGTTCCAATTTTTTTGTTATCTTTTTTGCGGACCTAGTTTTAATGTTATAATTTAACTTTAAATATCACCCCCCAACATCCCTGTACCGTTGTATGCAACCATAAGCACAATGTTTTTCGTGCGACATTCCATACCAAAAACAAAAGTTCCCAGCAATTATTTAGGTATGTACAATGTTAGTTAGTTTGATGTATGCGCAGATGACGACTTTGTGATGGGTCTTTTTACACCCTGTTTTATTTTGAATGTTGAAACACCACAATGATATCAAAATAGGTCATATCACTTGTGATAAGGTTTACCTTATCACAAGTGGTAACATTTGAAAATTTTCCTGTCTTTATGTCAATCCGCGAAATTAAAATTAATAAATTAATTCAATAATTGGTGGTTCCCATTGCTTGTTACATATGACCATACAAGTTCAGTAAGGCGCTGTGTATACATAATGTACATTGCTTTATGAACAAATGTTAATTATATTACAATTCCAAGCCTAAAACTAGTGTTTTGAAGCACTAATGTGTTAATTAACCTCAAAGTGCTACAGTGTATAATAATTAATAAGCTTATTTGAACAAAATGTTAAAAAAGCAATGCAAGCAAGTTCCTTATAGAATAAACACCTTCAATAACTATACTAGACTAAAGACTTATCTACCTGGAAGATTAAGTAATTATTGTAGCATCTATTAAAAATCTTACTAACTATTTTATAATATGCAAAAGAGCACACATTCTATTCCTTTCACCCCATAGAGACTACAAGTACAGTAAGGACGACACAATATTGTCTACATGATTAGTATGACGAAGGCACTGTCTCTAAAAGAACAATTTGGACAGGTTGGTGGAGTTCCTGCTTCAATGACAGTAACTGACTCACCTATGTATTAAGTTAGTTAATGGTTCTATCAGTTTCTTGCCAAGTCGAGGCTCTAATGGGGTTAAGGCACCAAACTGCAACAAACACAATGAAACTACATAAGACTAGCTTATGTGATAGCAACAATAGCTAGATGATGTCATATCTCTCTTCTAAAGATACCCTAAATGTGGTTTCAGCTCCTTCCTTCTTTATTGTAATTCACGGCGACAAATTGGTAAACGTTGGTATTTTTGGGTATAATATCAGCAGCAAAAATAATACAAAAATGTGAGCCTGATGTGCCAATTCATAAGTGTCATTTGTGTGGAATATATTTTCATTCCTTAAGCTGGAACATTAGACATGTAGAGTTACAGATGTATGTTAGTTGTTTGTCATTCAAGCAGAAGATTGTAAAGTTTATACATTTCAAATATTCCAGCTCTGGTATAGTCAGAATGTGGCATAAACTAAGTTGTATTAACTTTCAATGGTGAGGTGTGGTGAATGAATCTAGCATTTTGGGTAAACTCTGTTTTTGTAAAGTTCACTAGTGGTACCTGCAAATTAGATCTATGAGGCTTTGGGTTATTTTTCTTCCAATGTCTGGTTCATACTGTGTCATTAAACCAAACTGTGAAGAATTAATAAGTTATTTCAGATATGTTTATAACAAAAGTGTTAGGTACAGAAATCTAGCAACTTTATCTATTAATTAGTCTGTGATAAACTAGTTAAGATAAACAACAACTCTTAATGTTTAATTAAATGTAAATTTTAGGCATCATTTATTTAAAATAAAAAGATAATTCAGCAAGTTGGGTCCTGAAAAACAAAATTTGTAAGTGGTTTTTTTTCTATTTTTTTTAGAAGTACATACCAATTTGATAATCTTGATCAACATCCAGTTGTTAGTGGATGTTGTCATCAGTTTGAAGAACACTGGAGCTAATGAGAGGTAGTTTTTAGGATTTTTCCTTGCTAATTCACAAACTACATTAACAGCAGCAGATTGGACACCTGTGATAACAAACATATTTGTGTAATAACAGAAAAAGACTTGACATATTTTGTAAAGCACCAACTTTTACAGTAATAATTGTACCTGGATCAGGATCTTCTAGTTTTTCTTTAAGTTTTGGGAATGCAGGTCTTAGTGCCTCTGGATACCTTAGAAATACCTTGTACATCATGAGTACAGCTTTCATCCTTAAATATGGTTTTGTTGAACTCATCTACAAACAATTTCAAAATAACCATGTTAGTGACTTCAGGTTTTCATCAACCAGCATAAAAAAAGTGTTAAAATATTTATCAGACAAGTGTCCACATGCATTTCTCCAGTGGCCTTTATATAATGCATGTGTGATTGCACACATGATTAGCTTTTAGTTGCATAAAGTGCAGCTGAAGTGTTAACTTATCATAATCTCAAAAGGGCACTTTAGCTAATAATAATGATAATATCCCTGGACATTTCACACAGCACCATTTGTCCCAAGCTAAGCAACCTAAAGCTTGTGTTATGGTAACAAGATGGCTGATAAACTACTTATACACAATTTTTTTTTTGTAAATACATACATATTATAGATAGAAAAACACCCAGACTGGGAACAAATACATGTAGGTCATACAAATATTTGTTCCGTGCGAGAATCGAAGCCGCGACACGCAGTGCAGCAGTCAATCGCTTAACCACTGCGCCAACCGTGCCGTCACCGTCGTGCCGTGCAGCTAAACAACAAGTAAATAAAATAGATATTAGAGTAATACTTACCAATGTCATGATGTCATTAGCCAGGTCTCTAGCCAAGTCATGGGATATAAAACAGCTGAGGCCACTGAGCGCCAGCCCCGCTTCATACTGATTCTGTGCATTGAGATCCTTTCTTATCATATTTGTAGTAAGCATTAGTAGTTCTGAATCTGCATGGAATGACTGACTAGCTGCTAAGTAACCAATGCGCTTGTAGGTGAACTTGTTGGAACTCATCACTTCTATTATGTTGAAGATAGCCCAGGATATGTCATATCCCAGCATTTGGAGCTGTAATACATGTGAAATAATGTTAATGTGTTTGGTCAATTAAAATAAACAGGTTCATAGAGGTTTATCAAGTATGTCAAGTAAGCCACAGAGCACAGAGATGTCTTGGCAGCTGCTACTGGAGGCGGCTAACCCTTTCGATGCAAACCAAGCATGTCATAGTTTTCTCAAACTACAAATCAAATTACATAATTGAAATTGACTGCTTTGAATGGGGTCAGTGACGGAAGATGTAGATTCAAGACACTTTCAGTGCCTAACATTTTATTGGTGCTGCCATCTCTAGATGCTGACGGTGCGGCGTCTCTGTGATTTTAGCATATTTACACGAAACCCACATAAGTTTGACCTTGGTCTAGCATCTTCGCATGTCAATGTCAATCAATATACATATAGACAACCCAGAATTTGGCTATGAGCTTGGCACCTTATGGTCAAGCTTCTTGCTTGATTCTACTTGGATATTTATTAGAAAGACCACAATCAAATTATCTACATCCTATCATGCAACTGATAGTGCCCCAACATCTGCTGAAACCAGAGCTTACAAAGATAAGTATTGTATGGACAAATATATGTGTGCCAATTAGAGACCATAGATGAATTAAACAACAGTAACATAGACATAGTTGAACATCTCTGAATTATTGAAACCATTTATTACCCCTGTATTTGTGTTTAATAAAATGATAAGTTGCCATGTGGGTATGTTATCAGGGCACCATTTTAGGCTAACAAAGTTTATCTAATTTTTATACCTACATATGTTGTGATAACTAAGAATACATATAGATTCAAGTAGGTACTTACATATGTCAGTTTAGCCACTGCATTGGCTTTGACTGCTATGTTGTCTTGGCGCAGCTCGACTTTGATCTCTTCCATACATTGTGCTATATACTTTGGCTAAAAATGAGATGGTAAATATAATACAGAGTAAAGTATTTTCATGGATAGATCTATATATTATGCATTTTTTATGTAGTATGCTTTAGTTTATTCTCTGCAGGATAGTGTTACAGTAATACACCATTAATTTTCTACAAATGCAAAAGGTTTTAACAAACATAGCAGAATGCTACCAGGAGCTGAAATGTTCACCAAAACCTGACTGATACACTTACAGATGTAAAGGTATGTCATACATGTTTACTGTAGTGAAGCATATTGACTCTCATCATTGACAACAATGACTAAATAATGGAAAGTAAACATTGGATCTGTGTCAACAACAAAATATGTTGCAGATGTAAATTTTTATGATTCATAATCTTAATTAAATATAGAACAGAATCGAATTGAAAGCCTCAATTTATATTGACAGTAAATGAGATTACAAGGCTTCTGCTAAAGTATAGGTACACATGGAACCTACGTTTTTAGACAATTCTATATATGGTGGTTTTATCTCCAGCTAAATATTTGATCTATTAAAAACTATAGTCGAGATTTTCTGCTTGAGACAAGAAATCTGACAGTGGTGGGGTACCTAAAAAGAAAGTCACAAGAATACATTTTCCTGGTCAGGTACTAGGATTGGCTGTATTACTGACATAAATGAATGTTTCAGCGAAAATAAAGCACTAATACATATATAAATACCTCATTATCTTTGTTATTTCTGATTCCTCGAACTAAATCCGTCAGATTTTTATCGAACATCCTCTCAAAATTCCCTTTGACTTTTTTCAAAGCCATGTTGATGTAGTAACTTCTTTGACCATTAATTACGATTATATTATCAATTAAATTAAGTAAAATTAAAGAAACATGTCAACAAAATTACAAAATTGAAAAACTCGTAAGCAACTACGTCTACGTCAAGAAAATGACAACCACAGAGCCTCTAAGTAAGTTACCAAAATTATCGAGGTATGTTGTGCTTATATTGCAAATATTTAGTCGATATTACAGACTAAGTAGTAGTCAGTAGTACTGTTGAAATAAAGTTCAATTTTTAGGCTGATCTACATTATAAGCCTTCTAAGCGGATGTTGAGTATCTAGCATACCATAGTTCATTTCCTATTACTACTAACTAATTCTATGCATATACATCACTAGTAAAATGGCAATAAATTGACATTCAATTCATAGACTAATCAGCAGGTTTAAGTGACATTGTAATTGTAATTTGACATTATTGACAATTTGTCAATGTCATTCATTCAACATCAAGAACAATAATAAAATGTACTCTGTGATCAAGAATAACAGTGGCGTTTCATAAATTGTAAATATCTAGGTGTTTTAATTTCTGTAAAGACAATGATTATTTTTTTAAGCGAGTTACAAAAAGAACACCTTAGTTTATTAAACCAGCATTCCATACAAGGTCAGTGTCAAATGATAATTTTCATCTTGAATGAACACTTCGGTTTCACTAATCCAGCGCTGGGGCTCTGTCTTGCATAGGGTCGCAGCATAATGCTGAGCGATAGCCGTTTTGCGTGGATGTGACGCATGTTTTTTTTTATTTTTTAATGTTTTATTTTTTTTATTTGTTCCTATGTTCTTTTGTGCGTCATGTTTACCGCAAATAAACGTATTTTCTTTCTTTCTTTCTTCTTTCTAATCATAAAATAATTATTTTCAGTTTTGATCGACTTTTGTAAATTAGCTTTGGACTACCTTAATAATGGAACCAATCATAAGAAATATAGTATTGCTGCAGGTAAGAGGAAGTACTTTAAGTACTATATTTCCCATGTTTTTTTTGCTTATTTTGTTAGCTTTTTTTGCGTTTCGTAAATTTTTCTGTCTCTCCTTTAATCGTTTCTTGCTAAATTTAAAAATTGGCTTTCCTTTATTCCTTTTCTTTCAATAGCTTGACTCTCGTCTTGTATAATAAGTCTGTAGGTACTCCTTAGGTGTACACATGCAGGCAAGCAAAAAAAAAACTTCCAAGCTTTATTCTAATGAATAAAGTGTGGAAGTTTTTTTTCGCTTTAAGCCCCATACATTTTTGCCCAATGTCCCTGCCCTATGAATTACAAAGTAAAAAAAACCTGATGGTTCTAGCCACTATTGAGTGTATGTCGAGGTGGGTTTTTCGACATTATTTATTTTGCATTATTGTTAACTTTCGTTCAGTTATATTATTGGAATTGTTCCATCAAGCCACATTTTGAACCACAAACGAAAGTCATAAAAAATAAGACATTTTTGATGAGGTAAGGTAGCCTGCAAAATACAAATTTACTGTTTGTTTTGCAATTTGCAGGTCAGTGTCAGGTTGTATGTTGGTCAAAATATGATCTGCAACCATAACAAATATTTATTTACAGAATTAGGATCATCAATATAACCCTCTCAGTTATAATTTGGCCTCAAATGTCATGATTTCACGAAATAGTAATTCAATAGCGTAATTTAATCATTCACTAGTAAGTAGTACTTCACACAAATGATTAAAGTAGATTTGGGATTACGACAGGGAAACCTAGGTTTTTGGATTTGTGAACAGCCTTTAAAGGACTCTTTTGATGAGAATGATTGGTGTTCGATTCGGCACAGAAGCATACCAAATGACTGTGAAGTGTGAATAGCTATGCAGTAATAACGGCGAAGTCGAAAGGCTCGCCGAATGCAGAACATCCTCTTTTTTTGAAGTTGGTTAAAAATGAACATGAGCACTTGGAGCGAAAGTTTTGAGTGTTTCGTCTGTGTATCTTACCCAGATTCGTATCGTCGCCATGCATCTTTTAATACCTCCTTAAAAAAAATTAATTGTTTATCTTTTTATTTATTTGTTGTGTAGAAAACCTCGTAATGCATATTTAGAACAAACATGCACAGCTAGCTCTAAGAAGCTTCATTCATGCCATAAATTGATGATAATGAGAACCTCGGAAAACAGACAGTTTTTAACTTCCGCTGTAAAATATCGTTTGCAACCCAGAGGTTTTCACGGCACGGCGACGGTTTGTGGCAAACTTAGGTACTGCTGATAAGAGCCTCTTATTGCCACCGGTAGCCGATGTCTTAGTCAATGCTACCGAAATATTTTTTCCATCGGTATCCCAAAGGGTTTTGTTCGGAAACCGGCACCGGTTGCCTGATAGTTTACCGAACCTTTTGCTGCCACCGGTAGCCAATGTCTTTTAATCAGTGCTGCCGACAATTTTTTTCTACCGGTATCCCAAACCGTTTAGTTTGGGCCCGGTGCCGGCTGCAGAGGCACTCCCTTTTAATTTATTTAAAATATCAAAATGTGTCATGACGAAATACTTAAGCACACGAAGATGTATACTTTCTTTTCCATTTTTCTGTCTGTACATACTTGGGAATTTATGCATTCGATATTAATAAAAATATTCTTTTTTGTCTTCATCTGTTTGTTTTTATCTATGTTGTTGCTGTTAATATTTAACTGCTCATCATTACTTTTGCTAATAATCAAATAATGAGCATGGCACATTTACTAAGTGGTCATACACACGAGTGGCACCCGTCAACGATCCACCACTGTAAATGATTTGGTGTATTTCATTATCATTTCTCTTTTCAGAAAAGCTGGATGTTTCTCTAACAGCAGTCCAAAATTTAGTTCATGCATTAGTCTATCTTATAGTAGAGGGATGTAGACTAAATGTAAGTACTTATGTATCTAGCATAACTCTCACACTTCAACAAAGATTATGTTTTGCACTATTCTGTATGGAAATGGAAAACACACTGCGCTTTTATCATAACATATTCTATTGTATGAATTCTTAGCATACTATTAAAATATTTTGTTCAGTTGTCAGATGCTGACCTAAAGTCATCATTGGCTATAGCGGGTTTTTCTACCGAGCAACAGGAAGTGTTGGTAAAGTTGCACAACACTAAGAAGGCAGAGTTATCAGATGCATTGAACCTTCTGCAGCAGAAAGACCCTACTTATCAGGATCTATCCTGGAGATTTGAAATCCAGGTAAGTTAAAATAAAATGTGTAAATATATTTTGATGTTTAGAACTATTCTTTCTTCCAATATTAAATGGCACGTGTTACCTACTTATATTTTTGTGCATTCACAGGTAGCCTCACGAAGTTGCAATGAAGAAATAAAACCGATGATTGCCATGGATTTTATGATCATGAAACCAAAAAACTTTGGACAATACAGTGAACACAGCGACAGCATAGGATATGAGAAGGAAGATGATAAAAGCTTAACTCCAATACAGATAAATTCAAGTATACAAGACGCCAAGGCAGCTAGCCATTGCCAAAATAAAGTAAAGCATGTTCTACTTCAATGTGACTTACCTAATTTATTACATTTAACAAACAAGTTGGAGCAAGCTTTAAAAGAATCTAAAAGCCAACATGTGCGCAAAGTACAAAGATCTCTGTAGGCTCTAAATTAATTTATTGTTCTTTTTATTGCCATTTTATTAAATATTAAAAATGTATGTACAATCCTCGTGTTTTATTTACTCAAATTAAATTATTTGTTTAAACTCAATTTCTATAGTAAATAAAAAATTGTGGATATTCATCACGACAGATGGCGTCACCAATATCCGCAAGTTCCGCAACTCATATCGCAACATTATAAGCCCAGTATATTCCAGTGCTGGTTCACATTATTCCAGTAGCATTCCAGTCCCGCGATCGAATCCAGTGCTGGAAAGCCACTGTAATAATGTGAACCAGCTCTGGAATATACCTACTCATTCCAGTAAACAATCCTGACCAGTGACTGGATTGGCAGTCTACTTTTTCATTTCAGCGCCACTGGAATAGTGAAGACGGCCAATCCAGTGCTAGATAAAACGTTGAACAGTGAACACGCATTGTTGTTTTTTGTCTGACTGACTGCATGACTGGAATAATGTAGACAATATGATCCAGTCTAGCACTGGACTGTATTGACTCGCTAGATTACTAGACTGGAATAATTTGAACCGGACATAAAAAACGGCCATCGCTCTTTTCCCGGGGGGACTCGCCCACTGAGGGTACCGGACCTTAGTAGATTTTTTTTATGAACCCTAAAAAATTAAACTAATGGGGAAAAAGTTATATTCTGAGTATAACTTTTTTTTAAGTTTGGCCGGCCTTTTATGATTCCCTAAATAAACTTTTCATAATTTAGCCCGAACTCCTTTGAAATGAATTGAAGTAGCCTAGTAGGTACTTGGTAAGTACCTACTAGGCTACTTGCTACCCACACGTATGGGTAGAGTGATGCTCCGCATCATAATTATGTTTTATTATCTTGTTCACATCAGTGCGTCTACGATTTGAAGTCGTTATTGCATTCACAACAATTTATTATACCTAGACATAAGTACCTAAATGTGCTAGAATAAGCATCGTCACATGTAGTTTTGCGCCAATTAATGTTCATTGCGCAGATCTCTTCAACAGGAAAGACCTTGATTCGGTAGTGTTCTGTTATTATTATGTACCCATAAAAAAGCTTGTTGATTTATTATAACTTTTTCATTTATTTTTCAACGCTCATCAACTCTTATGGTTAGCTCTTGTGTTATAAATAAAAAAATAAGTGACTACTTGCAGAAGTCACAACTAGTCACAACAACAAAAGCACCAACCCATTATGAGTAGGTAGGTATCGTAATCTATCACGGTGATACGACTTAGTAAACTTCTATAAGGAACCTTTAGCCGCAGTCCACTGCTGGACAAATGCCGCTCGAAAATTACTTCACCAAACCCGGTTCTCCCCCTTCCGCATGAAGTCTGTCCCAGCCGCTTTCTTAAAGTCGTCATTGCCCATCTGGCTGGCCGTTCTCTACTCAACGACTCCTCTGCTCCAACGGCTATCGGTCCTCCGACTACAAACATAGCCACTTCAGATGCACATCTGCAAGATGTGTCAGTAACCCCGGACTTTTAAATAAAGAAACAAATCAAATTAATTTCGTCAAATTCAAGGTACCTACTGAATTTCATTAAATTAATCAACTCAATGAATTATTTAAATAACGAGATTTAAAGATTGGTAGAAAGATGTCTCAAAAACTTCGACAATAATAAAGCTCTGGTCAATCTGAAACGAATCCCGCGCCGATTGTGACAAATAATTGTATGGAGGTGTTCAAATAGTGTCATTATTCCAGCCGAAAGACGTCCGCTGCTGGACATAGGCCTCTGCCTATGTCCAGCAGTTCCTGCGGCCTTCACAACACTCCAGAACCTTTCGGCCCCATCGGCCATCTGTCCTGCGAGCCCCTCCCCCCCCCCCCCCGAATGACAAGCATAAATAGTCGAATGGCTATCATTAATTAACACTACGGAAATGGGATTTACTTCAGTTTAAACATTTATTACAATAAGAGGGAGTAAGCCTACACAACATCGCGATTGGGGTTTTATAGACATCGGTACTGGGTCCAGTTTTAACATATTTACAAAAGAATATATTTTATTTACAAAAGAATACTGTGGTATATAAAGCAGGACTTAGTACTAACCCCTGCCGAACACCAAGTCAAATACTGTTTTTTTTCCTTTTGTAGGTGAACTATAAGGAACTTCTGGATCGCCTGGATAAGTATCAACATTTTATAAGGCTGTCAAGATTTTATTTTTTACAGCAAAAATTCAAGTAGGTATCGGTACTTTAAGTATCGGTCCCAACGTAGTAGATTTCTTTCCTATCCATATCGTATTGAAATGCTTTATTGAAGGCTACATAGAAAACAGAGTTAATTCATCTCAAGCCGTAGGTACTTAAAATAATCGTTACAATCTATTGTCTTTAATTTCGCATTGTCTAAGACCTTGATACTGTTTCCTGTAAAAATGTATAACAAGTCGTTAATTAATGCAGGAGGAAGTAAGTCTTCTCAATACTGAGATTGGGGTTCCACACACAGCTATGTACGGACGCCAGCAGGTCAAGCTACCCGAAACTGTCAAATTTTCCCAATCAACCCTGAACCTTAATACGTTACGGATATAGTTGAAAATCTATTAAAGAAATTTGACAGATTGTAGTAGCTTGATGTGCTGGCGTCTGTACCTACCTAGATTGTTAGGTGGGTACTACTGGGTGGCGCAAAAGTAGTGGCACTAAAGAAAATACCTTTTTTTTTTTTATATGACATTTTCTGTCATTCTGTTGTTGAAAATTGTGTAGTGAACAAATGTAAAATACACTGAAAATAAACATGGACCGTTTTACTCCCCAAGAACGTGGAATAATTGTGTCAATGTTCTTACGGAATAATTCATCAGTGATAAAAACACAACGTGAATTTCGTCGACGATTTCCCCACCGTCCGGCACCGATTGGTCGCACAATTCGACGCTTTGCCACACGCCTTGAACCAACTGGCTCAACATTGGATAGACCTAAGTCTGGGAGACCAAGAACAGGCCGTTCAGCTGAAAATATCGATGCTGTGCGCGAAGATGTGGAAGAGTGTCCAGAAACATCAACGAGGCGACGTGCCACGCAAACGAGAACGCTACAGAACCATGTTACGTGAGTTTTTGATACCCAGTTTGGACGAATTGGGGCTGGAGCACATCTGGTTTCAACAAGACGGCGCTACGGCACACACAGCGCGCGACACTATGGACTTAGTGAGGGACGCTTTTCCAGGCCGAGTTATCTCTCGTTTTGGCGATTTGCCTTGGCCTGCAAGATCACCCGATCTGACCAGTCCAGACTTCTTTCTTTGGGGTTTTTTTGAAATCTCGGGTGTATGTGAACAAGCCACAGACTCTCGCAGCTCTAAAAGAAAACATTCGTCAAGAAATAACGAACATATCGCAGGAAGTGTTACGGCAAGTTATGCAAAATGTCATAAATAGGGCTCAAATGTGTATCAACTCTGGAGGTCACCATTTAAAAGACATCATCTTTAAATCCTAATGGTACGAAATTTAATGGCACAAATATACATTTAAAAAAATCTAAATCTAGTTTTCTAATTTAGAAAAAATGTTATAGCTGAACCAAATAGGGTCTTTACTTTTGCGCCACCCAGTAGATAGTCTAGTTTTAATATTATAGTAAACATTACTATACGGTAGGTAAATTATCACAGGAATTATAATACGAAACCCTGCGGAACCCAATTCAAACATGTTTTTTTTTTCTTTCTTTATTTAGGTGTACTAACAGTACACGGAAATTCTGGATCGCCTGAATCTAGTAAACACATCGAGTAAATACCTAGGACGTGAACACTGATTCAACGTAAGTAGATTTATTTTCAATTACTGCCGGCAGCTTCGCCCGCGTGGATGTCGGACGTTCATGGGTTTTATTTTTGTATAGATACTTTCTTAGGCATTAAGTTAAAAGCTGTCATTTTGGCATTACCAAAAGACATTCCAATTTTATTTATTTGTAGGTACGGAGGTACCTATAGATCAATATTTTGTCGAAATGCAGTTTTTTGCCACATTCAAAGACGGTTAAAATTCGTTTTTAAACCCAGATACTAATTTGACAGATGTAGGTAATGTCAAATTTCTATACTTACTAAAAAACGCAAACGCAACAGAATTACATGTTTTGTGAATTAAATTTTAGGTTGAACTCAAGCAAATCGCTTTAGACGTGTCTATAATACTTTATGCGAATACATTATTGTTTCCATTGTTGTTGTAGAGCACCTAGGTGGGTAGTTAAAACTATGGACGTTTTGCAAAGACATTAAATTATTTACGTTTTGTAACGATATCGTAAAAATATTTCACGAACACTTATGGCCTGTTATCGGAGTCCGTTGCTAGCAGTTTCTTTATAACAATAAAGATGTATGTACGGTCACCAAAGGAGATAAGTAACCATGGCCGTCGGATATAGTTGAAGTTTGGCAAGAAACCGATGGATGTTTTCGAATGAAATTTAATTAAATTAATAGAAAACAAATAGTTTATTTATCAAATTAAATTTCATTAAATAATATCCAACGGTTTCTTACTAAACTTCAACTATATCCGATGCCCTGGTTACTTATCTCTTTTGCCGACTGTACATACATCTTTATTACCATACTTTTACCTGCAACGGCTGCAACCCGTGGAAAGATGTCAGCTGGCCAATTCTCGTAATTACGAGAATTGGCCAGAAAACGTTCAAAATCTAGTCGCAGTGTCATCTCGGCGACAAACAAATGTCAAAAACTTGTCAAAATGTAGGGAAATTAGAGGTATTTTTGACAGATTGAGACAGATCAGCCTGTGAGAATTGCCCCTCTGATCAATAATTGATAGTAACATGACGCCCAAATATTCACATCGTTGGATGAACGGTACTTAGTCGGTAGTCTTATTTTTGGATGTACAGAGAGCTACCCGAAACTGTCAAATTTTCCCAATCAACCTTGCACCTTAATGCTTTAGCGATAAAGTTTAAAATCTATTATAGAAATTTGACAGATTGTTGTAGCTTGATGTGCTGGCGTCTATACAACATCTATTTTAGATTTGTAATCTCCAAGCTGACTTGTTAGGTATACATTGGACATTGAATTCGATTCTCGTCCAAATAGGTCTTTTTACATAGGTACCCATATGTAGAAAGATTTAATTATTGTACTTAGTATCAGGCATTAAGTCCGCCTTCGTAGTAATTTTTTACTAGTGCGTAAAGTTTTAATAAATAATACTTATCAAGCAGAGCCCCTTTGTATTGAAGTGAAGTTGTTATCTTAATTGTTTTGATTTTATCTATGGAAACAATACAACAATCACAATAATTGTCTCCAGTCAACAACCGCATTACATAGGTACACAGTACCTACCTACATTTCCGTAATTCTTACCCGTTGCGCATCATAAATTCATTGTTGGTCATTTTCTCCTCCTTTTGAAGTTCACTTTGACAGTAAATTACAATCGCTATTTTGTAAGTTGTAGGTACTTATTGTTAACTGCTGTTAACAATAAAAATAAAACACTCAGTAGATTTCGTCGCATTTACAATTTAAAAGTAATCCATTTACAATTTAAAACTAATCCATTTACAATTTAAAACTAATCCTACAGTGTTTTTTTTTTAACTGTGACGACCTATGTGGAAGTCCGAATCTATAAAAAATATGGGGAAACTAGTCTCTTAGAAACCCATCGGTAAGTTCTTTTCTCGTAAAAACAATACAATTTTGGCATATTTTATTTGGTCAAAAGAAAAAAAAATCTCGAGGACGTCCGCCGTGACGGACTTTTCCTGAAACTGTAGATACTTACTCTACACACGAGTTTTCAGTACGAACTCTGAGTAAATGTAAATACACACTCACTCAGCATGAACAATTTTTTACGTTACAGTTGCTATTATTTAGTAATAAAATGTACGTAAATGTACCTATGTTTAAAGATTGTGTTACACATGTTTCGGTCACGCTTGATGATTCAGCGGACTGATTAAATATAACTCGACAGCAGTGCAGGAAAAATTACCGTCGTAAATATTATTAGGTGTATCTATGTAAATGTTCATATTATTTAATTGTTAGGTATACCTTTAGATACCTAGATTTTTACCAGGGAGTAAGTAGAATTTTAATCCTACTATGTATTTGTATACCGTACTTCACAAGTTAACACTATACGTGTATTATACTAGCTGCGCCCCGCGGTTTCACCCGCATAAGTTTCGATCCCGTGGGAATATTGGGATAAAAAGTATCCTATATGTTAATCCTGGCTATAAACCATCTGTGTGCCAAATTTCATCCAAATCCGTTCAGTAGTTTTTGCGTGAAAGAGTAACAAACATCCATCCATCTTATCCATCCTTACAAACTCTCGCGTTGATATCAAATCAAATGTCATTTATTCAAATTAGGCTGAGAATCAGCACTTTTCGAACGTCAAAAATTACAAAAGACAGTCCCCCAAAAACGCCGCCCTTCACCACTTCCTAGTGCTATCGCTGGGAAGAAGAAGTGGCGCAACAAACTCCCCATCAGCACAGCTGTCTGTTCAGTTAGAAAATACTTGATTGTATACAATACTAGGTACCTATGTTAAGTAATTAACATTACAAGACACATAACATAAAATTAAATTATTTGCCATATGTCAGCTAGCCACGCCAATATATGTATACCTACCAACAAATATAATAAAAAATATGTGTAGGTACTCAAGCTAAAAAATAATTAATTAAAATGTAAATAAAAACTTACTACCTAAATAAAAGCCTAGGCGTATATGGCGTGACAGCTTACATTATTTTATGCATTGCTGGGTTCTGTTCACTTAGCTGTCACTTGAAGTCACAAATGATAAACTAGGACCATCGAAGTAAAATAAATAAATAAGTTAATACTAATAACAATAACCTGTCAGTAAGCTAATTCTGGAGAAAGAACATACGAGTAAACATTGTCTTGAGTGGGTCCCTCTATCTAGCAGAATCTTGATGCACCGAAATTTATTTGGCATACCACACTTGGCATAATCTTCTTTAAAATAATATTTTTAAGGCATAAAACTATTTTAATATAATGATTGTTTGGCCGAATGTTTATACACTATGTAACAAAAACCCTGTTGTTCCTTGTAGGAGCGTATATATATACCTATAGGCTTACCATTATTGAAGTTATAATTAAAAAAAAAACAATGGTGGCCGAACATTGTCCATAATCAGATAGTTTTTAAATTCGATGCATTGTTACAAAATGTTTATAACATCTGAATTTACAAGTACTAATGGATGCCTACGGTCGATAAAGATTGCGCATCACTCACCGTTTGGCTCTCACCGCGTGCGGTCGTGTTCAGTGCGCTCCGTTCCCGGTCTAGTGCCCCTCGCTGTCGCTCTCGTTGCGTTTACGTAACGGCTCTCTAGTAGTCGCCCCGACTACACCCGATCTTTTGATTAATTGATTAATTTCAATTAATCGAATACAAGATCGCTCCAACTGCCTTTTTCAAGGCATATTTCTTAACGTATAGTTATCGTTAGAGTCACTAGGCCCCTTCTGGGCTAAAACCTCAGTTTCGAGGTCCTCGGTGGAAACCTAACTGGTGCCAACGAAACCGAGTGGGGTGTTGACCCAATCACACCCGCCGAACCCCCTCAGGGCTAGGCAGTCAATTGGACGGGTCCCAATTTCCGGCCTTGGGGGGTCTCCTAGTCGGGGTTGGATGACAGTTTTCCTTCCACAGCTCTTCACACTGGTGTCTTTAGGGTGTCTACCCTTCGCGCCAGTATAGCATAGTCCCGTCGCACAATAAGACTGGCGACGGGTTCCAAGCTTAGGTCGTTCCGTTAGGCTTAGGTCACCTCCCTGTCTACACCCGACAGGGAGGGTATAGGGCACACACCCCCGGGCCCGTCCACCCGGGGCTAGGAATAGGGAACACACTCCCCATTATTTTACGGATTTAATCCGTCCCCCAACCCCTACTATGGCAGAATCTGCCATAGTTAACTTTATCAAAGAGGTCCTCCTCAAGGACCCCGATTTTCATGCCAAATATGGCAAAACACTGGCTGCTATGCAGCTCATCTCCCCCTCCCCAGTCGGCGATTCGAGTTCACTCGATGAGCCGGCTAACTCTCCAGTGTCCATGGACACCGAAGAGGCTTCGGGCAAACGCGCCCATGACTCAACAGACGAGGACTCACCATCCATCACAGAGTCCTCCTCCTCCCAGTCCTCTGACGATGACGGCTTCACCGTCGCGTCAAGCAAAAATAAAAGGAAAAAGAAGAAAGCCTCTTCTCCTTTAACCAAGAAAACAGCGGTCTCTACATCGGCCGCTACCCCCGCCCCCGCCTCCCTGGCCTCTCGCGCCGCTACCCCCACCCCGACCGCCCCGCGGACCTCCCGCGCCGCTTCCCCCACCCCGCCCGCTAGCCACAGCGCCGGCGCCACTACTTCCGCCCCAAGGAAGATACCCCCTCCACCCCCTGTGTTCATTCAGGACAAAGGGAAATGGACGGACGTTTCCAAGTGGTGCACCGACCTAAAAATCGGTTTCACCACAGCCAAATCTACCCAACAGGGTATAAAAGTCTCAGTCCCTACGTCCAAGGACTACAGAGACCTCACCCGCGTACTCCGGCAGAGAGGTGTGTCTTTTCACACCTACTCCCTCCCGGAGGAACGCCAAACCAGGGTTGTCATCCGCAGGGTTCCTAAGGAAATCCCTGTTGAAGACATTAAGGCGGACCTCGAGGCACAGAACATCCCTGTGTCCGACGTCCACCGTATGCACCGCGCCAGAGGACAAGTCGCATTCGACATGATCCTCGTAGTCTGTCCCCCTGTAGAGGGGCTTAAGCACCACCCCATCTTCTCACTGAAGGCTATCTGTGGTCTCACAGGCCTTCTGATCGAAAAACCCCGCAAGAGCGGGGTCGTCGGGCAATGCCACCGTTGCCAGCTATATGGCCATTCCCAGGCCCACTGCCACGCTAAACCCAGGTGCGTCAAGTGCCTGGGTGAGCATGGCACCTCTGATTGTCCCCGTCCAAAAGACCGTTCCCTTTGCACGGAACCCCCCAGCTGCGTCCTCTGCGGCGAATCCGGGCACCCAGCCAACTATCGTGGCTGCCCTAAGGCCCCTAAGTCATCCTCTCCCAAGCTAGCTAAGCGTGCAGACGCCCGCCAGCAAAGGGAATCCCCGTCCCAAAACCCCTCGGCCCAGCTCCCTGAGCGACTAAGCCCCCAAAGGCCTAGTCCTTGGAACCAGCTGAACCACCAGCGAGCTTTTCCTGCTCTCATGGCAGCCTCTCAGCCACCTCCCTCCCCCGCCCCCGCCAGGGCGGACCCCCGACTATGCCCCCCCGCGCTACAAGCTGTGGCCGCCAAGGCTCCCACCCCCGCTTCTAAAGCGGCTCCCGCCGCTTCAGCCCCCTCTCCTCCCACCAACTCTACCCCGTCAGCAGGTCTCGATCCGTTCAACGTGATCAGCAGTACCTTCCTGACCTTCCTCACTCCCCGTGCCAAGCAAATGGCACAAGAGATCACCGCCGCAAAAGCCTCCGGCGATCTCTTCCGCATACAGGCGATTTACAACGCGTACCCTGAGATTACGCAAGCCCTAGTTTCCTTTGTCTCTAAACCGTAATGGATAAAGACAATACCACGCGAACGAAACCCCGATCCCTCAAATTGGCATCTTTCAATGCCAATGGCCTCCCACAACAAAGAGCCGAGATCGCCACCTTCCTCCGCGATCATCAAATTGATATTCTTCTCGTTCAAGAGACTTTCCTCAAACATCACCACCGTAGCCCTGGTATTGCGAACTATCGTATTGTTCGTAATGACAGGACGAGATGCCACAAAGGCGGCACTCTAATCTATTATAAAAAGGCTCTATACTGCATTCCTATGGATCCTCCCCCCCTCTCACGAATTGAAGTGTCCATCTGCCGTCTAGGCATGTCAGGCCATCAGCCGATCACCCTAGTGTCGGCTTACCTCCCTCCCCAACAAGGCACAGAAGACCCACAGGTTCTGTCTGACGACATTTCCATCCTTCTTGGTTTGAGCGACTCTGTTATCATAGCGGGTGACCTCAACGCCAAACACCCTGCTTGGAACAGTGTCACGACCAATAGCAGAGGCAAACACCTCTTCAACCTCTGTCCCTTACTCAACTTCGATGTCATTGGACCAATGTTTCCCACTCACTTTCCCCATGACCCCAACCACACCCCAGACGTCCTGGACGTGGGGCTCCTGAAAAATGTCAACCTACGGCTAGACACTATAGAAGTGGTTCATGAGCTTACCTCAGACCACCGACCTATCATCTTTCGGTTGGCCCCTCGCACCGGCCTCACTGACCCCGACCTACCCCCCCAGACAAAAGTGGTAACGGACTGGAGGAAAGTAAGGGATTCCCTGAACTCCACCACATCCCCCCACTTAGACACCATCCCCGGTCATTTCACCTCTATCGCAGACACGACGGCCGCGATCGACTCATTCACGGAACACGTACGGTCAGTCATGAACGATTGTTCTAGGGAGATTCCAGCGGCGGACGACCGTCGCTGGAAGCTGCCTGACGACGTACGTGAACTGCTGAATGAGAAGAACGCGGCTGTCCGTGCCTACAGCAACTTCCCCTGCAGTGCTAACAAAGCCCATATGCGTTACTTGCAGCGTTCTGTTAAGTCGCGTATATCGGAGTGGCGTGAAGCTAGCTGGGACAAGATGCTAAGCGAACTAGAGCCCACTCACCTGGCCTTCTGGGACCTTCAGAGGAAACTCAGATCCAAAGAGGTAGTCTCCATACCACCTTTGGTCCGCCCTGACAAAACCATCGCCTTCGACGACGATGAAAAGGCCGAGTGTCTAGCCATCAGCCTCGAAGCTCAATGCTCTCCCAGCACTCAACCAGTAGACCAAGCTCACCTCTTGCAGGTCGATGCGGAAGTCGAACGTAGAGTCTCCCTCCCGCCAGTCGAAGACCCTGATGATCCTCTGCCTCCCGTCACTCCAGACGAAGTGCAGGATATAATCAAGGGTCTCAAACCCAGAAAGGCCCCCGGTTCAGACGGGATCACCAATAAGGTGATCCAGCTCCTCCCTGCCCCTCTGATATTGCTACTGGCCACCATCTTCAATGGCGCTATGAGCAACAACCTTTTCCCACAATCGTGGAAAGAAGCCACCGTCATTGGCATCCATAAGCCCGGAAAGTCCAGGTCTGAACCGACGAGTTACCGTCCCATTAGTCTGCTCAAAGTCCTTGGTAAGATCTACGAGAGGCTTATTTATAAGCGACTCAGATCCTACGCTGAAAACAAGGGCCTCATTCCCGACGAGCAATTTGGTTTTCGAACCCAACACTCCTGTGTCCAACAAGTCCACCGCATCACCGAACATATCCACTACGGATTTTGTCGCGGTATGATGACTGGTGTTATCTACTTCGACATAGCGAAAGCGTTCGACAAAGTCTGGCACAATGGCTTAATATATAAGCTGTACCAACTCGGTGTGCCAGACCGTCTCGTTCTCATCCTACGGGACTTTCTGTCGAACCGCACCTTCCGCTATAAAATCGAAGGAGCTCTCTCGCCCCCCCACCCCATCAAAGCAGGAGTCCCCCAGGGCTCTGTACTTGCCCCCCTCTTATTCTCGCTGTACACTAGCGATATACCTAGAGACGCTAAGTCCCAACTGGCTCTGTTCGCAGACGACACAGCCATCTACTACACTGGCCGCAGCCATATCCAACTACGGCTCCGTCTCCAAACAGCAGTCAACAAGCTGGCTGCCTGGTTTAGGAAATGGCGTATCGAGGTAAATCCCGATAAAAGCCAAGCTGTCCTCTATAGGAAAGTTAGACGCTTTCTCACCCCACCTCCACCTATCACCATGTTTGGCAAGCCGATCCCCTGGGAAAAGCGAGCTAAATACCTAGGTGTCATCCTAGATCAAAATCTCACCTTCAGAGAGCACATAAAGTCGGCCCGTTCGCGAGCCGCTTTCGCTCTCAGCTGTCTCCACTCCGTCCTCAATGCACGCAGTAAGCTGTCACTGAAGTGCAAAATGCGCCTGTACACGGCGTGTATCCGTCCCATAATGACCTATGCTTGTGTAGTCTTCGCACAAGCTAGGCCCAGCTATATCCATAGGATGCAGACCCTCCAAAACCGCTTCCTCCGCAAGGCCACAAACTCCCCTTGGTTCGTTCGTAATGAGATCCTCCATGTTGATCTCAAAATCCCCACTATCCAGCAGTTCATGAAACGCCTTTCCAAGCGTTTCTTTGACTCAGCCGCTAAACACCGCAACCCTCTGGTGGTAGCGGCCGCAAACTACATCCCCTCCAAAATTAGTAAAGTTCGCCGCCCAAGGCATGCTCTCGTAGACCCCGACGACCCCATAACCCTCCTCCAAGAGTGTGATAGGGCCACCAGTACAGTACGTAGAATTAGAAAACCGTCATTCCGACCTCGCCGCCGAGGTCCCTCGCGACCGCGCCCCCGAGTAAATTGCCCCCCCCGTCCCTTGCCCGCAGAAGTGCCAGCCCGCGCCGTAGCTGAGCCTGTAGTTTTAAATTCCCCGACTGCGACCTCTGAGTTTGTTTCGGCCTTTCTTCTCAGAGATAGTCCTAGGAAACGCCGCGCTCATCAAAGCATTAACAATACCGATTCGATCCAGCCTGTCCCTTTGCTGCCCTCTCCCAGCGACGACCTAAGCCGAGGTCCGTACCCCACAGGGGGTGCCCTTAGCGTGCAGTCGCTTAATTCTAGTTAGTTTTTAAGCCCTGGCTGGAGGCTTTAAGTTTACTTAAGGCATCCACAGGATAGTCCGGTTAAGTAGTTACGACCTTTTAAGGTCAACTACGAGATGCCATACACAAAAAAAAAAAAAAAAAAAAAAAAAAAAAAAAAAAGATAAAGATTGCCGCCGCCGGCGGCGGCCCCTTTGATTCGCGATAGCTAGACAGGTTGGCGCCAACCGCCAAAACACAAAGCAGGCGGCACGCACAAACTCCCTTTGAGTACGACCGCCACTAGCCGATTGTCCCCCTCACTGTCCCTCAGTCGCCCGCGCAACTTACGTCCGGACGGATGTATCGTACGTTGACAGAAAAAGAACCAAATTATTGTGATTTTGTGAGTGAATTCTGTGTGTGCGTTTTTTCCAAAATGTCTTATTCAAATGAGGAATATTGTAGTGTAGCAAGAACGTTTCGCAACTCCAAGGAACATAACTTTGCGTCGACTATGGCTTCCCAACGTCTCCACATACGGACGTTCAACATTGGGTCTGTGCACGGTCGAGACCAACATCGTATCGCAGGATAACCGAGGACTCGAGACCATGACATTGAGGAAGAAATCCTCGTGATGTTTGAAGAAGACCCTACGGAAGTACGTGCTTTGTGGGTAAACAAATTAATTTTAAAGTGTTAGTTATGTCCACAAATGACTAAATAGTTACTACGTAACAGATACTTCACTTAGTAGAAAATTAACTACTGCTATAAAAGCCTACTCCGTCTCGTCAGCAACCGCTGCATGCTAAAATGTGCCTAAATACTCAAACGTACAGTTGTGATTGCTTCACACCGCGCGATTCCCGTATTATTATTATACTCTTTGGCGCGATCCCACAGCACTGAATTTGGGCCGCAAACGGCCCGGACCGCTCGGCCGGGCGGTAGGTAATTATAACGTGCAAGTACATGGAGTGACGGAGGCCTGGTTATGTGTTTATTGTAATTATCAATCGTCAAACTTGATAAGGCAACTTTTTGAAAAATTCAAACTAACGTTCCCAAAGTGTTATCTATCAGTCAAACAGCTGAGTGATGTGAACGACACGTGACGAGTTCATGACCTTAGTGTAGTACGGTAGTGTGCGGCGCGGCGGGCGGCGACAAAGCGACCGGTTGCTACCTATTTCTCTTTGCAGGGGTGAGCAATCAGTGTTACTTTTCAAATATTTATTATAAAATATTAATTTTGATTTTTTTTTTTTCAATATTTTTTTAATTGACTTACGTAATTACCATCGGATATCGATTCTGAAAACGTCCCTACTTGGAACAACAGGGTTTTTGTTACATAGTGTATGCCCGAATTTACAATGGCATACCTACTGTTAAGATAGCAGAATTTTATTTGGCATAATTACCTTTGGCAAAGTTAGAATTTCGCATAATCTCGTTTAGCATAACGTTCACTTCGCATGCTATGAAGATGGCAGAATTTCGTTTGGAATAATTTTATTAGGCATGGTATTGCTATTTTCTATAAAATAGCATTTTTGACCTTAAATTAAAATGTTGTCGTGAATAGTCAATAATATATGTTGTACTACAAAAGTTAGTGACAGAAACGAATCGCTGCAAAACCAACTCCACATAGTCTTGTCTGCCCTACCCCTAGAGTGTAATTTAAGCCCGCGTAGGCGCGGAGGGGTGAGGCGGCCCGCGAGCTGAGGAGCAGGTGGTATTAACGCATCATGGTATAAAACCATCTGCGACGATAAGCTCGCGTGGGACCGCCGGAGCCCCGCAGCGCCGAAGCCGTGACAGAAACCATGCCTGCTGCATGTTGCATGCTTGCTTGCATGCTCGCTTGCATGCTGCATGCTTGCTGCATGCCTGGTGTATGCTTGTTTGCATGCTGCATGCACGGTGTATGCTTGTTTCCATGCTGTATGCATGGTGAATGAATTTTCTGTAATGTGATAGATGAGTCTTTCAATTATTATGGATATGAAATGTGTGCAAAAGATGATTCTAACTGTAAACTTTCTGCTATGATAGTTCTGCCTTTTAATGACTATAGATATGAAAATGTATGCCAAAAGACGATTCTGACTGTGAATTTTCTGCGATATGATGGTTCTACTTTTAAATTATTATGGATATGAAATTTATGCCTAAAGATTATTCTGACTTACAAAATTATGAGTTTTGAATGTATGATAAATGAGCGTATGCCAAACGATGCGAAATGAAGTTTATGCCATGCGCTGTTATGCAAAATAATAATAAGACTAAAAAAGTTCTGCTATAAAGGGTAGACCCGTCTTGAGTTAATTAGTTGATGGAATAGTAGGTAGGTATGCGGTATGCCTTTAAACAAAGGTTGGATTTTACTTGAGCTTTAAACGCATTCAAAGGCAAGTCTAGCAAAGAAGATGGTATCTTGTCATAAAAGGTTATACCAAGCCCAACTATGAGTTTTGAAGCCGGTGACGTAGTTTGTCCTTATTTCTAGTGTTAACACTGTGAATATCACTGTTTTTAGTGTACAAGTGTAAATTTTGCCTAATATATAAGATGTAGGCGAAGATGAATTGTGATGCAACCGTGAGAAAACTAATATCTTTAAAAAAATCTCTTAGATAAACTCTGGCACCTAGCTCCGAAACTGTATATTTATAAAATTGTATTTTTTCTTAGATAGGTAGGTACCTAAACGTTTTTAAGTTTATCTAAGTAATTTTTCATTGATTTTTGTTTTTAACTTTTCGGTGTTTTGAGTACCACATCGATGAGATCTACTAAGTTGATTTCTCTTGTTATGGCTATTGTAGAGTCAGGGGGTATACTGTATTGAACATCAAAATACCGCTAATTTAAGATTTATTTTAAGTGATATACGTAGTTAGGTGCTGTAGCTCTTCCCTAACTTATCAATTGCCTGCGTCACATTTATCACAATGTCGGCGCAGCTTATTTAGTTGGATCCAACTCGGACCAATTCTTGTTCATTGATTCAATGAATATGAGATGTGTTTTGATAGATAGGGGGTTAACTAATCTTCTTCTTGCGTGGACTTACAACACTGTGTTAATATCTGTGAGGATGCTTAACGTAGGTGCTTATTTATAGATTGTACAGCTACAGTAGAGCACACAAACCTCTGTGATATACCACTCGATGAGAGAGCACACCAGCACAGGCGGGCTTTCCGTCAGTACGCCGGCGACGCTCGGGCTATATGCTTGTGGAGTAGAGCTCGCGGTTTTCCAACCAACCAATACCAATCTACTTAACTGTGATACTTATCAAACGGAATTTATATACTTCTAGCTACTATTTAATCCATAGTTTTATAAAAGGATCATTTACTACGTGGTTATTTTGACTAATGTCCATTGAAATCCTAAGACAACCCAGTGGTCAGTGAATCGGTCGAACTGTACTAAAATTCATGAGTAGGATATGTATTATGCAATCTGTTTTGAAAACGAATGCTTACTGTATTGGAAAATTCATAAGTAACGCTGCCTCGTACGGCTATAGAGTTGTTGCATGTTTGATAGCAGCGCTTAAAGCTGTGCAACATCGCCGGTTTTATTAATAAACTTAACGGATTTAGTGGTGTGTTTTGACGACAAGATCTGCAGGAAACAGAAAAAATAGAACTGTGCTTTGTGCTTCATAAGTTAGTGAATCATGGACTCAAAAGTGGTATTGAAACAAAATAACCCTCACGACAAAGCAAACTTCATCTCGAAAATATTTTTAACGTAAGTATTACCACGTGTTATTTATTTTATTCTTATCTACGCTCATGTTATTGCTTCCGCACTATCTGAGTTTGATTAAGTTCACGAGATCAAAAATCAGAGAACGAAAACTTTAAATCAAAAAGAAGTAGATAAGGCAAAGGCAGAATCTATGCTCTATGTTAAGTGTTTACATACCTATAGGTAGGTAGGTATCTATTGAAATGGTTTGTTTGTAAACGTGAATTTAGGTACGTACCTACTTACCTATTCATCATCATCACTTTGTCAACGTGACCTTCATGCTAAAAATGGGTTGTAAGACTCTTGGCAACTTGAAATCAATTTTTACGCATACCTACGTATTTATTGCACAGTTACCATAGCTGACACTTAATAATTAACTACTAGCATGACCTATCAGTTTTACTACTCCTGCTAATACAAGATGATTTAGGTACGGTACTAGTTTATCATAGTGACCATGAACTTTGTCTGTAGCTAAGCACAAAACTAGCCTAAGTATTTATATAATTTTGTGAAATAATAAGTAGGTAGGTAAAAATAAAAGATACTGATTAAAACTATTGGTTTAGTAAATACATTTTTAATGTTCAAAATTTTTCTTCAAAATTAACAAGTTTGTTTGTAGGAAAAAAATTGGTGAATTTGCATAATATTTTTAATTTTATTTATGGACTTCAAAAAGGTGTCTCAAAACCACAATATTCAAATCGAGTACCTAACCTAATTATTTTTTTTTCATACCAAACCAATTCGAAACCGGTTTCGATGACAACTTTAGAAACACCATTTCGTTTAGTTAGTAGAAAATTGAATTTTGCAATGTTTGCAAATTGCAATGGATGTCAGCAAATCGCACGCGTGATGCGATAGCAGGCAGCAATCGCATCTCCCCCCACTTACGTACCCATTATTAACGTCACCAAAAAATAACTAAACTTGGTACATACCTACCTACATCAAAATATTAGAAACCGATTGTAATTTATGATCTAATATACTACTTAGAGATACGTACTGAGAACTGTGCGACGAAATCTGGGCAATTTTTGTTTGGGTTAAAATAAATAATTTTATTCGCCGCTTCGGAGTCGGTGCCAAAATTGTTCAAATCAAAGTCATAGAAGGCACCAATTTCCGAAACTCACTTAGGTGTGTCTCAGAAGTCGGTGCCTTTTATGATTTCAAGTAAACGTACGAGCACTTCACATAAGTACGATAAGATTGTGCAAATAAACTTGTTCAGTAATTAATTGTTACCTACGCGGTGGTATAAATGGATAAGGTAACATTTACATGAGTTTGATATTGATCGCGACGTATAGTATCGTATATTTGCTTGCAACAAGTCGGTATAGCTTACGAATTTTACATAAACGTAAACTGATCGGGTACCTACTTAGCTCTGTTATTCAAACTCGTGATGAATCCAGACGCAGCTGTACAAAAAATATAATTTTAATTAAGTGACTATTGGACCGTTTGAGTACCAGTATGTGATCAAGGTTTTTAGACTAACTTCCGGTCTTTTTCTCAATTTCAAGGTCAATATGTTATCAATCAGGTTTTGTAACAGTTTCACACCACTCGTGCATGTTATCAGTAGTTCAGTGCATAACGAATGTGTGCAGAGAATATGTTTATCAATCGATTTTGTGATGAATAGGCCGGTGCTCGATGGGTTTCTGTTTCGGCAATAAAGATCCTGACCTGCAACCTGATCAAAATTTTAACCTAAAACATATCTCTGAACATTAATTTTATGCAGGGTGTGCATAAATTTCGTCTACGTTTGTGGGTATCTACCTAATCTAATGTCTTAAATGTCACTCACAGCTGCTTTTTTTTTTTTTTTGAGGATGGGAAATCATCAAATGACCCCCCCTCCCGCTCTGGGTGGAGCGGAAGGGAGTGTCAGACTCTTACTGACTAAAACCCACCCGTGTTCCTTCCTTAGCCCTTTCTGTTCCAGGGCAGCGGTAACCCTTTCGGACGATCCCGCTACTCACAGCTGTATAAAAAAAACCTAAGAAAATAATCACGAATAAAAAATTCCATAACGTATAACGTTCCATGTATAAATTATACCTTCTAAACCAAAACAGCTTTTTTTAATTAATAAATCATCAGAACTCGTGAATTTTTCTAATTCGGAATTCTGATTATTTCGACGCCAAGGAAGCAACCAAAACATTGATCCCACTTACCCACCTTCATAAATATGTTGCGCAACATTTATAGAAACAGTATCTACAGCTGCAATAAAACTAGAAAAATTCAAAATAGAGAAAGGTGTCAAAGAGGGCAACCCGCTTTCTCAAACCGTTCACCAGTTAAGTAGTACTCCAGCAGTACTCTCGAAGAAATGTTCATGAAGTTGGCAGTTGATTGGGAAGAAAGCATTGTCCTCGACGGCGGCGAGACTAGACTAACAAATCTATATTTCACCGACGACATTGTTCTCTTTTCGAACGAATCCAACGCTCCAAGAACTAACTAATTATTGCAAGCCTTGAGGTTGGACTGAAGATGAATATGTAACTGTAAGATTAAAGTTATGTGCAACGTAACACCTAAAAGCATAAAAGTAGAAGGGGAGACAATACACCATGCAGTGGCCTGCTAATTAATTTTTAAAGGAATAACGCCATATCTGAATGATGTCTGGTGGTGCCAGAGAAAGAGAAAGCCCTTCATGCTCACTCTCTTTGTCAGCGTAATAAACGCCGCCGTCCACTTGAGCACTGTTTTAGCAAGAAATGTTTGTTTTCCCATGCTTTGATCACCACCACCACCACATTTGCATCACCTCTGTACCTATTTTTTCTGTTCTGTTTTTCATTGTCTATTTATATGTGTGTACATAAATGGTAAAATAAATAAATAATAAATAAATAATTGGGTTGGCGATTTTTAATTGACCTACTATATATATCTATCTATCTATATTGGCTTTGGCTCATAATTATTATGTTTTCGCGGTCTCTCTTTGCAAAGTGACTTGCGATTGAACTAAGATCAAACTATGTGGACGATAGCAATACGCATTAACCAGAATTTAAGTGTTTGATGTGGTTTATGGCAAAAGGCAAAACGGGCCGGCCGAAAAGGTAGAGATTTAAAAAGATCAAAGTGATTGTTCATTGAGGTGACATCAGAGGACCAAAACCGAAAGGGAAAACAAGAAAGAACAGTGATAATGACAGTCTTTCCGACAATGAAAACTTGTTTTCAGAATGAAGGTGCAATGTCCAGATTTTCGTTTATGAGTACATTGTGATTGTTCTGGTAGTGACGAAGATGGTGATGAGGTAGTGTTTATCTGTGAACAAAATGTTCTGACAGTTTTTTTTTAAGAAAGTCCATTTTTCGTTCCTGTTTACCTCGATTATGGAGGTAAAACGGTTGGTCCGTTTGTCCGTTTGAGTTTTTAAAAATCATCTCTGACTATATTTAAGGCCCGATTTTTCAGTATTCAGAATTTTATGTGAGGAATAAACATTACGGTTCGACAGCTTTTGTATAGAAAATATGTCAAACTGTCATATTTATTCTTCAGATATAAGTTATCTAACTATTGAAAAATCAGCCCTAAGTAATAAGTAACGTAGAGTAAAGGTTGTTGATCAGTTTAACTCTCGAAAATGTTGAATAAAACGGATAGTTTTTTTTCTACATTTTGTTCTTACATAAGTGGTCCGTTCTGCCTACCCTTCGCCCACTCATTTTTTTACAGGTACCAAGTTTTCAATTATTAATCCTTTGAAAATTCAGAGGACCTTAAGTGTTGGAGTTTCTCGCCGTTGACGATACTCCAGAGTTGTTGTAGGTTGTAAATGATTAACACCAAACCACTATACACTTTAAACGTTTATTAATAAAAAGAGTTTTAAGTTATGTTTAGTTATCTGAGCCGCACTTATTTATTATTGACACATTACCGCGTGACGGAGGTGTAGTTACGACTAATTAAAATTATTGAGCTCGTTATGCACAATGCATTTTGCTGTATGAGCATTATTGGCTCGTCTTAGTGTATATACCGAAAATTTGTTTTTGGCAATGCCACCTTAGGCAATCTCTGGAATCAATCTCTTTGCCATCTCTGAAATTTGACAATTGTGCAATATTACGACACAAAATGAAATTGATTATTTAAGATTGGGATCGTTTGCTCTGGCCTTAGAGTTGTCTTTTCCTAGACAGGAAGCTTTTGCTATTGTTCAGATAAGATAAGTAACATGTGTAGCTTACTGAAAATACATATCTATTACCTACCTAGGTAATTAAAAAAAAAAAATTAAGCATTTCTTTACTATTTTTATTATGTAGGGCTACCATTTTATTTATCTTGCACACCCTGATCCTACTTCAAGATGGTACTTGTTTAAAAAACCCAAGTCTATTTAATAAGTAAATATCTACAGCGATCGCAGCTTGCTCGGAGAAAACGTTTACAAAAAATATGCAAAACCTGTCTGCTGTACACGCCGACTTATGTAAATAGGCATCTATACCTATTGGACATATTCTTATAAATAACCCATACACTTTTTTCCTTTGATGCAGAGCCTATTAGCCTATGACCGAGCGCAATACCTGTAACAATTCCGATTTTATGCGTACTTACTTACTTATTATGTCCTAAAGTTTCATTTTATAGTTAACTTTAACGTAATCTGGAATAATTAATTTAAATCCGGAGAAACTCCGGGTAGGTGGTGTCAACGATGGGACCGACCCACCGAGCGACATTGTTCCTACGAAATAGGTTTATTATGACTTCTACTTTTATAATCTATCTATAGCGTACCTAGCTAGGGATTTTGTCTAAGGAGGGCAGCCGTATTGCAGAACCAACCATAGTCAGTTAATGTTTATAAATGAAGCCCCGTAATAAAAATAACCCACCAAAAACATTTCACGTTAAATAGGTAATTAAAAAGTTATCAGATCTAATGTAGAGCCAAACCCCTAACTCTACAAAGCTTACATCTTGGTCAAAATCAGCTCTAATAAAAAGCGATTAAACAGTAAGTAATTCTTCAATACTGCCGATTTTTCTAGGGTGGGCAAAGAAGTTTCTAGGGTAGCCATTGCCCACCCTTGCGCCCCCCGCCCCCCCCCCTAGCTACGCCCATGTATGTACCCATCTAACTCTCTAGAAAGTCCTACTCCACCGAACCTGCGGCGGTGCAGCCTCTTTCGAAAGAAGGTCTTGTGCGTGCGACTCAGTACGCACGCAGTGAGTAGATTCCAGGTCACAGTGAGAAATAGACGAAGAATACATTATTAAAATAAAAGGCATTTTATCCAACTTATTAAATTAAATTAAATTTTAACGCATTGTGGACCTTGTCAAAGCAATATCTTCATGAGAGCTTTTTCATATTCTGCAGGTAAGAAGATTATGTTCCCTAATACGGATGCTTCACTATGACTTTGAAAGAGGGTTTTCGGAGATATTTCTACGGCCAAATACAATGTATTTAGGTTCTGTATGTAACATTGTGGCCATATTTAGAAAATTTGCGGAAATTTGCGGCATAAACGGCTGTATCTTTTGATTGCGTTGGCTTAGAAGTTTGATTTTTTCACAGCTCCAAGGGTCAGTAGACCTGAGTATTTGATATAAATTCCAGCTTGATACCTCCACGCGTTCCTGAGAAGAAGGGTCTTGACAGATAGACAGACAGACGGACGGACGGACAACAAAGTGATCCTATAAGGGTTCCGTTTTTTCCTTTCGAGGTACGGAACCCTAAAAAACAACAGTATTTCAACCTAATTTGACAGTAACTTTGTATTCAGTTCAGCTCCATCCGGCTGGTTAGACTGGAAGCCGACCCCAACATACTTGGGAAAAGGTAGATGATGAAGTTAAGACAAGTTCACATTGTTCACGGGAAATCGAGACTATCTCCCAATTTGCGATAGATTTGATAAAGACTTTTTAAGTTTCATCATTTATAAGTAGTCTATTGCGCGAATAAAAAGGTTCTTTTGACCTAGTTTAAATTAGATAAATGATATGATATGAGTAGATTTTTATGCCTAACGAGACGCGAGACCTAACGTTTTTATACCAAGTTGTATCATCACTGTATTCCATTGACGTATACGTAGGGAGACCGTACTCCTTCAGTACCTATATCTTTGATTATCGATGCTATTTACGTATAGGTAGGTATAATATAATACTGTTTATTATGTACACCATATAAATTACAGACATAAATAAAGAAATTTTACAAAGGGTGACACAATGAGCGGGCTTATCGCTAAGAGTGATCTTTTAAAGGCAACCTTTGGATGGATTAAAAAGGGGAAGGAGAGACAAATACTGTAGGTAGTCTGTGTACCATTTACATACATAATACAATAAATATATACAAAAAGTATATTATACTAATCTAAATAAATACATTTATCTCGTATGTATAATAAACATGAAACAAGAGCAAAGAAAATATAATGATGGAAGTGTATGGTACTAATAGACTAGATTCCTAAAAAAATCTAATTAGTCCGTCAGTAATCAGTTAGATTATCAAAAAATATTGAAGACGTGTTTTTTATTTTGTCAATTACGAGTATATAAAAAATGATGAAGATTTCGCCCGTTAAAGTTCCGCATGACGTCACGCCTTGCTACAATTTTTATGGCGTCACGTTTTTATGGCATGGCGTGACGTCACGACTCCTAAATTATGACGCGCTGTATCTTTGTCATTTTTGGTTTGATTGACAAAAGAAAAAATACGTGTCCATTATTTTTCGATAATCTAACTGACGGACTAAATATACCTAATTATTATATTTTTACCCAGGAATCTACCCTATTATGTATGTACCTACCAACCTACCATTTTCGAGGATCTTATGCGGTACCTACCCTTTGATTGGACATCTAGGCTTATTCACGAAATTTCATGACGCGCCAATCAAGTTGCGATGTACTTAGTTCAGTTATGTTCAACTTTGTTCCAACTTTATTGTAATCTTTGAACTGCGCGTAGCAGTAGAATGCGCTCTTATTGTGCTCGCGTGACGAGAACTTTATACGCTAAAGTATCTGAAAGCGGCCAAACAATTCAAACAGCGTTGTTTAGATCGAAACTTAACTGCAATTCTTTAGTTTCTTAAATTAGCTTAGGTGCTGGACAACTAATAGGTACACGTGCACGAAAAACGTTTGCGCGAATCCACTTGCGCAAACGCAATTTGTAGCTCAATTTGATTCGCTTCTCCTTATGTACGTTTTTAATTAAACGTACCTAAATTCAGCAGATGTTTAAACCAAACTAAACCTGGCAAACAGACACGAATAGTCACAGACTCGTCTGTTTGTTTACTGATTATACTAAGCTGTTCACAAAACTCATGAGTGTCTAAATTCCGTTCAGTTTCAGTTGGATACTCTGTCTACTGTCTTTTAATTAATCTACTGATACTGTACTACTGTCTTATTTAACCCGAAGCGAATGCCAAACGCCAAAGAGAGTCTTGACTTACAACAAAATTATTTGTTTTTGTAGCGTTTAGCAGTTGTTTTAACTCCGGATTTCTAAAAGCGTGTCAGACCAGCCCGAGTTGACGTCGCACAGTTGCACCGGTGCGGTAGCATAATTTTGTTGTAAGTGTTTGTGTTATAATTCCAATCTCATGGAATTTCAAGCGTACCTAGCATAATTGCGTCAGTCCTCAAAAGGCCACTTTGGCAGAATAGGATAACAATATTATGAATCATATTAAAAATCGTAAAATGGTCACAAACTGACAATTCATAATATGATCTGTGTGCAATTCATATCACGCAATTTACCTATTTGACAGTTTTGTATGGAAATTCGTAAAATGGTCCACCAATGTTTACACCAAATATGATTGATACGAAATGAATTGTAGGTGATTAAACTGTTATGTGTAACCATTTAACGAAAATTAGAGGAATTTTCCGGGCCATTTGGCCTAAATACTAAAATGTTTTCTTTTGTAGGTACCTGTCGATAAGCTAACTGGAAAGAGTCGGTGGAAAGTGGTTTATTGTAAAGCTGCTACGTTTACGATATTTTTAGCCTCGAATACCGAACACACAATAGGATCTCGATTCTCGTTCGAACAAGAAATACATATTTTAAAGCGGTTGTTGTTATTTTACGAATTAAAACAAAAACAATCAATATTTGCGCGCTATGGTTCAAAATATTCTTATTTCACCTGCCAGTTCAAGCGGTTCATGTATGGATTCATTCATGGAGATTAGATAAAACTGTATTGCTAGGGCAAACAAAACAGATTAGTAAGTTAGCAATTTTGTAGTCTGTATCATCTGTATGTAGGTATCCAAGCCACGACCTCATTACTAACGAAACTACTAATTTGTCTCAATTAATTCCTCGCCACGATAATAAAGCTTTATTGCAGCTACAGCACGATACAACTGTATCACATTGGATGCGCTAGTCAATTGCCACACGTAGTCGCTCGTTATATGACAAATTGACTTGAGCGCAACTTGTTATACAGAATAAAGTCTAAGTACGTATACTTAGAATTATTCTGTATAACAAGTTGTATATTGATTAAAGAGTTTCGGTATGTCGGTATTGCAGTGCTTACAAACCTAGATACATTTTTACATCTCTGAGAATGTTTGAAAAAGGGAACCCAACCCGTAACCAAATGGACTAAATAAATTACATATTCATTAATTAATTGATTGCTGTTGCCTCAGCAACGTTGCTATAATAACAAAACAATACGTACGGGACGTACTGTTATATATTTTTAATTAATCAAATAAATGCCTGCTATCGCTTCCACACGTATCTGGAACATAATCAAATTGGTCATAAAATAGATATCCCTGCGGTACGCCTACGTCTATGTTGTACCTAAATAGAGAATGTATGTCGATCCAGCTTCATCTTGCATAACCAAGTCCTTCAGGGAGAAGTCTCAAAATCATTTAGAGAAGAAACAAAGAACCAAGTAGGAACAAAAACGTTGCATAATTTCTTTTGAAGCGACTGTTATGTAGCACATAGTCAAATGCCTTTCAAATATCCAAAAATACTGGTAAGTTTTTGGTAATAAGTATTACCATAAATTTACCAGTGTTTATCGTTGTTAGGTCATCTTCAATCGTTACTAATGTAATTACTATCTTAGTGAAAATGTCACGTACATACTTTCCCCGGACTACCAAAATAGATCAAATTAGTCATCGAGTAAAATTTTGGGTGTGCTGTTCGTTGAGTCTTTGTCCGGGACTCGGGGGTTTCTCGGAAATCTATGAGCCGGTTTTATGGATGTTTTTTTTAGATCACTGTTTGTAACTCCGCCCAGATAAACCAAAGCCATACGCTTGGTTTAACTGGGCTCTACGATCAAAAGTTTTGATTTGGTATGATGAACTTGAAATCTAATCTAATGGCTCTAATATGTTTCATAATGAAATAGTATGTATAAAACAATACCTCTCTCACGGTCAGTTGCTTTTCATGTCTACAACAGACCGATTTGTATAGAATTCATAAAAATAATGAAGTCTATAATCTATGTATGTACAAGGTATAAAATAATCTACAAATTCGATTTTCTAGCTATACTTAAAGTCATGATGAAAAAGCCCTACCGGTATCCAACAACTGAACTCTTCTCTGACTGTAAAGTACTTACGGTCCGTCAGCTTTATGTGCTTAAATCCACCCTTAGAAAGCACGCAGGCCTTCCTCCCCATATTGCAAACAAACGCACGTACGTTCCACCAAATATAAAACATAAGACCACCTTCGCCAAACATCAATATTATATACTAAGTACCCATATCTATAAAATCATTAACAAACACCTCAATATAATAAATCTAAACTTACATGCACTAAAATCTAAGTAACAGAGTGGCTGCTCCGTAAGGATTACTCATACACGGAGTCTTTACTCACCTATCTTGTATAATACACACACACACACACAACATACAATTCTACTCTTTTATACCATACAGTAGAATGACACAGTCCATTTGAGATGAGAAGTTTTTGTTGATTATTGACCGTAAACTACCTCTTATAATACAGGTATACCCTAGAGAATATTATTTTGTACAGATTTTGCAACATAAACTATAAATGTATTTTCTAAACCAAATATCAAACTGTATTTAAAATTCTGTATGTTTTTGGATAAATAAAGATATTATTATACATCATCATCATCTGCCTAGCCTTTTCCCAACTATGTTGGGGTCGGCTTCCAGTCTAACCGGATGCAGCTGAATACCTACCAGTATTTTACATGAAGCGACTGCCTATCTGACCTCCACAACCCAGTTACTGGGTAATACGATACCCCTTGGTAAGACTGGTTGTCAGACTTTCGGGCTACTGACGAAAGAAAGATAAAGATTAAAGAAAAGATTTTATTATTATTATTATATTATTTCTTCATAACATATTTATCTAATTTTGTTACAGATGGAGTTTTAGTCTATTCCGCCGTGGTTTCAAACATGGCCTTACCGTGGATGACCTGTGGAAGGCCCGAGACGGCGACCACTCTGGCCGTCTGGGCGACCGCCTCGAGCAGGCATGGCAGGAGGAACTCGACACTGCCAAGAAAAAAGGAATCAAGCCTTCCTTCTCGAAGGCCATTGTACGATCGTTTTGGGTGGAGTACTTATTGTGTGGTCTGATTGTCGGTTTATTGTTCATATTTTTATGGTGAGTCTTGTCTTTTACAATATAGTGCATTCGTTCTTGTACCATAAAGTAGATAAAGTTTGCAAAGTAGCCATATCCTACACTTACAAGAAAGAGAGTCAAATATTTTCTAAGTCTACATCAATCACAAATGTAATCTCCGAAGGAAATTAGAATTGGGTTGATTGAGCAGAAGTGTACAGATATATGGTATTTTTTTATTTTTTTCCTACTATGATTATAATTCTATGGTTTTATTGTAATTTAACTGCACAGTAGTAATTACAAGACAGATCGGAAGCGGGCAAAGGTCGATCTCAATCAGTGTCTGTGCGTTCTCAATGAAGCGCTGTACTGTGTACAACTGTACATCAAATCATTATGACATGAATCAAACATGTGGACTAATTGTGATAAACAAACACAAGATTATTATTATTATTTTAAATTACATAAACAAGCATGCTGATTTTGTTTTTATTTTATTTTCAGGCCTTTAATTCCATTCACTCTAGCGTTATTCATAAATTATTTTTCTGAGGACAAAACCCCAGAAAGTTATAGAAATGCACATATTTACAACTTTCTTATGAATATTTTGAGTATAGTGACAGCTTTGATGCTCAATCACATTCAGTTAAGTCAAGGACGCGTAGGAATGAGAGTTAGAATAGCTAGCTGTTCATTGTTGTATAGAAAAGTAAGTATACCTACCTACTGATTAATTTCATACCTAAATACTTTTTTTATGAAACTTGATGGACTTGAGTATCTCACCACTTCACTTGTTCCTTAGAATTTCATATACCTAATGTGCAATTACGTGCATGAGAAACAAATAACTTAGCCCTAACTTTTATATGTTTTCTATTTTAGATATTAAAACTCGATCGCACAGGGTTAAATAAAACGGAGCCTGGGCAGGTGATCAACCTGATGTCCAATGACGTGAATCGTTTTGATATGGTGGCTCTATTCCTGAACTACCTGTGGGTCATGCCCATCGTGGTGCCAGTGGTGTCGTACCTCGTGTGGCAGCACGTGGGCTGGGCTACCCTCGCGGCGCTCACCGTCATATTCCTACAGACTGTACTCGTCCAAGGTAAATGAAAATCACTGTACATAAGTACGATGATGACATTTTTATTGTACCCCGAGTCCCTGAGTAAGAAAAACACTCGTCGCGTGCAAATGATAAATAAATACCTTAACACAAAAGGTTGCGTGATAATGATGTCGGATGAGAAGCATTTGCTTCTAAAACGGTTACACAATTGAATGAATGTGTAGGCAAATAATTAAGTACTTTTTCAGACTTGCACGAACAAATGACTTCATATGCAATTTTTTACGTACACATACACTGAAAACATGTTTCTAATCAACTTATGTGTACTTATTTGTAGCATATTTAAGTAATCTTCAAGGAACTCTACGAGGAAAAATTGCAAAACGCACAGATGAAAGGGTAAAGGTGATGAGCGAGCTGGTGAACGGCGTGCAAGTCATCAAAATGTATGCTTGGGAGAAGCCTTTTGAAAGTCTGGTAGATAAACTGCGGAAGTAAGTACAGCCAATCTAAAAGAGAAAATATGAATAATAAGTCCTTTTTAACCGACTTCAAAAAAGGAGGTTCTGTTTTGCAAGTTCATCTTGGATTGTGAATAAGACCTATAGTCCGTTCACAGTTATTTTGCCTCTGACAGCAGCAACCACAACCTTATTGTGACGAGAATAAAGGTCACTGTAATTTTGACAGTGATGCAAATTGAGAGGTAAAAGCTGTGAAAGGACTGGACTTAATACCATATTGCTGCCCATTATTTAAGTGTCATGTATTTGTGTATATATCTTTTGTTGGAGATCCAAAATAAATAAAGACTACACTTAACGATGATAATGTTTGTTGTTAGGTTAGAGGTGAGCTTCGTGATGCGCACGTCTATGATCAAAGGGTTCTCCACGGCGCTGAGCGTGTTCACGGAACGCTTCATCTTGTTCTCTGCCATCGTCGCGTTCGTGCTCATCGGCGGCGACATCCGAGCCGAAATCACATTCTCCCTCGTTCAATACTTCAATCTACTCCAACTCGCCTGTAACATATTTTTCCCATTGGCGCTCGCATTTCTGGCAGAAACGAAAGTCTCCATCAGACGGCTTGAGGTAAACCGCAAATGACTTACCTAATATTGATATTGAAACACGGATGTTCTATATTTATATCTTAGTACGAAAGATATATACATACATATCATTCAAACGTGCTAATATGTTCTGTTTAGGAATTCCTGTTGTTGGACGAACTGACGCCCGAGAAGTTAGTGCCAGCTATTGATTCGAAGGTTATAATAAGCAATGGTACTGAGAAGGAAAAACCTAAACATACAGGCTTGGTGCTGAATGGGTTAAGTGCGACCTGGCAACCTGAGGCGATAGTGAACACCCTGAGGAACATCACGCTTACTGCCCAGCCTGGGGAGTTCGTGGGCATCGCCGGATTAGTGGGCTCTGGAAAGGTATTACTAGCATGTATAATTAAACCTCGTGTAGTGAAATGAGAAGGCCTGCACCGTCTTTGCCGTAACTTCTAACGTAGGTATATTTATAATCTGAATATCACCCACTGGTACACAAGAAAAAACTACGAGCGCTTCAGTGTTTACTCATTATGTAATTATTTGCGGATTTTATGTCAAAAATAATGACTAAACGTAGGTACTATTGTCGCTTCTGTCCTCGACATACCGTCGCCACTGTTCTAATACAAAGAGATCCATCATCACTACTTATGTGTACACATAAGTTATTGTAAGTATTTTTATACACTAATTGTCTTTTTTCTTCTTGCCCCATTTAGTCGTCCCTGCTCCAAGTAATTCTGGGTGAGCTGTCTCCGTCGCAGGGTACGATATCGTTGGGCGGCGCAAGAGTCTCCTATGCCAGTCAGGAGCCGTGGCTCTTCGTAGCTACCGTCCGTAATAACATTCTCTTTGGGCTGCCGTATGACCGTATTCGTTATAAAAAGGTGAGTTAATTTGAGTAGGTATGTTAATCAAATAATCTTCTATTGTATGTATCTTTATATTCTCTCTCTTATTATCTAGTAAAATCTATAATTTTGCGGCTTGACCTATCAGTACGCGTAACTCCAGTTTTTCGTGTTTTTTATGTAGATTATTGTCAAATTAGCTGCTCTACTTTGTAACCGGTTTAAAAATAAATACCTATACATTAATAATGTGATGTAAATTTGAAGGTAGTCAGTGCGTGTGCACTGGTGCGTGACTTCGAGCAGTTGCCTGCAGGCGACTCGACACTTGTGGGCGAGCGCGGCATCAGCCTCAGCGGCGGACAGCGCGCGCGCATCGGGCTCGCCAGGGCTTGCTATAGACAGGTAACTAACGGGTGTAAAAAGAAGCTAAACGAAGCCGAGTGTTTATTTTTCTTCTTATTATTTTTGTGCAATGTCACTTAGATTGATGTACAGAATGCGTAGTTGACGGCACAGTACGATTGTACAGTATATCTGTGTAATACAACGTCAAATATTTACGAAAGGTCGTGCAACCAATTTCCATTTTATAGGAACAGAATTTCTTTGCTGACCGTACCTAAGTGTGCGTTCCGTTGCTGTACTTGTAGCCAAATGATTGCAATGGCCGTCGTTGGGCGCAGTTATAGTTTCTAAACAAAGTGGATGACGCATGACGTACGATAAGGGCGGTTAGTAGTTAAATATACATATTTTCCAAGTTGTTTAAACTAAGGGTAGGTACACCATATAAAACTCCATATATACCTGCGATTTAGGAGGCTTGCGTCAATGTTTGTTTAATACACTCCTCGATATATATAATTTAAAATATCAACAAAAACGGGTATTCAGACTAAGGACAGGATATCTACAATATGTACTTTAGAGGTAAGCAAATACCTTAACAATGAATTGTTTGTTGATAATATTATTTGATCAACGATAATCGTTGAACGATAACTTAGTTGTCGAAGCATTTATGGATGAAAGGTGTTATTTAGGTTTTGAATTAACGGCTTCTTCACGGCATCCGTTTGTTTTTCCGTCAGTATTAAGTGTTTACCTACCTTAACAATAATAAAGAAGATATAGTCGTAACGATAAGTGTAACTTTCGAGGCACTTTCGAGTTTGGGTCAACACGATAAGGTTTCCTCGTTATTCATGTCTACAAATTGTCTGCTGCATTATTAAGAATTCAATTGATACGAAAGAGTCCTAGATATTGAGACAGAAACTTTTACAGAAAACCTTTTTTAGGTTGATAGTCTCTCTAGTGCCTCGACTGGGATGTGCCTACGATATAGCATATCATGGCTACGATGCTGCTAGAGAATTTTGCAAGGTTCCCAGGGCATGCGATCTGGAAGTGACTATGCCGACTATCACCTAACCCACCCTGGTTAGAGGAAAAAACCCGCCAACTGCGATTCGGACTCGCGCACAAAGGGTTCCGTACCAATAGATAATTGTTAATGTTTACTTATTATTTCGGTATTTTTGTACGATGTTTTCCAAGTTAGCGCATTTTACAAGCTAGGCCTCTATAACTCCTGAACGAACAAAGTTATCTAATCCGTTATAGTTTTCCTTCAAAGTTCTTCACACTACTGTCATGAATTTTTTCAGATTTTTCAAGCCAGCCGTTTATCTTTTAGAGGGGGGGGGGGGGGTGTACGCTCTATTTTAACAAAAAAAAAGAATTTTTTCGTGATTTTATTTTAGCACTTTGTTGACGTGGTAAATAGGTAGGTACCTACATATATCCATGCAAAGTTTCATCTGTCTAAGATTCCACGACGTGAACTACGGTACCTAGTCTGTTAGTAAATTAAGCTATATGAATGGCCGACATTAGTTACGTCCCATCATAACGAACATGACTCTTATCCCTCTTTTCAGTGACACTAGACGACACCTAAATTAATGCTTAAATAAAAGCGAGCTTTTACATAATCAAAGAACGGGTCAGGGACGAAAGTTGAATTCGAATATCGTTGAAAAGTATAGGTGGGTGGTGCCAGCTGTCAGTGTCAGTGAAAACAGCCATTAGGGCCCAAGTGATGAGTAACACGGAGAAAAAGCAAGTAGGTAGTGATGCAGTGATGCCTTAAGTAACTAACTAGGTCACTTTAGTCACAAGTTGATAGTTGCTCTTCGTGAATTTTACTCTCTCGAGGCGAAGCAGCGGTGTAGAGTCGAGTGTAGAGAGCATATTCATTAGGTACATTTCAATTGATATTTGAATGATGTAGATACCTACAATTTCTAAATTGATACAAGCTGGGCGTGTTTGGGAGCGAGTTGTATGACGATCTTAAACACATCATTCATTTTAATTACCTGATTGAGTTTTTGAGTTTCATTTGTTTATTCTGTCTGCTAACAGGCCGACATCTACTTGCTGGATGACCCTCTCTCCGCAGTAGACACCCACGTGGGCAAGCACCTGGTGTCCGAGTGTGTGATGGGGCTGCTGCGGCACGCCACGCGCATCCTCGTCACGCATCAGCTACACCACCTCAAGACCGCGGACAAGGTCGTCATCCTGCACAATGTAAGTCTCCAAACATCTAATACAGAGAATGGGTGATGCTGATTCCCATCAAATACGACTAACTGCGACTTTATCGCAGCACCATCATCTTTCAATGAAACTGTCGTCCAAATGAACAATGGATAGTCGATAGATTGATACCTAATCAATCAATAACATACGCATTGACAATTGTGACATGCGCAGTGCCTTATCAATCCGGTCTATCGTTATTTATTACCCAGTAATAGTCTCCGATAGTTTTTTATGAGCATAATTTTTTTTTCACGTATCATCTTGGGCAAGCTTTTTAAGCCTCCGAGAAAATCTGCTGGATTACAAATCATGAGTATGCCTGTACACTGGCATACGCTTGCAGTTGCAGCTATCATGATTGCATGTTGTACCCAACTAGCATTGTTCGTTGTATTGCTTATCTTCACACTTCACGTGAAGCGTTTACACAAACCATCAATCAGTATGGCTGATTGACGCATATATACATATAGGTACCTACTTATGCGGGCTTTACACAGGTGACTATAGAAATGGTAATTCGGCTAGGCCGCAGGTGGCTAAAATCACAAGTTCCTAAGTAGTTTCAACTTTTGTCGTGAGGCGACATGCGGTGGGTGACTAAAATCGAAGTGAAAATGCTCAGTCGCAAGCGAACGCACGCCGCATGCACGCGAAATTTTGTTCCAAAATTAACTAGACACCTCTGCGATTTTTATCGACCTGTGTAAATAGGGTTGCGATTCGGCTTGTTAGGCAATTTGGTAAGCGACCTGCAGCCGCACGGAGAAGTTCGACCTATTGTAGTAAGTCCCCCTTTCTTCATTTTTTTTTTTAAACGTTGCCCCTCTCTAGGAATTTCTCCTGTATCGTGGGTGCGTTCACAAACATCTAAACTCACATACACAAACAGCCAGACCCGGAACAACTACTTGTAGGTCATACAAATATTTGTTCCGTGCGGGAATCGAACCCGCGACACACAGCGCAGCAGTCAATCCCTTAACCACTGCGCCAACCGTGCGTCAATTCATTAAAACATGTATGATCGGTTTGCCGATTGCTTGATTTAGATTCAATAATCTGCCGTACCTACTAATACCAAAATACCTTTTCTTCAGGTATATCGCAAATTCGCAACACATAATAAACAAAGACTCATGTAAGACAAAGGAAACTATTTTTAATATGATTAAGTTGTAATAAATTACTTAATTTAATGCTATCTTGTTAAATAAGTATTTACGGAAGGATTACTTCGCTTCTCGGTACTTACGCGGTAACGCTTGAAAGCACAATGTGATTTGCTAATTACTTATGTTATTTTATTAGTTGGTCTTGTCTTTGCATCACGCTCATCGAGACTGACAATTTGGCAATTTATAGCAGAAGTAATTAATTAGATCTATTTTCGTTTTCTGTGCCAAAATTCGTGAAACGGAACACATGTATTTAGATACATGTGTTCCGTTTCACGAATTTTAGTAGGTCAGATAGGGCTTTCGAAACGAAACACCTACCTGACCTACCTAGTTATTTCTTCGGTTTGTGTCCGATGATTCGATCCTATCCGATTTAGAGAGGATCGTGTGAACGTGTACCTGTAGCGACCTAAAATTTTGATATAAGTAAACACCGAGATAATCTGAATTAATGCATTTCTGTGCCGTGTTTGAAGTGTTTTAACTAAAGAAACGTATTTTTTTTCTATTTTATGCATTCACTAGCTTCTGCCCGCGGCTTCGCCCGCGTGGATGTCGGAAGTTATCCCACGGGAACGTGCAACCAGGATAAAAAGTATGTGCTTCCCCAGGATGCCATCTATCTCTTTGCCAAATCAGAAGTTCGGTGGTTTAGGCGTGAAAATGTATCATACAGTTTTTCAAGTTCAAATCCTCCCCTAAAAACCGAATTACCCCTTTTTGCCCCGTCAGGGGTCAATTTTCGACAACTTTACTTATTTTCTGTCGAAAGTATCAATACTGAGTTTCGAGTTAATCGGACCGCGCGTTCAAATTCTTCCACACAAACTTTAACACCCCTATCCCTTTGAGGGGTAGTTTTGAAAAACTAATAATGATAAACTTTATTGCTTACTTATGCGAGTATTCATGCCAATTTTCAAGATTATTAACCTAACGAATAAGATTTTTCATATAAACTGTAGCCCCGCTTTTCACCCCCACAGGGGTGGAATTTTGAAAAATCATTTGGGATGTTTTCATAACTTGACTCAAGGATTATTTATACCAATTTTCGAGTTAATCAAGCCACGTTGTAAAATCCTCCCCTGTAAAATTGACTACCCCTTTTCAGGCCGTCAGGGGTAGATTTTCGAAAGACCCTGATACACATTATTCTTTCCTTTCAATTTTAGGTATACATACTGAGTTTCGATTAAATCGGACCGCGCGCTAAAATTCTTCCATGCAAACTTTGAAACCCCCCAATCCCCTTTTAGGGGGTAGTTTATAAAAACAAAAAATGCCCAACTTCATAATTTACTTAGATAAGTATTCGTGCCAAGTTTCAAGTTTATTAACTCAAGGGATAAGATTTTTCATACAAACGAAATCCCCCCATTTCACCCTCTTAGGGGTGAAATTTCGAAAAACCCTTTCTTAGTGGATACCTACTCTTCACGAAGAATACACCCTCCAAATTTCATGTCTCTAGGACCAGCGGTTTAGGCTGTGCGTTGATGTCTCAGTCAGTCAGTCAGGACTTTGAATTTTATATACCTATATAGATATTTCTATGTGTGTCTGTATAGGTACAGTCAACAGCAAAAGTAGATGATCAAAATCAGAAATTCAATACTAATTAACGGAGTTCGCGTCAGAACTGTGTGGCGTCGAAGTGATTCAAAAGTATATGACACTGAGTCTGACATACTTTTGAATCACTTCGACGCCACACAGTTCTGACGCAAACTCCGTTCATTAGTATTAACTTTCTGATTTTGATCATCTACTTTTGCTGTTGACTGTACAAAAACATCGTATAAAATGCGATCCACGTTTTTTATTATAAAAAAAACAACAAGAAAATCGAATAAGTAACACTTTATTATGAAAACTATAACAATAGACACACAATAGATACATAATAAGTAAGTATACACACAGTGTATACTTACTTATTATGTGTAAGTAGGTAACTCATGTACAGACGCCAGCAGGTCAAGCTACCCGAAACTGTCAAATTTTCCCAATAAACCTTGAACCTTAATGCTTTAGCGATAAAGTTGAAAATCGATTAAAGAAATTTGACAGATTGTAGTAGCTTGATGTGCTGGCGTCTGTACGTAAAGCCAATAAACTTCAGCCATTATTTATCGTGTAGCAGCATTAACAGCTGAATATTTAACTTTCAGCTAATAACTTTATAACTATAAAACAAAACTAAGTATTTGTATAACATATCAACTCATGATTCCTGTATAAACTACTTGATTGTACAAGTAATTAACTCGACAAACAGTACGTTTTATTGTAGAAAACTAAGTAAGCACCTACATAAATATAAATTAGGTATATAGATATATTCTAGGACGGTCGGCATCGAAAGTTCAGAGCAAAGCAGCCATACATAATGAAAATGAAACGGGATAGATGTACCTACCTATTAACTAATTTACTAGAAACTTTCTTACGTGCAGTGCTGAGAAGCAAAAAATCGAATAATTTTGTGTCAATTACTTATTAAATAGGTAAGTACCTAAGTATGTAAAAGGGGGGTTACTTTCCTACACGTACCTCTGTGTAAAAAACCTTATATATAGGTATCTACGAGTATGTGTAAAACTGATATACCTCAATAGAAGCCAAATCTTAAACTCTTAACTTGCTTTTTAGGGTTCCGTACCCAAAGGGTACAAACGGAACCCTATTACTAATACTTCGCTGTCTGTCTTCCGTCCGTCCGTCCGTCTGTCTGTCACCAGCCTGTATCTCAAGAACCGCGATAGCTAGACAGTTGAGATTTTCACAAATTATGTATTTCTGTTGCCGCTATAACAACAAATACTAAAAACAAAATAAAATATATATTTAAGGGGGGCTCCCATACAACAAACGCGATTTTTTTGCCCTTTTTGGCTCGATATCAATAATGGCAACAGGTAGGCACTCGAAATATTCACAAAATACTCAGTTGTATTCTTACTTTAAAAATAAATAAAAAAAATAATATTTAAGGGGGCTCCCATAGAACAGACGTATTTTTTATAGAGCGCGAGTCCGACTCGCACTTGGTCGGTTTTTATAAAGATATTCGATAAAAAAAATATATAAAGATATTAGATAGAATTACTAAGAGAAACCCCCTCGCTGCTGGATAATGAATACTCGATAGTAACTTAATAAATAAAAAAATTAAAGCAATTTAAATAAGTAAAAAGTCTTTATTCTTGCTAACTAAAATAAAAAACTTAGTTGTTTGTTTGTCAATTAACTACACTGCATCAGACAGCAATTTATATCAATGGTGGTCGACGCGTAGTTGCGTATTGTGTAAATAAAGAAAATGTCATTGCACTTGAACTATGCCCTATTTACTGTGGCTAAGGCAACGCATACTTTTATCATAACAATTTAATACAGGCCCATCACAAAGCGGTGGCATGCTTTGTTCATTGTTTCGGTATTCACAGAAATTATCGACTGATAGAGTTGAACCTATGTAGAAGTAGAACAGAGTTTCCGGTCTAATAAAGTACCGCGAAGTGATAGGAAAACGAAATACCATTGGGGACAAAATACAATAATAAGTGGAAATGGCATTGCAACATTTTTGTTTCTAAAACTTTCTTTATTCATTAACAAACTATCATTCACAATCTGGATTAATTGTATTAATATAAAAAAGGCCTGTTGATAACCATAAAGGCACGAACAAGAGCATTGATCACCACCACCAACCACGCTGCCACGCTTGCTCAATTTCCTAACCGATTTCTAAAAAGGGGGCTCTCAATTTATTTTGTGACGTTGTACCTACCTACTGTTTGCAGATGATATACTTCTCTTATTTTTAAAGTAGACAGGAATAGACAAGATTTTGAAGACGTAAACAGTAGACTCTCAATAGTTAGAGATTGGTTTACGTCAAATAACCTAGTTCTCAATGCCAAGAAAACGACATGTGTAAAGTTCGCCTTACCGAATGTTAGAAATCTAGGACCCAACATCGTCTTAGATAAAGAGGTGCTTGAAACTGTAGGCTCGGCGATTTTTCTAGGACTAACAGTAGATGCCAAACTTCAGTGGGGACTTCATAATGACATCCGCTGCCGCTAATGAGCGGTGACACCTCGGCAAGGAATCACCGCTCATTAGCGGCAGCGGATGTCGTAGCGGTTTTGGTCGCTACAATAATATACCAAGTCTAGCAGGAAGGCTCACTTCGGCTGCCTACGCCGTCAGGAAAGTAAGACTGACACTGATAGTGACACTGACATTGATAGTATTATACAGCTCGTTTAGTCTATTTTAGTTATTTTCACAGCGTTATGTCCTACGGTATTCTGTGGGGCAAAGCCGCTGATATACAAAATATATTTGTTCTTCAAAAACGAGCTGTTCGAGCAATTTATCAGCTAGGTGCCAAAGTTTCTCTAAGAGATATTTGTAAGGATTTTTTTTTTTTACAAGACAGATAAAAGGTTCTGTGTTAAAAACAGTGATATTCACAGTGTTAGCACTAGGTATAAGGACAAACTACGTCACCAGCTTCATAAGGTGCATAACTCATTTGTTGAGCTTGGTATAACCTTTTCTATCAAGATACTCTCTTCGTTGCTAGACTTGCCTTTTAATGCGTTTAAAGCTCAAGCAAAATCCTACTATTCCATCAACGACTACTTACACGATAAGAATAGTTGGTCGCCCTGATTAATTTAAGACAATGTACATTATGTTCTTTCTTCAGAATTAGCTTACTGGCAGGTTATATGAGTTCATATAATTTTTTATTTTTATTTGACTGCTTAAGTCAATTCAGTTTAATTTTATTTTAATGTATTATTGACATAATCTCCTCATTTTAATGTTTTTTAATGAGTTGATTGCAATATGTGGTTAGCTAGTGACCTCGACGATTGATCATATTATTATAATTCTTGCTTGAACAACCGGCAGCAAGTTCGTCATGCGCCCTTAGATGTCACTGCTTGCGGCAGCGTCAGGGGTCGTTGCTTCCTTCCCTCAAATATGGCAAGGGGGGTAATGGCTGATCGCACCCGTTCACGAGCATAACGCATATGCTCGTGAACAGGTGCTGCTTGTGGTGACTCGTCGTCTTGCTGACCATGGTTTTATTGGTGTTATTAGTATTAACTTATTTATTTATTTTACTTCGATGGTCGCTAGTTTATCATTTGTGACTTCAAGTGACAGCTATGAGAATAGAACCCAGCAATGCATAAATATGTAAGCTGTCACGCCCTTTGTGCCTGGAGGCTTTTATTTAAGTCGTAACTTTTTATTTTCATTTTAATTTTATTTTAGCTTGAGTACGTATAGTTTTTATTAAAGTTGGTATATTGGCGTGGCTAGCTGATATATGGCAAGTAATTTAATTTAATGTTCTGTGTCTTGTAATGTTAATTACTTAGCATACCTATTATTGTATACAATCAAGTATTTTTTACACTTCTCCTTCCCAGCGATAGCACTAGGAAGTGGTAATGAAGGGCGGGCGTTTTTGGGGGACTGAATTTTGACGTTCGAAAAGTGCTGATTCTCAGCCTAATTTGAATAAATGACTTTTAATTTTGATTTTGTTTGTTTCAAAAGTTTTTGCTTTGTAATAAAGTGCAAACCTCATAACCGGCTGTTTATTATTCATGATTCTGCGTTATCATTTACATTATGCTGAATCACGCTGATTCATCGAATCGAGAACATGACGCGAATATACATGGATTGCGAGTACTTACGTACCTACCATATATTATATAACTACATCTACTATACTGTACTGTATCTATAATAAACCTTAGGTCAATATGTTCCGACTGTTACAAAATATCAATACCTATGATATAACACTGACAAGGACGCGCGACGTTTCCTTGTAGGTGTATTTGTATTGTTTTTCATCTAAGAAAGCAAGCATTACAAGTAAGAATAAATTTTAATAGGTATACTTAGGTACTGTGGCATCGGAGGAACGTTAATTGTACGCGCGGCTACAAAATAGGTAAAGCTATAACCAGTATAGGCTGACTTCTGATTGTACGAAAAACGTAAACAATGCGAGGTGTGGTATATACAGTCTGTGGTTACATGGTAGGTGTATTAAGGTTCGCCAGCCCAGGTTCCCACAGGAGTACAAAAAATCCAATACACTGCTTAGAGTTAAGCTTAGCTTAAAGGTATAAACGTATTATGTAAACTTATACTAAGTGGGAAGTGTTAGTATGTGTAAAATGTATCTGTCGCAGCCAACTGGTTAAATCAGCCGTTTAGTCAACCGCCTGGCCTTTGGAAGTAGTGCTGGCCTCGCTTCGCTCTCTCGGCTCGCACGCGGTTGATCACAGTCCCAGTTCTAACCTAACCCATTTGGTCGGGATGCCCTAGCTTAGTTACTGCGACCAATTCGGCTCGCGAGTGATTGGTTACAGTTCCAACCTAAGCTATAATTTATTGAATATCGTTCAGGCCGTTAGTTGAATGGCCGCCATTTAGTTAAAATGCCAGGTGGTTGACTAAACGGCTAATTAAACCAGGTGGCTGCGACATATGTATAGCTTGATGTGTCGCCGTGTGTACTAGGATTAATGAATAAGACTATTTACTTTTATATAGCGTAATTATTATGATATTTAAATTAGTAACATTTTTTATATCTTTGTCCCTTGGCTTGTCAGCCAAATCTGACGCCTACCGTTTTTCATTCTCGATTTGTATTCGCGTTTATCTTATAAAAAAATACCAAAACGGTTGCATGCCACAAACCGTGCAGATTATAATCACTACAGTAAGTACCTTCATCATGTCACTTAGGTACCTACTCTAAAATGCCATTTGGTTTCTCTCAGGGCGAAGTAGAGACTTCAGGCAGTTTCGACGATGTGTCGCGATCACCGCTGTTTGCTGAGCTGCTCCAGGAGGAAGAGCAGCCCGATGAGCCGAAAGCACACCTACGACAGAGAACACTTTCTATCCAGGTAGGCAAGCAGGCAGTGCGTGCACTACCCATTTACAAATACTGCCAAATTCTATGTATTTGCACTAAGCCTTTTTACAAACTGTACTGTACAGTGAGCGACAAAAATCAATGATTTTTTTGGAATTTCGTTTATTTAATGCCTCAGAAATTTATATCTTATTAGTCTTGTAGGTATGCAAAGTTTTCAATGACAAAGATGACAGATACCTATTTTCATTCATAATATCTTTTAAAACTTTGGATAGTTTTGTTTGATCTAATGTTTACCGTACGAAACATAACTATACATATCTAACTATATATATTCAAATTTTTATATTTCAAATAGACGAAATTTCAAGTTAAGCAAATATCAACTTTATTTTAATGGCAATTAAGTTGATTTCAGAGTGACTAGCACTATTGAAAAAGTTATAAAAATGTTCATAAACTCATGTGTTTACATTTTTGGCGAATATGTCGCGAATGCAGATTAGTAAAATTCATCGAGTTTTTATTATTTAGATAGCAAGGGAGGGATTAGTCGCGAACCCACGCAATTATAAATTGGTTGACTAGCTTACCTTACCTAAATCCCTAGTTATCTTTTGAGATTTTATACTTTGATTTCAAATATTACCTTCATAAATAATAATTGATAGTGTTTGTTTAGATGACGACTACATACAACGATATCTTCTTGCCTTGCCAAGAAATTGTCTGCTTGAATTGGGATTTATGCTGGTTATCTCTAATACTAGCGAGACTAGAGAGATACTGCGAGACTTAAATGAATGCCTAGTGTTAGTGAAAACGGGCTTTAGAAACAGAAATACCTACCTACTTAAAGTTTTTAATAACTTATATTATTAATGCGGTACGGTTTGTTGCAGTCACATACAAGTACTACCAGTACTTTACAAGACGGTTTGCCAGAGGAGGTTGATCAGGAAGAGTCTGCCGAGTTAACAGGAACAGGTAACTTGAATCGTGAACTAACGAAACATTTTTCACTAATGGGTACTGTAGTGCGATTCTGTAACCATCTCACCGTAAAAACTTAGGTGAAGTGAGCGTGGAGTGAGCTGTCATTCCAACAATGCTAGGGATTAAGACTATTGACAGCTCACTCTAAGCTCACTTCACCTTATTTTTCACGGTGAGATTTTTACAGAATCGATCGGCAGTTTTTACAGTCCCCCAAACTGTTTAAATCTCATAATATTTTACACAATTTCAATGGATGGTTTAGCAGAAGAAGACGTTTGAAATATATTCTGAAATGTATTGGTGCATTTAAATTCGTGATCTGTCATCTTGGAGGTCTGCTGTGTTCACAAGTATCTGCTTTTAACTGTATGCCATACATCTAAATTCATCCAGCCGTTTATGCGTGATTGAATAACATCCTAACAGTACCACCAACGATTACGATCGTATTTGTGGTTTTCCAACACATGATGATCAAGTCACCACTATGCAAGACATTCTAAGATAGCTTGGCGTCTTTATTTACCTACATAGTTTGGTCGTCATAATTTACTCAAATTGATTTCCTGATACTTAACGGTGAGTCGGAATAATTGCTTAAGTAATCAATCTACTTTAAATTGTCATTTATCTAAAGTGATAGCGCGACGACAGTCGTCCTCGAGATGATGCTAGCAAAAAATAATTCAATAGACGTAGGTAGCGTCATTGTCTTCAATAAACAGTATGTTGTAATAATTAGATTCTCTCACTGATTATATTCATGCGGATTTACTATAAACTGCAATCACGAAGGTACCGCCGGTCTATTCTGTAAACATCTCACCGTGAAAACTTAAGTGAAGTGAGCTTGAAGTGAACTGTCATCCGACCGAAGGGAATCCAGGGATTGACAGCTCCCTTCAAACTCACTTCTTCTTATTCACGTCTATTATACCTATACTTCGATCTGTGAAGGTAGGTAGTAGTAGTAGTAGGTAGTTCGTGGTGACAATGACAACGTGGTCTTATCCATAGAGATAGCTTTACGTTTTGGAATGGGCAACAGCTTCAACTTTCTGACTAACTGACCGACACGTCATTGACAATTCAAAAGTGTCTGTAAATGGTTTAATAAATTGAAAGAAATGCTTTGAGTTTTTTGATAACCACTAAACATATTCACACATATTGTAGGTACCTATTTTATAGGGTTAATCACCTGATTTTATTTTATTACCGCATAAAAGAACGTCCTTACATTTCACATAAGTAACCTATTGGTTGATGCAGGGCACCTCATCATAATGGATACAAAATGTCACCACTTATGTAAATTATCACAGAGGCATTAATTGTACAGTTAACATACGTTTTAAATTACACAAGGGGTGGGGCACTAACAACAATCAGCCGCTCGAGACAGGGTCAGTGACGTCATAATAATTGACACAACGTTAGGGTCGTGTTCTGATTATATTCTATATACTTAACTGTCTATATTGACATCATATAGGTATAGCATCAATGTTTTATAGATAACATAACATTACACCTGTATTACCCATAAGTAAGTAAGTAGTAAGAATCTAAAGTAGTAGGTACACCTACATTGCGCCAGATTGAGCGCTATTATTTAAATAATAGGGCTCAAATTGCCTATTGCCATCGACCACAAATCGTGACTCCGGGCTGCTACTGAGAAATTCATGATAGAAAACCCCAATAGGAGTACCTACGTCTAACATTTTACCTGACCTGGGAATCGAACCCCGGGAACTCATGCTCTACAATCGCACTTGCGATTACTAGAGTCGTTTTTTTGACAACGAAATTAGACCAACCAGGTCATCCACAATAAACACATAATAAGCTAAGTTCGTCATTGTTTCCCGTAAGGTCGCGTGCCTGGCGCGGTGTACCGCCAATACTTCCGCGCCGGCGCCGGCTGGGGCTTGCTGCTCGGTACCACCGTCAGCGTGATCCTGGCACAGGTTGTCACCTCCATTAGCGACCTGTGGCTCACGCATTGGTAAATATTATAAGTCCTTATTCTGCTACTATTATGTACCTACAATGTATTCCGGTTATGAGATGGTTTCGAATGAACAACAACTTTGTATTTTTTATTTTTTTGGTGGTAAAATTTAAAATTATACTTAAAGCAGTGTAAAGCATCTCAGATAATTACATTCCATCGTCATACTAATAATCTCCTTTAGTAAAATATATTTTAAGTTGATTTTTGAGTGACCATTTGAAACAAAAAGGTCCTAATAAGTTTTTGGTTGCAATAGAATTTGAACTTTGTTCAGTATGCCATTCAGTTTGCTGTCCCATAACTTGATAACTAGGTATCTCAAATTCCTGGCTCTAATTCAGGTATGTTTAATTTTAACAAAACATTAAATATAAATGACCGTGAAACGTAATCCGTAACGTTTAACTTTGACCTTTTCAGGATGAATGACGTGGAAACAAAACACATACTAGACAAAGATAATTTGAACGCCACTCTCTTCAATAACCTAAGGGAACCGACCACCCTAACACCATTGTCGACAGAGCTACCTAACATGACTGTGATTGACACGATGGTGAAGACCGCGCTAGCCATGCAGAACATTACATCGACATATGAACCACTAAACCACGAGTATTATATTTATATTTGGGCGATCGGAATTTTGGGATGTATCCTACTTACTACTGGAAGGTAAGATAAAGTTTGTAACTGTAGGTACTAAATGAATTCCATTATCTATATAAATTAGCGAAAGCGCCAGACATACAGAGCTTGGTTGTTACTCAATGAAATGGACATCTATGATAATGACCATAGTCTAAAGCTTAGCCACCATATTGTCCATAATCTAAGTTTAACTCAGTGATAGGAACTTTCTTACAGTACCTAACGATATGTACAATTTCAATCACTAACGAACTGACCAGCTGTTACTCGCTTCTTAAAAATAACGTCAATTCCAGATCAATGTTGTTCCTGTGGGTATGCATGCGCAGTTCCATCAAGCTACACAACCAGATGTTCAGCAACATCCTGGCGGCGACCATGCGCTTCTTTGACACCAACCCCTCGGGTCGTATCCTCAACCGGTTCTCCAAAGACATGGGCGTCGTTGACGAGATCCTACCCAGGATGTATTTGGACAGCATACAAGTATGTAACAACCTCTATATTTAGATCATGTTTATTCGAATGATTTTAGAGTTACTTTTTAAAACGGTTATTTTTTCTTCCACAGATTTTCATGGTGATGTTAGGTATCCTCGTGATGGTAGCGATCGTAAACCCTTACATGCTGCTGACAACGGCGGTGTGCGGAGTCCTCATGTACATTTGGACGATTATATTCCTAAGCACAGCACAAGCTATTAAAAGGTGATTGTTTACGCTTTTAAGAATTTGAGCGTCAATTGTCCAACAGTCTGGAGACTAAGTCTATCCGTCAGCCTAGAGCCTTGTGGCTCTTGGATAGTCCTAAATTAGTTGAACCCATATAAAAAAATAAATCCCCATTGAGAATTTATGATTAATTCTCAATATATTTTTCTTAGGGTGGAAGGTACGACCCGCAGCCCAGTATTCTCACACGTTTCGGCAACGATGGCGGGACTAAGTACGGTGCGCGCATGCGGCGCCCAGGAGATGCTACTAAACCAATTCGACGACAAGCAAGACATACACACAGCCGCTTGGTAAATATCCTTTACCTACACCGAAAAATCATAGAAATAATGCACGTTTTGTCAGATGCAACAAGATTAAATATTGTCAGCTACGTAGGTACGTATTATAAAAAGAGACTAGCTTCTACCCGTGACTTCGTCCGCGTGAAATTTCTGGCGCCCCCGACCCATCCCGTCGCATCGCATCACCTGCCCGCGCAAGCAGTTCGTTTTCGCTTAGCGCTCTTTCTAAGTTTTTTCTATTTTCATCGGCTCCTTAGGGTCATTGCGTGATGTTAAATAGCTTATAAGTAGCCTTCCTCAAGAATCGGGTGAAAAGAAAACATGGGCTGTATATAATTTTTTTTCTTTTTGAGATCCCTACATTCCCTACGAAAATTGCAATAATGAAACTCAACGCATCAAATATTTACCTACCTATAAAAGTCATTAATCAGATTTGAAAAATCTTTTTGCATTTGATAACCCAGTTATTGAGAAAGGTTATAGACTATAACATTACGGTACGACGAACCTTAGCAGCCGAGCAAAAAGAAAAAAAGTCAAGAAGGACGGTAAGCAAAAACGAAGGAATAGCGCAAGCAATGTGGCTGTTATTTTAGTATTTTTATTGTGGCGTTTTACGACTTCCACGCGAACGAAGTCGCGAGCAGAAGCTAGTAGCAGGAAAAAAACGATCGCTGCGGACCCATTGTATATGCTACGAAACCGTAGCAGTAACATAATCGCAACTTCGTCGTAGCAACACATTGTTCTCTCGATTCTCAATCTCAACACCAAATTCATCAAATTCTTTTATACTTATTTAGTTAATTATGTGTTATGAATTTGTTCTTCTCGTTTCAGGTTCTTAACAATCGTCACAAATACTGCATTTTCCATTTGGTTGAGTCTTATCTGTGCAGTTTATGTAGTCGTCGTAGCCTACACATTCTTGTTCCTGGATGATGGTAAGTGGCTTCCATCTAGGTACCAGAAAAAAAATTTGATTAACTTTATATAATATCAGGTATTTTTTCCATTGTAATAGGACGGACACAGTCCGGAAACGTCGGCCTGGCCATAAGTCAGGGTCTGATCCTGGTGAACATGGTGCAATACGGTGTGAAGCAAGCCACGGAGGTGATCTCGCAGATGACGAGCGTGGAGCGCGTGGTCCAGTTCACGTCGCTGCCCCGGGAGGTCACGGACGGCCCTGCACCGCCCGCCGGCTGGCCACAACGCGCGAGACTTGTGTTTAAAGACCTTTCGCTAAGATACGATAAGGATGCCGACCCAGTGCTCAAGAAATTGAATATTGTTATTGAAAGTGGGTGGAAGGTAAGTCTTGACAATTCTTGCTTAAAGTCTGCAATGACATAATGACAAGCAGGCTACTTACCTAAACAAATGCAGAATCTTAGATGTGAGCTTCCAAATTAAGTATTCAATATTTTACAGGTAGGAGTAGTTGGCCGTACGGGAGCTGGTAAATCTTCACTGATATCAGCACTGTTCCGATTGGCGCCCATTGAAGGAAACGTTTTCATTGATGACGTCAATACGGGTGAAATCGCACTAAAGGTATGAAGAAAACTGTATTTTTTTTCTTTCTTTATTCTATTTAGAGTCATTTTTAACAAACAATGTCTTCTTTTTTTTACAGGAGCTGAGGTCAAAGATCTCCATTATTCCTCAAGAACCTGTTCTATTTTCCGCCAGTTTACGCTACAATATGGATCCATTCGATAAATATACTGACGCTGATATATGGACAGCGTTGGAACAGGTATTTCTACAATTTTCACGCACTGTTAATTCTATGAAGTTCTTAATAAAAAAGTCGTTTTCACTAGTCGATGATAGGGCTGCACCTAAGCTATTAGAATAAAATAATTTTCATTTATTTAGGTGGAGTTGAAGCGCATTGTGACGTCATTGGCGTCAGTCGTGCAGTCGGGAGGATCAAACTTCAGTGCTGGCCAGAGACAACTGCTCTGCTTGGCGCGTGCGGCTCTAGGGCGTAACAAGCTTCTCGTGCTCGACGAGGCTACAGCCAATGTTGATCCGAAGTAAGACTCTTCACTAACTCTTATAGAGAACTATTAACATAATGTGGGTTGGGCTGAGCTGAGATGTACCTAGGTACAGTGACACCCACATTCGGCAGTTATGATAAGTCCTATGTAATAGGGAACAAGGTTATCAAGCAACCGGGTACAAAGCCAGACTCCGGATTGCTACAGGGATACGTCACCACGCTCAGCAGTCGAGCTAGCGACCACATAGTTGGAAGTATTAAAGCTGAGTGTTATCAGTGTGGTCCTCGCTTTTGCCCTTTTTTTCAAAATTTGTATCTAATGACTATTTGTTAATCTATTGTTTTTGTCTGTCCACAGTACGGATGCACTTATACAAAAATCAATTCGGACGCATTTCGCGGAGTGCACGGTCATCACGGTGGCGCATCGATTGCACACTGTTGCTGACTCGGACAGAGTTGTTGTAAGTTACATTGTTTTTATTTTTTTACATTGTAAAGCAGCGAAAAAAATAAGTGACTTCTGTGACCTGGCACTGATTCAGGAACATCGATATAATCGTCGGTGCTTTTGAAACTAGTTTTGAGAAACCTATCAGTTAATCAGTTTAACAAACTATAATCATCGTACTGATTAACTGGGCGTGCGACATTCACGTGGAGTCTATTATGAGATACTTCCGGTATTAGGTAGGTATAAACAATGTTGCAAACACGAGCAATCCACATGCAGTTGTTGCGTATTAAACCGCTGGCAGGCCTTGGCTATACCTACCTACTCATCACTAATACAAAATAAACTATTCAAATAGTACCTAATAGGGTTTATTTTGTATTGGCCAAATAACACGAATATTTTGGATACATTCGCCAAGTGAAATGCCTCATAACTCATAAGTTTCGTGGGAGTAACTAAAAATAGCAACGCCTCCAAGGTACCTACTGCAAAGAACTAACCTAGTAACCATAACACTTGAACTAAAACAAGCCTTTCCTACCCAGGTGATGGAAGCAGGCGAGATAGTGGAGTGTGGTCACCCGCATGAGTTGCTGCAGAAGCCTGAGGGTCATTTCACGCGCATGGTGCAGCAGCTGGGTCCTGCGGCCGAGCAGAGTCTGCGCGACCTCGCCGCCGTCGCGCACGCAGAGCACATTAAATACGTGGACGCTGACGAGAACAACCAGCAATAGTAGAGTGTTACAACGACTTTTTGACGCCTGAATGACATTGACAGGGGAGGGTTGGTAAACATGTCACAAAAATTCAAAACAAAATGGCAGCGTTAGTTTCGATTTTGGCCACGCGCTAAAGTAACCCAGTAAATACTACAGTGAAGTAACTTCTTATCTACTTAGTTACCAATGTTCATGTCGAAATAATAATCGAATTATTAATAATTTTAATATAGCAAATTTTGATCTGTGTTCTAATGGTGCAATTAGATTCCGGTCGTTCTGTGGTCACATCAAAAGATATCGGATGGTGGATCAATGAACATAATCTTGCTGCCCTACACCCCCTACTACCCCTCTGGATTGATATGAATGGTTGATGTCATCAATCAACTGCTATCTTATTGCACTTTTAGGTGATATTGCGACGAGTACTACTGACTGTGTCACTATTGTAAGTAAGCACACCGCGTCGCGTCACATTGTTGTCATGGTGTGAATATGAGATATATATATATACAGGGTTATTTGTAAAACACCAACAACCTCTTAAGAGGTCATTGTACTCATCATTATGAACAACTTTTACTATATTACCAAACCAGAAATCGCGAAAAAAAAATCAGCTGCTCCTTACATTTTGACAAGTTATGCGAACATAAATGTAGGAAACAGCTGATTTTTTTTTCGCGATTTCAGTTTTGGTCCCATAGTAAAAGTTGTTCATAATGATGAGTACAATGACCTCTTAAGAGGTTGCTGGTGTTTTACAAATAACCCTGTATATAATTATTTATACACATATATATACGTATATATTTATATATGTTATATATTACATTTATAAAACCTTTTAAGGCCCTTTTAAAATCTTTTTTAGGCTTTAATTTACTTAACAAAAATAGTTAAGTAAATTAAAGCCTAAAAAAGATTTGTGTGATTATGTTGTGTGCCTTCATGGCGTAAATTAGTGAATAGAGAAATCTTTGAAATTAAGAACTTTGATGTTATTTTAATATTAAATTATTTATCACAAACAGGTAGATTTAAGTAAAACCTGAATTGTTATTGTTACCTAAAAACTTTTAAAATAAGTTATACTTATTAGTACTTATTAGAGATGGGCCGAGTACTCGGTTGATACTCGGTACTCGGCGTACTCGGCAGGTTTTTTGATAGGGGAAAGTGGTTACCCTTCGTACACTTTTTAGATTTTATTTTTTTACTTTATGATTATTTGTCGAATTTATCTCGTTTATGTACATAAGTGTAACAAATATACTGTAGTTTGTTACAAAATAATCCGAAACTATTATGTCACAAGGTTAAAGGGTTATAGTCATTTTTCTACGACAAGATATTTGTACGAACGTACCCCACGTACGGGGTACGTTCGTACAGTAGGTGGGGTACTTTCGTACGCCATGGGGTAGATTCATACAGGGTAATTAAATAGCCTAATAAAGTCCTTAAATTTTTATTAATTATTATAAAAAATATTTATTTATCAAAGAACTAACTTAATAATATTTGACTTCACTCATAGTTGATACATTTTTCTTTAGAAAAATTAAAAAAAAAGTTAAATATCCTGTCGGCAGCAAAATTATGTCGCTGTAACACATCAGCCAAATTATTATAGAACTCTTGGACTACAGTCTTATTTAACGCGAATGATCGATCAGCGCTAGTGTTTTCTGGCTTTCGCAGACTGAGGTTGGCGTTTCGTTCCCTGTATTTACGCCGGCCATTTGATTTTCATCCCATTTCCCTGGATATTTTAAATTCAACGCTATCGCGTATTCGTAGGCAAGTTTCCGAATGTGTACTATCGTTAGCCCGTAATGCATTTTGCAGCAATTAATAATGTAGTTGTTTAAGCATGCCTCTTCTTCCAAGAAGAAGACTTGTAGACTTGTGAATTTTGAATGAAATGTTCGTGGGGGTCCATCGGCGTTAGAGCCATCTTTAAATTTCTTGACTCTGCTTTCCAGCGTTGATGTTTTGATGTTGTATTTTAACGCGGCTTTTCTATACGACAAGCGTCCTTGTATTACCTACATCATGAATTGCTAAATTCATGGACTCTACATCCACTTCTTGAGTACTCGTACCCTTTTTTTATATTTTCGCACCATGATTCTGCAATAAAATATTAATTATAAGGTTTACCTACTTAATAAAAATATTTGATTTTGTTAGAAGTAGAAATACTTCATAAAAGGAAAAATATGTTATTGTGCTGTCTGTATATAGATAATAAATACTATATTTTATTTCATAAAAATCGATTTTTGATGTACTGGTGGTTAATAAAATCTAAAGGGGAGCATTCGTACGCGTACGAATGTGCCCCCTGTTTGACTGTCCGAAAGCACCCCATGCCTTGCACAAAATTAAAATGCAACTTTATACAAATTCTAATTCGAGTTTGTGAAATATAACAATTAAAGTTCAAAATAAACAATGTTAACATTAATTAATCATCACCATTTTGTCAAAAACATAGCAATCCTATTTGCAATTACGAACTAAACGTATGTAAAAAATTTACTTACCGCGCGCGAAAACACGTTACGTTTTGTCAGCTGATACACCGTAGTGCGATTGGCGCGACACTCCGCTAGCAACATGGTGGCTGGTATGTCTATACACACAAGCAAAGGCGTGTTTTTGTGCCTTTTAGTTTTTCTGGTATACTAACTGTACGAATGTGCCCCGCGTACGAAGGGTAACCACTTTCCCCTACTCGTACTCGGCCGAATAACTCGGTTTGGATGCCGAGTATCCTTTGTTTAAGAAAAAAATATTTAGGTAGATACAATTAAAACAATAGTGATAATCAAAAAGTATTTATTTTTTTTATTTATTTTTTATTTATTTATCCCTGGACATTTCACACATTTATAAGTAATTTAGGAAATCTTTGAACATCTCAAGTAATAAAATCAAAATTATGCTAATGAATGAGCAGTAATGAGACAAAATTACGAGAACAGTAATAAAAAAATAATTAATATTTAAAATTTAGTAAAGGTAAGTTATGATGCAGGAACACAAGGCTCTCTGCGCGTTCTGGTAACAGCCTATTCCTCTTTTCTTCGTAGACGTTACCGGCCTCCGAAAACAATCGCTCGCTATACACGGTGCTTGCAGGTGCACATAGAAATACTCTTGCTAAACGTGCCAGCTCTGGATACCTTGTTTGGTGCCCTGTCCACCACTCGAAAGGACTCTTGTTTTTTGCCAACAAATTTTCTTTTAAATAGCAACCTAATTCTAAAGCAATGGGGCTTTTAGGATCATCGCGCTCCAGTGGCTGGGTGGAAGCTAATTCTTCAAAGCAATTCCAGAAAGATGCATGAGGATCTTGTGACTGTGGTAATCGTTCAGATTCGTTTTCTTCACTGCTGCTAGCACTCTCTGTAATGTCACTTCTTCATACTGATTCTAAAAATAGCGTATTCATTATTAGTTCATAGTTTTCGGGATGAAAAAATCGCATCCTGAATCTCGGGTCTAGCAAAGTTGCCAAACTATAATATTTGTCTTTTTCTAATCCTTGAAAGCGGTCCTGAATTTCACTTTCAAGCTTTTGTTTCATATCTGCTATATTTGGGCAAGTTTGGGAAACTTCAGGTTTTGATAAATATTTTAATAGGGCATTGGTATGGGGTATTACTTCAGAAATTGATGCTAATGTGGAGCTGGTAATTTTAGTAACTTCTTTGAATGGTTTGAGTAATGTAATGCACTCTTGTAGAATCTCCCATTGACGTTCAGTTAATTGTTGTAGATTGGCTGTACTTGGGTTGTCCGTGATGTAGAGAGATATTGCCCTTTTTTGCTCTATTAATCTGCTTACCATGTAAAAAGTACTGTTCCATCTTGTGGTCACATCTTGCACGAGTTTGTGCTCTGGCAGTTTAAGTTCTTTTTGTATCTGGGTCAGTTTTTCTTGTGCCGCTGCAGAATGGTTAAAGTGGCCTACAATTTTTCTAGCAGAGGCAATAACGTCGATAACATTTTGTTCCTTCAACGAAGCTTTTACAGCTAATTGCAGCGTATGTATATAGAATCCTTTGCCAATATATTGACTATCATTTATGGCTTTCACCACATTGGGTCCATTGTCTCTCAAAACGAGATGAATGCGAGTATCAATATCCCAGTTCATGGATAAATCTGAAAGCACTGATCGAATATTGTCCGCCGTGTGGGGTCCTCTAAAATGTGACATTTGCAGCACTCTGTGCTGAAGCCCAAACTCTTCGTCTAGCCAGTGAGCGGTGTAGCTTAAGAATCCGAGTAAATTATTTGTGCAGGTCCAAATATCAGTAGTTATTGATACAGCTTTAGCTTTTGCAATTTCCGCTCTTATTACGCTTTTTACTTTGGTGTAAACTTCTGGTATGACAACCTCGCTCATGTATTTTCTACTAGGAATTTGGTATTTGGGTTTTAAGTTATTCATTAATCTTTGAAACCCATTATTTTCCAACATAGATATCGGTTGGTTATCTACCACGATCATCTCCGCTACAACTTTGTGAATTTCTTTAGCACGCGAGTCAGTCGTATCCCATTTTGTAGTACTAGTAAATGATTCGAAAAGGGTTTGCTGTATTTTCACTGCATTCGATTGTGACGACGAAGTTGATGCTATTGGCTCACGATTTTGAGATAATTCCCGCAAAGTTTCTTTTTCCAAATCTTTAAACTCTTTTGTGTGTTTTATTTTAACGTGGTTTAACATTGCCGTCGTAGAAGCCTTTCGTCCAACACCACTACGTGAAATTAGAGAATTGCATAGAGTACATTTCACTTTTGCTTTATCTTCTACAATCTCGTCGTAAAACGCCCAAATTCGGGATCTTTTACGTGAAGACATTATGTAAACAATCACTGATCAGGTACTACACACATTCAATCGTTAATTAAACTTTTTTAATTATTTATCTACTATGACGCGCAACGTAACGTGTTTGTTTGCAAACAATCAAGCGAGTGGTAGTTGAAAGCCGCGGGCGGGGTGAGGGGTGTATCAATGCGAGCCGACGTCTCGACCGGCGCGAACCTGTTTGTACTTGAACCGCGCGCGAAATGGGACTTTGATTGAACCGAGTTACCCGGCCGAGTACTCGGTTGAAAAAAAAATGAACCGAGTAAAACTCGGTATTCGTTACTCGGCAAAAGTGTTACTCGGCGCATCTCTAGCTTATTATGACCTCACTTATGGAGCTGTGACTGCCAAATACATCACATTTCTTTAAAAAAAAAGCAAACAACTTTTGAAACAATAACAAACTATGTACTTAAAATAGCTAAATATGTGGTTATAATTTTTGTTATTCCACAGTAGGTACATAAAGGAGAATGGTACAATTGTACAAATGTTACAAAATATAAAAATTCTGTCTCCAAGCAACATTCCAGCCATCTATTTTTATAGTTATATTAAATACAATAATTATAACTACACACACACACTGTTTATACCGGAAGTATCTCATTACTTACATTAATTATAGCTCCAAATAGAATTTATAATTTATTTGTAAAAACAACTGTACTTATAGCTTAAAATGTATGTATCTGAATAAGTTGGATATTGTGTACCTACATAGTAAGTCAGTGTGACTTTGCCTTAAATGAGAATACATTGCCTTAAAGATTGAGATTACTGATAAAATATACAATCAGTGTCAATAAAAATATATATTATCATGTTTTCTGGATACTCTTTTTTTATTACCGTTTCACCCAAATAAGTTTGCTGATTATGCTTACCATAAGATTTTCAATTTTAATTTAGTTTTTAAAACAGTTGCCCGATCATCATTTGGTAAGAACATTATACTTAGTGCTAATTTCATCATTGAAACTAAATGTGATCAGCACATCTAAACTGCATTCGAGAGAGATCTGTCAGTATCAAAATGTGGAATATTACTAATGAGATTTACAGCTCATGAGAGCGGTTTAGATGTGCATTCAGTTTCATTGGTGAAATCTGCCCCAAAAAGGAGAGAAACAAAATAAACACTGTTGAACATACTGATTTTATTTCATATAAGTTGCACTTTTCCATTCTTAACAAGATCAGCAATAGGTCTGTACTGCAAAATATGTTGTGATCCCTCTGCAACAAACAACGGTTACAGCAATGAATATTATGGATGAAATATTTTCAAGTAAGTATGTTTTCAGTATTGTCCCATATACAGTCTGCCTAGCCTTTTCCCAACTATGTGGAGGTTGGCTTCCAGTCTAACTGGATGCACCTGAATATTGTCACATATGTATACATTGGACCATAATATTGAATTGTTCATAATCTACAAAAGAACATAAAGCAAACAAACCTTCCAAGTCTATCTCTTCATCCTCTCCAGCAAGGTCTTCTAGCACAACTCCATTTACTGTTTCATTGGCTTTCAGAAACACATGGCTTTGCATATTAGGATGCTCTGCCATTTTATTATTTTCAAACATTTGCATATTGCCAGGCATTTTATCTAGAACAACAGTCTTCATGTGATTCTCCATATTCAATAGATATTCTTGAGCATACTTATACTCTGACGGGGTTAGGAAATTAGTCCCTGAGTCCACCCGTTGTCTTTCTTCATTTAATATTGGTATACAAAATTTCTCTATTTTACTTAGCCTAGTTTTAAGATAATTGCATATAATAAATTTTATTCTACTCAATTCCATTTTGTGTATAGTAGCACGAAGGTCTGTTTTAGGAAGTTTGTTTATATTGCGCTCCATGTGTTGTATTTGTCCCAGCATGCATTCAACCATATCATTACGGTGTGGCAGTATTTCGGGAGCTAACCTTTCGTTCTGCCAGGCACTTTGGAGGGTTTTTAGTACTACTTCAGCTGTAATTTCTTCTTCTTCATCTTCGCTAAGTTCAATGTTTTCGTCGGTTATATCCATCACTAATGTATTTATTCTGACAGTAGCTACAAAGGGTTTAAAACTAGTTAATAGCAAAATATCTCTATACCAATCTCCCACAGTGTAAAAATGTAAATTAATAATAAAAAAAGTAAATAAAACTCGTAAAATAAAATACGGTAAGAGGCCTCAATTTACTTCACATTTGACAATGACTTGACAAGTCAGACAATTGGCAGTTGACTTAAAAAAGCTGTGTTACTATTCATAAATTAAATTATTCTACCAAAAAACTACACCTTTCTACACAAATCTTCGTCATCATCATCTTCTAAGAGGATGACGAAGATTTGTTTTTGTGTGCCAAAATGACGATGACGATCATTGTCATTTTGTCGACATCTTTCCAATTAGGCTCAAATGTGCACACACTTTGTTTTGTGGAAATCCTCTTGGATGCTTCTACCCTTCTTTTTCGTAATGATTGATGGCAAAAAGTTCAAATCCGTTTGGCCCAAAAATCAGCCTTGCAAACTCCTTTTATATTTATTAATAAGAAATAGCATCTCGGACAGCGTCAGGTCAGCCTAGGAGGTTGTCGGCTGCTTACAGGCTCAGCGGCGCGGGCTCGAGCAAGGGTAGGGGTGGACATGAACTGGGGCGTCCTCAGGGTGACTCGGTGGCGAGGACTAATTTCTAAGAGTACTAGTGGCCTTACTAGTCTCCTGGAGGAGGGCAGTAGCCGTCGTCGGGGATGCTTAGGGTTTGCCTCGGTGGGCGAATCCTACTTATGCGAGAGAGAGTGTATCGGAAGGCCGCCGCAAGGGGGATTGGGGTGCTTTACAGCAAGGTCTCGAAGAAACGCTTTGAGAGGCGTTTCATGAACTGCTGAACGGTGGGCATTTTGAGATCTAAGTATACATTCCATGGAAATATAAAAAACAGAAGAAGTGGCAAGGGGGCGTGTCTGTGTCCACGCGCCATGTTCAAAATGCTCATGTAATAGGCAAATGGCCGACTTCGCGAACTAGTGCGCTTTCAACCGTGATCATGACAAATTATAAGAATGCCGTGTTTCTTGTAAAAACCGAAGCCAAAACCAAAACTTTGTAAATTATGGAATCACCATCACCAACCATATGTAAACCAGATCAGAATAAGTAGGTATTTTAGCAAATCGTAAAATATTTGAAACAGCAAATTGTAAAATATTTCTTGCTTTTACTACGTTATTTTTTTTTCGAATATCGCAGTGAACTTACCTACTATTTTTGCAGTGAATACATTGCTCCTTCTATCTAAATATGTCGATAATTGACTAGATAAACAATATAAAAATCACAAAACGATAATTTATAAGGGTTCCGTACCCAAAGGGTAAAAACGGAACCCCATTACTAAGACTTCGCTGTCTGTCCGTCCGTCTGTTTGTCACCAGGCTGTATCTCAAGAACCGCGATAGCTAGACAGTTGAAATTTTCACAAATTATAATAAAGAATTTATTGCATAAACAAAATCACATTGCACTGCATACATTCAGTTGACACTATTCAATACAACTTTAGCATAGGAGTACAATAATTTTCAACTCTATCCCATAAGCTAGGTCTGGCCTGGGTTCAGCCGTTATGTTGGACTAAATTATATTATTTATTAAAAGACAACAACAAGTTAAACCAGTGACCATGTGGTACCTAAAAACGTTAATTAATGAATAGAATAAAAAAATAAGGTATGAATCGGTTGCGTATATTTGGGTGGGTGAGTATGTGGTGTAGGTATGTGTATAGTATGATGTGGAGATGTATTTCTGTTGCCGCTATAACAACAAATACTAAACACAAAATAAAAAAAATATTTAAGGGGGGCTCCCATACAACAAACGCGAATTTTTTGCCCTGCTCGATATCAATAATGGCAACAGGTAGGCACTTGAAATATTCACAAAATACTGTTGTATTTTTACTTTAAAATTAAAATAAAATAAATATTTAAGGGGGCTCCCATACAACAGACGTAATTTTTATAGATAATGGTACGGAACCCATCGTGCGCGAGTGCGACTCGCACCTGGCCGGTTTTTTAGGTATGCGAAGCATCGCGTGGCCGGCCGCTGGCTGGTCCGTGCGGTCAGTTAGTATGTGGCTGTGCAGATCCACTAACGTAGGCTATCGACAACAATGTCGATTGCCCAACAAATATAGGTACTAGGTACTATTATAGTTAATTTGTCAACGGGTTTAGCGCGGTTGGAAGACCTGAAAAGATGACGTTTAAATCCAGTTGGAAGACGCCTATGAAGGTGTAAAACAATGATTTTTTTAATTTATTTAGTTTTTATTGAATTTATAGATAGTTAACTATTTACACTAGATACTAAATTAAATGACTAAACAAAAACAAATGACACTTAGGCGTCCGAAGTACTCGTTCGCATCGTCGTTAGGCTTGAACTTACTACATATTTTGAAAAACACCCTTTTAACTAGATCCTAATTTACATTGTTATGATCGCTTGACCTGACATCATCATCATACTTCTTTCTCAGCCAAAAAATTTGCACCACTACCACAGAATAACTAATAGTACTAAAGCCACTACACAAACCTGTGCTATAAAAATACCTACCTAATATACTACTTAAATAAACCTACTTAATGTTATTGATAATTAGTAAAGCTACGGTTTTCTAGAAGATTATAACGGCCGTACCTATCTTCCATTTTCGCCAGTATTAAAAAGGCTCTGTACTTAGACACCCGTCATATCGTGTATTTTTTTTACTATTTTGGGTCGGTTTTAAGATTTGTTATAAAAAGCGAATATTTTCTTTGATTACTAGTTTTTGCCCGCGGCTTCGCCCGCGTTGATGTTGGAAAATATCGCACGAGAACGTAATACCGGGATAAAAAGTATTCTGTGTGTTCATCCAAGTTATAAACTATCTGTGAGCCTTTCATCCAAATCTGTTCAGCCGTTTTTTCATGATTGAGTAACAAACATCCAAAAATACAAACATTTATATTTATTTATATTTAGACGGATGTGATATGGATGGTTATGTGGAAGAAAAAACGGTATATCGACACGCTAGACACACAAAATATTCAACTTATATTAACACACTATTCAAGTTTCTAATAATATAATTTTATAATGATTCGAAAGACACGTCCCGCCATCTAGCGTCCTAAAGCAATTGTGACCAAAGCTAGATATTGTTTTTTTCCTCGGGAACAGTATGAAACTCAAAACAAAAAATTCATCAAACCCATACATACGTGTGGGGTATCTATGGATAGGTCTTTAAAAATGATATTGAGGTTTCTAATATCATTTTTTTCTAAACTGAATAGTTTGCGCGAGAGACACTTCCAAAGTGGTAAAATGTGTGTGTGTGTCCCCTGTAACTTCTAAAATAAGGGAATGATAAAACTAAAAAAATATATGATGTAACATTACCATGTAAACTTCCACCGAAAATTGGTTTGAACGAGATCTAGTAGGTAGTTTTTTTTAATAGGTACGTCATAAATTGTAATTGTACGGAACCCTCGGTGCGCGAGTCCGACTCGCACTTGGCCGGTTTTTTTTATTCATTCATTCATTCATTTCAGCCGAAAGACGTCTACTGCTACACACAGGCCTCTCCCAAGCACCGCCACTTCGACCCGGTTCTGTGCTTCCTTTTCTTTTTAAATGACAATATTTTGCAGTCATTTTACTAATCACCCTCTTTCGAACTTCATCTTTCCCCAAACCATACATTGATTCTCTCATAGTCATTCATCATTCCTCGGCAATACTTTATGCATGTTATATAAATTATGATAAACGATTATCTTCCTTCTTTTAACATTCACAGCCCTCTTAACATTCTCATTTGCGCTCATCCCTTTTCATTCTGAACCACCCATTGTTTTTAAATCTTTGCCAAAAGCTTAAGACGAATTCGGGAACCGCAAATGGTTCGTATCTAGCTGCAGGCTGAAACTATCCACACCAAATATTACTGTTTTCTTCGTTCTAAATAAAATATAGGTACCTACTAAGAGTAGGTATGTAGGGGAAGGTGCGATGTAAATGCGACGACAGCTAGTGGGTATAATCCTGTTAGCGTTATAGCAGGTACTTCTTAGTGGCCTCATAACGATATTAGTCAAGTAGGACATAAGAAATGCAGGGTTGAAATGTGTACTAATTTTATCCCTAATATTTATTTTAAAGGATTGGTTGCAGACGCTGCTAAAAGACAGACCTGGTAAAATAGCTAATTAGGTACGAACTCCTAATACTGCTTCGTCTTAGTGGAAAAAGCATTAGGTACGAGTAAGGCACCCATGGAAGTGCTTTGATTTTTTTTATTTGTTAGACTTTCCATTCTTTCCGTTCTTTGACTTTCCATTAACTTATTGGTTATCTACTTTCTGAATAGACCCAAGGCCAGTTACCAAAATTGACCCCTTTTTACCACTTGCTTAAACCTGAATTAGATAGTGACTATTATTTTGGAACACGAGTCCATCCCTGTAGAAAATTTGTCTCCAAGTAGGTATTGCATAGGTAATGTGTTCACCTTCTTAGATACGTATATCTCATTATGAATATTGATTTTCTCCTCGACGTCATTGGTAATCCTAAAGGTCTCCATATAAAAGACGTTGCAAAACCTGAGTCGACGAGTAGCCTCCACAGCCACGGCAGCCCCGCCGCACCACGGGATTGGTTAAAGTACACTTAAGACTGGAGTAGTTCGTTTAACGATTTTCTTCAGTATTTTTGTAATAACCATCTCGGAGCATTCCTTTCCTAATTTTAAGTAAGCGCCAAGTAGTTTCCACGTTTTTTATTGTTACTTTGTGAGTGATTTATGACTAACGGGTGCACTATTCTAAGGTGAAGACAACGAAGATGTCGCTGACCCTGGATCCCGGGCCCGGGATAGCTGCCCTGCAAGCATGGGGTGGCCAAGTAGCGGCGTATGGCGCCTCCAACCAGACCGTCGTGGACAAGGTGCCGCCAGATATGCTTCATATGGTCGATCCTCATTGGTGAGTCTGAATATTTTTAATGTTCTGTTTGCTTAAGTATATCTTTTCAGACGTCTTATTCTTTACCATATAATTCTAATATTATTTTTCTAAATCAGGTACCAGTTTCCTCCGATGAACCCGCTTTGGCACGGACTCTTGGGATTCACTATCGGCTGTCTTGGATTCATCTCTATCACTGGCAACGGAATGGTCATCTACATATTTATGTCAACGAAGGTAGATTTAATTTAGATTTTGGTTAAGTTTTTGCTTTCGTCAATTTATATATATTTTTTTAATTTCTGTTTCTTTTTTCAGAGTCTTAAAACTCCATCAAACTTGCTTGTGGTTAATCTCGCTTTCTCCGACTTCCTCATGATGTGCGCTATGTCTCCGGCTATGGTGGTGAATTGTTACAACGAAACATGGGTATGGGGTAAGTAATGCCGTGACAGTAATGCTCCTTTATTTTTATTTTTTTGTTATTTAGCATACCTATATCTAACCCACTCATCTTGGTCTTCCTTCAGGTCCTCTTGCATGTGAACTCTACGCTTGTGCCGGCTCACTATTTGGATGCGCATCGATTTGGACTATGACAATGATAGCTTTCGACCGCTACAATGTTATTGTGAAAGGTATCGCCGCCAAGCCCATGACTAACAACGGAGCTCTTCTGCGTATACTCGGTATCTGGTTGTTCTCACTTGCATGGACTCTCGCGCCATTCTTCGGCTGGAACCGGTAAGGACTCCTAAATTCCGTTTGGTTCCGATAGTCTCACGAAAAATGATCAATTAGTTACTAATTTTATGTATCTATTACAATATTACAGATATGTGCCTGAAGGAAACATGACTGCGTGTGGCACTGACTACTTGGCCAAAGATTGGTTCAGCCGAAGCTACATCCTTATCTACTCCGTCTTCGTATACTTCATGCCTCTTTTGCTTATCATCTATTCTTACTTCTTTATTGTCCAGGTAACTCAGAAAACACATTTTGGACTTCTGATCTTGATTCTATCTGTTATATGTACTAAGTATAATGTTTTTCTTTTGCATTCAGGCCGTAGCAGCTCACGAGAAGGGAATGAGGGAACAAGCTAAAAAAATGAACGTGGCTTCCCTTAGGTCTTCAGAAGCGGCTAACACCAGCGCTGAGTGCAAATTGGCAAAGGTCTAATACATTCTAATTGTTTAATGTTACTTAACCTGGCAGGATTCACTCCAATCCTTGGTTAATAATCGCAACATATTGTTTTAGGTAGCTCTAATGACTATTTCGCTGTGGTTCATGGCGTGGACACCTTACCTCGTGATCAACTACACGGGTGTATTCGAAAGCGCGCCCATCAGCCCTCTTGCTACTATCTGGGGATCACTCTTTGCTAAGGCTAACGCCGTCTACAATCCTATTGTATATGGTATCAGGTCTGTATTCTACCTCTCTAGGAAAAATCATACCTATAGATAATTCACATTTTTTGTTATAGTCAATCGAGCTCGGCGCTCATCTACCGGCAGTACAACGCATGCTTATTAACTTCGAATGCAAAATTATCGTTCTAGCCACCCGAAGTACCGCGCTGCTCTGTACCAGAGATTCCCGTCGCTGTCGTGCCAGGCGTCGCCAGACGAGAGCGGCTCCGTGGCATCCGGCGCTACCGCCGTCTCCGAGGAGAAGCCGGCCGCCTGAACACCACGGTTACGCCTCCTCCGACGACAAAACCTCCACGACTCGGCCACGCTGCTCTATGGACACACGATTCTGCCAAAGCGATGTTATTTATTATTTTTATACGCAAACATTTACATTTGTACAAAGCTATTTAAACTCGAGCACAGAGCGTGTGCTGGTTGCAAAATATTCAGGCTGTCCACCTTACAAATCGGCACTTGCGTATTTTGAGTTCACGTTTTGGGTATCGAGTTGAACGTTGCACACTTTTCTTAGACCTTACATTTGCTTTAAATATCGGTCGACGACATATAAAAAAATACAAAAAAATTAAGAATCAGCAGTATGTCGCCAGGCCGCCCCTATATCCATGAGACTGCTCCTCTTAGATCTTAGATATAGACATTGCTATAGATATCTCTACTCTACGATGAAACAAGCTCTGTATCTTGGACTAATAAAGTTAAGAAGCAAAGTGGTTAATGATCACATAACAATTTGTTTTTCTTTTTACCACACATAGTAACCCCTTCACTATGTACCTGGCCAGAAGCCAGGTCAAACCTACCCGAAACTGTCAAATTTTCCCTTGAACCTTAATGCATAAGCGATAAAGTTGAAATCTATTAAAGAAATTTGACAGATTGTAGTAGCTTGATGTGCTGGCGTCTGTACGTTACATAGTAGGTACCTATAGATAAAATAATTAGCAACATTGATGTTGATTGGAAGGAATATAATTTATAGACCACTTTGTAACTACATGCTTTAGTAGGTACTTAACCTTTTAAAATATTATTGATTGTTATTCATAAAAATAAAAAAACGAATACACACATAACATCACGCCTGTATTTCAGATGTATTCGAAATACACATTTTACCAGCAATAACACTTTGCCCGTCCCGGGAACCGAATAGGACACGCTCAGCAGTCGCGCTTGCGACTACTACACCGACGAGGTACTTAGTCTGAGTACACACACAACACAAGTTACCTGTACAAAAAACACAAGAAAAACATAATTTCAAAATAAGCCAGGAAATTTTATGTGTCCACGGTTAAATCCTAGACCCTAAAATATGGTCAAGGAAAATTAAAAAAGTTTCACACACGTAGCTACACATAAAAATAATAGCGAGTATTGGCATGTGTGTATGACAGGCTTCATACAACTTTTAAACTCTCGAGTGTTTGGTACAACGTTGCTAAGCAACGAATAAAAACAAACAATGCGGTTCCATTGTCAATCAACGAACGAGTAAACGAATTATTTTATCACTTGTCATGTAATTATATCGTAACTTATTTTAAATTTAACACCATGGCGTGCAAAACATCGTTTGAACTTCATCATCATTTTCCTAAACTAGCTGAAGAATCTGGTTTTACTTTTAACACACATCGACCTCGTATTCATATAGACTGGAATAAAATTAGTGAGTACATAATCTTGAATTAAAATAAACCAATTTTTAATACATCCCAATACAATCGTAGGTACCTATATGTACACGTTAGTGATTGCATACATGTGACATATCTAAGCAACAACCTATTTTTATGTAACGTAGCATTAAAAAGTTTCGTATTAATTAAACATTTTGTTACAGGACTGATAGATATAGAAAGTTTAATAAAAGAAAGAAAATTTGTTATCATCGAACAACATTTGAATGACGTAAGGACTTAATATTAATTTATTCCAAAAAAATACTAAGAAGTTGGTACATTGGAACTGCCCATAAAATCTGTATTAGTGTCACAGTATTATTAAGTACGCTTGTAAAGTAGGTATCATGATTCAAATCAGGAAGGGCCGCATTAAAATATTGCGATGTCTTGGACAAAAAACGAACGAACAACTTCTGACGGAACTCACTTGTTGCTCATTCCAAACAAAGTTTAGCGAACATTAAAATAGGGGTAATGCCATCCACGTGAATGTTTATCACAGTTCCTATTAGCTACAATGTTGTCGCTCGTTTACAACAGCATTTTACAACGTATAGGTACTCAACTAGCCTTTGCCAGCAGCTTCGCCCTTCGAAAGTCGGAAATTATTTCATGGGAACGGCCTACCGGGATAAAAAGTATCCTCTGTCCTAAGCCTGGTTGTTCATTTAAATCCGTCCAACCGTTAAGGCGTGAAAAGCTAACAGTTGAACTTTCGAATCTATTATATTAATATGGATGTCGGATATTAAATGCTTAGGTACATTATCGTAACGTGAATTAATAGGGATCGCATTTTGTTCACCTTAATTTTGGTAACAGCTGTCCACTTAGATTTATGGTTATTTATTTATGATTTTTTTTATTTATTTATGATTTTTTTATTTACTTAATTATTATTTTTTTACTTTCTGGCATGTAGATACCTAGTCTAAATTTAATTAAATCATTTTTTTGTGTTTTTACCTAAAGGTATTGTTCTTTACCTAAGCGCGTTGTTCTTATAAACTACACAATGAATTTCGATGCGGGAACTTACCTACTTATTTTAAAGAAATCTCGATGTTTTGTCAAGTCGTAATTAATACTCGTGCGAAGCAGGGGCGCGTCACTAATTATTTATAAGTAGGTACCTAATTCTAATAAAAATACCTTTGGTGAACAGATATTAGATTGCGTGATTGAATCCGAGTTCGATGTACGCATACTTGACGAAGGTGTCCTGAAACTGTTCAGACTTGCACAACTGGCTGTTGAATACCAACAGTTTTGTCGTCATTACCTAGACCGGAGTGTCTACGTGTTGCGGGAAGAAATAACATCCCTAGCACAGGTAACTAGATTAAGAAGTTTAGATATAATACCTCAAGTTTTACGTAACTCCCACAAGTGTTTACTTAATTTAATATTGTTTACAGGACCTGGATACATGCAAAAAGGATCTTCGAGAAAAGGATGAAGAAATACGAAGATTGAGGAAAAGATCGAGACATAGTTTTAAGACTCCTCTGCCATATGGAAATGAGAACATAGCGACCATGATTTTAAAAACCCTGTCTCACAAAGGCGATATATTTCCATCGACATCGAACGATGGACTTCAGTATAACAAATGTAATTATTGCGACAAGGTATTTCTGAACCAACTTTACTTAAAGAGTCACTTATCTCGACGACATGCTAATGTAATTGAGACACCTCAGAAAGATATACAAAAAAATACTGCGAACAACGAAAATACCAAATTAAGTGCAGAAGTAAATGAACTCAAGGATAAACTAAAAGAAATGGAAATAATTATTGCTAACACAACTAACCAAAGTAATCCACCAAAATCGATCATTAATGAAGCTAAATCGCATACTGATAATATCATCCAAGAAGTAAAAAAAGATATGAGAGACGCTGAGGTATCAACCAATAATGAAGAATATTTAGTAAACAAAATTGAAGAATGGAAAAAAGAGGAACATGAAAATTATAACAAGGAAATGGACAAGTTAAGAAACCAAATCATAGAATCTATTAAAATGTTCAAAGAAAAGGAAACGGAGAAACCTGCCCCAAACGAAACGAATATAATAATTCAATTACACGAAACAATAAAAGAACAGGGCTCAGAAATATTGGCACTGAAAAAAGAACTTAGAGATTCAGTAAGTATAATTTGAGAACTCACCTTAGACAATTAAACCTATCATTTTTTTACGTATAACAGGTAAATTACAACTGTACAATCATAAAGTATACCTATTTTAGAGAATAAGAACAGAAAAAGAGAACGCTGATCGAAACAAAGAAGCCGATGCTCAAGTATTACTTTGGTCAAATCGCGCGGAAGTTCAGTCGAAGCAATACGACCAATTGCTTCAGAAGCTTAACGATGTTGCGAGGGATGCTAAAGAGTCTCGCGCTCTCGCAGAAGCAGAGAGAGAGCGAGCGGCTCAGTTACAAGTATTATTGCAACAAAGTGTTAATGTTAAAACAAATGGACATATCGATACAACCGATGATACACCAGTAAGTCCCTTGGTTAATCCAAGAATTAATAAAACATTAATAAGGTACGTTTCATAATCGTAGTTGAAATATTTAATATGTCATATTTCAGACTCCGACGAAAATACCCAGCACTTCCAATATCAGGAAGAAATCGGTAAAAAGGAAAATAAACTCAAATAAATCTGATCAAGAAGCTGACCGCAAAACCCTTGAAATACTTCATCGCAAAGCACAAGAGCTGCTAAATATTGGTTCTATAACTTCCAGTTCCTCAGATATTTCAAGTGTAGAAAATGATAAGCCATTGCAAATAAAAGCTGTGGACATAAAGGGAACGACGAATAATAAAATGGAAAATTCTAATAAGATAAAAATCCTCCAAAATACGCCAAATGCACGTGATTCGCAGATTTTAAATACAAAGGCACCAAAAATAAAGAAAGAAAAATTGAAAACTAATCATATAAAAAAATCGAAAGAAGTAAACTCTCCTCCTTTTATCCCTGGAAGGTAAGGTATTTTTTTTAATTATAGTTAACACACATAAAATAGGTAGAGCTTATTTTATAATTTTATTTTGTTTAGTTATAGAATGTTTTATAAATTGTGAACTGGGTTGTGGGGGTCAAATAGGCAGTTGCTCCATGTAATACAATGGCACTCAGTTGCATCCCTGATATAGCCTTTTACCATGAATAGGCTAGGCAGATTTATTGAGATAGGTAATAGACTAGTACGGCAGATTTGCTATTGAAGATTAATTGTTGAGCTATGTCTGCCAACCAAATGTAGCCAACCAACCAAATGTAAAACTACATAAGACTTGCTAACTATTAATTACGGTATGATACCTGCATGTTGAATTAACGTAGTTTCTGCGTGTGATTACAGTCCGATGAAAGTAGTAAGAGCGAAGATAACCGAAGAAGTAAATAGTCGTTTAGTGTCAGCTGGCGTGGACCCACTCAAACCTAGATTACCACGAAGTGTCTTCCAAAAACAGCGTTTACAAATACACCAGCAGCAAGAACTGAAAGCTAAGGTACCTACTTAGTTACAATATATGTATAAATCTTTACCCTATAACTTTGACCTACCAAATGAAATGTTTAATATTACTGCGCATATTTCAGAAAAATTCCGCTCATGATAAAGTGAGACATACAATTCTGGCGTACTTGGATTCCAGTACAATAGACTTGAAAAAGGACGTTCCGCAAATGCAGGAATACATATCTCCCACAAAAGCTTCAAAACCTTTTAAAAACCTGACAACTGTTATTTCTAATGTCAAAACAAAAGCATTATCATTGGTGAAAATGAACGATACGAATGAAAAAAATAAGCGTAAATTGCTGAATGCTGAAGTAGCAAAGCGCGCCATGTCTTTATTGAAAACGCCGCCGGGATCTGCAACTAATAGTCCTGTTGCGGCCAGGCGTAGTCCGTTTAAGGCATTTAATATCACACAAAACGTATCGCGTAGCTCATTAAATGTGACTACACGTTCAGACAATCAGGCTATGGAGGACATTAATGGTAAAGTCAAGGATTCTGTCCACGATTCTCCTAAAGCACTACAAAAAGTACCTGTTATTAGTTCCGAAGATGGATCTGATGAAAGCGATCATAAATATTATAATACCACTACTGTACAACAGACATCAAAATCTATCGAGAGCTTGATTAAGTCCCCAGCACGGAGACCTGCTTCCGCTGGTGCTGATTATAATCACACCGTCAAAAAATATACCATTAGTGATGATAACTTGCTGCGCACACAATCTGCTACAAGTTTAATTGATCGTTCTTCAAATTCAAATGGGGCTACTAAAAGTACACCAGCTAGAAACAATGAAGACAGCAGTGATGATGTCGAATCACTATTGGGTATTCCAGTAAAAAAGCATTTTTTGGGTAACAACACCCAAAATACAACAAAACAAACGAAAAGTGTCCTGAAAAATGCGTCATCAGCATCGTCTTTGAATAAAAAGAAAGTAATATTTGATATGGATGCAATCCAAATGAAATCCGTGAGTGCATCTCCGTCTCAAAGCATTACGGAGAAAAGCGATGGTAATGAAAAATATGAACTAGGAATAGTGAACCTCGATGCTGAAGAATGGGACATTTCCAGGTATGTTGTTTGATTTTAACTGACAGGTAATTTTAACAATTTCATAGACTTAGAAAAGTGAACGATGGGAAAAACTCCATCGTTCAACTTTTATTCGTGGAATAAAATTGACGTTTGACAGTTTTTGTACGAAATAACTGTCAAAATTTCAAAATTATTCCTCGAAAGTTATCAGATGATTGAAAAATCAGCCCTTACAGTGCTAATTGGCAATTGCATTAAGCGAGTGTAAATCTCGATTATTCTTCATCCACATATCAAATGTATTGTTTTGTTTACAGCATTGAAAACGAACCTCTAAAAAATGACACAAAAATACAAAATATAACCCGCACCACTAGCCCAAAGATTGCAGAATTAAAAGAAAAGATAGAATCTCAGCTGGCACGACGCAACGACACTCCTACGGCCCCGCTTGTCGGAGCTATAGATGTTCTGGCTGGTTCGATGGCCAAAGCTGCCAGCATTACTGGCAGCAACACTAGTCTCGGCAGCTCAATCCTAGACGACTCTGAAAGTGTACCAGTCGTAAAACACAAAACATTTGTCAAACCCAAACCTATGAGGGTTGCCGCGAAAGATGAAAGTGACATAGATTTATCGGAATTCAGCATGGATGGTTTAGTTCATAAGAATGAATCTTTTTAAGTATAGGTAACCTATTACGGTAATTGATAGTACAAAAAACTAGGTACTTAAGTGTAAATATTTTTTAATAAAAGTGTTGCTTATAACATTTTGGCCGTTTTACTATGCAAATATAATAACCTTCCAAACACCCTTATTAATTTGTTGAAATAAAATGCATGACATTTTAACTGTTAAGCTCACACTGTTTCACACTGATTTTGAATGATAGGCGTACTTTAGGGAAGTATTCTAGTTCCACCCTAGAATAGTACCCTGTTGTACTCCTCTTTCTCTATTCCTAAATCTAGCAAGCCAAGATTTAGGAATAAAGAAAAAAGATTTAGTAAAAAAAATGTACCTACAATTTTTTTTTCGAGGTTCTTAACATGGTGTGAAATAAATGATGTTTCACAGCAGCTTCTTGCTCATTTCAAATTATAGGTACGTCATGCAAACCTCCTAAAGCAAGCCATAGATCTAGGCTCTAGCCAGGCAATGATATTGTACTGAATTTCATTACCTATGTATGACCCGCTGGTGCGGTGTGGAAAGATTTGAATTTGGAAGTCTTATTTTATATTATATTTTATTTATATTAGATACCTGTATATCTCATTATGCGAACTGTTATTATTGTATTTATTATATAATTGTATGTTCTTATGAGAAATAAAGTTCCTTAAACCCAATTCCACTTAAAAAATCATGAACTACTTAGGTACTTACTAATTTTAGAATCGAGTTTGTTTTTATTACATACCTCGCAGTAGGTGCCGAAAGTAGAGTATTCAGCTTGGGGATAAAGGTGTCTTAGTCTTGGGCGATCTTGATTTTCTCGCTACACTCAGGATTGATTGAAAACCTTAGTCTGCCGTATGGGGGTAAGAGGCCTGTCGAAGTTTTCCAAGCTGCCCAACCCAACTGGATTGTTCTGTCAGCTTCTTTCACGAAGTTTTGAACATGACTCCCAGATGGACATACTGCTTCACGATTTCGAGTAGCGAGCGAACTTTCGATATGGATCGCGCTCAGCAAGACTTGTCTTTATTTCATTCGTAGGCAGTGCAACCTGGTTAAACTGTCCCAGCCACTTAGCCATTATTACGATGTCATCGGCAAAGCGAAGATGTGAGATGTACGCACGGGCTCCGTGGATGTACGTGATTGTCCAGTCCAGTCGGTCTTGAAGACAACTGCGATAAGCTATTCATTTTCTAAATTCCCAGCAGTTCATTAGCAATTCCTCTAATTTTCATAAAATGGTTACACATACCTAATAGTTTAATCACCTACAATTCATTTCATATCAATCATATTTTGGTGTAAACATTGGTGGAACATTTTTCGAATTTCCATACAAAACTGTCAAACGGGTAAATTGCGTGATATGCACACAGATCATATAATGAATTGTCAGTTTGTGACCATTTTAAGATTTTTAATATGATTAATATTGTTATCCTATTGTGATTCTGCCAAAGTGGCCTTTCTAGGCCCCCAGATTGTTTTTTTTAATTTATTTATTGGTCTACCAACGATTGTTTACACCAATTATGGGCATAAAAAACAAGCAAAAACAGATAAACAATAGTGTTCAATCCCTTAAAGGTAAACTCGTTTAAATTAATCCTTATCTAGGTTTTTCAAAGTCTTCGCTTTCATTTCATTGATGAACAATTCGCAGCATAATGCTGAGCGATAGCCGTTTTGCGTGGATGTGACGCATGTCAACCATTTCTTATTGTTTTATTTTCTTTATTAAATAAAGAAAATACAACAATAATTGTTCTTAAGTTCTTTTGTGCGTCATGTTTACCGCAAATAAACGTATTTTCTTTCTTTCTTTTCTTTCAATTTCGGGGATATCACATCTCCTTGTTGATTAATACATCCCCTGTCTCACCCCACTGAGCAGTTGGATGGGGCTGGTTTTCTTATCCTGGATCTGGACAATCATCGTGGCAGCGTCGAAGAAATCTCAACACTTCGATGTAGCGACAGTAATTTCGAAATCTCAAAGGGGACACCTGTCCACATATCTCGATGGAGTCCATCTACAAATGCCATACGAAGCAATGTACTATGACAGAGGTCTATGGTACTGAAGACTTTTTAAGACCAGACTTGTTCAGGTCACCTGTCACAAAATCATCTGGCGAGACCTGACGACTCAAGACCTCCTTCCTCTCTCTGGTGAGATTTGGTCTTTGTTTAAGAACAGAACCTCGGGCGCTGTACCAAGTCTAAAAGTTTTTGCGAATTCTCTAGCAATTTGTAGAATAAGATGCACTTTGGTATTACAATAATAAATTGTAAGCTACACTACAGGCGAATTATTTTTTCCAGAATGCCAGCAGAGGCATGTGATGGATTAAAAAAACCAAGGATATTATTTCATCAATAGATTTCTTTATTTATTTTTAAAACATACACATTCAGTTATGAATTATCATTTTATCATGTATTGTGTACTGTATGCCATAATGGTGACCATTGGTCGATATGGCCGCTGCCTACATACGACCAGCGCGATGATGCAATGAAGAAGCATTGCTGATCACAATGTACTTGCAGCGCGGTCAGTCTTCAGAATACCTGCTGAATGATAAATAGGTTTAGTAAATAAACAAATAAAATAATATTTGTTACATATAGAGTAATAATCTTCAGAAAGAGCCTCTTGTGTAATCAAAGATTTTTCAGAGTAGGTAAGTGAAAATCATCATGAACAGAAACTGAATAGATATTCTATTGCTGTTGTTATACAGTATGTTAAATAACAGAGGGCGTTCCCTTAAACTCGCTAATCTATATCATTAATAGATTAAAATAAAAATATCAGCATAGAAAAATAAGCATAAAATAATCCGAAATCAAAAAAATAATTAATTGACAATATTCTCGAAACCTCCTGTTTAACCAATTAGATCGCCGCCCACGCGGCCCGTCATTCATAAATAAATTGCGACGTTGCCGTCCTTCAAGTACGCGTTCACAGAGTGTTTCTTTTACGTATCAATTTAACATTTTTTTGTGAATATTTTAATATTAAAAAAAAAAAACATTTTCTTTTCGAATGGTAATATTTTTTTAGCATGTATGGATGCTATACTATTGCGGGTTAACGGGAACGCCCTCTGTTAGTTAACATACTGTATAATAGTCGCAAGGGATGGTTATTACTTATTATACCACTTCGGCAATTATTAGTGTGGTGTTGGATCGACAATAAAAAGCATATTTTTACACTGTAATAGGATAAAAAGTAGGTCACTGTAACCGTTTCAAAGAATGAACTTTTTATTTTAACATCTTCACATTATTCATTAATATAAAACGTTTCATGTTAGTGTCAGTCAGAAATAACAAATTTTATTCTGTGTTCAGCCTGAAAACATCTGTGACCCAAAGGAAATTTGACTTACTCATATTATGGTGTCTGCCATGATTATGTCCATTAACTGCCAATGGCTGCTGCCTACATACAACCAGCATAATGATGCAAAGAAGAAGCATTGCTGTTCAGCATGTACTTGCTCTCAGTCATTCTTCAGGATACCTGTTGAATGATAAATAGGTTTAGTAAATAAATAAATAAAATAATATTTGTTACATATAGAGTAATAATCCTCAGAAAGAGCCTCTTGTGTAATCAAAGATTTTTCAGAGTAGGTAAGTGAAAATCATCATGAACAGAAACTGAATAGATATCCTATTGCTGTTGTTATAATATGATAGTAGCAAGGGATGGTTATTACTTATTATACCACTTCGGCAATTATTAGTGTGGTGTTAGATCTATAATAAAAATGCATAATTTTACATTGTAATAGGATAAAAACTAGGTCACTGTAACCGTTCTAAAGAATGAACTTTTTATACTAACATCTTCACATTATTCACTAATATAAAAAAGTTTCATGTTAGTGTCAGTCAGAAATAACAAATTTTGTTCTGTGTTCAGCCTGAAAACATCATCTGTGACCCCAAGGAAATTTTACTTACTCATATTATGGTGTCTGCCATGATTATGTCCATTAACTGCCAATGGCTGCTGCCTACATACAACCAGCATAATGATGCAATGAAGAAGCATTGCTGTTCAGCAGGTACTTGCTCTCAGTCAGTCTTCAGGATACCTGTTGAATGATAAATAGGTTTAGTAAATAAATAAATAAAATAATATTTGTTACATATAGAGTAATAATCCTCAGAAAGAGCCTCTTGTGTAATCAAAGATTTTTCAGAGTAGGTAAGTGAAAATCATCATGTACAGAAACTGAATAGATATCCTATTGCTGTTGTTATATGATAGTCGCAAGGGATGGTTATTAATGTTATTATACATAGACAATATTACAGTGTGGTTAGACCTACAAAAAGGCAAAATAGAATACTCTTTATTAAGTACAGACCCCAGCACATCAAGCTACTACAATCTGTCAAATTTCTTTAATAGATTGTCAACTTTATCGCTAAAGCATTAAGGTTCAAGGTTGATTGGGAAAATTTTACAGTTTCGGGTAGCTTGACCTGCTGGCGTCTGTACATTATGATATAAATTACAGACATAAATATAGAAATTTTACAAAGGGTAGCACACTTGGCGGTCTTATCACTAAAAGCGATCTTTTAAAGAAAACCTTTGGATGGATTACAAAGGATATCAATTAACACTGTAAGAGGATACAATTTTCCAAGAAAAAAAAATTCAACTTATTCTTCATAATCATCTATAGTTCTATTAAATCATTTGGACCTAATTATAAAAGAATGAATGAATAAGAATAGTTACCTCTTTTACTCCAGAGACAACTTGAGCAAACATCAGAGGGGCAATTCTCGTAATTTTAAGAATGTTCGAAATCTAGTCGCAATATCCATTCAGCGACAACCAAAGTCAAAAACTTGTCAAAAATTTAGGGAAATTAGACCTATTTATGACAGATTGAGACTGAGATCAGACTGTGAACGTTTTTAAAATTACGAGAATTGCCTCTCTGATCTGTCAAAAATACGTCTAATTTTGACATGTTTGTCGCCGAGATGAGACTGCGACTAGATTTTGAACTTTTTAAATTACAAGAAATGACTTGGATTTGGCGAAAAGCAATGGTGGTCATTGCAGATAATATCCTTCAGAAGTGTTGTAAACAAACCTAGAAGAAAAAACAATAATAATTATATGTTATGTATGTGTTACTCATTTACTGTACCTGTAAGTCATTTTACTAATCAAATTTGTTTTATGAACTCACCTGTTTTATGAGAAGCTTCTTTAGCTTCCTGTAGACGAACTTACCATGGAGAAACTTTTGGGAAAATTAAGGATTGCATAAAAACTAAGTAACAGTTAAACAAGCATGAATGGAATTTATAGATTTTATTTTGCATAAAAATACGTCTACGTCTCCTTCTTGGTATCGGTCTTGCCACCACGGATTCTTCCGGTCCTGCGGGCGGCGATGAGACCGACCTTGCGACCGGCGGATGTTCCTCTCTTGACAGTCGAAGCCTTACCTGTGATAAAAAAGCACCATTTTCAGATTATGCAACATATTTTGCTTTCTTTATTTCTTAATCAAACCAAAAGCTAAATCCATCAATTAATAATAAAGGTAGTACTCACCAATATGTTGATGGTTACCACCACCGTGAGGATGCTCAACAGGGTTCATGGCCACACCACGCACGTACGGCCAGCAGTTACGCTTGACCTTGTACTTGTGGTATGCACGACCAGCCTTCAGGATGGGCTTGTCAATACGACCACCTCCAGCGACGATACCTGCACAATGATGAAGAGTTAAAACAGTTATAACAAAATAATATTGGTTAATTGCTAGCGTAAAAATCCTCAGAAAGAGCCTCTGTGTAATCAAAAATTATCAGAGTAGGTAAGTGAAAATCATCATAAACGAAATAGTCAAAATTTTAGACGAAAATAATGAATCTAGTGCTTTATTATTGATAAAGTACTCCTGATTAAAAAATCAAAATTAGGCTTAAGTTTATCAAAAAATAGTCAATTGAAGAACCATACTCACCAACCATACCCCTGTTGCTGGATGGCAAAACTTTCTTAGCTCCTGACGGCAGCTTAACCCTGGTACGCTTGGCATCAGGATTGTGGCCAATGACGGTGGCGAAGTTTCCAGAGGCACGAGCCAGCCGACCACGGTCACCCATTTTCTCCTCTAGGTTGCATACAATGGTACCCTCAGGCATAGCACCCACGGGCATGACATTGCCTGAAAAGTAAAGCAAAATCTTAAAATATGTGGCAAAATAGTTCAATTTTTTATTTTATCACAACACAAATAATTAAAAAAACCAAAATCAAGAAAAGATGGAGACTGACAGCTGCATCAATCAGGTTGAAAATTATTTCTTTCTATTAACCGAAGTGGTAAATTCTATTACGTCGGCAAGACACTAGCAGCTAATTAGCTGATAAGTGTGTTAGTAAAAATAAAGCTGGTGCTCTAAAAGCAAATACAAAAAAAACCTTTAACTTACCAACTTCAAGAGTAGCTTTCTTGCCGCAGTAGACAAACTGGCCGGTGTACAAACCCTCGGGGGCAATGAACAGTTCTTTGCGAGTCTTGAACTTGTACGGGTCACGGAAGTGAACGACTGCCAGAGGAGCACCGCGGCCGGGGTCATGGATGATGTCCTGGCGATCAATTTAAAATAGAATAAATTTGAAGAACACCTACTAGCTAATTAGAGACGGGGTGTAGCTTGGGGGGCGGAGTATTTTAGGAAACTCACATGCCAGCTGCAACTGCATGCTGCATAACATGTTGATATATTTTTGACATATCATTTATAGGTTATGTTGCCTAAGAAATATTGGATTATTGTAGCTTACTGATCTGCCACCTACGAGCAAGTTATGATACTGACAGTCCAAGCAGCAAGGAACCATCCATCCATGCGCCTCTTTGCACAACGTTTGTGTACGATACACACAATGTTTTTATTATGAATTTAGAGTACAAACGTACCTTCACGACACCCTTGATGTAACCATGACGTTCAGCATAGTCCAAGGATCGCAGTTTAGGCGCTCCTTTCCTTTTCTTAGTGTGTGAAACGAACACTGAACCGGCACCTTTACGTTGAGCACGAATCACACGACCCATGATTACGTCCCGTCACTGAAATTTATCCAACGATCTATTACAAATGAAAATTTTAACATCTTCCGAAGAAAGCTTAAATAGCAATTGTTATTTTATGATTTCCAAGAAAAAATCTACTATATTCATAGCGATACGATACGATGAAATTTTAGAACCCAAAATCTACGTACATTTCTCAGACGCTCACTTTTGAAAGAACACACAAATGTTGCCATGTACAGAAGTCGCACACCTCGCACCACAGAACATATATACCCTACTTCGCACAGTTTCGATCACAGATTATTTTTTTCCTTGCAATATTTTTTCGTGATTTTGACTCGATGGTTTTGAATGTATTATCCAAAGAGTATAATAATAATACGGTATTACCCCGCTGACGCTGCACCGGAAATTGTTAATCAAAATTTATGAAAAACTACAACGTTACACAACGGAACACACAGCGGTATTTAAGCGTCCAGGGTGAAAACAAGGTTAATGGTGGCAGGGTTATTGTCGTATTTATTTAATCTTTTCGCACACAAAATGGTACATACAACATACATACATACAAAAGCGGACTTAGCGAGCTATCTGAAAATTATCTGCCTAAGAGTCAGTGTGATTTCACCCTAGCAGAGGTGCTGTCGATGCCATAACCGTCCCAATGAAACTCCAGGAGAAAAGCTTGAACATCAAAGCCAGAGATTTGCCACCCCGTAAATAACTCCAGCATATTATTGTCCCGCCATCTCCACTCCGTAATTAAACAAAAAGAAGCAAAAATCGTATTCTAGTTGTTACAAGGTACCCTAGTATTGTGGTGATCAAATTCAACTCGAGAAATACTTTTTCAAATCCCAAACCAGACCAAAATATGTTCAGTAAGTAAAAGGCAGTTGGAGTCCCCCTACACAAGTTAAATATAAACGTAGGGTGCTAATATTTTTCAGTCGAAGCGAAATCGGTTCAGCTGTTCTCTAGATTTGCGCTTAGCAACACATTCAGCGATTCATTTTTATTTATATTATAGAAGATAGTCAAAATAATACCTTACCAATCCGGGGCGGGGTATTACAATTTTCGTGCTCGCTAAACTCGCACTTGCACCCTACGTTTTTAATTTTTCCAGAATAGGTTAACAAAATTATTCCTATTTCTTTATAAATATTCATAAGAAGTATACGGAGTGTAAAAATGTTCTAGCTCACAAAAATCGTAGTTTCTGCGGTGACTAATCCATGTTTTCCGGACGCACTTTTACAGTGTCACTTGGACTGGACGTAACTGTCATTAATGTCACTGTCAATGCCACAGCGATTGCTTAGTTACTAGCTATAGCTAAAACATTTATTTATGGATACTCGTAGTCGTAATATTCATCGATAAATAAAACTGTGTTTATTATCTTTTTGCCGTTTTGCTACTCTGGTTTGCTACAGAATAGTAACTTCTAAAGCCTTCAGCTGAAAAGGTATATTCGTTTGTCCAATATTTGCGTTTATTACGTCTTGGAAAAGAAACACAGTTGTGCGCCTGTGTGTGCACAACACAACATTTAGGTCACGTTGTGGTCACGTTGCAAGTGGCGTGGACGGGTCTGACATTTCTGTAATTCTCATAATTCAGTAGATTTGTACGCCACTTCTGTGATTACCTCCTCCCTTACATCGAAATAATATAATTCTAAAGGTTCTAGAAGGAGTAGAATCCTGTTGCACAGGCTATTATCGTGTTTATTTACTTGTAAGACCATTATTATTTAAAAAAAGTTTCAGTGGGGCTATTAATTTGATTCTGTAGGTCAGTGGTAATGAAAAGTTGCATATTGTAAAAGCTAAGCTGCTTTGAGTACACAACATTAATCCCTGTATATGTTGTTGAAAGTTTGTTTTGTGTAACATTAACTTACTGGACTGTGACTTGATTTTTTTTTATGGAAATTGATAGAGGTGAGTGTATTATTCAACTATTCATTTCATGTGCAAGCACATTCAAAATAAGTAACTATTATATTGTTTGTGTGTTAGTTTATCTAAAGATTTTTATGCAATAATTAAAATATATTTTTTTTAATAATATTTTTACAAAGAACCCTCTCCATATATTTCAGCATAGTAAAATAATATCAAAAGCAATTTACTGTGGCATGTTATAGTTGGCTAAAAATATAGCAAAACTGGTGAGTTCAAATTCTTTATATTAAGGTGGATGCTCCAAGGTAGCCCGCGAAATTCAAATTTTCTTACGTTTTTTGCAATTTGCTGGTCAGTACTAAGTTGTATGTCGATTAAAATATGGTTTGCGGCCGTAACAAATATGTATTTACAGACCTATAACCATTAAAGTCATCAACACAACTCTCTAAGATCTACTAATGAATGACTATTTCATAAAATCAGGACATTTTAGGATTATGCTAACTAACAAGTTGTATTACTGATTCTAATGATTATAATTCTGTAAATAGATATTTGTTACGGCTGCGAATCATATTTTAATCAACATACAACTTAGTACTGACCAGCAAATTGCAAAAAACATAACGACGCTCCCAAGCAATAACCCGGTAATCGAAAAATCAAAATTTTACAGGAGAAAAGATTTACTGATTTTATCAAATATCTTTTCAACAAGTGGGACTATTGAAGTCTCGTTTGACTATACTATTATTACTATCTAATATGATTCATTCACATAACTATTTCAACTTTATTCACCATATTAATAATTCTTCACATGACCTGAGGGGCTTGCCTATTTCTTGGCCAAAGAATCATTTTTAGCATTGCCATACAATGTGGCAATGCTGCCAGCCTTTCAGGCACTTTTCCTGTTGACAGTGATGCGGATGAAGTTATTGATGCCCTTTGATTATTTTCCCTCTTTTTTTATATACTTGTAAATATTATTACTTATTTAAAAAGTTTTTAAATAATGTAAATATAAATACTTGCTGGTCAAATATTAAGAACAAAATTGAAAAAAAAATGTTCATATAGGTCTAGCAATATTTTTAAATCTATTTTCTAAGTGACCTGTGTAAAAAAATACATTTTATGCAGTAATTATTGTTATTTGCATATAAAATTGACTCGCTGTCTCAGTTATAGAGGGAACTATAACGATAAATCGAAAGAACCAATCCCAGATATAGAGGTTTGCTTCGTCCCACTAAAAGAGGTAATTCAGTGCCAAAGTGTTGGGACCTCAGCATGAGTTCCAGTTATGGAGGTTTCTCACTTATCCAAGTTCACTGTAATAATAATAATATAATATATAATATATTTATTCAAAAAATTGTAAGGCATGAAAATTAGTACAGGTTTGCTTAAATGTAAATTATATTCCTAAGACTTACGTGCCTGAACTAGGTAATCCTGTGTTTCAGGCGTGAAGAGCTAAAATAGTCTTTAAAAAAAATAATAAATAATCAAAAGTTGACAATAGAAAAATAATTATAATTATGTTGAGTAGCATAACTCCTAGTTTCTAAATTTGATAATTACAATATTTGTATACCTATAATTACTTTAACACAGTTAGTAAATTCTCTGTTTCTTCGTAAGACATACTTTGGAGAGCCTCCTTGAGGATTCTCTTACAATTTGTATAGTTCAGAGAATAAATGTTTGCTTTCGAGTTTAGTCTATTATATAGGAGAGGTCCGAGGTACTGATAAAATTTGGCTATAAAAGCATGTTTTGTAGAATTTTGTGGACAAACTATATCTTTACGCCTTTTATTAGTATAACTAGTGCTGTAGGGTAGAGCTTTGTGTTGTTTTAATACAACGCCCATAATAAATAGCTGTCTAACTGTTAATACTTCACAAGATTTGTACAGGAGGTTAGTAGGAAAAAGGAAAGGGCGGGAAGTAGACACTTTGAGAATCGCCCTCTGAGCTCTCTCGATGGTTAGTAACAATGTTTTACCCACTCCACCCCATGTGGTAATACAGTAAGTTAAAATCGATTGACATAGAGCAAAGTAAACTTGTTTAACTATTTTTGGATCAGCAATACAGCGTAACTTTTTAAAAACAAATATTAACTTGCGAATTCTATTATTTAAAGCTTCTATATGTTGTTTGAACGAAAGTGTTTCATCTATTATAACACCAAGGTATTTTGTTGTATTTGCCATTTTAATGTTAGGACAAACACATTGGTTATTTGTGGGAATTGTGCAATAATGAGCATATAATGTCGAGGTAGTGCCAATTGATGTTTGTTTGCGCATCGAAAACTTAATATAATTTGTCTTCTCTGCATTTAGTGTTAGTGAATTATGTTGAAGCCATTTATTAACAATATTGAATCCGTGTTGCGCAAACTTGTAGACATTTTTTTCTGAGTCAGCCGAAAATAGAAGGGCAGTGTCGTCAGCATAAGAAACAATTTGGCCGTGATCTAGACATAGATTACAAAGATCGTTTATGTATATCAAAAATAGTGTAGGCCCTAAAATACTTCCTTGGGGAACTCCGAAGGATGTGTTTTTTTTATCCTCGCTGAGAACCTCTCCAATCCTTACACATTGGATACGATCTTCTAGATAACTCTTAAATAGTTTCAGCTGAGTGCCTCTGATACCTATGGTTTCAAGTTTGTGCAACAGAATAGGAATAGAAACCGTGTCAAAAGCTTTGGCGAGGTCCAGGAAGATTCCTACTGTGTGGCATCGTCTGTTGACATTTTAGGCCTAAATCCAAACTGGCGCTGAGACAAAATTAATTTATCCTCCAAGTATTTGTAAAGCCTTTTATTTATAATTTTTTCTAATATTTTAGACAAAGAAGGCAGTAAAGAAATAGGTCTATAATTTGTGACTTGATCTTTACTGCCTGATTTATAAACGGGGACAACAACAGCTTTTTTTAGGCACTCGGGAAAAACACCTGCAGATAAACATTTTTGGAAAATATAAGTTAATGGCGGTACCAAAATGTGCCTGAACTGTTTAATAACTTTATTTGATATGTTATCCCAGCCAACTGCACAGTCGTCTTTCAAACTCTTAATTATCGTTTCTACCTCAGCCTCATCAGTGTCTAGCAATGCAAAGGATGATGAAATAGTGCTACACGTAAATGGTGTTGTTCTTGTTAAATATTGTGATTGGCCCCGAACTTTTTCAGCCAAACACTTTCCCACATTAACAAAGAAATTATTTGCTATGTTGGCAGTTGTTAACTGTGATGAGTGTGCTTGTAATAAACCTGAAGAAGCCTGATTTTGTTTCGTGTTATACGTTACACTTTTAATGAAATTCCAGATTTTTTTACTATTTGTACCAGCATTTTCTAGTGCAGTTTTATCGTAGTTGTTTTTTACTCTTTTTAGAAGATCATTACAAAAGTTACGATATCGTTTATACGACAGTTGCAAAATTAAATTATCTGGATGGGATTTAGCTTTCATATGCAGTTTATCTCTATTTTTCATACAGCGAATGAGTCCTGTCGTGATCCATGGTTTTATATTGTAGTTTTTGTTTTTTAGCCTTGATATGACAGTGTTCTTCTGAATTGCATGTTGTACATTTTTAATTAAGTATAACATACAAAACTGCGGATCAGCAGAATCGTAAACTGGGTCAAATTCGATATTACGTAAGTCTTCTTCTAGTTTATTTACGTTTAAACGCGAAATTGTGCGAGTGACTACTTTTGGTAATTTGCAATTTAAAATAAGTAGGTTAGCACTGTGATCGGTTATTGTTGAATTAGTTACAAGGGCAAGTGCGGGGAAATTCGACTTAAATATTATATGGTCCAAACAGGAGCCACTTTGATGTGTAGGAAGGGTGTGAGCGGGAAGCAAACCATGGAAAGCGCATAGGTTAAGGTATTCCTCAGCGGATGTGTCAGTACTTTCTGGAAGAATATTGATATTAATATCTCCAATTAAAATGGTATTTTTGAAATATGATAGGTTCTGCAAGGTGTCGTTTAGAGAGTCGGTAAAATTGTTTATATTTCTAAAAGAGGGAGGTCGATATAAGGCAAGTATTGCTAATTCTGACCCAATTTTAACTAACAATCTGTTACAGTCGTGCATATTTGGTTCCTCGACAGACACATTGAGATGATTTCTTGCGTAAACTATCACCCCATCGTTCTGATTGTAATTTATAGTACTTTTATACATATTATATCCCGGAATTAGTGGTATGTTATATTGTTTGGAAAGCCAACATTCGGTTAAGACAATAACGTCACAGTTTATGTCTAGACGTCGTAGAAAAATGCAAAAATTGTCAAAATTCTTAAAAATACTACGAATATTTTGGGTTAGTATGGTTAGTGGACTAGTATAGTTGTAGGAGGAGAGATATTGTTTACAGTGTTCAACGTCACAAACATGGGATTCAGATACAGAGAAATTATCTATGTCATTAATTAAATTATTAATCATAATTTTAACTAAATATAAAAAATAACAATAAAACTAACAATAACAAGGGCCAGAAAGATACGTAACTAACGGCGCTCTTAGGCGCCTCCATAATCAATAGAATTTATGTACCTCTTTTCAGCTATTAGTTTCGCTGGACAGTCAACGGCACTTGTCTTGTGATTGCTGGGTTTTTTGAAGTGCAAGCAAGTAGCGCATTTTGGTTCCTCAGCCCTCTTTGTGCATTCTTTAATGGAATGACCCTGATCACCACAGTGGCCACAGGTATATGTGGTCTCCCGACATGATTTGGCCGCATGTCCGTACTGCTGGCACATATAACAGCGAGTGACTAGAGTAAAGTCTCTCACAGGGCATGACGACCAATTCACAAACACTCTGTCTTTAGATATCAGGGCTTTGCGTATGTCTGCAGATACTTCTATTATATAATTACAGCTCTCAGCATCCTTCTTACCTGACTTATGGCTTAACTTAATGGAGGACAAAAAGGTCTCGAGACTGCAATCCTGAAGGTTCTCGGCTATATTCTGATGGAACAAACAAGTTAAAACTTCCTTCTCTTGCATGGACGAGGGCACTCCAATAACCACTACTCTAGGCTTCCTTTTTGGGGGCTCGTCTACTGTAAGGCCTGAATTTGATGACTGCATCGATTTTTTCACCTTCTCAATGTCGTCCCTTGTTTCAGTGCTGATAATGACACCGCCATTCTTTGTCTTACGAAGTCCTCTTACCTGAAGCTTCATCTGCTCGGGGCATATAATTTTTTGGACAAGTGTTTTTGTTTCCTCACTTGACTTTAGTTTGTCGTTAGGGTATATGGCCACTGAGCTTAAATTTATTGGCTGTATATAATTATTGGTACCTTTTTTAACCATGTCAGCAAATGAAGTTCCGGTAGCTGGTTTCACTGAAGCTCCGATTTTCAGCTTAAGGTCTTGCAGTTGCTGCGATAGATCAATTTGGTCTTCGAGTGTTTGGACAGTGGTGCGGGCCCGGACGGCATTCATCTTAAGGGACTGGTACTGAACGGCCATCTGCGATGTGCCGTGACTAACTTTTCGGCATAGGGTACTTATACGCAGTTTTTGCTCCATATTTAATTTGCCCTCTGCTGCAATAGAGCACACTTCGGTTAGGCACTGCTCAATGGATGACATCCAGTTCTGGATTTCCGGCGTCGATATCGCTTCTATAATGACATCATCTCTTTGGCTGGGCGGTTGAGGGTGACGTGCGGGTGCGGGCTCAGGTGCAGGTGCTGGTGCTGGTGCGGGCGCGGGTGTAGGAGGTGGGCTCCGAGCACATCTGCCACCCCGGCTGAAGGGACTGGTTGCCATTGTGATAAAGGTTATGTACTTCTTAATCACTACACATTTTCACACAGTAAACAATTTACACCTATTATGCCTACGTATGACACAGATTGTTTTACTACCGGATATTTGGTAGATCCAGGTCACGATTCAGCAAGTGTTTATTTATTTATTTTAATAAATCTTCGACACGTCTGTTCACAACAAGAGTGCAAGACTATCAAATAATATTATAACTATGAGTTTCCAACCTAGTCTCTATAGGATCTCAAGAAATAGAAGGTTTTATCCAACCCTAGAAATCCCTCTAGAGAGAGAGAATATCAAACACGAGATAAATGGTATCTCTCTGGTTAAAATCTACAATTACAAGGATACCACTTGTTTTAAGATAAAAGTTCTCATCTTCTTGCAATAATAGCGCTGTTATCTTCATTTAGATATCGCGTTAAAAATGTGTCGATACATAAATTGGTTCACTCAGCAACAACTGCCGTGATAACGTATTGTACTGTGTTATGTGTACACACAATGCGTTTGGCGCACGCACGCGTTTATGAATGCCGCTAAACATATAAAACACAACGAAGAAACAAAACAATAACGTTATTTATTAGGTCGTGCAGTAGTTGTGGACGATCAGGAAGTTTACATAATACTTATTGACTACCTACCGACTCTCATAAAAGCGTAGGTATGCAAGTGACGTGCGTCTCGTCGTTGTCACTCACAGATATCGTGTTTGCCATCGCCGCTGTGTCCATGATATAAAATGTGTCTAGGTTTAGAATTAGAAATGGTTAATACAGTCTGTACTAATAAGAGTTGAATCTATCTACTTATACTAATCTACAAAATATATTTACCGGCTGACTTTTGGAAACAAAACAAGGAATAAAAGGTGAACGAGATAAAAGAATAAAAGTCAGAAAAAACGCTAAGCGAAAACAAAGTATTAAGTAGGTAATACTGCGGGCGGGCGAGGCGATGCGGCGCGGTGGGTCGGGGTAACAAGAACTTTTACGCTACCGCTAGATTACCGAAGTGCATACCTTTTCTAGTGCAACTGTCTCTGATAATAGGTGCGTCTCGTCATTCAGTAATCAATATTGTCAATTGAATAGACTTAGCCCAGCACCCCAATTGCGTAACACACAATCAATCGGAATCTGAATCATTTTGAAGCAAATTGCTAATCCATTGCTTCATAAGTTCGGAAATTTTGTCTGCTTAAAGTGCTTAACACGTAAATAACGCAATGAATGTTGTTGAACTGTCAAAATGAAACCGATTACCGATTCCGATTAATCGTGTGTTACGCAATTAGGCTGCAGGTCCTCACGGGCAGTTTTTCAAGTTGTCCTAAGAAGGATTTTCAACTTTCTGTATTGCTCTCAGCGCTAAGCAGAGCGTTAAAACCCAGTGCGCGAAAAAAAATCACGCTGCAAATTCCTAATTTGCGATATAGGCAGATGCAATCGGCCGCACGTCGCTGGTGACACTTCGAACAACAAAATACGAGGCCAGCTTACATATAGATACTACGGGGTAATTGCGTAGCTAACACATTTAAATGACAAATGATCGCAACGTCTTTCATTTTGACAGGTCAGCGACGTCCATTGCGTTATTTACGTTATTGAGCAGACGAATTTTTCAAACCTATGAAGCTATGAATTAAGAATATCCTTCATAACCCTCGGATTGATATTGAAAGTGCGTTCCGCAATTAGGTTGCTGGTTTTGTTACCACTGAATGAGGGCTGCTGTACTCGTAACCGTTGTGAACGTAGACCCTACCGACAGTCGGCGCCGTTGGTTTCTATTTTAGTTACTTCACGTGGCTTCGACGGCTGTAGGTTTTATCGGAATCGGGTAAGTATTTTTCTTTCAACCGTAAATTGTCGGGTAATTTTAGATGGGTAGGTAATGTTACGGAATGGCTGATAGAAAATCTACTCGCAATTTTAACATTTACAAACTTTTGAATTATAACCTTTGCTACCTATTAGATAGATGCCTTGCATTTCTAATAGATATTGGCCAAGTGCGTCGGACCACGCACAGTAAGGCAAACCGTACTCGGGATGAATTTATTTAGACATGGGTGGACAAAGAAAACAAAAAGAAATCTAAGCACATAATGTGCACAGATTTTTTTCTATCCACTGTTACATGTACGGGAAGCGCCCCTTAAATTTTGATTTTCATAGTTTTACTAAATTGTTTGATGCACAGAATACACCTTCTTTTTCTTTCTATTTTACATGGATAATAAATGTGCTCCGAGTAAAATGACTGGATCATAGACGGACATGACGAAGTTATTGGGTTGTTTCTGCCACTTGACTATACTATACCTACGGTAAAAGTGTTTAATGTGATTTACAGCAACTTATAAAAGGTCAGTAAGTATTTAATATATTATCAGATGGTATCAAGCCATCTGATAATATATTAAATACCTACTTAATACCATTATACCGATATTTTAAGTGCTCTATATTACTATAATAGTTATGAGGTAAAATATAAACTAAGGGGTCCTATAAATAACCTATACCTGTCTGCTTCGTAATAGGTACATAAATATATTTCCATTGTCCCAATTAGGTACTTAAAAAGCACGTTGTTGTTGTAAAAACGGATATCTGAGGAAAATTCCTTTCAATTTTAACATTACGACATCAGCGTGAACTTGTAAGCTTTCATAATGAATTTTCTGTTTCGCAAAACGATTTTTTCCCGGTAGCAAAGTTGTTCGCAACTCCTATCACATAACATGTTTCAAATCATGGCGGAAAATGATGACTTTTGTTATTTAGGTACGTAAAATCTGTTATTGGAGAAAAAGTTTCGTTTTGTTTTCGTAGAACTGGTATAATTATTAGCGCTAAATATAAATGTTACATAATAAGTATATCCGGATTCAATCCGGTTAGACTGGAAGCCGATCGCGATGGCAGATGATGATGCAGCATGATGTTGGTATAAAAAGTAACTAAAGGGTTTATCTACTGAATCATCCAAGTGTGCATAATATACAAAATATTATCTCTTAGTGTGAAAAAGTAGCTGGCACTTTGAACACTTTTGTATAATTATGTCAGCAGTTGCAAATTTATAGGCTCTTAATTATTTTCCTACCGGTAAGAAGCCGTTAAATCGGCTAACTATAAAAGAAAATAAAATATGCGGGAATTCCAGTACAGAATAACAATTAAGATCAGACTAAAGGAAACATATTACCGGAATAAATAGAAAAGATAAGAACATATGAAGCAATGGATTAGTAATATTCTTCAAAATTATTCAGATTGTGATTGTGAAACAAAGATGATAACGCTTCAAGGCTTAGAAGAGCAACTAATTAGTTCTGGCATTCGTTTAGATTTCTACGGAACTCCAACAGCTGGAAATGCTCGGTATACATCACGAACACCTCAATAATAAATTATGCGTCTATGACAAATCACGAGCACGACAGCTACAAGTGCTTTAAGAAATAATACACCTCGGTCAAATGTAACAAAACAACATAAAGTTACGTAACAGCAAGGTTATTGTGTCAGCATACCATAATGTTAATCAAATAACATCTAATCACGTTAGCCCTCGTTCGCACGGACGTAAAAATACCGCGGTGGGATTTTATCGCGCGCTGGATTTTGAACTTTCGGTTTTGAACCGAGCGTAGAGAATCCAACGTAGCCCATCCCAGCGCGTCAAAAAAACACTCCGTCAGATTTTAAACTTTCGGCGCTAAGCGTTGGCCTAAGGCGTGGACAATCCAGAGCGCAAAAAAAAATCGGCACGGCAAAAGACCGCCGTACGAACCTGGGCTTATATTCATTCAAGAAATGAAGACTGTTTGATTTGCTTGCTTGTAGGTATACTATGTAGCTATCTACCGGAAACTTGATTTCTTAAACTTGACTTACCTACGTAAGTAACAAATATTATACTCCTAAATTACATTATTTCTTACCTCTTCATCTATCTTATCTAACAATCAATCACCAAAAGCACACCTAAACCGGTAAAGCGCGTTCAATAGGTGTCAGTGTCATGTCAACATTGCTGTATAAAATTGACTGCTCTTGAACGCAGCTTAGCTGTGCTAATCCCGTTCAGTTTCATTGGTGAAATCCGCCTTAAGTAGTAGAAATATTGGCACTTACCATAATTTATTCTGATAAGTATAAGAAAAAATACGTCAAAGTATTTACAGACGAAGTATTCACAGTGTGGTGAAAAATGTTCATTGCTCCACGTGTAAACGGTGTAAGTACCTACAAGTTTTATTTTTTTTATTAACTAGTGTGTATTTGAAAAACCAATTCCAGATATCAAAAGTAGCTTATTCTACACCAGGTGCGATGTGGGCAAATACATGAAGATGTCAGCTGCCGCGAAGACGCTGCCGGCTCCAAACGTCCGACCGCAAGCGCCTCCCGCAACCGCGTCCACGCCGTCCCCGCCCGCCGCTCGCCGGCCTGGTAGCAAGCATATAGTGCACTGGTTCCGAAAAGGCCTGCGCCTCCATGATAACCCAGCGTTAAAGGATTGCCTAGTGGACGCAGCGACGTTCAGATGCGTATTTATTATCGATCCTTGGTTCGCCAGCTCTTCTAATGTTGGCATCAATAAGTGGAGGTAAAGCTTTGAATAAGAAAACGTTAAATTACTATTTTTTTCTGCGAGCGATATCAATGTTATAATGATTTAATCTATGCACGAGATGTTCGAGTCACAGTCCATGCACACGTAGGCGACGTACGTCATACATACTGCGAGTATTACGTAGGAAGTTGCTACGCTCGATTATGCAGTTTCATTTATTCAATCGATAAACTTATCTCGACAGGTTTCTACTGCAGTGCTTGGAAGACTTAGATAGGAGTTTACGGAAACTTAACTCTCGGCTGTTCGTGGTTCGAGGGCAACCTGCCGATGCGTTACCAAAACTGTTTCGAGAATGGGGCACCACCGCGTTGTCCTTCGAGGAGGATCCCGAGCCCTACGGACGAGTGCGAGACCACAATATCATGTCAAAATGTCGCGAAGTCGGCATCACCGTTACATCTCGTGTTTCTCACACGTTATACAAATTAGACCAGTAAGCTATTTGAAATGTATTTTTGAATTACATTTCAGTCGTATTTAAGTCGTAAATAATTTAATCATTTAATAATTTTCAGAATAATAGAACGAAATGGTGGCAAAGCGCCTCTCACGTACCACCAGTTCCAGGCGTTGATCGCCAGCATGCCTCCTCCTCCGCCGGCGGAAGCGCCAATATCGGCCCAAACGCTCAACGGCGCTACCACGCCTGTAACCGATGACCATGATGATCGTTTTGGCGTACCCACTCTCGAAGAACTTGGTAAGTTACGAAAAATTGAGTTATTGTTATGATACAAATTAAATTAAGACTGCTTAATAAAATGTTTTCAAATTTAATAAATTCAGGATTCGAGATAGAGGGTTTAAAACCTCCCGTTTGGATCGGAGGGGAAAGTGAAGCTTTAGCTAGGTTAGAAAGACATCTCGAAAGAAAAGCTTGGGTGGCTTCATTCGGGCGGCCGAAGATGACACCACAGTCATTGCTGGCAAGCCAGACAGGCTTATCACCCTACTTAAGGTAAATAACTGCAATTGTTTTGTTTCAGTTTCGTTACTTTTTGATAAGACTTAAGTACTGAACTAAAGATATACCTTTCTTACAGGTTTGGTTGTTTGTCAACTAGATTATTTTACTATCAGTTGACGGAATTGTACAAAAGAGTTAAACGAGTAAGACCACCGCTGTCTCTTCATGGACAAATACTATGGAGGGAATTTTTCTATTGTGCTGCAACACGCAACCCTAATTTTGATCGTATGGAAGGAAATCCCATGTGCGTCCAAATACCATGGGAAAAGAATCAAGAAGCTTTAGCGAAATGGGCTACTGTAAGTACCTAAAACTACTGCTCATTCGAAAACTACTACCAACCCTTTGATTTTTAAAGTCAATTTCTAAATTGACTTTAAAAATCAAATCGCGTCGGCCGCCGCCTGATACGACCTCCCCTGCGCCAGGACCAGCGTGTCGTCAGCGTAGCAAACTACGCTGACGCCATCAGGGAGGTCTGCCCGCAGCACCCAGTCGTAACCGATGTACCACAGGAGCAGCCCCAGAACCCATCCCTGTGATTTAGAAATTGACTTTAAAAAAAAAAAAAGTCAATTTCTAAATGGCACCTACTTTATAAAACTCATCTTTATCTTATTATATTACAGGGTCAAACTGGATTTCCTTGGATAGACGCAGTAATGACACAATTAAGAGAAGAAGGGTGGATTCACCACTTGGCCAGGCATGCAGTGGCTTGCTTCCTGACGAGGGGAGACTTGTGGATCTCATGGGAAGAAGGAATGAAGGCAAGGAGAGCTTCGTTATTTAGTATTTTAGTGCCATTGCCATTGCATTCTTTTAGATTTAATTTAATAACGCGAATTACGATTCGAATGATCGGTGTTTTTCATATTGAAATACATTTCACTACAAAAACAGTTCTTGTTTTACTGCACATTTTTTTTTAAAGTTGTCATATTTCATCTTTTCGAATATTCCCGATCAGTCACACCTTGTAGGTACACGCTTGAGGATCGGGAAAAAAAGTTTCATTCTTTCAGTATTGACGAACGTTCCGTTCGTCAACACTGGACGAATGAAACTTTTTTCCCATCGTCAACAGTGTGGACGACAAGGTGTGACTGATCGGGAACATTCGATCTTTTCTAACCGTTTACGACGACCGTAATAATACCAAAAATATTGGTGGTTTACCCACTTCAATCTTTTGTTTGTGGCTAATTGCGGGCCAGTGGAATCACTTTTTGTATGACCATCGTCAACACGTATTAATTTGAGGAGAATCTCCGTCCCTGCAGGTGTTCGATGAATTGCTTCTCGACGCCGACTGGTCCGTCAATGCGGGCATGTGGATGTGGCTCTCGTGCTCATCATTCTTTCAGCAATTTTTCCACTGCTACTGCCCGGTCCGTTTTGGGCGAAAAACTGACCCTAATGGTGATTTTATAAGGTATGTCACTTTGTCTGAGTAATCATGCTTATTTATGTTACCGTGAAGAACGTAAGTTATTATTATAATCAATAATTTTAATTAGCTTTTGCCTTTACAGTCGCATTTGGTACAGGGATCGTTGAAAAGATTCCGCCTTCGTTAATACCTATACATTGATACCTACTTTCAAAAGTATATCTTCGCTGTAAGTCATGTAGTATGACGAGTATATATTATGACCTGATGATGATCTCAATGTGTACAGGGTGGGTCATAAGTTTATGCACTTACATCGGGTGATTTCCTTGCTCTAGAACCTGCAATTTTGTTTGTTTAAATGCCGTTTGGAAATGGGCTTAGTCCGCAATAAAAGTTGTTGAAATTGATGAACAGTTTACGACGATTTTTTTGTTGTTAAAGTTTATTCATTTTGTTTGAATCTTACACCAACTGCATTTTGTATCGATGCAGTATTAAATCCAATTTCATTATTTACTGTGAAGTCGTTCTGGGTAAGGTACCTAGGTATCGCCAGAGCTTCTCAAAGCTGGCGCGTCGTCAACCTAGGGTCGTCTCGAGAATACGCGTAACTTCCGAGACGGTATCTTCGTTCCCCCAGCTCCGTCGGTGTGTTTTTGTTTTATTTTGTTGGTCCTACTGTCTTCTTTAAATGTTTTAACTCGTAATTTAATTAAAAACACTACCTATTCAATGAAATAGGTACCTACTGTGTATATTTCGGTTAAAATAAGCCACGTTAATAATCATTATATTTATAAAAAAGTTTTAAACATAACCCTCGTTATTCATTCGTAAACCGGTCTATTTGTGCCATAATTTCCAAGAACTAAGGAGCCGCGTATTTTTAGGCCCACTCCAATACGGGAGAGTAATTTCGCAAGCGCAAAAATGTATTCCCCAGCCTGTATAAGTATTATGTAACAAGTACAGAACTAGTGTACCTACGTACTGGAAAACGTCTTTGATGATTTGTTGCGCAATTTCGTTCGAGGGTATGACGCATTGTAGGTGACTCATCACTCATCCATCAGTGATGCTTGCATTATCTTTCTTGTACCTTCACGCACATTTTTCGAAAAAAAAAAAATACCCAAATAAATACTTCTGTTTTTCACTGCATTTATTAGCGAAGATTTGTTACTATGAATCAAATTTTTTTACAGGAGATACATCCCAGCATTGAAGAACATGCCGACGCGGTACATCCACGAGCCATGGGTGGCGCCGGAGGCGGTGCAGCAGTCGGCGCGATGCATCATCGGCCGCGACTATCCCATGCCCATAGTGGACCACTCGAAAGCGTCTCAGCTCAATATAGAACGCATCAAACAAGTGTACGCGCAGCTGGCGAAATACAAACCACAAGGTAAACAGTAACAGATTTCGACTGAATTATTTAAATAGTAGAACGCTGAAAACATTATCAAAGACGTTTATTTCGAGTTCTTCCGTGTTCTGTCTGGCGATCTACGGACCTAAACATTTGTTATCGGAACCTTGTATGACGGCAATCCGTCGCGTGAACTTTGATCAATTATGTCACACCGTACTTGTAGCAAATGTATGCCATGCAAGGTTATTTTACCCACAAGTTCGATGACAACCTCATCTTATGATTATGAATAGTTGTGCTAGAATCTTGGATCATTTTTGAGCTAACAAATAGTGCACAGCTTTGTAGACAAAATAAATAAGCCCTATCGTATGGTAGGAAAAACATACTTGTAGATATAAAAGATTTGTTGAATTTTCTATTTATGTTCCAAAACTTGTTTCCTGAAAATGTTAGGATTAGATTACCTTCGAATTGAATACTACTAAACTTTGTGAGAAAATGTGTGAGACCAGAACGACGCAGCATTGTAGCAATATCTGTCCCTAGTTACTTATGGATAACCGTTTTTTTTAAGGTACCTTGAATCCTAATGCTGTGCAACGACCAAACGTGATGCAATCATCGCCGAGCCCGAATGCAATAATTACCAGTATCAACCAGTCAAACTTCTTGTGCAGCCAAGCACCTGACCCACCAACCACAACACCACAAATAATACCGTATAAGGATAAGGATGTCGTATTCCAAAAGCCTATGAACCGGTCTATGAAGCCTTCATTCAAACAAGTTGTTATCATACAGAAAAAACATGCCAATGTCATACAAACCGTGTCACAATCAAAGGAAAAATATGTCGTCAATGAACAACTAGATGTTTCCTACAAAATACCAAGCAATATTAGCATACCATCGACGAAACAAGAAAACTATGATTTCAACAACTTAGTCATCAATAATTATGTTCAAGACTATTCCAATAGTCAAGAAATTAATAGTTTTAATTTTGAAAAACAGAAGTTTTTTTTGTCTTCTTATAATGATAACGGGGTACGTAGGGCAGCCGTGCACAATGAGGTGACCCCACCCTTTGAGGCCGCGCACGACCACGACACCAATATGACTTTTAACAGGGAGAATGAAAATGTAAAAGATAAGGTAAATGACAGCAACACACATCCTATGTCAAATAACGACGATAGAACAATTTCAAACAAAAATCTTCAGAATAAGTCTAATGAATGTGGAAATTATTCTTCAAATGAAAATAAAAAGTAGGTTACTTCAAATATAGATTAATTAGTCATAGTCTATTTTACTATGGCCTGTAGATAAAATATTATGTATTATGATTGCCATTTTAGTACATTAGTATATAGAGTACTTTATGGAAAGCTCGAGCTGTAGTGTACAGATACATCTTGCCTGACAGTACAGCAAAGTTATTGCTGCAAAAACTAGAAAACGATGTAGTAGAAGTATTATTTGACATCAAATAAGATGAGGCGCAAAGTAGGCTCATTTGAAATGGAAATTATCCAAATAATAAACTGGCAGATCTCTAAAAATGTGAATTATTATAATTTTATTATAAAATTACAAGATTATTAGTTAAAATAAATGTTTCTTTAAGTACAGAATTTTGTTTTAATTCAGATTCTCGTTGGATTGATGTAGACACCATGCTTGATTAGCCTAGAAGTAATCTTTGAGTTGTAATTAAAACACTGGCTAAACGAAAGCCGCTGCAGCAGGTAAGTGAGATACAGACTGGTGGCTGGTATATTTGGGATAGGCTGGTCTAAGCTAACAGTCTGGTCCAAATAGTTATGAAATACAATTTATTATGTCAACGCATCACTCATTTATTGTCAAAGAAGCCACAGTTTCCATGTGCTGTCTGAGTGCCTTCTTCACCTTCCTGGAGGTATTGACGTCTTTCTTGTCAGGACGGGGCTTTTTATTCCCAACTAATTCCTTTTGTATTGTTGTTAATATAGATGTCTAAAAATAAAATTACTCAAAATGTTATAGGTAAATGTAAATTGCCTTATTCGCCAGTATTATATCCAATAGGGATAGTGACATACTTACAGTTTCTGGGACATGTACATATCTAATATTACGGGCCTGTAAAAACAAATTCTTAAAAAGATGTTCATTTCCTTGAGGATCACAGTACACTGCATTGGAAAAAGAAATGTTCATGTAACTGTAACAGAAATATAATAATGTTAAATGTGCTGGATTGCAGAGCCAATACTTTAAGGGGATGTGCTAGGGTTGCTTGGGAAATTCATATTTTCGGTCTGTGTCATGTTGAATGGTCATTCAAATGTGATTCGCGATTTTGTGAAATATCAATCAATAGGATTATATGAACTGTTATGCTCGCAAATCATATTTTTTTCATACAACCTGACACTGTTTGTTTGTATCACATTATTGATGGTTTTTTAATCCTTACCCATCCACACTGTCTACATGTCCACAGACATAAGTATCATCATTACGTAGGTCCACTGTTATATCTTTTCCTTCCATAGTTTTAACAAGGCACAGTAAAGTGTTGTGATACTGGAATTTTTCTTTTGAAGTCCCAACAAACATTGTTCGCTTGTAAAAATCTGAAAGTAATTTTAAAATGGTGGAACTTGCTGGGATTGTTAATAAATTTGAAAATATGGTCAAAAAATCTATAATTATGTATACTATACAGAGTGGGAATTGGTAGCAATAAGGGCAAAAAATTTACACTTATTTTATAATACAGAGTTGCAATAAGGGCACTATAGTATTCTTATAGACCCTAAAAGTAGATGACCACAATCATAACTTTAGGGGTTATTGTTATCTGCATTTAAACTAAAGATTTCAATCAATCAATCATATTTGAAAGAATTTAATTTATCAGCCAGTAAGTAGGTACCTACCTACATAAGTAAAAGACAAATAACACAAGTTTTATTTTTCAATTATTTTGATATTCTTGTTTTATTTAAAATTTAAAGAATTCCTGGGTGGATTTGGGGGAGGCCTTTTCCCAGCAGTGGGACAGAGTACATTCTAACAAAAAAAAACTACCATTACATGCATGTTACATCTAATAGAGATTGATAAGGAGAAACATTATTAACTGTTATTATAATTTATTCTAGGGTTGATTTTGTTAAATACATTTTCATCATATTCACACTACTTTAATTATTATTACTTTACTATTTCACAATAACAAGTCTTGCATCTTGATTAGATTTTAATTCTAACTCTGCTCTAGTTATTTTCCATTCTTCGCTATCTTTTTCAGCCCAGAAATAGTAAGTCCCTCTATCTTTGGGTCCAGACACAGGTATTCTAAATCTAGCCATCTCTCCATCAGAAAAGTTATTTACTGTGTCATTTAGCTTGAATCGCTTATCTTTAATCGGCTCTCCTAGATAGTGGACGGCACCAGAGTGAGCTCGTAACTTTTTCAACGCACTTCTATAGTAATCATAACCTCTTACCCTATCGATGATTCGATTCTGTAAATAAAACCCAGTACCTCCGACGACCAATCCTCCCCATGCAGCAATTTGTACAAGTTTTCGTGTGGTTATCGTCATATTAAGAAAATTTACTAAAATATTCAAGTTTTTCAATAGGTAAGTATGTACCTGTGGTCTCCAAAATTGATAGGATTTCCGTATTTGATTATGGTTTTCTTATAACGTTTAGGCGTGAAATCTGCTATCCAGATACATTCATGTCAGGTAAGGTTAAAGGTACTGGTGGTTACAATTTACATGCTCTGTGGTACTGGTAACCCTGAGGTAATTCGATTTCGTCTTCTGTGACTTCTGTCTTCTCTTCAAATAAAAATACAACACAATTTTATTGGTATTGTAGTGATACCCGGCCCCCGGCTGATATTTTGACAGTGACAGTGACCCATAGATAAGGATAAGTACTGTCGCAGTGACCTGACCATAGGTAATAGTAATACACTTTAATAGAGTGACGAGAGACGATAACCTGCCCATTGGGAGAAAAAAAAAATTAATAGAGTGACCGTAGAATTGTACATACTAAACTATTTTAGAGGAAACAGCAAGAAATTAGTATGTACTACTATATAGTTAAATAGCATTAACACTAAACAAAGACTGGAACACTGCTGACACCTGAGCTGGTGACACCATTAACACATAGGACTTTTTATCCCGATATTCCCACGGGATGGAAACCTATGCGTGTGAAACCGTGGGGCACTGCTAGTGAAAAAATAAAAAATGGCTCTCGTTGCTTGGAAGCATTCCAGTTGCATTATTAGTACATACTATTTCCATGACCACGATAGACCAGCTGTCAAATGAATGAACTATCAATGTCAACTTAAATTCTTCAGCACGATAACATACCTAACCTATTCTACTTACCTAATGCCCAGTGTTATTTAGAGTTGTGTTATTACTATCTTACAAAAGGAAGTAATTGCTTACGTCTTTTAAGTTTTTGTAGCCCAAACAATATGAGTACTTCAAAGGGAAGCAATTTACGGAAACGACCACAGAAACATCAAAATAGAACTGCGTTTAAAAATGATCTACATGACAAAAGTCATAAAACTAAGTTTATAAACTCTCTTCAGATAACTGGCGTGTGCCAACGTTGCAAAGATATACTTGAATGGAAGATTAAATATAAAAAATACAAACCATTGACTGCACCTAGTAAGTGTGTGGGCTGCGAACAGAAAACAGTAAAATATGCCTACCACATGATATGTACTAAATGCGCTTTAGACAAGAAAACATGTGCTAAGTGTTGCAAACCAGTCGAGGTAAATAAGTTTTTGCTAAATCTGTGTTATGTTTTTTCTTTGATTTTAAAGGTCATGGCCCATAATCCAACCCGGTTCAGAAATGTTTTTGTACAAAAACGAAAATGGTGGTAAATAATGCAGGCATAACCCACTTTTCATTATATGTAAAAAGAAAAAAACAATTCAATGGAGAGATCTTGCAGTAGACCAATAAAATTGGATAATATTTAGCTGCACCAGCGGTTTCACCTTCGCATATTTCATTTCTGTACGCCGTAGGTATATTTTTCACACTAAATGGGCCTTTACCTTTATTTATGTAAGTAAAAAGTGCATAACACAAACTACATTAAACTTAAATTTCTCCAAATTTTAGAGTCAAGACACACCAGGTGTGGAAGAACCCCAGAATACAGATTTGAAAGCAATGTTAAAAGACTTACCGGAAAGAAAACGTCGAACAATAATGAGGTCTGTACCTACTATGATAATTATGTACTTAAAATACTTATTTAGGCTCACATGCACCATAAATCACTAACCACTACCACTACCACTCACACTATCACCACCACCACCACCACCACTTCACTATCTTTCAATCATTTGAGAAATAATTTTGAAATTTTGACAGTTATTTCATACAATAACTGTCAAACATCAATTTTATTCCTCGAATAAAAGTTATCTGGCAATAGAAAAATTAGCCCTAAATGATTGAATGCTAAACATATTTCATACATCATTCTGTCTCTGGCCTCTTCAAACAATGTACAGAAATGGAACAATATTTTAAATTTGTTTAGCAGTAAATGCTAAACAAATGAGTTGTTGCACTGATTTCTAATGATACAACTGAACCATGTATAAATTGATAAATTTGTTTTTTTTTTAAGGATTATAAACAAACAAGAAGAAGGACAGCAAAAGTTAACACCAGAAATAAAAGCACAGGTAGATGACATGTTGATGAAAATGGATAACATTGACTTGGATGATGAATTCAATTTTACTGATGATGAGGATGATGCGGAGTGTCAATCGGAGAATGAAAATGAAAAGGAATAATGTTAAGATTAAATTGTAAATACTGTGTACTAAGACATTTTAATTTAAATAGCCTCCTCCATAATGAGCAATATGGCTTTACAAAAGGTCGTTCAACTACAGATGCAGGTGTTGCTCTGCTGAGACACATATTTGACGCATGGGAGAAATCGCAAAATGCTATTGGGGTTTTCTGTGATCTTTCCAAATCCCTTGATTGCGTGTACCATGACACGCTTTTGCGTAAGTTACGTCATTACGGTGTCCAAAACGAAGCTCTCAACGTAATAATTTCTTATTTACATAATAGGGTCCAATGTGTAGATGTTAATGGTGTAAAATCTTCCGGGCTACCAGTTCAGTTAGGTGTTCCGCAAGGCTCAATACTGGGTCCATTCTTGTTCTTACTATATTTCAATGATTTACCATTCCATTTGAAGGGCATCTGTGACGTTGTACTGTTTGCAGATGATACCTCTCTTATTTTTACAGTAGACAGGAATAGACAAGATTTGACGACGTAAACAGTGCACTCTCAATAGTTACAGATTGGTTTACGTCAAATAACCTAGTTCTCAATGCCAAGAAAACGAAATGTGTAAAGTTCGCCTTACCGAATGTTAGAAATCTAGGACCACACATCGTCTTATATAAAGAGGTGCTTGAAACTATAGGCTCGGCAATTTTTCTAGGACTAACAGTAGATGCCAAACTTCAGTGGGAACCTCATATATCAAGTCTAGCAGGAAGGCTCAGTTCGGCTGCCTACGCCGTCAGGAAAGTAAGACAATACACTGACGTTGATACAGCTCGTCTAGTCTATTTTAGTTATTTTCAGTGTTATGTCCTACGGTATTCTGCTGTGGGGCAAAGCCGCAAATATACAAAATATATTTGTCCTTCAAAAACGAGCTGTTCGAGCAATTTACCAGCTAGGTGCCAGAGTTTCTCTAAGAGATTTTTTTTAAAGATATTGGTATTCTCACGGTTGCATCACATGAGCCAGGTACCCTACGTGAGACGGTCAGTAACATGAAGGCGTTGCTGGCGTTGCCTTGTGGAGCTGGGGTGGATCGAATGATCGATTTTCCCACCCGTACGCAAAATACGCGCATTGACGTGGAGTTGCGGACACCAGCCTGTATTACCTATTAGACTAGCTATGAGGTTGAGAGTGTGGAGTGCACGCGTTGGTGGCGCCTCACTTAAAAAAGATTTGTCCTAGCGCAGGGGCAGGGCTTACGTCGTCGCCACACGTACCTGTCCGCTATAGCCGCACTTACATCCAACTCGTTCTACTCTGTACAAAACACCGAATAGAAGTACCCTGCAAACTCCTGACTGTTCGTCAGTCAACGCCTCGCCATTCTTTAACATCTTTTGCCGACTTCTACTACCTCTTCTAGATTTTGCATAATTGCAAAACTCTCCTTCTCCAGAATTTGGTTTGGAACACGGTGCTCAGCTCATACTGTTCCCGAGCTCCAAAAATCATATTTTTAATTTTGGTTCTACACTGAGCAACGCTTCGTAAGCAGTCGAGCGAGAGTCGTAGAACAGCCTTTAATTTTACGTTGCGGATTATTTGAACGGTGTACCACTGATTTATTGTAAAATGGCAAAAAGCAAAACAAATATGGTGAGCGGACCATTTCTATATTTGGTTTGGCAGTTCTCTATGTAAACTGATGGCGGTATGTGAATGTTAGTACGGGTTTCTACAGAGTGGCATATCCTTACTGCCCCGTCTCAAAAATCCAACCTGTCCTACCCTAACCGTCGTCTTACTGAGAAGCAGTCTCCATATTTTTGAAATGATAACTTCTTATGGGAGGGTAACCGCTTCGTAACGTAACGCGTTACGGCGCCAGTCTGTCTGGCTTCCCTTTCTCTCACGCATACGGCAGCGGTAGACAGGCTCTTCCTCTCCACTCTAACTCACATTCAACAACAATTTTTATCCGTTTTCAAATAAAATAAGAAAATGGGCAATTTTTATGATCATCATTCATTTTGATGCAGATCAAAATATGTTTTTGAGATAATTATTTTGATCTGCATAAAATTTTTCGGGGGCGAGTAGTCAGGGAATATACTATATTATCCAAATAATTGGATCAGCTTAAAATACATTTATTTCAATAAACATATAATAATTTATTAAAAATAACAATAATTTACAAATAAGAAAATTATGAACTGCTATAAAATTTACATTTCGATTATTTTTCTAAAGAAACAATTTAATAAATCGTTTTAAAAAGGTAACAAAGCATCTTCTGGTTGGTTTTGATATCAGATAATGCCAAGCTGCCGCAACTGAAACAAAACAGAAAAAGTTGTTAATACAATTTTAGTATGAAATGACATTACATTTTTCTCCTCTGGGACGGACAGAGGAGAAAAATGTAAGTAATAAACATTGTATAATTTCAACAATCTGTTATCTAACTATTATCAGAGACAAAATATTGCGGATCTTCAAAGCCCTTTCATAGTTATTCTTCAGGTGAAATAGATCTGCTTGTAGAAAAATTAGCCCGCATTACTTTTTAAATTATTAAAAAAAAAACTATTTAATACTTACGAATCCTTGTCTTTCTTTTTCCTTCTGCATAACTAATTTTGTTTGCATGTCGTCAAACTTGACTATGGCTGATAACACTTTAGCTAATGTAACGGAATGTGTTCCTGAGCCAGTAAGATACTCATAAAGTATATTTCGCAAATATTCAAGCTCAGTGTTTTCTTGCAATGCATGCAAATGTCTTAGACTAACGAGAGCCTCATCAAGTCGCCTCTCAAGCTTCTCATTAGACAATTTTAATTTCTCGTTCTTTTCTTGCATTTGTAACATATTTACATCTACAGATTTGTTCATTTCTTCCAAATCATTCAATCGTTTTTCTAATGCACTGTTTACTTGCAACATATTGTTGTATTTTTCCCTAATTACATTAGAATCCTTGTCATTTTCATTCAATGCCTTTATTTCCGGATTGGGGTAATTTTGGGACTGTAATTGATCTTTGAGCTCCAAATTTTCCTCAACCAATAACATATTTTCTCTTAAAAGATCATCAACTTTCTCTTTTCTCAACTGAACTTCTTTTTTCATTTCTGCTAAATCACTTGATATATCATTGTTATCAGTAGAATGTTCACTTGCTATTAGCTCTCTGAGCTTGTCATTCAAAACACTGTTTTCTTTCGATATTTTTGTTAAATAGGTTTGTAAGCCTTCAATATCAGACTTGAAACGTCTGTTTTCCTCTTTTAATATCTCATAATCATTCTTTAATAATTTGTATTGGTTTGGAAGTTCATTATCTGTACCAATGCTTGTTTGTGGATTAGCCCCCTCCGAGTCAATTACTCTTTTATTACAAATTTCGCCTAAGTTTAGTTCAGATGCTGATTGCTCTAATGAATCATCTGTTTGACTATCATTATCTTGAGTGGTTTTAAGCGAACTATTTTCCAATTTTTCAATAATTTCGTTCAAATGATTTTTTTCTGATTCAATTTCGGTATGTGATTCTCGTACGTCATTGATTTCAGTTTCCAATTTTTTATAACTGTCAGCAATACTTTCAACTTGACTTTTTAAAGATATATTTTCGAGTGTTAGATTTTTGTTATCCTCTTGTAGTTTATCAATGCAAGCAATCTTTTTATCTAGTTCTTTTGCTTGAGCTATAAAATGGTTATTTTCGTTTTTCATGGCATCAAACTCTTCCAAAGTTTGACTATGCAAATCCTTAAATGTATCTAAATCTTGGCTTGTTTTACTGTTTTCGATTGCCAAGCATTCAAGTTTTTCCGTCAATGCTTGTTTCTCGTTTTCTAACGATTTTAGTCTTTCCTTAGAATCTGCATGTTGTGTTTTTTCAAATTCCATAGCTATTTGTAGATTTTGAAAATTGTTCTCATATTCATTAATCTTATAAAGTAAATTTTCATGTTCCTCTTTAACACAATTTAATTCATTTACAGCCACTGTGTAGCGATCGGTTATATTTTTAACTTCTTCATTTATAATCTTTTTCTCTAATTCAAATTCACTGATAGTTGATTTCAAATTATTATTTTCGTCCCTCAAAACATTTAGTTCTATGGTCAGTGTTTCATATTTTTCGACTCCTGTTTGTAATTCTTTTTGCAATATAGTTTTTTCCCGTTTTAATTCATTTAGTTTGTTGGTATTTAAATTAGATTCACTGTATGAAATATTGTTCAATGCGTAATTTATTTCCTTAGTAAGAGCGATAAATGCTTCCTTATTAATTGTTTGCAAGGATTTCGCCTCTGTTGAAATTAAGTGAATAATTTTCTTCATATCCTTAACTTCACTCGCAAGTCTCAAAAAATTTGTTTTCATTTTCGTATTTCTAACAAGTTTTTCATGCATGATGGCATTTTCCGATTTCAAATCAGTAACAACTTTGCGGAACTCAACATTTTGATTTTGCAGTAACTCATGGTTTGCTAACAGTTTTTCAATTTCTGATTGCAATTTAATTAATTCATCTCTTTCTTCTTGTATTTCTGATTCTAATTTTGTGTATTTATCTTTCCATATACTTAATTCGTCAAGAAGTTCGTCTTTCTTTGACTCTTCTAAAGCTTGATCTTTTATATTTCTTTCCCTTTTCTGTACTTCATTTTCTAAATGCCCTATCTGGGCACTTTTCTTAGCGTTTTCTTCACTCAATTGAGAGTTTCTATTTTCTAAGTACGTGTTTCTGTCAACCATAGCTAACTTCTCTGCAGTTTCTTGTTTCATTTGTAACTGTAGACATTTGTACCCTTCATTAGCTTTTGTTTTTATTTGTTCTAAGGCCTGACATTTTTTTGATAGATCCTCTATTTGGGACTCCAATTCTGATATTTTAGATTTTGTTGAGGTTAGTTCAGAGCTATCATGACTAAGCTTAGACCTTTCTGCTTCCAATGATGAAACATTATTTTTATAGTCATTTACAACTATATTGAGTGATTGTATTTCTTTCTTACTTGCTTCCAGGTGATCTTTAAGCGATTTTATTTCTGCTTCTTTACTTTCCAATTCTTTGTGAATACTTAATTTATTTTCTGCTAAGGAAATAGCATATTCTTCTTCTCTCTTGCTAAATATTTCAATCTTACCACGTAATTCTACTATTTCTTCTTGAGCTTTTTGAAAGTCAAGTTCTAGTGTTGATAGTTCTCTCGTTTTATTGAACTCATAGACATTAATCTTATTCTGTAGTTCTTCATTGATATTATTTAATTCCTCAATCTTTTGCTTCAATTCTGTCATTTGTTCAGTAGCAAGCTTGAGTTGTTCGATTTCTTTGTTTTTAGTTTCAAGGTCATTTGTCAGAATTTGTATCTCTGAATTGAATTGGGAATTTTTTTCTTTACTTGACTTTAGCAAGTCCTTATACTTATTGAGTAACTGTTCCATTTTCTCAATTTTATTATTCAGAACGAGTATTTCCGCCGCTGAAGATTCTTCATTGGCTTGATTAACCTCATTATCATTAGATAGGTTAATTAGTTGTACATCGCCATCACCTTCACTTGTTTTAGTATGGTTCTCATTTTTATCATTACTGCTAGAAATGTTTGAATTACTTTGTAATAATTGCACTTTAGTATTAAGTGCATCTATTTTCATGCCCTTTTCTTCAATTTCAATACGAAGGGCTTTTTCAAGGTGGGCCTATAACAAAGAAACAAAATTATTTTACTATCACACATTTCGTGTCTATCATAAATGATCCTTGGAGGATATATTATAGAAACATTGTCGAATTCATATTATTATAATCATTTGATAAGGTGTCAATGATGATCTTATCTGACACTTGAGTATAGTAAAACGGTGTGCTGTAACCTTTAGAAAAGAAAGCTCCAAATCTAGGTCAAATATTACGACTTTAAACGCGTTTGAAGCATACAAACAAAACCGTTCAGTCCAGTCAGGAATCTGTTGCACCTGCGGGGTAATTCTCGTAATTTTAAGAATGTTCATAGTCTGATCTCAGTCTCAATCTGTCAAAGATACAGATTGTCGCTGAGATGAGATTGCGACTAGATTTAATTTTTAGATAGATTAGATAGCGTTTTTAATTACGGGAATTGGCTAGGGTAATTGCGAAACATTGGACGCGTTCTGAACGATGTTTATTGAAGATAGATGTTTTTTTTTTGGGCGATATCAATCCATATATGTTGTAACATACCTTTGCACTTTGTTCCAAAGCACACTGTTCACGAAGCTCTGATATTCTTCTTAAAGCTTTGTCTTGGGTTTCAACCAAAACACTCTGAAAATACAAATTAATATGAACTATTTGACATATACGATCTAAATGTGCATACACACTAGCGAGACGCGTCGCGGCCTGTCGCCGACATGCGGCCACGGTTGCAGTTGCCTCTGTCGTCGATGCGTGTCGCCAGTGTGTATGCTTCATGCTTGTAGATACTTACTCTTGCTTTAGCATTTTCTCTTTCGAGTAATTTATAGTGACGAGCTAGATCGCCATATTGTGTTCTGTACTTTGTGTATCGTTCTTGTGTGCGTCGGTATGCGGCATACAGCTGCTCCTTCGTTACCCGATCAAGACTTACATTACCACTCGAGAAACCTCGCTCTTCAGCCTCACTCGCCGACACCTCCATATCAGACTAAAAATAGATGATTGGTATTAGCAGGGTTTCTAAACTATTTAGATCTTTTTGGAGTTAAAGAAATTATTTTAAAAACAATCAATATTTTTTTTTTTAATGTAAATATCATCGCCGACGAGGTAGATCACAGCGAAGATCGCAGAGACGATCTGATAAGGTTTGCAGGGTCAACATGGCCAGACATCGCATTAGACAGGGAGGTTTGGAAGGAAGAAGGGGAGGCTTTTGCCCAGTAGTGGGACACAAACAATGGTAACAAAAATAAGTAAATATAACTTACTTGTAGATGATACATAGAAGGAGTCTCATAGCTTGGTAATCTAAAAGATACATCACTTGCGAATGAGCTATTTGATAGCCGTCTTTGTCTTTGATTGTCCTGCAAATAAAATTTGAAAATAGTATGTATTTTAGTGTCAAACAATCACCAATTGTTAGAATGAAGCACTTGATTTGAGCACTATCCCAGGGAAACCCTATTGAACATTTCTCCAGGGAAAGTGCACCATTGAACTATACAAGATGGATTTTTGAGATGAGGCAGTAAGAGCAGGTACATTTTCTTGAAGTGACAATGGTTAAGGTACCATAACCATTGTCACTTCAAGAACATGGTCCGAGACTGTCCTTAACTTTTTGAGACATGTTCATAATATAGAAATAATATTTATATATTGCAAAGTAGTATTTATGTGCATGTTTTAACGTATTGGTATTATTAATTTAACCTACGCTTACAAGGATTAAATTAAACCAAAAAATATTGAAAAAAAGCAGAAATATTTTGCGCGCGCCTTTGATGTTATGCCAGCCTTGTTTACGTGATCGTATCCTATAGATTAATCACTTGTCTGTACCACTTATTAATACTTGAACAATCAGTTTGTGCGCTAGTGTGATAGAGTCCTAAGATAGCATAGCTGCATGGCTAACTTCAGAACATAAGGTTTTATTAGCATATTAGCTTTGATGGGTTAGGTTTAAGAAGAAAAAATATGCACTTGTTGATGTCCTATTTTTTCTTAAAAATACTAGCAATAGTTACACATTTGTTTATACTGAGCCATCTCAATGGATCACCCTGCATTTATGGCACAGTCTGTCTTTGAAGTCAATGATAAGATAAAATCTCTTCAGATAATGAACCTTGTATCATGTAAACTTAACATAAATAACCAACAGTAAAGTTGTTTATTAGTTATCTACATTATTTTAAGTGTTTCCGCTGAAACCTTGAATTGGATTCAAAATACAATTAAAGCAGGATAGGTACCATGATAATAGATAGAATACTCTTTATTATCTACAGCTACACCATAAAAATTACAGAAAACAAATGTAGAAATTTACATAGGATGGCACAATTGGCAGTCTTAGCGTTAAAAGGATCTTTTACAGACAACCTTTGGATCAATTAAATTAAAGGGAGAAGGAGAGACAATGCTGCAGTGGTGTATCATTCACATATACAACAAATACATACATACATTTAGTATAAATATATGAATATATATTTACAATAATAAACATGAAACAAGAGCTAGGAACTGTAATGATGTGTTAGGAGAGAGGTAGTGTGTTTTACCAGAATTTTAAAAGTGGATAAATAATATTTTAAATAAACTTACAAGTATGTCATGTGAAGACATGTACTCCAACGAGTCATTAGACTGTAAGGGCTGGACAAGAGCGACATCTTGGAATGTATTAGGTTGACTGCTTTGTGATGATGACTGTGCCTTGCTGCTAGGCTGCTGGCCTTCTGGAAAATCAAAATATATAATAAGAAAATTTTATCAATTAATTCAACATTTTAATAAAACTACTGAAGGCACAAAATAATTATAAAGTAAATAATATTATTGACTTACCATTATCTGCAATGGAGAATAGATCACTATTTGTGATATCAGTTATACTACTGGAGGCAGATGTGACAGCAGCCTGTACCAACATAGTCTAATTAAAATACACAGCCTACATTAATAATAACTTTTTAATCTAATTACTTGCAAATTGTTTAAATTGGAAAAGTGAAAGTTGATCAACTAATAGAACCCAATAAGGTTGTAAGGAGTATTACGTAGAAATAATAGCTAATACGTAGTACATAAGTATGTAGGTCTAAGCAATAAGGTCACTGGTATTGGTATGTTATTGATTGTTTACGATTAATATAATCACCTGAGCAGCTTGTGCAAATTGCTGAATCCTTTGAGGCGATGACTTCACCTCCTCAGCCAATTTGTCCTTTAACTTTTTGAACATTTTACTATAACTCACTTGACACCATTTCACATAAACTCATTATAGAAATTTTTACGAGCTATCAGTGCATTGGTATGTTGCACGAGCATATAGATAAGAAGAAATAACACACCTATAACATTTACTAAGCCTGGAGGTAATGCTGCGGCAATAGCAGTAATTAGTGGTGTCATGTATTTTACTTCAATTTGCAAAAAGTATTTTGTAATAAACTTTAGTGTTGTTCGATCCGTTCTACTACTAATAAGTACTTTTTTTTTCACTATGGTGCCCGTGCCCAACCCGATCTGTCATGTCAATGTATTTTTTTTTAAATTATGTTATTGGTAAAAGAGCGTAGATAGATAAAGAGAGACCTACGCAGATCAAATAAAGATCCCGAAAATGTGTAGAAAATGCATTTTAGCACAATAATCACATAAATAAATAAAACGCATATTTACTTTTGTCGACACGACCTAAGTCCTAAAGGCACGTCTGCACACGTTAGATAAATCGATTGTGTGCCGTGTGTGCGAACGTGTCTCCCTAGAGTAAATATGTTTCATGCTTTAGACCGTTAGTATGTACTTATCCTTATCTATGCTTTAGACCCGGCGGCGACGGGAAGAATATACCATCGCCCGTGGCGCTGCCGTACGACATAACACTATGAAAAGTATACTAAACAGGCTGTATAGATTATATCAGCTAAATCACGAATTATTCTAACGACGTATTGTGCAGAGCTAAGCTTTTTTGTTAAGTTTGTTTAGTGTTTTGTTTTTGACTCTGCAGAAGTGGGTGGATGAGTTTAATATTCTTTTAGAGATTTTTGAACCCAATACGGGAGACACGGATAGTCGGAGACCTTAGACGAACAAACTGGCATCAGTTCAATCATCAGGGAAATAAGTAGTCAAGTATTCAATGGGATTGACACAAATCATGTCAATTTGTAGTCACGATCTGATTGATTTGGAGCAAAATCACGGATTCAACTGATGCCACGTTGATCGTCAAAGGTTATGGTTCCAGATTGACCCATCGGACACATGGCTTGTAATTTCATCAATGTTGATGATTTATGATTTGACAGCAGATTGATTGATCGTTTAAGGTGCAATAGAGAGTGACCACTTTCCCCTTTATTCATAAACGTTGCTTAAAGTTAAGCAGTGATTAGCGACTGTTTAACCATACATTTTTGACGTTTAAACGTTACTTAACTTAAGTCATCGTTTATGAATAAACCCCATTGAGTTTTACCGATCGGATCGGGCAGATTTTTTTACACGTTGTTTGGCCGGTCTTTATAGTTGGTTTTTTAAGCCCAGATACTAATTTGACAGGTGTGATGTCAAATTTCTATACTAAAAAATCGCAAACACAAAAAACTTAATGTCAGATTAGTATCTGGGATTAATAAAACGAACTTTAGTTACCTACTCTGTTTACCGATCTCGCGCTGGCACGAGATCGGCCGTCTACACTTTCATCGGTGGTGTAGTGTGTATATACACATACTAAAATCTAAGAGTGGTTCTACAATGGAATTAGTAAGTACTGTCAAAACCAGCCTCTCCAAAAATCTCATCTTCATTGAGGGTGAGTGAAGTTTTTTTCAATGATGTTCTGTGCTTCTGTGGTGTGGTGGCTATGTTTCTGTCAGCTACTTTTCTATGTCAATCAAGGTTTCAGTACACTACACTATATTAGTTAAGTGATTTCAGGAGTCTCTAGTTTAAAATAGTAGTCTATGCTATGCTATGAGTCTAATGAGTCTATGGTCAGGAGTGTCACGCTTAGGATTTTGTTTGTTTGTGTATTATAATTTCAGCATTAATATTAGGGATTATTCAAACGTTACAAGTAACCATTACTCAAAGTAAGCAAAATCACTACATTGTTCATCACAGGTCAGTTCAAACTAAATTTTGTTGTTTTGTTTTTGTATGATACTCAAATTTTAAATGTGTCGTGCAAGAGTCAGCCTTGCAAGCTGGAATTTTGTAAAAATAATGTTGTTACATCTGTAAAATAGTTGTGTTTTGTTTGAATCATTAAAAACAGCTCTCATCAAACTGATTACGCTAGTTTATATTTCATATAGATTTTTTACTGATCTAATAAACACCTTACTATAGCTGATGTTTATTTGGTTTTCCTACCAAAACAGAAAGTGTGAGCTAAGAAATACAAATATTTATACATTTCAGGCTCTTGTTAATTATGGAATTTGATGGGTGTGTAAATAAATCTGAGAATGATGTAATATGGATAGATGATGAATCTGCAGGGCCTGAAAATGATGATTTTAGGTAAACTGAATGTTTTTTTTTTTGTTAATATGTCACATTCAACATTTTTGATTCAACATGTTTTTCAAAGTCAAATAATGTATTTCAATTATTAGACTAGACATACATTTAACATCATAAATCCATAACTACTATAGTGAACCCCCTGTTGGACCCCTGTTACTCACTCTAAATTTTATTGTTAGAAAAAACAGTATTATTTTAAACCAAAATATATTTTTCAGTGATTACAAATTCAATGACCAAAATGGTTTTAAAACTGGAGGAAGTTATGGCACAGATCAATATCAGAATCCTAGATCACATTCCTTTTGGGGAAGAGGTTATGGTCCTGCAGGCCCCTCGAACCAGCAGAGCGTTCCCAAAGAAAATGACATGGAGACCTTCCTATTACGTAAGTTGTGCCTGATCATTGTCATCACCCATTGCGATTTACCTTTAATTTCCCATTGCAAATGTATCTTCATACCACATATTATTCTATCAGCATTATGTACCAATTATTTGGTAGGCATCCCTGTATAGTTGCCTATTCTCCAACAACCCAGATACTGGGGGAGGTTGCAGACCAAATGTCAAGAAATTAAATTGTTACTCATGCCTGCTGGTGGTGCCATCAATATAACTTTTAAATATAATCAGCCTGTAATGTTCCCACTGTTAGGACACAGGCCTTTTCTCTTGGAGAGGGAGTGGGCTGTAATCCACCATGCGGGCCCAGTGCGGGTTACTAAATGTCACATGTCTTGGAATATTTTGTTCTAGGACATACTGGTTTCCTCATGATGATATTGTTCACCGTTTTGAAAAATAATGTTTACCTATGTATTTTTTCCTAGAATGTGGTGTAATGAAGTCAGTTCTGAAAGGGCTTCCCAAGGTCCTACTGCGCCTTATGGAACCTGAATATTGTGGTGTTTGTGCTCATGGGTTAGTTAACTTGAATGCAGGTGAGTGATACTTGTGTGGATTTAGTTTACTTTTACATACCTATTCAGTAACTGCCTACCTATCTCTACTCTATACAAACAAATAAAAGTGACTGTTTATTATAATGTCAAAATAACAGCTTTTTACTAAATGCATAATGAAAGTATATGGTATTTGTGACAAAAAAAAAACAATTTAAAAAAATGTTTGTCTGCCTGTCTGCCTTTTCCGGCTTATCTTCGAAACGGCTGGACCAATTTTGACTAGACCTTCACTAGCAGATAGCTGATGTTGAAGAAGTAACACAGGCTTTTTGGCCCGGTAGCACATTCCCGTGAGATAATTTCCGACACCCACGCGGGCGAAGCTGCGGGCAGAAGCTAGTTATAATAATTATATTCATGAAGAAAATATTAGACCAGAGGTGTCAGTCTCGATTTTCTATAGGTCCATCTACAAAATATACTATACTATTTTTTAAATCATCAATACCACCCTCTCAGTTCACTTAATACTATTGAATGATTATTTCATGAAATATCAATCAACTAGCGCATCCCCCTTAACTGCTGTATAGAATAGAATATATTTATTTGCTTTAAAACATAGTACATTAAGGTCTTATAAATAGAATTATGATCATACATGTTTCGCCAAAGACTGGCATACAAATATTTAAACATGTTACATGTAAAAAATTAAAAGGATAAGTACATTATTCCAACATGTCTCATAACTTTAATCAAATTCTTAACAATAATAGGTATTTGCAAAAAGTAGTTAATAATTATAATAAAAATTAGTAACCATATTTATCTGTTACTTTTTTTTCAATAAATTCTTTCATATTAGAAAAACAATTACCAATAAGCCATTTATGTAGTTTGGATTTAAAGTATTTAAGAGGGAGTTCCCCTATTTTTTTTGGAATATTGTTAAATATTTTAATTGCTCTGATAAAGCTATTTTTGTGGCACAATGTACTTTGATGTGACGGAATTTTTAACCGTGTTGGGTCTCGATGAGTATATTTCGAATGCAAGTCGTATGCTATAAAAAAATTTGAATGCTTTTTTACGAATACACCAGCTTGCATTATGAGAAGACCTGTTAGTGTTAAAAGTTTTAATTTTTTAAATAGAGGTCTGCAGGATGTTAATGGACTGATACCGCAGATTGCTCTTAGGCATTTTTTCTGCACTAGAAAAGCTTCATTTACGTTCGTCGAGTTCCCCCAGAGTAGGAGTCCATACCTGAGAAAAGACGAAACATACCCGTGGTAAGCAGTAAGTGCAACTGCTTCACTCGCGGTACGTCTTAAACGTTTAAGAGCAAATACAAACTGGTTTAATTTCTTGCAGATGTGCTCTATATGTAATTTCCAGTTACAATGCTGGTCTAGGATAAGTCCAAGAAATTTGTACTTACTAACTTCGTCAATTTGTTGTCCTTGACAATTAACTTTGAATGATTTTGGTTTTGAATGTAATTTTGAAAATTTATATATTTGGTTTTATTTAGATTTGCACATAGATGATTGTTTTCGAGCCATTTTAACACTCGGTTTACTGTTTCAATAAGGTTTTTTTTGTGGCTGGTTTCTGTTTTACTATCATTTGTTACAATTACTGATATGTCGTCAGCAAAAAGTATGCACTGTTGTTGTAAAGCTGTAGGTAAATCGTTAATGTAAATGAGAAAAAGTAATGGGCCAAGTAAGCTTCCTTGGGGTACTCCTGATTTGGTTTGACTATATTTAGAACTAGCAACGTAATCGGCGCGTCTTGAAATTATTAAGCTTAAGCTTAGTACATTAAGCTAACATAATAATATACATATTAATGTTAATTACTAACTTTCGCCTGCGGCTTCGCCCTGTTGTATTTTACTGTTAGCTACGAACGGCGATTAACACTTCAGATTATTTAATAATGTTAGCTTATTGAACAAAATTTTAAATCAAATTCGGTACTGATGAAAAATTAGACAAACTATTAACTCTTACATAAAATGCTGAATAACTGTGTACCTATTGAATATTTTTTGTTGATTTAAATGTTTTGTAAGTGTTAACCAACTTTCGCTGCGAACCGTTCAAAAGATCATCAATATCCACTGTTTGTTAATTTTTTTTTAATGTTTGCAGCTCGTTTACACTACATTTCAAAGAATCATATCAAGAATCAGAAAAAATGGTTAATACAACAAGCCAAAGTTGGTTCCAAGCGTCCCATAGAGGTAATTGGACAATTTGACAATGTAATGTTTCACTAGGTATTCTGTCGACATTATTGGTTCACATAATTCATGTGTAAGATAACAATAAGAAATTAAACATGAAAAGGGACAACGTAATTATTTTTTTAAACGATTTAGAGAGGTTTTAGTAATATTCAATGTATGAACTGTCAGTCAATTCTGTAAATATTTTACCATGAATACTAAGGTGAAGTAAGAGTGAGCAGTTATTCCACCTGACGCTAGGGACGAGGGACTGACATTATTGACATCTCACTTTACATTATCTAGAGTAGACCTATAATAGGTCCATGGTGTGTTAGTTAGGTCGATTAAGGATTGCAAAGAATATGTTTGTGCACTTTTGCTTGTGATGCTGTCAGCACTAGATGTTGCATTGTATGATGTTGTCAGTAAACACCAAGCAAGCTTTATGTGAACACCGTCGTCCGAATAGAAGATTACATTGTAACCAATTGTCCGGCTCCACGTTTTAAACGACGTGTAGTTATTATACTCAATCCTATCTGTGAAAACTTGTAATTGGCCATATTTATGTTATTAACTTGAGAGCTAAGAGCAGTGGTGGCCCAGTGGTAACTGCCCCGACTTACGAGGTATAGGTCGTGGGTTCGAACCCAGCTAGACGCTTTACTTTGTGTAAATAATTTCACCACCACTGCTCTCAATACGGTGAAGGTAAACATCGTGAGGAAACCGGCATGTCCCAGAATTAAAAATTCGAAGACATGTGACATCTTCCAACCCGCACTGGGCCCGCATGGTGGATTACGGCCCACTCCCTCTCACAGAGCGGAGGCCTGTGTCCCAGCAGTGGGAACATTATAGGCTAATTATGATGCTATTAACAAATGCACATGCCCGGCGTTACGTTAGCGTTAAGGCAAAAATAAATTAGCTGGCGAAACTTCACAGCTGTGATGGGTGTCGCTCGGTGTCTAATGTGGATAAAAAAAAGAGATTTTCTTGACTCATGAACATAAACTTAACTAATATAATAGTTCTTAATCTTAATTAGGGTTCCATACTCAAAGGGTGCCAATGGAGTTGTAAATTTCAGTGTGTATTTGTAATTTTCTATTGCCGCACAAAAAATAATAAAAATAAAATAAAGTTGTATAGTTCAGAAGTGGAGGTGCTTGGGGGAGGCCTATGTCCAGCGGTGGACGTCTTTCGGCTGAAATGATGATGATAAAAACTAAAGGGAGACCCCCCTTTAGTTATTATCACCATACAAGAAACGTATTTTTCGGCGTTTTTTTGCCTTGTGTTACGTACGAACGAGTCGACTCGCACTTGACCGGTTTTTTTAAATTGTTATTTACGAATAATATTTGAATACTCCCTAGCTATATCCTAAGTCGGATACATACAAGATGCCGTTGTTGTACTGTATGATAATAAACATGGCAGTGTATAAATAGTGGAACCTATTTTCAATTTTCAGGTTCCTATGAGAGCAAGAGAGCTGTACTGCGAGCTGTGTGATATTCACATCACGTCCAGAAGTCACGCGGAATCGCACTACGGTGGCAAGCAGCATCACGCGTAAGACAACACCCACGATTACACATAATATATGTCATAATATGTTACTCATTCCTAGATCATCATTTACCTAGCCTTTCCCAACTATGTTAGAGTCGGCTTCCAGTCTAACTTCCATGAAGCGGCTTCCTATCTAACCTCCACAACCCAGTTTCTGGGTTATAATACGATGCCCTTGGTCAGGGCCGTCTTTAACCCTAAGCACATAAGGATCACGGGGCCCCAGTGTAGATAAGTAATAATTCATCTTCATTATGAACAGTTTTCAAATATATTTCTACAAAACCAATAAAAGAAACATTACTAATATTTCATACGTTTGGGACTAGAAACTTACTGTAAATCGCACTGCATGTCAATTATTTAGTAATTGAATGCGTAGAATGGAACGGCAACTGCAAATAATATTTTTTTTGAGGCTGGGGCCCCCCTTTTATCCCGGGGCCCTGGGCACTTACCCAGAGTGCCCATTAGATAAGAGGGCCTGCCCTTGGTAAGACTGTTTCTCAAACTTTCGGGCTACCGACGACCCATAATGACTGCCAAGGATCACGAAAGCAGGGCACGGGAGGCACGAAAGGGTTTTGGTATGTAAAGATGGTCACCCACCCACGGACCAACCGTGGCAACCGTAGCTTAACCTGAACGATCGAACCGAGTGGCTGTTATTACATAGCCACAAGCCCGTAACTAATTCGTAGATATTTTTTATGTTCTGTTCTATTTCTATTATTTTATTAATCATGTTCTATTTCCTTATCAGTATTGTCGAGGGTCGCAAGTTTCCGAAGAACCCTTTCCTGCTACAAAAAAACATGCGCGATCGTGTGTAAGTAAAGAAAATTCAGTACTTACTTGAATTAAAAGAATAAATTGTTCTACTATTGTTAATATATATTTTTGTTGAATCGCAGAGAGCAACTTATTCGTCGCGAAAAGAGAAGCCTTAGATTTACTGCAAAGCCTGCGGCAAGAAAAGTAGCAAAGACAGTACATACGCCCATCACGCCGGAGTTGTACTGTGATATCTGCAAGGTACGGTAGTCGAGCTGAATACTCGTTAATAATACTTAATACCTCGTTCCGTATTGTGAAGGTTCTTACTATTGGCGTTTAACTTTGCCCTAAGATTTTTCTGGAAATCTGTAATAGCTGCAAAACGAAATTATGGATTTATTCCGTATTTTAAATAACGAAATGGTGTTCCAATCTAGCGTTCCTATTGTGTTGTGACGACTGTCAATTTCGGCTGTTCTCATCTGACGAGTTCGAGAGTCCGTGCCGATAGAAACATGACACGACTCCACTGACAGTTTTACATTTCTCAATAAACGGATTCATAGCAGGAAAATTATGTTGGCTTCGCCGATTCCGGTTAGCTATTCGGATTTAATGTGCTTGGCGGGTAATTGCGTAACACACTAACAGTAGCAATAGCTTTCATTTTGACAGTTCAACAACATTCATTGCGTTGTTTACATTGTTGAGCAGATTTTTCGAATATATGAAGCAATGGATTAGCAATATCATTCAAATGATTTCAGATTGTGATTGAAAGTGTGTTACGTATAGTATATTCTCAGTTTACGACTGCAAGTCTACCTTTTTTCCCCTATTGTGTCCCCGCCACGACAGTGAAAACGAAAACTGCTACTGCATACCGAGAACTTATATGATTCAATTGTTTCAGTCTAAAGTCACTTGCTCAGATCAAATGACCATGCACCTAAACGGAAGAAAGCATCTTGCGAAAGAAAAACAGCATATCCTTAATATGATGCAAGGCGGAACAACTACAACTACAACACGTAAATATAAAATACAATCATATTATTATTATTTAAGGTGTATATTCATCTGAAACTAAGAACAAACAAACCGCTTAAAAGAGCGAAAAATACTCAAAAGGACTATATTGGAGCCGATGATAAAGGGGTCATTGGATTTTTGAAAAATAATTTTCCTTTCCTGAAATCGACATCGTTATTTAGACAAAAATAAGGATTTATTTCCGAGAGAAACGTATTTTCAAGTATCACACTACTCGTTGGTTTATTTTTTTAATTCCATCTTCTTCTTTTCGTGTCGATGGTACTCTTCTAAATTTTATATTGTTTATTTGATTCCATAAAGTATTGATATAGTTTCTATCAAAAAGAGAGTCATAAACTAAAACCCAATTACGACGAAAACGTTTACTATAAAGATACATCTACTAGAAACAAGACATACTATCAAAATAACATCGGTTTTTGTATGCCGGAGTCACACGTCATTACTAAATAGGTATGTCATGTACCTAATTACAGCATAAATCGTACAAAATACGCGTGACTCTTTGTTCTCTCACAATTTTTGGGTTACGGATCATTGCTAATTTGATACAGACCTATGATTACAGTCCCACCGTCGAGAGTATGCGTTCTTTACACTTGACATTTCGTATAAACACACGTGTTTTGCGAATTTAATCTTTATTAGTTACTAGAATTATTCAGCTGCACCCGATTAGACTGGAAGCCGACCCCAGCGTAGTTGGGAAAAGGCTATGCAGATGATGATAGTTACTAGAATTGACGCACTGACAGGTGTCAGGAACGCATTCTCTCGCCGGCCGTGCTGTAGTTGAGTAGCCTCGTACCATTACTAGCATACACAACACATACGTAGACTGCTTAAAACATAATCCTTCCTTTTGGCTTTGTCGTAGTCGGGTTTAAATCGGCCTCGAGACTCCCTTTTTCACGCACACCCTTTATATTTAGTAATTATTAAATTAACTACTATTAATGAATGAGCATTTGCTGTTACAGCAAAACCTACCGAGCCTGCCGACACTAGCGCCACTGCTAAAGGTAAACATTTTTTACTTTAATATTCTCTTCTTCTGCTTGTAGTCGAGTGAAATGAAACCGAAAATACCAAAAAATACTCAAATGAAGTTTCTAATGGACAGATTCTATTGGATTTTTTTGTTGAGGTCAAGAGGTGAGCTGACAAAAGGTACAAAAAAATGTATGACCCTATGCCTTTTTTTTATTAAATAGCTACAAGGTTTAAGTAATAGTCCATAGTGTTATTTTATTTATCTGTAATTGGTACCGCCTTAACCAATTACACCATCAGAACAGTTCATGTTCTTGCGGTCAGTGTATCAAACATTAAAAAAGTAAGTAGGAGTTCCATTCCCTACGAAATGTATAGGAAAAGTTTTCAAGTTTGTCCGATAGTATTTTATCCTTAGGGGCTGTTCATTTATTACGTAAGACAATTTTGGGCACTTTCTGACCCCCCCCCCCCCTCACCATACGTAAGGAAAAATATGACTTGGATGAACCCTTTCCCCCCTTTTTAATCTTACGTAAGATCAGTTATGGGGAAAGTTTTTTTTTTGCGATTTCTAGTACTCGAACCTAAGTTTGTCCGATAGTATTTTATCCTTAGGGGCTGTTCATTTATTACGTAAGACAATTTTGGCCACTTTCTGACCCCCCCTCACCCTACGTAAGGAAAAATATAACTTGGATGAACCCTTTCCCCCCTTTTTAATATTACGTAAGATCAGTATCATTTAGACATTGCAAAGAAAAAGTAGCAAAAAATTATAAATTTTTGCTTACTTTTTTTATCTTAGATAAGTGTACGTTACCCCAGCAAGAAAGTGTATCCTAGGGTTATAGGAGTAGAACGTATAATTGGTGCCTTATCTGCTGTAAATGTGCCCCCACATAAAAAATGTGTGCCCCCCTGTCGTTTTGGAAAAAAACGGAAAAAACGATTCTTGCTGTTTTCCATGCACAATTTTTCTCTCTCCGATCATTCGTTTAGAATTTTCCTGCTAGAAAAACGTTACCCCAGCAAGAATCGTTTTTTCCGTTTTTTTCCGAAACGACAGGGGGCACACATTTTTTATGTGGGGGCACATTTACAGCAGATAAGGCACCAATTATACGTTCTTCTCCTATAACCCTAGGAGACACTTTCTTGCTGGGGTAACGTACATCTTAGATAAGAGCAGTCTAGATCCCTCCCACGTAAGAAAAAAATAAGACTTGTTTGGACCCCCTTCCCCCTCAAATCGTCTTATGTAATAAATGAACAGCCACTTAAAAGAAACAGCATCCATTGAAAAAAAAAAAAATTGTTGTGATAATTTACCATAACCTTGTTCAAAATTTTTCAAAATCAGTAAAAACATAGAACTGTTTTCTAAGACCGTTTTCCTGTAGCTACAACGGTCAAGGTACCTGCCATTACTGCCCCATCTCAAAAATCTTGCATATTGCTGCCAAGCGATTAAAGTCGACAGAATGTTAGTGGTTTGCGGTACAAGCGGGCCGAATTAACTTTAGGTGCATATTAATTACCTCCGTTTTTTTAGATGCCGATGTTGCCGATCCTCAGGGCGCGGATGATTGGGAAAAGTGGGACACAGATGACAATGAAGATGAATTTGATTGGGGCCACGGTAGCGGCACATGGGATGATGATCCCCAATAAATATCAAATAACGATAGGTATACACGCTAAACAATAAAAGTAGATAGGATACCAACTCCATTATTTATTGTTACAATTTACAAGTTTGAGTTAGAGAGGACCTATTGGTTGATATTCTAACGTTTCATTAGTAGTCACAATGTAGGTATTTGGGAAATATTCTTAGAGACTTGTTTATTTTCAGGATGCCCGGCTAACATCGGCTTAACATCGGCTGGCTTTTCGAGAGTTATGAACATGGCTTCATCATTTTTTCTGATACTGCCAAGTGATTCTGAAACAAAGTGTATTTTTAATATGTATGTGCAATGTTACTTGACATAATTTCAATAATAAAGGGATTTAACATTTTAATTTAACATTGGACTTCATGGTTTTAATTGTCACCATAGGTACCTAATTAAATACACAGTAATGCAAGAGAACCGACCCCGACGGGTCGCTATTTCAAATAATCTAAAAAAAAAATTGTCGTCCAAAAAATAATTAATATAGTTTGTGCCATAGAAATGTAAAAAACAGGAGAAGTGGCAAGGGGACATGTCTGTGTCGTCGCGGCGCTCTGCGAACTAGTGCGCTTTCGACCGTGATCGTGAAAAAATATAAGAATGCCGTGTTGTTCAGTGGTTTCTTGTAAAAGCCAAAACCAAAACTTTGTAAATCATGGAATCACTTATCATATATAAGTATTTTACTATATTTGTCTTTAAAATCACGGAAAAACAACTAATTGTAAAATATTTCTTGCTTTTACTACGTTAATTTTGATTTCAAATATCGCAGCGACTGTACTATTTTCGCAGTAAATACATTGCTTCTTAACCACTACCTAAGTATGTCGCTAAGTGACTAGACAAGCAATGTAAAAATCACAAAACGATACTTTATTTATGCGGTGCATCGTATGATACGGCCGTTGCACCTTGCGGCCAGTTAGTGATGTAGCTGTGCAGATCCACTAACGCAGGCTATCGACAACAATGTCGATTACCCAAAGAATATAAAGTTAATTTTACAATTTGTCAACCGTTGTAAACCGGTTGGAAGAGCTAAAAAGATGACGTTGAAATCAGGGGGTCTACTCCGAAGTAGTATCGGCCGAATAATCGGCCGTTTCCTGCTACACTCCTACACTCTCTCGAATATTGACTATGGTCCCGACCCAACTGAGCCGATCCGAACATTCGCACTTTGCATTTCGGAGTAGGCCCCAGGTTGGAAAACCTTGACCTTGAGAAGATGTAAAATAATGTTAAAAAGATTTATATACAATTTTTTTTTTGTTAATTTTTATTGATTTATAATATAATATTTTCTGGACATATCGTTTTTTATTTATTTTATTTTCAGAACTCCTAATTTTTTTTAGTACAATAATAAATGGGAGATTCGATAACTTTCCAATTTAGTCAATCACTAGCGTATATGTAAAGTAAAATAAATGGCTTTTGCAGAGCACAACGATAGCGACAGATGCTTTTGTGTAAGGGTCAGTTCACACCGAGACGCGACGATACTGGAAGAGGCCAGTGTTTTCGCGCCGCCGCGTGACGCATCGCAACGCCGCGAGGCGCATCGTAAAATCGTTGGCAACACGACGCAGCGAATGTAGACACGTCCCACTGCGCCGCGCGGCGTCTAGCTGCGCTGCGAGGCATCACGAGGCGCAGCGCTGCACGACGCAACGTAATCTGAACTCTCACAATGGAATGTGTACCTTTTCGTGTAAAGTATATTTTGAGTCACTCTTTTAAAGTGTGCGCGCAGCGTCGCGTCGCGTCGCGTCTCGGTGTGAACTGACCCTAACTTGTACGGTGCATGGTAAATGCACGCTGTGTTTAATACAAACTGACAATTCATAATGATCTGTGTGCAATTCATATCACGCAATTTACCTGTTTGACAGTTTTGTATGGACATTCTTAAAATGGTCCACCAATGTTTACACCGAATATTATTGATATGAAATTAATTTTAGGTGATTAAACTATTAGATGTGTAACCATTTCAACGAAAATTGGAGGAATTGCTAATGATCTGCTGGGAATTCAGGAAATGAATAGCTTTTAGAGGTATTGCATAAAGTGGCCTTTTTAGGCCCCAAGGTTTATAATTGATTGGGTATTAGTACGTTCTGATTTATGAATTGCAAGTGTGTGCGCGACTTTGTATCTATTGCTTTTACTGAACTACATGTGTAGTAGTGGCGCCGTAGTGGGATCGTCTTAGCGACATGGAATTCTGATACATTTTCAACTAGACGGCATAATCTCCTTCTATCCTATATCTATGTTGGTACTGTTTGGAACAGTAAAGTCACAATTACTTTACAGGCCTAGGCTTAGTGAATACAGATCTCCCACAAATTACAACATTTTATTAAAATATCTGTCAAGTTAATACAACTAATATAACTAGGAACGTAATGTGTGGAGATAAACAAACACTATCACCAAAAAAACCGTTTACAGTTAATGATTGTTATTTTTTTAAGATGGTTTTAAATATCATAGCAGTAGCTGCTCTAGACCGACCAGCAACATTATTTATTTTCACTAATTTAATGTTAAGCGTTACCTACATAAAAAGAAGTCTTGTAGGTACTTACCAACTAACAGCATGAGCGTCTTCTACGCCGTGTGCGGCTCTTGTGAACCATATAAGCCAGAACTACTATTATCAATACAACAGCAGCAAGCCCAACTTGAACTTTGGGGTCGGAGAGCCTGTAGCACTCGTTTAAGGCACCTCCGGAGGCGCCTTTTCCTTTTGATGAGCTTTTTTTCACGGCCGATGAACTTTTTGCCATTTTCGTGGATGATCTTATATCAGCTATTTGACCCATTTTTTATTATTCCTTTATTTTTCCACTAACCGAAACCATTTTTGTATTGAAATTTTGTACTTGGGTAGATTATTTTTTTTCTTAGCTACATGTTTTGAGAATTTTTTGTTTGTACTTTATTGTAAGGACTGGAACTACTGGAGTTTTGACATAAATAGGCTGATATGTTGTCAGAAAGACTTTAGTCTTTCTGACAACACATTGACAATTTGATATCTAAAGAAAGCTGTGAAAGAAAGTTATTAGAAGATTGTTAGACCTACCAAAAAGGTACGTTTAATGCCACAAACTTATTTGGCCCGGTGGCAAAAAGAGGAATTTGAGCTAGTGAAAAATGCGGAAAGCTTTAAAAAGTGATGCGAGGAACGTTATATTACAAGTCTTAGATTTTATGAAGGAAGAAAAGCGCCTTCAGACACCGATAATACCGTTCGAAAAATTGTATGAACGCGTAGCTGCCGCCACAGGTTAGTGTTGTCAGCTTTTGAAAATAAATTCCACGAAAACACCAATTTGCACGTGCTAGTAGAATAGATGTATGAGTTTTTAATCTTTCGTTACTTTTGTTGCAGGTGTTGGGGAGCGATTTGTTAGAAAACTTGTGAAGGAAAAAGAACAGGAAGATGAAACTGGAACAAAAGTTTCCACGCAAGGAAAAACAAGGAAAAGGACGATTACCGCCATACCATTGCGACTTAAATGCAATCGAAATTATTTGGAGCTCTATGAAACGAAACGTATCTAGTCAGAACATTAATTAATCAAATTCTGAAATGCCTACTTTGATTGCAGAAGCCTTCAATAAGATAACAGTGCACGGCAACAGCACTGCTATCACGTAAAAAAAAAATGAAAATTAGTATAGAAGTAGGGATGCATACTTAGACGAGCCTTTCATCATTAATTTGGGCAGTGACAGTGACAGTAGTGACTCTGATGATGAAGTGACTGATGAATCAGATGGCTTAGGAATACTTGGAGGATTCCCGTAAGAGAACACTCGCCAGACATTTTATGTAGATGATCATTATTATTGTGTTAAAATATAGATATTTTCGAGGAAAATGCTTGTTTTTGTTTTTTAGGTCCCTAATAAAGATTTTACATACATTATTTCAAATCTCCAGGTGTTACATGGGTTATCATGGGTAGTATGCGCATTTCATAGTTTTAACCATCTTCAAAAAAGGTTATCAATTTGACACGTATTACTATTTACTTATGTAGGTATTATTATTGGAATATTTACATAATAATAATAGTATATTACGGCTTCCAAACAAGTATACAAATATAGGTATATATGTATGTTTTATGAAACTATTAATCGGATTGAAACATCTGTTCAGTAGTTTTCAAGATTTGGACCAAAATGTTTTTGTTACATCGACTTGCTTTCCCACTTTGCAAAATTTAATTTTTACTAGCGACACCAAATGCGATATCAGCGACTTCCTTACCGGGCCAGATAAGTTTGTGGGACTGTAGGTAGCTATCACACTATGGGCCAAAACCGTGCGTACCGTCTGAAAAATAGGTTTGTTTTGTTCTATATTGAATATTTTGTTAATGCTCATGTCTAACTGAATGTCCAATGCATATTATATAACAGTTAAAATATACTATTTCTCATTTTTACTATTATACTAAGGCTTGCAAGTTAACGCTCAAAATTATGTCAATTATGTAGAACACAATTCCACCAGTTTACATGGTCATTTTTTCATTATTTTCACAGCAAATTTGTAAGTGTGATATTATTATATGGTTAGAATGGCTATGAATTATTCTATATAAAAATAATTAAAGTGGACCATTATGTGAAAACTGGGGAGGTATAGAATTTTTATTTTAGGACCTTATATTCTATCCTTATTAGAAACTTCACATAGACTTTTGACAGTTAGCAGTGTCTGCCCATGTCTTAATTTTGATAGAGGAAATGGTAGTTAAAGTGGTTATTGTACATTATATCAGTATTACAAACCACCCTCATAGATAGTGGTTAGCAACGTGATAATGACACTAGATAATAATATTTTTTCACACGAAATTTCAGTATAAAAGTTATTGATTTACGTTGTCATTTACCAGTACTTTAGTGTGCTTTGACATAATATAGTCGTCACCAACCTCGGTAAAAAAAGTAGTATAAGTAATCAGAATAGAATAGGGCATCTGAGGATGCCCAAGAATCTCGTAATAAAGATTACAAAAAATTCAGATTGCATTACGCTAGAAATTGCTCTAGGTCCGCAACGAATCAAGGTATGACAACGTATTTCATGGTCTTCTATTTACGTCAGATCCTTATATCAAGTATCAGAAAACATCAGTCACTATTTCCAAAGAATTGTTAGACGAAGCTAAGAACCTCTTAGATATTTCAATAGAAGTTACCAGGTCGCCACGCCAGCAGGTCAAGCTACCCGAAACTATCAAATTTTCCCAATCAACCTTGAACCTTAATGCTTTAGAGATAAAGTTGAAAATCTATTAAAGAAATTTGACAGATTGTAGTAGCTTGATGTGCTGGCGTCTGTACCTAATATAAAATAACATAAAATAGGTTTAATATCATAAAACTGTAAAATTATAATTCAATAAGTTAGACAAACTATGGTTTAATATAACAAAATACATACAAATACAATTACAATATTAGTTGATTTTCTAGTAACTTAAAAAAATCACGTAGGTATTGGACTGAAATCGCAATTATCGTTTTAGTACAAAATTTTATTATTTTAATTCCATGTTTCGGGTTTCTCTTCACCATCAAATTTTAAATTTCGCACCATGGAATGTTCGAAGGATACCTACTACTTAATTAGATAAGGGCTGATTTTTCTATCGCCATATAACTTTTATTCGAGGAATAAATTTGACGTTTGACAGATTTTGTATGAAATAACTGTCAAAATTATTCCTCGAATAGAGTTATCAGATGATTGAAAAATTAGCCTTAAATGCTGCGTAACCTTTATTGTCCCATAGAAATTCTTAAATAAGTAATAATAATTATCAATAAAAAAAATTAAAATGACCGCGTGGTATAGGTACTAGCCGTAGTCACAGGAATGGTTACAAATAACAAAAATGCAGTGCACACTTCAAGAAAGCTTGAAGAAATAAAATGATTCTTTATGTTTAATAAATTAACCACTGTAACGTCACATATCGAAGAACTGTCCAGCCGATCGATTCTTTAAAAATCTCACCGTGAAAAGTTAGGTGAAGTGAGCTTGGAGTGAGCTGTCAGTAGTGTCAATCCCTAGCATTAGTTTGAATGACAGCTCACTCCACGCTCACTTCACCTAAGTTTTCACGGCGAGATTACAGAACGGTTACAGAATCGCACTGCAGTGCACATTTCGCCTCTTGTGTATCACGCTACGAGCGCCTGCCGCCCGCACCTCTCCCGGTCCCCGTTCTCGTCCTACCCCCGCGCCCCTATACCCATCCCACAGCCGAGGACTCAACCATAGATTATACAGTCTATTATTGGGACCAATGACTATTAATTCTCTTTGATTGGGACTCAACTCACGACTCGACTCGACTCAACTCAACTTACGCGGTTTGCCTATAGTGATGGTAAATGGAGAATAAAGGTTATAGCACATTACACCGGCACCGCAACTGCACAGCTGCAGCACGGCGTCGCCTCGAATTTAGGCTACGGCTAGCTGCCAGCGCGCTAACTACGCGTCGTCCGCAGGGTGCAAGCTCGCAGTCCGCGCGCCGGCTGCAACTTGTAAGCTCACAGTCCGCGCGGTGGCCGCGAGGTGCAAGCTTGCTGGCACCGCGAACTCAATATTGTTATATGGCATATTATAATATATGGCGGTGGTGCGCGGGCGACGCGCGACGGCGCAGTGACGTTGCTTCGCTGGCAACTCGGAGTCGGCGCGTAATAAGCATGCGGTCGACGCGCTGTAAGCACATGATCCGCTCGCTTGCAGCACGCGGGCTGCGAGTCGAGTTGTATGGTAGCGGCAAATGCGCTGACTGCCCGCCGTTGGCTTTTTCATATTGACGTTATGAAATATATTCTACTACATACAATTTAATGCTCTAAATTGAATGACAAGTTAAATGCTGGTTTGGAGCGGTGCCGTTGCGGTGCCGGTATAATGTGCCATGACCTTAATTCTCCTAGCGAAAACTTTACTGTTAAGTTCTCGAGAATACTTATTCGTTTGGATGAGAATTTACGAGAGTTCATTGTAGCGGTCTATTTTAATAGTAATGGTGTATCGGACGTTTTACGAAGTTGAAGTTTGATCGAAGGTTGACGTCAAAATAATCTGCTGAAGTAAATTTCTCAGGAGAGTAAGAACATTCTTGAGAATACTTCCAAGAAAATTCTCATAAACTTCGTATGGTATTAATGTTAAATTAAACCTTATGATTTACAAATCAGCTTTAATCAAATATAAAGCCGGTCAAGTGCGTGGCGGGCCACGCGCAGTGTAGGGTTCCGTAGTTTTTATAACAACCAAGTGCGGGTCGTATTCGCTGACTGAAACTTTCGTACCATGCTCTAACTAAAAGCCAAACATGACTAGCTACCTAATTTGACATCCTCACCTGGTCCGACAATTTTGGACAGAAAGTTTTTTTTTTTTTTTTGAGATTTGGATTAGACTTGTCATAGCCAGTGTTTTGAATTTAATTATAGGACACAGAGCTACACTACTCACTCGTCACAAAAAAATAAAATTGAGGAATTCTATGGAGTTGTTCGAAATTTTCGAGTCAAATACAATTGGTCGACTATTACTCGTAAACTTGTGAAGCCCACTTAAGTGTGATAGTTTTCCTTTAAACTTCGTTATATATAGGTACTACTGCCGTGACATTTGAATTTCTAACTACAACCGTTTAGTTGGTAGAGGGCACTTGACTAACGAAAATTGGTACTTTAAAGCTTGATAAGTCACGACCGGTTTACTTATCCAAAAAACGGTATTTCCAAACCCCTAATATTTTTGACTTATAATTTTTAAGACCTATCCAACGATATCCCACACTATGGGAAGGACGAAAAAACAATTATCATCCCCACTTTACACGTAGGGGAGGTACCTACCTTAAACAATTGTTTTTTATTTTTTTTTATTTTACCACTTTTTCGGCGTCATTAACTTGTATACTCATGCCAAATTACAACTTTCTAGTACCAACAGTTTTTGAGCTAAGCCGCGGAAAGACAGACAGACAGACGGACATGGCGAAACTATAAGGGTTCCTAATTGACTACGGAACCCTAAAAAAGGTATTTACTTATATAAAAACAAAATAACAATCACGGTTTCTTTTGAACAGACTATTATAATTAACTACTACCTACATTTAAGTTATTCCAATTTTAAATTCTCCATATTCCGAGAATATTCTAGGACGAAAAGAATATGCTAGCAAAGTTTGCACTACAGACTACAACATTCTGACGTGTATTTTTAAAGCACCGCAGTGGAGAAGGCGCAGCGTCTGTGCAAAAAAACACAATGATAGTCTTGAAGTGTGTATTACTTAGAATCAATAAAATAGAAAAGTAACATTTCAGTCACGAATTAAATATTAATCATAAAGAAACTGACATTACTAAGATGAGTCGGAGTCATGGAAATACTTACAGGTTCCGACTCCGAATGTTATTTAGGAACAGTAGGCTGCGCGTCAGTGATGGTACCTACATACCATTCTGGTAAAATCACATGTTCTTCTTGAATATCCTTACTGACGGTTAGTTTTTGGTTGGCATCAATGCCAAACTTTAGTGTAATTGGCTCTTTAGATACAAAATCATCATCAGAACTCTCTTTCAAAGACTTGAAAGAATTCTCTACAAACGTTAGAAAATAATCTAAATAATTTATAGCTGTTTGTGGTTTCCATTCCTCCTGAAAAGCAATAATAAATAAATTAATAAAAGAATAAGGATCATTTTGTAATATTTACTGTACAGACTTTACTGCCAGCAGGTGAAACTACCCGAAACTGTCAAATTTTCCCAATCAGCTTTGAACCTTAATGTTTTAGCGTTAAAGTGGAGTTGACAGATTGTAGTAGCTTGACGTGCCGTGCGTGCATACAGTCAAACATTTTATGGTTACCATTTGACATTGACTGCGTCTTTATTTCGAAGGTAAAGAAAGGAGGAGGAAAAATGAGTGTACAGTCACGACGATGACGATGTATACACCCGGCTTTATTCAAAAGCGATTTGCTCCTTTATTTTTGAATGAAATATGTTGTGACAATCATAGCATTTTCCAACCCATAGGTTTATGTAATTTCAACGTTGCATTCGTTATTTCATGAAAAAATCGCATTTGAAAGTTGCTAAGTGTTGACATATTGGTGGTCGTGACTGTACTACTGATCTTAGTCAGAGACTAAAGCTAGGGAATGCAATTTCGAGTCGAGATTAGCAACTCGAGATCTCGAATGCTAAGTCGGGTGTCGAAATTACGTTCCAACTTATAATACCTATTTCGATCAGATCATCATCATACATAGCCAGACTTCACCCACTGCTGAGTATAGGCCTCTTTTCATGTTTCCTCCACGCTCCTGCCGATCGATTCTGTAAAAATCTCACCGTTAAAAGTTAGGTGAAGTGAGCTTAGAGTGAGCTGTCAATAGTGTCAATCCCTAGCATTATATGGAATGATGCTAGGGATTAGCTCACTTCACCTAAGTTTTCACGGTGAGATGGTTACAGAATCGCACCGCTGTGTCTCTTTCGTTCTAACCGCGATGGCAACGATGTCGTCCGCTCATCACGCCGCCGGGCGACCGACCAGCTTATAATAATTATATCAAACCTATATGTAATCTCACCCGACAATATCTCACGATGTCATCAGTATCGAAACATTGCACTCTTTGTATTATGCCATCGTCGTTTCTGTAGCCTACAAGTAACCCCTTTAGCCCAGCTAGGTAGCACTGACACCAACACCGTAGCATTTTAAATTTTCTGAAAATTATATTAGGGTCATAAAATTGTTAATTTCAATAGCTCGCCTAGCGAATAGATAATATAGAATACTACGCCCCGCGGTTTCACCCGCATAAGTTTCGATCAAATCGATAAAAAGTATCCTATGTGTTAATCCTGGTTATAAACTATCTGTGTGCCAAATTTCATCCAAATCCCTTCAGTCGTTTTTGCGTTAAAGAGTAACAAATATCCATCCATAAATCCATACAAACTTTCGCGTTTATAATATTACTAGGATAGAGCAGCCAGCTAAAATGTTTGGATCAAAGCAATATGGCCAAAACCTTACAAAATCGAAAGATTCAATTACTGGCAAAAAATCACGTAGCGCACGTCTAAATTGACCACATATCAAAAAAATATATAAATACAGGATGGATTTTAGAGACAGCAGTAACGACAGGTCCAGTCAACGGCGCATAAGTGGTAATAGGTAAAACGGGCTGGTGTCTGCAACTCCACGACAATGCGCGTATTTTGCGTACGGGTGGGAAAATCGATCATTCGATCCACCCCAGCTCCTCAAGGAAGGCCAGCAGCGCCTTGATGTTTCTGACCGTCTCACGTAGGGTACCTGGGTTACCGAAGTACTTTGCCCTGTACGTGGCGACCACCGGGCAGTTTAGCAGCACATGCGCCGCTGTCTCGTCATCCTCCATGGAGGCCCTGCACAGCGGACTGTCTGTTACTCCTATGACATAGAGGTGTTTGTTAAATGACCCATGGCCAGTTAAAGCTGCAGTAACTGTACGCAGCTTTAGTTTATTTAGACGGAGAACCTGTTTCGTGAGGTGGCCACATCAATTGTGGGAAGTGCTTCCTTGGCCTGCCTACATTCGCCTAGCTCCGTTCAAAGTTGTTCGTGTTGGTCTCTGGTGCGTTTCCTTACCAGAGTACGTACCTATGTATCCGAAGGGGAGTGGCGCGATGGGCTCAGGTCCCACTGGTGCCAGGCTCGACCCCCTTCTGGCAAGTTCATTGGCTGCATCATTACCTAGCGAACTGCTGTGTCCTTTGATCCATTGAATGGTTATGTTATTCAGGCTACCCACCTGGTTGAGGCGCAGGTGGCACTCGTATATTAGCCCAGAATCAGCTGTATAGCTGTTCAGCGCTTGTAGAACAGCCATGCTGTCTGAGAGTATGCGGATAGAGTGTTCCTTTACTTTCCTGGCCATAATGGCTGAAGCAGCTAGGGAAATGCCCATGCATTCGGCCTGGAACACTGTGTTGTGGACCCCCATAAGTGGTAACACACACTACAAAAATCGCTCTTACTGCTGGGACATAAAGGCGCTGTCAATGTTGCTGCAAAATTGTTATTGCTGATGTGCGGTTGACTGTAACTACCCTTATTGAGCTGTCTTAAAAATCCACCCTGTGGATGTCCAGCCCTGCTCTGTGAGCTTTAAAAATAACATGAATTTCGCGAGCTACCTTGGCGGATCCCCTTTAACCGTTGTAGCTACTGGAAAACGATCTTAGGAGACTGTCCTTAACTTTTTAGTAATTGCAAACTGCATCCAGTTTTTGGAAAAATGGTACCTACAGCTAGAAAAACGTCAATTCTCATGTTTTACTTTTATAATGTCAATCGATGCAGTTTTGTGTAAGGATTAAGACTCTTCTGGAAATCTGGACCAACTGATGTCAAAGTACTTGAAAAGCTACAAATATACACAGTATTTGGGTTGGTTAGGTCTGCTTTCTTTCCACAATTCAAAGGCCCGCCACCAGCTCCAGGGGCCTATATCATTTCGCCTACACCTTCCTGATGTTTGGCCCACATTTAAGAAAATGCAGTTGTGTATGTTTTGGCTAATAGTTATGGTTGATTTTGCCATGGCAGTTTTGGGTCATTTCTGTATTCCATTGGACGGAGGTTCATTTACGGAGACCTATTTTCATACTATCAAAAGTTTAATTTAATTACTTACTTAAAATTTTGTTCTTGTCGTCGACTATGTATTTCTCTATTCGTTTTGAACTCCACAAACTTGTTGTTCCTTAAATATGCTAGATTTGCATTTAAATCGTTTGGGTCTGGAGGTTCTGAAGTTGTTCTTGTGGCTAGCATTCCATCTATTTGAGCACCATAAAACAGCTTGTGCTTTCCTAACTGAGAACTATAATAAATAGAAAATTCTTCATTTTCAACAACAGGTTTTTCTATGTTTGGTTCTTGACTTGGTGAATCTGTAAAATAAAAAAGAGAAATTATAGAAATAACAATTTAATGATGTTAAATGAATATAATTATTCTGTGTCACAAGTTAAAAATAATATGTGATAGATTATTATGGAATAACAATACTTGTCCAATTTATGTTTCAACTTTGTCCATTCTGAATAATTGTGACTTATAAAGGATCATGACCAACTTTGTATGGAAATCCGTCTTAAGTTGAAACACAATAAATCTTTATTTATTATAGACTACGCTTTATATACTATTAAATAAAAGTGTTCATTTTAACACAAGTATCCGAGTTTTAAAGTAATTAAACAAATTCGGAGATAACCTAAAAATCATGTCTAAACTACTCGCAACTTATAAAATGACCACAGATCACTCATGTAGGTACAAAACCACAAAGATAGTTAAAAACAAAATAAGAGAACAGCTGCTAATTGAAAAAAAAAACGTGAGTAATCGTGAATAACGAAAAATCGTGCTTTTTATGGCCTCGCAGCGTTGATGTGACATTATCGAAATAAAACAACTTCAGTCAGATAGAGATTTTATTTTATTGACTTCAATTTATCCCAGATCTATTCACAAATTAATAAGTTACCTACCTAATGTATACAAAGGTATAAAACACATAATATGAACAGACTTTTCATGTAGGTAGTCATTAGGTGTATTTAATGTTACAACAAGTATACTTAACATACCTATAGATGTTCTACGTAATTGACATGTAAAATTAGTAGAAATATCATTGTGTTAGGTACCAATTACCTTTATTATTCCTCATATTCACCAAAGTAATTATCTAAATTCGAAGCTGGAGCAGTTATATCGTTATAATGTCCCCAGCTCAAGAACCAAACTATAGTCATTATATGAGCGCAACGGCCCACAGTTCTCTTTCCAACCAGGCAATTGCATCAGAGGTATGTCATCCTCAACCTCATTATTCACTTCCACATAATATGTACCAGTTCGACTCGTTTAAGCTGGTAGGTGCCAAGGGCAAATCGCTTCAAATCATTTATTGAAAGTCGCGGAAACCTGGTTAAATGTGGATTATCCTGGTCAATCATTTGGAAATTCGCTCTCCTTATATTAAGGTGTTCTCGTTCAACATATACTGCTAAATAGTTTTCAAGTGCAAGCCTATCTTTTGCAATTCTTACATACTCTGCAGCCTCCGGTGGATCCTGTATGGATGTGTAGAACTTATTAGTTAGTGCACAACAAATTCTAAAATCATCCTTTAAATGCAAAGCAGCACGATTATTAAATACATGCAAGAGTCTGAAATCCCTCTTAATTCTCCCATTAACAACTTCTACAACCAGCGACACATGGTTACAAAACAATACCGATTTGCTTGTTGTGTTGTTAATTGAAATTCATTTTCAAGTCATCCATCTACCTTGTGGGAGGCCTTCCAACGCTGTACTGCTAATATTAGCACTAATACAATATTATTACATGGGTCAGTATATCTCAGAACTCTGGGATCCTGTACCTTTGGAAGGCGTATGAGGACCCGAACCAACTTGCAGAGGCCTGTTAGACACTCTTAATGGAATGTGGTACCAACCAACGACTATCCCTGTATGCGCTATGCTATTGCACCCAAGGACAACCCCCCGTTGGTGGAAAACTATTGCAACATATGAAAACAACGTTAATATGGCTATGGGTTTTGAAGTCTTAAGTGGACTGCGTTAGTCCAGTGTATAGATTATTACCGCTCAAAGTCAAATACTTTTATTAGAAATCACCACTGGCTTTGACTCACCGGTGACCTTATACACTCACAGAAACAACATAGTTGTTTTGCTGCAGTTTTCTGGGTGGTAGTGAAGTTCCCCAAGAATGAAAATTAACATTATAGAAATATGTGTAAGTCAAAAAATATTTACCAAGTGCAGTGGAACCTTTCTTAATATAATGTTCCTTTCTTGGCGGTCAGATCTCACAGCATGTGTTCTTGTTGTACGTACAATAGACTTTCCACAAGAAAAGCATAGACTTCTGTGACCAAATGCAGGCAATGGTATAGCATTTCCATCAATGAATGTGCTTACTCGATCTTGAAGTATTACCATACACTCCGTACATAGTACACTTTCTGATGAAAGCTGAAATAAAAGAAATTATTTCTCAATGTTGCTGTTTTTCTGTTATTCACCAATAATCATTGAATCCTCACATAATTATTATATAACAAAGACACACACATAAACATTGCAAAATCATTGCGTATTGTAAATCTTTATTGAATACACATTCTATGATTTAAAAACTGTTTATTACTGTAACTGTCGGTCTGTATGAATATGATAAACTCAAAAAGTACTGAACAGATATTCATGCAGTTTCCACCAATAGACAGGGCGATTCATGGGGAAGGTTTAGGTGTAGAAAACATGCATATCATAATAGAGAAAAACCGAGAATTTCAAAAGATTTTTATCACCCATGCCAAGCTGTGTCTTGCTGTGTTCCCTACGTATTCTTGTTAACTATAGGACTTGTAAACTATAATCTAAACTAAACTACTGAAGTATTCTTCATGAATCTGATAATCATATAATAAAATACTTTTTTCAAATCAACACAATTATACCAGAGATTAGAAACAAATCAAAGAAGTATTCTGGTTTATTATACAGTACCTACATCAGTATATTACATTGCTGTATTCTTCACATCAAAGTTCACTATTCCAAGATTTAATTATAGGATCAATAGAAAATCTTTGTTAGGTCTGTTATCATGGTACAACTTAGAGTTAGATGTTGCACCGCACTAAGGTTATTGGATATTAGTCAGCTATTCAAAGTACAGGATGCTAGCATGTCTGATAATCTAGAAGTGGTAATATAGTGAAACTTACCTCAGTAGGAGTTATCAAAGATCGTATTAGAGTAATCATCGTCGTAGACGCTTGTTGCAAGAAATGTTGCGGGTGATTTCTGGGTATCAAAAGTGAATAATTGACACATCGGCTTCTCATTACCACCGGCAGCGGCATCGGTTCATCAGAATCATGCATGGACATGATTAGAATCTCAAAAGAGTTTAGAAACACAACACAAAAACGTTCTGGCGTAATAAAACACAATTAAAATGAAAACGTCTTGTCGTTAGTTACATGAAACACGCTAAGTTTTTTAAAACAAATACACCAATGAATTTCCGTAAGCATTACTATTTAAGTGGAGAGATTAATCGCGGTGACTATTCTCAGTTGAAACTTGACACATAAACATAAACAGTAATGGCGGCTTCCGCAGGCGCCGGCTTAGGGATGGCGATCTAGAATCGATTTTATAGGTCAAGTAAATATATATATTTTTTTTTTAATCGATTTTAGAAACTTGAAAACGAGTTCCGATGTTTTTCCTGCGGATTGCAACTTTAAAGTTTTGATACGCAGTTTATTTGTTCTGTTTTTTGTAACCAAGAATATTATATAATTTATTTTGTATTCGATTATTCATTACATTTGACTAATTATGCTGGCAACACCAAAACGAATAAGTGATTATCTATAGTAAAGCTGTCGATGTAGAATAATGGCGGGAACAGATCTATCAGAACTCAATTTATTGCTGAATCGAGTCTTTCCTCCGATTCGGACAGATTTAAAAATCGATCTTGTTTAGGAATAATCGTCATCCCTACCGGTACGTCTTTCATCTGCCTTGACAGTTGCATCTGCGTGAGACGAAACGAAAAAATAAATATTTTCACAATGGAACTATGAAATACATAATTATACAGTACCTACGTTATGATTATGATATTACTAATTATTTAGCTATTTATGAGTTTAATATCTTTTTTGTGATGTTTTTATGTAAAAGTATACTTACGTAACTCGTACAAATGAAGAGAACGAAACGTCCATCATGACTATACGGAAATGTACCTAGCAATCGTTAATTTACTGTTTATCTTAAAATCATAATTCCGGATACGAAAACAAAATTCCTGAAGTGAAAAGCTTGTAAAAAATAAGCAAATAATTTGTATATTAATTTGGTTTTCATACGTGCAACTTTCCTAGACTGGTTTTGAACATTCTCCTTTAAGTGGGCAATATTCATTTTTTTTTCTGTTGACCTACAGTGAAGATCTAGAATCAAAGTTCTTCAAAATCTTGATTAAAAATTATCTACCAATCAAAAACAATGAAAAATTTATCTGTGGTGTTTGGTATTTACATGATGAGTCCAAAACTGATCATTTTCTGTTTTTACATTACCCATACTTACTCAATATTTTTTAAATGTTTGTTTGTGTCTATTGTTTGCTAGTCACCGGCTGCTATAAGTACAGGTAACAGTTTGATCAACAAATGTAGCTATTCCGATTTGTAGCAGTTACTTATCAGATTTTTGAATGTAGGTATATATCAGACACCACAGATATAATATACTAAAACAATTAAAATATATAATGTTTAATGAGTTACCTGATGACATATATTGTTCAAATTTATAACCCCATGCACAAAACCTGGCATTCTGATCACTGGGAAGAAAACCTTTTTTAACTTGTGAGTTTTCAATGGAACACAAGTATATACAGTTATTGAATAAGCTTGCCACAATGGTTACTGGTTCATGGTTATAGCTCACACACATTACACTTATTAAACTTCTGCGATACGTTATAAAAGTAGTTTCAGGTTGGTTACTCAGAAACTCCAAGCGGGATCTTTGGTCGAGGAGAAATTTCAGCATTAGAGATATTTTTTCGTTGTTGTCGTCAGTAGTACGCTTGACTGCTTTTTCAATGTTGTGGTTTAAGTCGTAACGAATTTTCCCTTTCGGAATTGATGATAAATATTTGAGTTGGGATAAATCATGATGATAATCGCGTCGGACATCAACGCTCATATAACCAACTATGTAGGGGTAATTCACTTGAAGACTTTTCTCAGGGTGTTGGTTTCCATCCATTTTTTGTGATTACTTGAGGGTATTTTATCAAAAAATCGAAAACAATTATACAGAAATAATGATGCAAAGTAGGTAACTTTAAAATTAACAACGAGGGCTTTTGTGGAAGATACGTATAAATAGCTGAGATAATAATTACTGTTATGCACACTGCACCGATCACTGATGTAAACAAACAAAACTGTCAAAAACAAAACCCACAAGGCCACAACACAACACCTTACACCGGCTCGGGCACCCACAGACTATGTAGGTGTCACAGACCAAAATGCTGACTTCTTAACAACTAATCAGTGCAACCATGGAAATAGTATGTACATACCTAAAACTGCAATGTGATTCAAGTTTTTTTTTTTTTTAAATCTTTATTGGAAAAGAAAGGATTTGATCATGCATGATCATGTCATCCCCATAGTTACATACAACTTACATATTCACATCTTATCTACGTTTTAGGGCACAATCAACCATTTTATATATGAATCTAGCCTCCTCTGATAAGGGAATAGCAAGAATACTGTTACATACACGTTTTTCTCTTCAAGTGGACTGTGGAACACTATTATTCCTAGATTCCTAGCGGAGGTGTTGACCGCACAGAGTACTTATATTAAAATATAAAGGGTTGACCGGTCCGCCTGCTCGATGTTGCCCTATTCAAAAATTTGAACAAAAAGATAAGTGGTTAAACCTTCAATAAAAAAATTGTATAATGAGTTTTCAAATCACAGTTCGCTGATTACGGATTCAACGTAAAATGATAAATTAATGATGTCATCAAGGGTACTTCTCCTACCTATTATTATTAACTTTAGAGACATTTGACATTAGATGACATCACAGACTAAGAAGTAAACAATATAATGCATTTGGTACAACAAGCGCAATTCATACTAAATTAGTTAATCCGACGCTGAAGTTAGAGAGAAAGAATACACAACTTGTATTAAAAATACCATAATATGAAACGCTAGCCTTAAAATTATAACCAAAAAACAAAAACATTTTAAACTTCGTGAAGTGCCAGAACCAGGACTCTTGAGCTGATTGAGGAGAGCAAAGAGATTGAAGCTAGGTACTTAAGTGAATAATTGTTAAGTAAATAATTTAATGTCTTTGGAGGAGAGACAGACTGCAACTTTTGGATCGCAAACATTCAGGGAAATTGATAAAAAAGTTAAAAGAAGTATTCGTGATGACGTACGCCATTATAACAATAGATTAATACCAAAGACATTAAATTAATTTATTAGTACAAATAGCTCTTGAAACCAATAAATCTTTTAAAATCGCCAAAAGTGGCATACAAAAGGGACGATCATCCATAATGAAAATGAAAGACAGCTCAGGGGTGATACCTACACTGCGTGAAAGATCAAGTCCTAAGTATTTGCACTTAGCCTGATGTCACACTTATCTAAAGCATTTGTGAAAGTTATGGGAAACCACATCTCACAACAAATAGATTCCCATCAACCACCTGAACAGGCTGGATTCAGACGAGGCCTTTCCACCACCGACCTGCACCTGCATGCTCTAAACCAACTTATTGAAAAGTGCACAGAATTTAAAACACCGTTGTATCTGGCATTCGTCGATTACGCATAGGCCTTCGACAGCATCAATCACGATTCACTTTTCAACGCACTGACTAACCAAAATATATAGAACCCACCTACATACAGCAATAGCACAGCATCAATCAAAATTAACACCACTGGGCCGTCCTTTCCGATTCAAAGAGGAGTCAAGGAAAGAGAGACCCGTTGTCTCACTAAGCTTTTTACAGCCACTCTCGAGGAAGCCTTCTTAACTTTGGCACAAAACTGGGCAGACAAGGGACTAGTCATCGGTGAAAAGAGACTAACGAACCTCCGCTTCGCCGATGACATCGTACTTTTTTCCTCATCAGCGGCTGAGTTGGGTAACATGCTTGCAGCCTTGAACAAGGTAAGGCTCGAGATTGGTCTTATGATGAATATGTCAAAGACCAAACTCATGACCAACGGTATCAAAAGGAGGCTATATATTGGGGGTGAGGAGATTGCTTATGTCCAAGACTTTAACTATCTAGGCCAAATAGTCTCCTTCCAGGCGCGCCAAGACAAAGAAGTTGCTCGACGCACCGAGAGCGCCTGGAGGAGCTATTGGTCACTAAAAGATCTACCGCTATGTCTCAAAAGAAGAATTATGGACATGTGTATTCTCCCCATTCTCACATATGGTGCTCAAACCTTACCTCTGAAACTTCAGCAGAGGTCCAAACTCGAAGTTTGCCAGCGAGCCATGGAGCGCAGTATCATGGGGGTTCGAATTTCTGACCGTATATGGAACACAATACTGCGCGCCAAAACCAAGATAACAGACGTTACCCAGAAAGCCGCCAAACTTAGGTGGGACTGGGCCGGACATGTCTGCCGCATGTCAGATTACAATTATTGGGCTAAGAGAACCACCGATTGGGTCGCACTAAACGCATGACGCCATCGTGGTACGCCGAGACGAAGATGGCGGGACGAGCTGGACTCCTACCGTAGGGACTGGCCTGCACTCGCAAAAGACAGAATTGTGTGGAAAAGGGAGAGGGAAGCCTTTGCCCTGCAGTGGGACAATACAGGCTTTTTAGATTAGATTAGATTTCATTGTGTTCTCACGTCAGAACCGCAACCATTCAAACTCAAACTCTTTATTATTGCATTCATGTGTATGTACATTTCGCTGTTACAAAATAAGTAAGTTCCAACATGAAACCGGTTAGGGCACGGCAACATAATAATAATTTTAACATAATCTATCTATTATACAATACATATTCCAACTGTCGAGATAACTGTCTCGATAGTTTTGTAATGAGTCCTTTTTTCCAGGTTCTTTAATAAAAACAACACCACCATAACTTTTTACCCGTTTTATTTCTCAGAGACTACTTAGGAACTGTCAGTGTTGACATAACAATAAAATCGCCAAAACTATTTAAGGTCTTATTGTCGGATACACAATACTTATTTTCTAACATCCTCCAGCGCCAAAAAGAACTAATACAACAGAACAGGATGATAACAAAATAAATGTTAGTATTGCTACTTGCCTCTTAAGGGCGTTTTACATAATAATAGTATATGCGCTATCTAGCGAACACACCTGAAACGAGTACAATCATCTACTCAACACTAATGTCATATCTAGAAAATAAAATAAAATATCACTAATTATAATTTACCGTTTTAAGGATAGCCTAACCCTAGACGACAGTATTTATAGTTTTATCTTACACATAATTATTTATTACTACGTTTATATCACATAAGTGTACTAAATATCTCGACTTTCAAAGATAAATTGAATAAAATGTATCTTAATAAGTAATTAGTTATTTTATGAACCAATCCAAAACAAAATTACGTATAAATATCGTATTTGCTAGGCATTTTTACCATTCTACCTGAACGAGTAGATTTCTGAGGTCTTTCGAGCATTTCAGACGACGAATGTTCGTCGTATTTTTGTTGCTATAAATTATTTTCAAAATTTGAACAAATTGGACTTTGACTCGCCTTATTTAGCAATGGAACATTGTCACCTGTCTGATTGGAAACTTCCAGCTTGTACAACCTCTGGATTGGACGAACCTTAGTGCCGGTGGCAGTCTTTACTTGAGCTGTTCTTTCGATTCCGTCTTTGCCTGTAAATAAATCTGAAACAATGCCTAACGGCCATCTTATTCTCTTCTCATCTGTTTCTATCAAGACAATGTCGCCTATGTTTATAACATCTCTTGTTTCTTTTCCTTTTTGGACTAATAAAGTGAGATATTCATTTTTGAAACGAAAGGGACATGCCCAAGATTCATAGTGATTTTGGCCTTGAGTGCACACTTATGAAATGATGTGTTAAATGTAATAAAAATTGTCAATATGCTGAAAAAAAAAGAATTGGTAAAATAAAACTTCGGATTTTATAGTAATTTATTTTTATTTTTTAACATTACATTTAATATTACATAAATGACTTTGGTGGTGTGGTTCTAACAGTTTATAGATACCTTACTCGTCATTGGTATCGTAAACTATTAAAACCTCATCCAAGAATTGAGCAGGTGGATCAATATTACTTTGATGCCGTGCCCACCCTAAATACCAGATAACTGACATAACGTGGGCACAGCATCCAACTGTTCGACGGCCTACAATACAATTACAACAGTATTGTTGTATTGCTGCACGACCAGTATTAATCGTATTTATCAAAATGTAAACAAAATATATTTTTCTTGATATATGTCGGCTAGTTATTTTTGTTCTGAGCAAATAACAATTACTGCCAAAAGCCGATGCTTCCAAAATACTTCTCCTACGATCACTACACACTTCAATGCGGTAACTGCCGTTAAACCTGATGTGCTCCCCATAATACGATCGTGCTTGTTTAATTTGATATGTCCCACATGCAATTAAGACTAAATCACTGTAGGTGAGGATTGGGAATTCTCTTATATTTTCAATATTCACATTAATATTCATAAAATGTGCCCTAACCCGGTTTAAGTTATGCTCCCTCACATAATCCGATAGGTCATTATTGACATTCATATTTTGGAGCACAATTTCCAGTATTTGTGTTGCATCTTCCCTGTCCCTTATTTTAGTGTGATATTTATTTATTAAACCAGCTGCCACAGCAAAGTCTTGCATGAGGTGCCTTGACGCTCTGTTAAAAAAGTTTTGTCTGAAGATTTTAAATGACGACTTAAAAATTCCGTTCACCACCTCAACCACCCACCGACATAACGTAACAGCTCTTGATTTGTTGGCATCCACTGTTGTAAGTTGCAAATCTCCATCTTGTGGGGACAGGGGCACATGCACATGATATCCGCAGGTTTCTAATAAATGTAAGGAGTCCCTAAATCCACGATCCAAAATAAAAACATCTCCAGCTTGAAAATACTGACGATAGGAACTGTTTTCATTCTGAAATTCATTAATCATTATAGTTGCGTCAGAGGTTGTTGCAGGATAAGGGCCAAGGACGTCTATAATGTACCCATCTGTACACACAAGTAAAAAAGGTTTTACTAGATTTCGATATTTATGCAATGAGTAAGTTTTCTTTTGGTACAAATAATTTGAGCTTTTCTCAATGTAAATGTATGTACCATCAACAATTATTATAGGGCTCCTATCTTCACCTTGATATAATCCACCTGGAATTATAAGATTTCTCGCAGCGATGTCTTCTCGGGTCATATGGTTTATGCCCAGATTTGAAGGAACAAAATCCTGTGTTAACAATTCGCGTGCTTCCTTCATATGGCGTTCTAGGGTACTTCTAGGTACTTGCAATAATGCTGCAATCCGATCATCGCTATCACCTGTTCTTAATTTAATTAAATAAGCAGCAAGTGCAAATGAACCCCTATGCTTATTTGAAAGCCTGGGAACATTGGACAGAATGTCCAAAAATTGTTCTTTATTGAAGCCTAGATAGTAGTGAACGATGTGATCAGGCATATCATTTATATTGTTAAAATCTAAATGATTGAACATATTGTTTTTTAGTAAGGAAGCAAATTCTTCTACTTGTGCAGCGCTAAAAGTTCGAATAGGATTCTCAAGTGAGTCCAAAAGTGACTCCCATGAATTGCTTCTTAAATGATACAGGCAAATTCTGCATTCTGGAGGTACATAATAATTATAGTCGCATAACAGCCTAACTCTTAGGTCATTTGGGACTGTAAGTCGTTCGGATCTGACACAGTTGAAAAAAAAACATCGACTTTGTGTACCTGGTGCCCGAATATAATTAGGCAGCAATATGCAGTTATCAGTGGCTAGACTTTCCTCTTCGGTTGTTGATACAGTGTCAGTGCTTTCCGATTGAATTAAAGATGGTTGAGCCGGAGTATCTTGTTGTATATTTGTTCTTGATGCTTCTCTGTCAATCCTTCGCCAACAAGTATGACAGACAGATGCTGAACTCGGCAACTGTAACAATAGAATGCAAGATTTTTTTTAAAATTGGGTGACATGATTGTTGATAACTACTACAGTCAATACCAGCATCACACTATATTATGTTGAGAGTGTAGTTACATTTACAAAGGTAATAATTATCTTACCTCACGTGGTGCAACTTGACGAGCAACCTCATTTCTAATACGATCCTCTCGAGGTGTGTCTGTTCTTAATGTGTGAGATCTTTTTCGTAAGAGCGAGTGCCCACAGGAGATGCATACATGTGAATGACCAACAATTGGAGCACTTTGTTGACCAGTTTGAGCAGTTTGTCTTATTTCACTCCAAGCTGACATCCAACAGGAATGGCACACCAAGTTGTCACTTGTTATCTATTGAATTAAAAGTATACAATTAGTAATACAATCACCTTGTATCCACTTTTTGTTGATAACTTAGAGATATTAGAAGTATTTACCTGCTGTGGTTCTTTCCATCTTTGAATAAGACGTTGCACCTCTGCGATAACCAATGGATGTCTTCGCAGTCTCGATATATTTATGCCACAATTCACACAACGTAAATGTATGTTTGGATCAATTGTTGAAGCTTGCGAAGAACTCGACTGTCCAGTGTGAATGCCAGGGTGATCATCATAGCTTGTTATCGGGTCCATGTTCGCGCGAGGAGTTTCGGATGAAGCGGAAGCAGAGTCCATATTCATGCCAAGGTCGTTAAGGTTAGAAGAATCATCGGAGTCCATTTTAATGCCAATTCGTTGAATATAATATGTAAAATCCAGAATAACAAAAACAAACGCGAACAAAAAAAAACTACAGTCGAGAGGTTATGTGACGTTTGTAATTTGTTTGACAACAACTTACACTATGACTTTTTGATCAGGGAGCGGTTGCCAGAGCAAATAAATAAAAATCGATACTTACTTGATTTTGTTCGATAATAATTTTAATTCGATTTCATTTGATGACAATATTATGTATATTCTATCTATTAATAAAGTATACACGCACCATCCGATTTTTCATAACTGTCAGAAACAAAGTCTGTGTTATGGCGATTTCTATCACTTAACTAAAATAAATGTATCGATAATCGATATAAATTAGCTTCTCGTTTTAAAATGGCAACACTTCCCTGCCGGGGTTTTGTTGATCCTTTATTACAATCATTTCAAAACTCATTATTACGATAAAATATAGCTTTCTTCTATGATAAAATGTATAAGTTGATAATTCATATTTAATTAAGATGTTTTTTTTAACACAAATCTTTTATGTGTGCGTTTCATGGCCAAAAATGGGCAATTGCCTTTGAACTGTTCTCGAAGTTCTTGTAAATATTTGTACCGTTTATTTAAACTATTAGCATCTATGCAGTCAAAATCAGTCATGTCAGTGTTATATGTGGGCTGGATGAAATGTGCTGGGGTAAGTGGCTCGAGACAGTCACCCTTATCTTCATTTATATATGTGAGGGGCCGGCCATTCATTATTGCTTCACATTCACATAATATGGTTTCCAGTTCGTCATATGACACTGACGCTTTACCTAAGATACGCCGCAAAAGATCTTTCATAATCCGTATCAGTCGCTCCCAATAGCCGCCCCACCAAGCTGCAGTTGGTGCGTTCATTTTCCATGACATGCGTCGAATGGTGGAGTTCCGCTGAACCTCCTCCCAATCTAGAGAAAAAATCAAATTTTTAGTACCGCAAAAATTCGTGCCTTGATCAGACATAATTAAATCTGCGCGGCCTCTACGCGCTACGAATCGTCTCAATGTCATAATAAAGGCCTCCGTAGAAAGTGATCTCGTTAATTCTAAGTGCACTGCACGATACACTGCACAGGTGTATAGTACAATCCAACACTTCTCGCCGTTACGCAGAATTAATGGGCCCGCTAAATCAACGCCAGTCGTTTGAAAAGGCGCGGAGCAGTTAGTGCGTTCTGGTGGTAGTGGCGCTGTCGGTGCCTGTGTAGCTTTTGCTCTATAACGTCTGCAAATAACACATGTAGAGATTACTGACTTTACTAATCGACGTATACCGACGATCCAGAACCTCGCCCGTATATCTATGATGAGTTGATTAGCCCCTACATGCTGTAGATGTTCATGTCGCTGTCTCACCATAGCCGTAACAACTGGATTCTTAGCCCCCAACAGATAAGGTGCTTTGGTGGTCTCTGGAAAGTCTGATATTGTAAGTTTAGTTTTGATTCTTAATAATCCCTCTTTATCTATGTACTGTGTTAAATGCTTACTCTTATTTCCATTAATTTTACTGTTTTCCTTTTGTATCAGTTTGATCACAGTTTTTTCTGCCTTATTGTACTCACTGTAAGTTATTTCTCCTTTTCTTTTATTTTGTGAATGTCGTGTATTATATATAAATCTGAACATCCACGCTACCATCCTAATGATTTTTGAATATTTAGAGAAATACTGTATTTTATTTAGCACTCAATACTGCTATGTCCATCTTTGTCACACCATAAACAGCCATTTTTAGTTTCTTCTTTCACCGTTGCAGCAAGGCAATTTGCAGTTGGAGTTTCTCTTTTATTGTTTGTGGCATGGTTTTCCGAAAATGTATTAGCTATTTTTATCCTTTGTTCATTTTCAACCTCTTTCTGTATAAATGTCAATAGATTGTTCAATTCGTCTTCTATGTTAACATTACTCTTTGTTCTTTGCCATGTCTTTAATATTTCTTGGGGAAGAGATGACTCTACTAGCGGTAATAGGAAAGCAGCATGGTTTTTTGTTACTCCAAGTGTCTCCAATGCTCTTAGATGTGCACTTAATTTGTCATATAATATGGCCAATTCAATTCCATCACCACTCACTTTTTGTAGCACCAGTGCCAAAAGCTCCCTTACATATACTTGAATTTGTAAGTCTTCTCGCCCATATCTAGACTTCAGGTGTTCTATACACTTTGGGTAATTTTCAGCAGTAATAGGGTAACTTTCTACCAGTGATTTAGCCTCCGAGTCGATGGTCATTGCTTGTACCAAGTACACAAACTTGTCTCCCGTAGCTATATTCCCTTCATGAATTTTTCTGAATTGGCTCCAAAATGGCATCCAGCTTTTTAATTGCCCATCAAATTTTGGAATGTCTATTTTTGGCAGTTTCATTTGTGTGCTTCCCTTATTTTCTGAGCCCGTTATTGACACTATTTCGCTTTTCATTTTCAGCCATCTTAGCGTGTATTTTTCGCATTCTTCCAAATCCGCCAAAATCATGGCTTCTTGGAAATCATCTTTTTTCAAAATTTCTGACTGAACTTGTACATTTACTTCCTCCAATTTTCCGTAAATCTTTCCAAGGTTCTCCATTAAGATTTGTTTATTTTCCCCTTGGTCCATTTGCCCGCTCAATTTGTTCGCGTTTTTTGTAAACTGTGTTCGGAGCGCCGCACGTAATCTTTGGTGTTGTTCCATCTTATTGTTTTGTTTTCTCGATCACGGTCGCCATATATCGAGATAACTGTCTCGATAGTTTTGTAATGAGTCCTTTTTTCCAGGTTCTTTAATAAAAACAACACCACCATAACTTTTTACCCGTTTTATTTCTCAGAGACTACTTAGGAACTGTCAGTGTTGACATAACAATAAAATCGCCAAAACTATTTAAGGTCTTATTGTCGGATACACAATACTTATTTTCTAACACCAACATTATCGTTTTCAAATTCATCAGCAAATAATTCCAATCAAAGTGCGAATGTTCGGATCGGACCGACACATGGCCGAACCGAATATTATTGAAAAATTGCGAAAAAAGTTCGTATCGGCTCAGTTGGGTCGGGACCATAGTAAATATTCGAAAGAGTGTAGGAGTGTAGGATCGAAACCGACTGAACCAAATAGTAACTTCGTAGCAGGAAACGGCCGAACATTCGGCCGATACTACTTCGGAGTAGACCCCCTGGGTTGATCTTTACGAGCGCGTTGAGCGTCGTCAACATACGCGGTTTATGGGTGGTGGATCGTGCTCGCCCCTCGCTTCGGTTAAAAATGCACATCATACTAGCTTTGCCCGTGTGGAAGTCGAAGTTATCCTATGTTAATGCGTACTGTTGCATGTTGGTATAAAAAGTACCATTTTTATGTCATAAACCAGATCATGGTATAACTGAGTGCCAAACATGCCACAATCCGTTCAGCCGTTATGACGTGAAAAGATAACAAACAGGCAGACATTCAGAGCAGTGGCGTAGCTTGGGTTACTTGGGTATCGACTGCCCGGGGCGGAAGACAATTTTGCCGCCCATTTCAATTTAATGTATAGGCACTATACATTATATACATTAATTCTAGAGAACTTTTCAGCAAGAACAGTCATAATTATTATGCATTATACAGGTTAGATTTTAAATAAAATAGTTTATTTGTTTTATAATCACGTATAGTACCCCGCAAGTCAGTATAGAAGGTGTTGCCATTCGCTACATAATGTCATTCAAAGGATTTCCCGAATTCGTCACAGAATAAGGAATGAAAAATTCCGTGCTCTTTTCAATCGATCCGAGTAATTTATAGTTGCGTTAAAAATATGAAATGATTCAAATATTTTATTATTTACTCTGAAATTTTGCCGCCCCCTAAAAAGTGCCGCTCGGGGCGGGCCGCCCCCCCTACGCTGCGCCACTGATTCAGAGTTTTACATTCGCATTAATAATATTAGTATGGACGATGTCGATAGTAGGGCTGCCAGATGTACGATTTTAATCGTACTCCTACGATTTTTTGGCATTTTTACTCATGTACGATTTTTACATACCTGGCAACATTTCATAATGAAACGAACATGCTCCACTGCCATTGTATGAGTTTCGGGGAATTCCCCAACAACCAAAGAGTATAATAATAATACCTAACGCGTACCTCTCTCTCTCTCATCTTTTACTTGAATGAAGACTCTTTGTATAGTCATTTAAAGGCTGTATTGTATTTGTTTGCATTTTTACGAAACTTATTATTTTTTTCTTTCGGTAATAATTACGACTTGTCAAAAACCTGTTTTCCTTGTTCTGTAGGTATACTAACTGTCTTGAGTGCTTTTTTGTGTTTGTTGTTTGTGGTCAAGCAAGAATGAAAAGTGAAGACGAGCGACCTGCGCCAAGAACTCCAAAAAGGAAATTGCTCGAAGTTTAAGCCAACAACAGAAATGTTAAACAATATGACAGAAAATTTGTATAAATCTAATAAATAGTTTTATTGCATTTCTTTTCTAAACTAAACGTATTTCTTTTCTAAATTCCTAGTAAAACATGATAATTGGCTCCCAATTTTTAGTATGTGCAACCATTGGGCAATTTTAAAAACGTTGAAAACTCCACCAATCGTGCCAAGGATACTTTCTTTCTAACACTCCGCAGCGCGTCGTAGTTATATTTATGTATAGGGTTTACGTTGACGTGCTGCCGTCTGTACTTCTAGATTTGTACGATCTTTTCATTTCAAAATTTCTTTGGCATACGATTTTTTTTGTAGTTTGAGTACGATCACACCTTTTTTGCACCGGCTGGTTATTCACCGCTCCTAGGTACTGCTGAGAAGGCCGTCTAGGGTGGCCCCGTGTTCAAATACATTCATGCAAATGCATGACCGACCGCGCCCGGCTTGTTTGTTGTTGTGGACGACAGACTTCCCAAATCCACCGCCTGCCTACAAGCCACTCTTTATGTTGGACGATGATCCGGTCATAACCTAAATCTTAACAATCCTAATTTTTTTTACCCTTAACCGTTTACCTACGTGTAATATAAATTTAATGGAGCTCTGTAAAATTCCGAGGATTCCAGCCAGATTTTAGCGCTGACATATAGGACAGTTTCAGGAGTCCTCAATGTAACCACGGTTAATGTTAGTAGGTACAGTAGGCCGCACGTCTGTGGTAAAAAGATCAGTATATTAAAATTATGTTGCAACTACGTACTACGGCTCCGCTAGGTCAGTTTTACCACAGATATGCGGCTTTCTGTATATTGTAAGACATCAATTCTACCATTTAGTACGTTAGCGTGCTGAACTGAACTTCATAAGGATCTGGCCCCACACTGCATTGCGAGGCAGCATGGCAAAGCGTACTACAATACAACGCTCCCGGTCAGAATCGTCTCGCTGGTTGCAATTTCGGTGTGCGTACGGCGCGGGGCGCCGCCGGATCCTTCGTGTCCCTATATTGCCTACCATCCTACTATGTCAATAAATTATTGACTATTGCCATAGTAAAGTAATTAATAATACTTCCAGTACATCGGCTTATGAAAATGAAAGATGTTATAAATAAAGTACATAATTTAATGCATGATGACATTTTTGACAAATATGTTTGCAAGGCGTAAGACTGAGGAAACAAGCAATTTGGAAAAAAACGTGCACTTAAATAGAACTAGTTGGTGGTTCTTAAAAACAATATTGAAACCTACAATACAGTAAATTGATATAAATGTTTATTATTGTGGTGTTAAACCACACAAAAAAAAAGAAAAATATAGTATACACATTGGTATTGTGGCTAACAGCAAACTTATTCAATATGGGGCTGCTGAGCATGCTTAGGTCAAAAAAAGAAACATAATGGATTTTATAGCAGCCATATAGTTTAATCTTTGGAATGTACATTGTTGGTTGGTGTATTAAAAATAAAGATGTTAAGTATGCCTTTTACATTTAATCATTAAGATTTTTGACAAATAGCAGTTTTTGCATAAGAGATTTTAATTTGTTATATTTTACCGGCATATATAGCATTTTGGGCACTGGCTAGCACCATAAACAAAACGTAATTTAAAATGAATTAGAAGATGAAATGAGTTTGTATAAAAAAAATATGTTTAATTGTATTTTGTTAATGAACATAATATATGTTACACATAAATGAATGAGTACATGAGCAGTGGTTGCCCAGTGGTAACGTCCGCCACTTACCGAGTTGTAGGTCTTAGGATTGAACCCAGACAGGCGCTTTACTTTGTGTAAGCCGGCATGTCTTAGAACCAAAAATTCGAAGACATGTGACATCTACCAACCCGCATTGGGCCCGTGTGGTAGATTATAGCCCACTCTCTCTCGAAGAGAGGAGGCCTGTGTCCCAGCAGTGGGAACATATAGGCTGATTATGATGAATGAGTACAAATATAATAAAGCTGCGCTTACACAGGCAATTATTGCCAGCAACAGGAAATATTGTAGCAAACTATTAAGTTGTTCCATATAGCTCAATATGGTAGAGCAGTATCTGCAGTATCTTAAGCAACAATTGCTTCATGTTGGAATCACAGTAAATGTCAAGTCATATTGGACTGATATAAATTGAGCAATTAAGTTCCCTGTGTAAGTGCACCTCCACCATGCATTATAATTATAAGGTTACTTAAAAGTACAGGCCTTTGAATGTCCAAGACTTCCTTCGAAATAAATGTAATAATAGTATTTAACCACAGACAATCTGTTAAAAAAAAAATTTCAAAGACGACTTGATAAGTCAAATTAAATTAAATTAGCAATCACTGCCAAATCTAATTTAAAATTAAAATGAATTCAACTTTCATGACACTAAATTAAAATAGGTATCTGTTGCCCCAATTAACTTGTTGGTAAAACCTATAACAAAAATGAATGCAGTTATGCAGACCACACTCCTATTAACCTTATTATATGTAATAAATTTAGGAGCTACCACTACCACACTATTCCTTGTATAAAAGCACAAATATTGTCCATAATTACAAATGTCTAAAACTAATTGAATTTTTTGGCTATGCAATACATGAGATCTTTTACTCTATATCAGGAAGATCTTCTTCATCAGATGAGCTGGTGGCCTCTTTCTCATTTTCATCACCGAAGTTTCCCAATTTGCTTGAGAACATGTCATTCATATCATCCAACTCATCTCCACTCTCATCCTCATCTTGCCAACGGTTAAAATCCACTTTTAGCCAGTGGTGCTTCTTTTTGTCACTGGTTAAGGCAGGCCAGAAAGGATCATCAATTTTAGCTTTACCCAACACTACCTCGATTAACCTCCCTTTGTTTGTGTAAGAACTTTTGTCTGGATCAATATCTGAATATAATGGTATGACAACCTCGTGTAGCTTCTGATCCGGTGTACAAATCCCTTTAAATGAGACTGTCTTTTTCTCAATTTTAATATCTGGTTTCTCACATTCTACGTTAAACGTCAAAAACACACGAGCACTTCTCTGCGCCCATGAAACCGATGGAGGGGTAGCAAATATTTCAGATGTCATTTTATCTGAAATAAAAGTTGTATGTTATATTTATGCAAAATCTAGTTATCATGCTAACAGGGTAAGTGTTTTACTTACAGGAGTATAGATTTCTAGAAAGATAGTCACGATTGGCTTCACTTGACAACAACGTTCGCTTTTTGTTCAGCGGCTTAGGCAGGCAGGCAGGCAGGATCTGTTTGTCACTTTGACAATGTCTACATTGTCTACATGTCAAGACCATAGAGACCGGTCACAATGTTGCCAACAAGCACAGCCAACAAGCACAGTGTTTAATGATGTTCGACTTGAGCGACCAGCATAATTATTCACAACCATTCTACAGGTTGTCGAGTTGAAAATAACACATTTTCAATTACTTATTTGCTTTGCCCCCGTCAGCAAATAGCTGTTGAACGGCGATCGTCTATTTGATTTAAACTGACAAAATTTTCGGGTTTTGGGTGTATGAATAGCCAGAGAGGACTCTTCTCATATCATTGTTTGATATTCGATTCGACACGGAAGCGTATCGAGCGATTGTGAATAGCTATGTAGAGTCTTGTCAGTTGTTCTTGGCACAGACTAAGAAGAGAAGGTATGGTCTACTGCAAGGAACTTATTTATAAGTTCCTTGGTCTACTGAACCAACAACCAGCGTGGATTGGTTCTTGGTTGACGACGATCACGTTGTAGCCAACGCGGCTTGAACTTGGATGGGCACAACTAAATAGTTAAGAGAGCTTAATACCTAGCAGTGAGTAATGTACCTATTGCTGTGCTGATGATCATGAACTGCTTACAGTCATTCCTAACTTCCGACCACGATGTCACTCGTTTTTTGATTTACAAATTATTATAACAAGCAAGGCATGATGTGATGATGATGTGCAGTATTGTTCTGTACACACTGAACCACTACACTAAACCAGACAGGTACCAAACGACACTACTTAAAATTTCCATTCCATACCATTAAATTCGAGTGGCAATTTACTCGAATTGTCAATTCAATCACATCGTCTCAGGTTGGCGATAAGTCTAAAATTGAGTCTAAAGAAAAAAACTTATCGACAAGCAATGGTGTTGAGGTATTTCTGTAAGATTGCAAGTTTACTAGGCTAGGTTTACTAGTAGTCGTGTAATCTATATAATATTTAAATAAAAATGAAATGCGATTTTTAGCACATCACTTGAGAATGGCTGGACCGATTAGGGACACACAGACATTTACTACGTAAGACGATTTGAGGAGGGAGGGGGTCCAAACAAGTCGTTGAAGTGAAAACTTCTGTAGCGGCGTTGTGTACGTTTTTGTGATGGGTAAAAAAGTTTTAAACTCGCGTCAGGGCACGTGACCTGATCGAAAATTCGTAAGACGGAGCTCGCGTCAGGACACGTGACCTGATCGAAAATTCGTAAGTTTGTTACCATTAAATACGTACGAATTTACTTTGGTAAAATTCCCTGCCGAGGATGTGTGCTGACCTTAATTGAAATTTGGAGAGAACAGCGTCTGTCAGGTCAGCTAGTCAGGGATATAAAATAATAGGATAGGGGTCTTTCAACTTCTACATAAGTTATTATTTCCTTTATAACAGTTTTTGCTAGAGAATATATTTATGCTCCTGCTACATCTGCGTTTATGTTCTGACTGTCTGTCTGAGCTAAACTGCAACTTAACTATGTCGTTGAAACGGCTACATGGCTATACCTATTAATGCGGCTCAACTCAAAAATTTATTGCTGTTAACTTTGTGTTAGTACGTTTACAGTGTCTCAAATAAATGTAGAAGCTACTGCGGTACTGTGGCTCTTTCTCGGCGCGTACGGCGCGCATATGTACAGTCAGGGGTTATTAATTCATTATCAGCTTAAGGACTGTATTGCTGTGAACACGCGTAAAGGCCGTACCTACGTCCAGTGGCGTGCACAGAGTTTTTAGACAGGGTAGGCAGAAAATTTTACGCCTTCAAAAATGAATTCAAACCTACATCTAAATTATTCTAAAAAAGATTCAAACTCATTTTTTTTTATGAATTCGAAGTCTTTTAAATTGTCTAATAAAGAGGAAACTCGATCTAACGTCTCGCCATCCCAGGACTCTATGTGTTCAGCCATATCCTCAAATAAATCAATTCAATGTGAAGAAGGTCAGCAACGCGAGGCAGTTTTTTCATATCAGCCGTTTTATTGTAGTGGTTTTGCTTTTTGGTACTATTATTAAAGAAATTGGCTAATGTTTTTATGCGACTGAAAAAACGTTTAGTTTCATGAATACGTTCGCACGACTTGGAAAGTATCAAATTAAGGACATGGGCGGAACACCAAACGTATTCAGCAAGAGGACATTGCTGGCGAATCATCGTCTGAACGCCGTTCCGTTCAGATGGTAACACAGCAGCACCGTCGCCAAATAATATGGCTCACAAAACAAATCAAAACGAATCAAACAAACAATATGGCGACTAAGTCACAAACTCGGAGATAGTGCAAAAAATAATTCGACAAAAAAAAAATAGTGTAAGTTATGATGCAATATAAATGAGACAATGCTACTTTTTAAAATAGTTGTATAGCTAATTTCGGTTCGGAAAACATCGGATAATTTCGTAATTTGTCGTGTTGTAAAAAAGACACTGTCTATTTTGTACGGTTGTGTGCGTTATTGTGACATTGTGTGCCACGTATTTATAGGAACGCACACCCATTCAATCCGCATGACCACGAGAGCACACATATAAACATTTAGACCCGAATAGTTTGTGTCTTTCCCGAGGCACTGGGTACTCAGCGTAGGTAGCGGCGCTAGTGCCGCGCAATGCCACAATACTGAACGAGCTTGCTTGGAGCGACTGTTTATGATTTTTTTGTTTATTGTTAGTAAGTAGGTACTCGTCGTACTCGTAGATAAAATAATAATAGATATCAGAACAAGATTATACTGAGTTAGGTAGGGTAGGCAGTGTCTTTCTGTCTTTATGAAACGCACGCCACTGCCTACGTCTGTGTGTATAAGTGATATATCAACACAGAACGGACATCTCAGAATTCGCACACTGGCTGGCGTCGAACGAAACCAAAATCATACGTAATTACGCATGACCTTGGTTGGTTCATACCACTGCTAAAATTCAAATCGTTATAATTATCAAGTACCGATAGCTAATAGTCTTACGTGTTGGATCATTTAACGCATAGGTCTGGGTTCCAATCTCGAGATGTGAATTTTATTTTTCTTTTCTAACAATAATCTTTATCGGTCTTTTTTATTATTCGATAGATTAATAAACGAGAATTATTATTACTTTTATTGTTATTGTAATATGGGTTTAAAAATAAAAATGTTTTATATGTGATTTCAAATTGTTTATTCGTTATAATTTTATAAACTAGAAATAAATAAACTTCTAGTTAAAACAGTTTATTTTCTCATAAAGAACAATTTATTGAAGTAGGTAAAGCTACAACTAGCAAATCTACCCACGTAAATAAAAAAAAAGTGCGGACTCCTTGTCACAATACAATTAACTTACTCAGTAGTACCACTTTTACTGTCAGTTCATTCGTTTTAACTTTAGTTGCCTATCTCAAACGTCAAAGTTAACAAATCGTATTTATTAGGACTTATTGCGGTTATAGCTTAAGTATTCATTTTCATTATGAAAAGAAGATTGAAGCTAAACCTCAAAATAATCCTTATTACGGATATGACACAATATTATTTTAATTAAATTACTAAAATCCATTTGTAATTCATAACTTAATACTTTGTATTGAAACATATATCTGTTCCTCTTAAATGTTCCCATATTTCCATGCAATGCTACTTCAACTGCTCATCAGATCTCTCATTCCGTGCTTCCCATCGCTGTATCGCAAAAAGTAAACGTTCTTGTTTATGTTTTCCAATCAAATATGGGCGAACGATTTGCACGGTGAAAGGTTCGTAAAGATGTGTCGAATAATTCGGCAAAATATCTCGTTGGTATGAAACCACTTGTTTCATATTCACTGACTAGCTGGGGCCTTCCACTTCGCTTTCGACTGGCAAGGCTTTTCCTGGTTTCTCTAAAACAAAAAAGAGCACTCACTGTTAGGCTACTAGCAAAATATGAATTTTACCAATTTGAAACCAAATTATTTTGAAAATAGAAATGTTACATGTTAGATCTACTTACTGTTACTTATATTTTATATTCATCATTAATTTTATTTTCTTCTATTTAGGCTTTATGATAAATATAAAACGTTTAAAAAAATACCTAACTAAAAGGATCAGCAGTTATACTTTAATTAGAAAAAAAATCGTTAAAATAATTAAATCATAATACTCACACTCAGTCCGGTTTCATCAAACTGTGATATAATTTAAGTCCACTTCTACGCAGCGCGATAATACCTGCTTTCATCTCAATACTTAAATTTCCTTGCATTTCAAAATGAACTACAACATTTGCTAATAGATTAAACACACGTCACTAATCTACAATAACAAGTTAATAACGTTCTATTTAGTCGCGGTGAATGACTCGTAAGTTAACTGCATCCGTCTACCTTATAATTTATATTTATATATATTTACCTTATGTTTATTTAGATTTCTGTGGGTATAATCATAAAATTTTACGAATAAGTGAACAAGACGAACATGACAAGGAACTGTAGTCAATAGCGTGATTATTCAAAGTAATAGCAAACGAATGTGTGAGTGTGTGTATAGAGTGTGTGAATAGTGTGTGTGTGTGTGTACCTATACTATAGAGTATAGAAATTACTCATTAGAAGAAGGTCGTAAGTTAAACCAAAGTGTCAATCTATTTCTTCGTGACAATGCCACTCGACTTCTAACCCCCACTGTACCTAGAATTAGTCAACGTGATTTAATGCGTTTTTAAAGTGCCCTGTGTCGAAAAAACCTCGGCCTTATAGATATAGGTCTAACGTCATTAACAATAGGTAGAGAGTACAGACGCCAGCACATCAAGCTACTACAATCTGTCAAATTACTTTCATTAAGGTTCAAGATTGATTGGAAAAATTTGACAGTTTCGGGTAGCTTGACCTGCTGGCGTCTGTACCTTTAAATAACGTATTAAATATTGGCCACATCTGCGTAATGTGTTAATTTACGCGTAACGACGCAAGTTGAATAAAACGAGATTTATAAAGCTTATGTTTTATTTTTCGAGGGTAACCTCTATGGCATTTGTAATGGTCATTTTAAACGTATTCATCATTATTGATATGATACAATTTCATAATAAAATAAATAACACAGTTTTTTTCCTGCACTGTACTTAACACTATACTCACACTCTTATAAATTCTTTGATCTGCATTGGAATAATGCATCGCTGAGATTTCCACTTATTCTGATTTAATAGGTTCAGACGACTGTATGAATTAGCTATAGCTCCCCCCGCGTAGGTACAGACGCCAGCACATCAAGCTATTACAATCTGTCAAATTTCTTTAATAGATTTTCAACTTTATCGCTAAAGCATTAGGTTCAAGTTGATTGGGAAAATTTGACAGTTTCGGGTAGCTTGATGTGCTGGCGTCTGTACATATCTACAACATTGTTGGATAAGAGGTTAACCATAACCAATTAATGAAGGCGTGTGTGTTTTACTTCTATCATTACCTACTAGTGTTAAATTTTTTTATCAGTTATAAATAATTATAGAATAATTCATTGATCGACAAATTAAAGATAATACCTACATTTTTAAATGCTAATTAATAAAAGTCCTTCACTTGTTAGAACTTGCTCATTGTAATACATAATCAATTAATCATATAGGTTGCTGATTGGTTGTTTGTGAATATAACGATATTGACAGCTCTGCTCCTACGGGATCCGGCACCCTAATTGCGTAACACACGATCAATCGGAATCGGTTTCATTTTGACAGTTCAACAACATTCATTGCGTTATTTATGTTGTTGAGCGGATACCATAACACATTTTTTGAACATATATAAATATTTTTTTGAATTAATAATTTATTCACTTAAAAAATTCTTAACGCTAGATACATTGCCCCACAAAACTGCTTACCTACGCAGTTTAACTGTGAGAAGAATGAAGCAATGGATTAGCAATATCCTTCAAAATGATTCAGATCGAGATTGATTGTGTGTTACGCAATAAGGGGGCTGGGCAGTGCTAGGGTAGGGGTGTGCAAGATTGCGTAGTGTACGAGAATGCGCAGAGCGATTCTCGAATCTGGAAACAGTCTTCTGCAGCCAACCTCAGTTGACAGCGCATCATCAACGTTTTAAACGTGCAAGAATTTTCGTTTTAAATAAAATTTCCGAAGATATATTCGAAAAAAACTACATTTGAGATCTGTGTTACAATATTTAGGTGTTTTGAAAACGTGATTGTATTAAATGTAATCCAGGTAAGTTGTGTTCTCGAAGTCACTCGTCGACTCGAGTTAATACTCGTATACGACGTCCTGGCCAAAAGATGACAGTAGTGGTCTTTCAAAAGTCTTAGTGCTCTATGTGCAAGAGCGCGCATATCCATTGTGTACAAGATTGCGCGTGCAGTCTTGTACACTATATGAGACGATTATTTATGATATTCTGTGTTTTATCATGACATGTGTTTACTGCTATGCTAATAAACTAATTATTTATGTTTTTAGGATGTCAAGAAGACAAAGAACAACGGAGAGAAAAAATGTGGATTCAAGTGTAATCGAAGAAGCTCGTAAATTGATTACGTATCTAAAGTCATCTGTCGTGCGACTCTATAATAATAGAAGCAAAAGGTCTGAAATTTTAAGCAGCTCTCCACACAAAAGAATACTCGAAGAAAGAAAAAGAAGAATGATAAACGTTTACCTAAAAATAGCAAGACTGTTAAACCAAAAAAGCCAACAATTGCACCCAAAAATAAAAATTGGGCATGTCCAGGTTGCTCGGAAGTGTACAGAGATCCAAATTATTGAAAACTGGATCGAATGTATTTTGTGCAAAAACTGGTGGCACGAAAAATGCACAGCATACGTAGGCCATGGTAGCTTCAAATGTGGCATTTGTGAGTGATGCGCACTCTTGACCTACGTGCGCAAATTTACACACCTTGCTGCACACTCTTATCCTCATACGTTGTGAAAAAGTGCGCATTAGGGATGCTGCATTTTTTTTAGTAAATCCTAAACTTACTAGGCAGATAACCTAGGTAAATGAATAAAGACTGATGTTGATTTTAAACAGCTTTGTTTTTTTTTTTAGCAAACATAGTAGTAAAAGTGGGCATTGGTGCACACCCCTACCCTACATAGGTGTAAGTCGTCAGTCCACACATGTACAGACGCCAGCAGGTCAAGCTAGCCAAAACTGTCAAATTTTCCCAATCAACTTTGAACTTTAATGCTTTAGCGATCAAGTTGAAAATCTATTAAAGAATTTTGACAGATTGTAGTAGCTTGATGTGCTGGCGTCTGTACATAATAGTTCAGGTAATAATATTATATCATATTTGCCAAAAACATTATTCCAACACGATGACAATTTAAAGTACTTACAACAAATAACTAACATTACTTATAGAGAGAGGCACTGTTATATAACTCCGCCATTATTAAGGTATGTGTTCTTTGCTATCTGGTATAGTTGCGCGGACATTTTTTCACTGGTTTCTTTGACCATCTTGGTGAAGTGTCCCTCGGGCTTGTTGAGGAGGAGGTAGGGGTGGTCGAACTCGACCAGCCGCCCGGAGTCCATCACCATGACCCGGTCCGAGTCCATGATGGTGTTCAGTCGGTGCGCCACCGTCAGCACGGTGCAGTCCGCGAAGCGCGTTCTTATTGTTCTTTGGATAAATTCATCCGTTCTGAAATGAGAATTCCGTAAGTCATTACACACTTTAGATTCAATCCAACATTGGTAGAAGTGCCTAGGAAGTGCTTTCCGCAGCGACAGGCTTCGTGAAAAGTTAAGAATTTTGATTTTATTACCTAATACCTACATACGATAGAAACTAACCTAATTATTGTTCAAAATATTATAATTTATGGAAATAAAAATAATACACATATAGTTAGTTATTTATAGGCAAGTTTTCCTTGGATACGAGTAGTGCTAACTTGCGGGGTTTGCATTCATTACGTGGCTATGCAGACGAATTTTTCAAACATGATAATGGAATGGAACATAGTATTTGAACCGTATTGTGCCACAAGTTGAGATGATCGCTGGTGGTTGTGGTGATAGATGGATGATTATGGCGGTTGGTGTTGGTTGGTCATACTTGGGGTCGACGTTGGCGGTGGCTTCGTCGAGCACGAGGATGCGGTTGGCGCGCAGGATGGCGCGCGCGAGGCACACGAGCTGGCGCTGGCCCAGTGAGAAGTTGGAGCCGCCCTCCGACACCTTGAAGTCCAGTGACGGCACCGCAGCCTTCAGGTCCACCTGCGGAAACACACAAGTTCATACATGACTAGTTCATGAAAACATGACGTTTTCCAACAAAAATAAATGTCCAAACAGAACGCTAGACAAATCCATCAATGAGAGAGCCCTTATGAGAAATGTTTAGTGGCGATCGTCAAGTGTAGGTCTAGGTGCTACCTACCTTGAGTAGTCAGACTGGTAAATCTTTTCATATGCAAAGATTTCAGACACAGACAACATCTCGTGCTGATATCGCTTAATGATGAATAATGATCAAGAAACACTGAATTTTTAATAGTGTAGACTGTGCGATGCAAATTCACAATTTCTTTTTGGGCAATTTTGCACTGCGCGGCATGCCTTGGTGTCGTCCACAAGGAATGCAGCAACTATGCGGACCACCCGGGGTATTTTTATCGCCAGGTGTGGGTAAAATGGTAAGTAATTTATATAGGTACGCTAAATATTTAGTAGATTGTTAATCCTACTTTATAGGTAACCACATTCCAAGAAGTCAGATTATAGACTCGTAGTACTCTACGAGCCTAATAGTCTGAATTCATGGAATTTATATATAAACTCACAGCTTCCAAAGCCTGCCAAAGATGGTCATCGTTGTAGTTGTTGAACGGATCCAAGTTGTAGCGCACGGTCGCTGAGAACAGTACCGGCTCCTGAGGTATGATGGATATCTTCGACCGCAGCTCCTGGGGTACACACAAGTAAGAAATTCTTTTAATTATACTCTTATAAAAACCTAAATTAACGTTGTATACTATGCGCCTCGGCAAAGCCAGAAGGGCCTATAGGTGCTTGTTTCCGAACACTTGTACTTACTTATTACCTTGGAGAATTGATCAATAAAAGCATTACAAGGCAATATATTTACCTGTAGAGCTAAGAAGGATGTGTCTACGTCATCAATGAGCACTTCTCCCTCTACGATGGCGAGCCGGAACAGCGAAGAGATCAGCGACGACTTGCCGGCACCCGTTCTACCTACGATACCCACCTACGAACATAAGGAAGATTACGTACACAGGGGGAAAGTCCGAACGGATCCTCGGGGTCATTACGTAGCATACTTATTACTTACAATGGCGAAGCCTTAGAGGTATAAGGGTAATGCCATTCATTTTGATATTCCACAACATTCATTGTGTTTTTTACGCAGACGAATTAAAAAAATTGGTCTGCGCGACAACGTATATGTAACTTATAGAAAATTGATCAGGAATTTCCTTCAAGAGCCTTCGTATTGTGATAGAAAGTATGATACACAATTGGGGTGCTGAAGGAAAAGCACCTGTCCTAAATATCAAGGTTAACCAAAAATAAGTTCACTTCACGTATTTTTTTATCAAAGAATTTATTCCTCTTGTTTAAAAATAAATAAAACTGCATTGAAAAAGTTGCTGTCAGATTATTGAACCTACTGGTTAGAAAGGTCTGTATAATTTCTGTAATTATAAAAATGATTGTATTTTTACCTTCCATCCACTTTCTATAACTAAATTGAGATTTTTGAGCACAGGCAAGTCTTCCGGCGTGTACTTCATGTAACAGCTCTTGAACTGAATGCGCCCGCGCGCTGGCCAGCCTTTTGGAGTCTCTTTGTCTGTGAAATAAATGTTTATATAATCTAAGATTCGTATCTTCTTGTAAGATAATAGGAATGCTTACAAGTTCCAGAAAATTCATATTTTATTAACCTTATAAAGCATAACAAAATACTACTTTGCTGTTTTTCAGACCAATAAACCTGCCTACTACAAACAAAACGGTTTTTACCTACTGTTTTATAGACAACACAAACCTCCTTTGTCCCACTTGGGTTCCCGTTCGATGTGGGTGTACTGCAGTATTCTCTCGACGCTGGTCATCTGCGAGATCACCTCCGCGGTCTGTCTCACGCCGAACTGCAGCATCCCCGTCAGGATCAACGTCTGCGATATCGCCAGGCCCACGTTTCCAGAGAATATCGTTTCTGTTCAATGAATCACGTTGTTAGGATATTATGTTGTTTCCGCTGTTTGCTGCTATTAGAACGTCTGGCGTCTGTCGTATGGCTTTTGTGTTTTCTATTATTAGATTTAATGTGGTTGTGATTGTTATGCATATAGACGTCGCGTCGTTAGGAATATTATTATGTGCTACACACTCATGTTTGACGGAGTGAGTTGTGTAATTTATTTCAAGTACCTAATGCCAATGTTTGTCGAACCAAAGGTGATTTCAATGGGCAACTAAGTAGTAAGTTAATACCTCCTTTATGAATCTTAATCGTTACTTTTTTTTAATCAAAAATTTCTTTTCTCTTTCTTAAATTCTTTTTTTGTTGGATAGGGTATACTTTCCAAATGGTCCCGTGAAAATTGTCGAAATCGGACAAGCAGTTTTTGAAAAATCAACAAAAATCAAAAAAATGTTCACAACAAAAAAGTAAAAATTAATAACTTTTTTACAAAAAAAAACAACCGACTTCCATAAAAACACTACAAAGTGAAAAATAACTTTAATTTCGGAAGTCGGTGGCGAAAAACGAAATAAATAAACCAAAGACTGACTTCCGCAATTACTACTCTATTAATAACTCTATTACAAGAATCGATCGAAAGTCGAAGTACTCACTGCTATCGATGACAAGGAAGGCGACGATGACAATGGCGAGGTAGATGACGCAAATGAAGTCCAGCCAGAAGCCGAGAGTCACTCCGCTCGCGAGGTAGCTGCTCCAAGTCGACGTGTGGATGTCCTGTCACGACCAACAATTTATGATAGGATAATAGATAGCCTCCAGCTCTGTTGTATAATCAAATGTAGCTGTACATATAGCGTAGTTACTCGTACATTAAGGAAGTCAATACATAAAAGGAAATTTAGCTCTTTAGTGGCCACTTCATTAAGGGAGCCGTGTAACATCACAGGGGAATTATTGCTTTATAGCTAACAATCTTCTGATATTTATGAGAACATATCCAATTTAATTCAGAAGGTTAATGAGTTTGAGACCGAAGGATATGGTAACTTATAAATCAAGATTTACGTACCTGGAATCTATCAAATTCTTGAATCAGTCTCTGTTCTGCGCCAGCCGACCGGATTGTGCTAATACCGTTGAGGGTAGCAGACATATGAGAGAATACTGGACTGCGAGCTGGAACGAATCGTTTTATTAGTTTAAAAAAGCGTGTTAAAAGCATTTATTTTTAGGCGACGAAGTACGTATTACAGATTAATATGCAATGACAACACAAGTTTAATTGAAGACATAAATATGCGGATCTAATTACCATATAACTTTCATGTGTCCAGTGGCGTAGCGGGGTATCGGCTGCCCGGGGCGGAAGACAATTTTGCCGCCCTCTTAATTAGGTATTTCAATTTAATGTATAGGTACTATACATTATATACATTAATTCTAGAGAACTTTTCGGCAAGAACAGTTATCATTATTTTGCATTAAACAGGTTAGATTTTAAATAAAAAGTTTATTTTTTTGACAATCACGTTTATTACCTCGCAAGTCAGTATAGACGGTGTTGCCATTCGCTACAAAATATCATTCAAAGAAAGGGGATTCCCCGAATTTGTCACAGAAAAAGTAATGAAAAATTCCGTGTTCTTTTCAATCGGTCCGAATTTATAGTTGCGTTAAAAATGTGAAATGGTTCAAATATTAACAAAATATATTTTATTATTTACTATGAAATTTTGCCGCCCCCTAAAAAGTGTCGCTCGGGGCGGGTCGGCCCCCCCCGCTCTCACTACGCTACGCCACTGCATGTGTCCAAGAATAGTAGGACCCAGTGGAAAAGAGGTTTGTTCCGGTGCTGTACATGGCAAAATCTTGGGTTTATGATGATTGTTTATAATAATTATACCAGGTGATTCTTACTTGTGCCTTCCAACCGTTTGATACCCTGTGCTGACTTGAGGTATATTTGGAGGATTGTATAGAACAATAGTAGGATGATGGTGGTAGGTAGCAGGGTCCATATGAGGGCAGCAGCGTTGAGAGCCAGGATACTGAACATCACCAGGTAGATCTGGATACATTCTAGCAGGAAACGAGGTAATAATTCGTCGAGCGCTCCTATGTCTTTGGAGAATCTATTCAGTATACGGCCTGTGAACAAACATAATAATGGTAACTCTTTGCAAAAGATAGGTAAAAAGGTTGTGGGGGGAGGGGGGGGGGGAAAGGCAAGGATACTGGGGAGTTCCAGTCGGTCAGGAACCCAATTTTGGTAGTTTAAATGAAACCATCATGAAACCAATAATAGGGAACAAATTATGCAAAAAACGGAATAAAGTATAAAGCTGTACTTACCGGAAGAATTAGTATCAAAGAACCTCATGACACCTCTGAGCATGGAATGGAACATATCGTTGTGGAGGTTGCGGGAGGCCGTCATGCACACCTTGAAGAACATGAACGCACGCGCCGTGATGAAGAAGATGCAGCACACGATCAACGCGGTGTACACGTATAAATATTGTGCCGTGTCTAGAGGTCCTATGTAGGCGTGGATGTTCAGGTCTACAAAAAATAAAAAGAAGAAATAATGGTTAAAGTCAAGTTGACAAAGTTAAAACCTTGCACAAAGTAAGTTTCGGAACAAATAATAAAGTAGGAAATGATAATGGCAATTAATGTACCTGGGATTTGGTTAATTCCTTGGAAGTAGCTGGATAAATTAAAAGTGCCATTGTCAAGTGGCGGAGACCGATCGATGTGGTAGTCCTTTGTTGTTCTGTTAGTAGCGGCTTCCTTTAGTGTCGTGACTTCGTTTGTCCTGCGAAACAGTTCATTTTTATGCTGGTTGACCTTTATTGCTTTACGATCACTTAATTTGAGTAATTATGTATACACTTCTAAATGAAGGTCATTATCAAGAATAAATATTGCATTCTACATCTGTTCAAATCTGCTTTTAACGTCTCTAAAATAACTTTCCATACTTTGTTCATTATTGTCCGCTTTTTCCAATCAGTGCTGGAAATCGTAACGTTGGCAATGATGATGATGACTTGTTGTTAACTACCGGCACTTACAGGTAAATTGGTCTACAGACCACAGAGAATACAAACAGTAAAAAAAAAAAAATTAAAAACTAATGTTAGTATCCAAATAATAATCTCTTGCTAGTCAATAAAATTAAAGGAGGAATTAAACTCACCAGAAGGTGACCCAGTAGTCACAAAGCGTCGCTGACAGCTGTCCGACGACAAGCAGCACGATCATGAAGAACAGCGGCGGCGCGCGGCCCCCGGCCCGCAGATAGGCGCCGTACACTCGCCAGCCCATCGAGCCCGACTCGCGTTCCTCTTCCTCCATCTCCTGCGCTACCTCGCAGCCACCCATGGACTCGCACAGCGACGGTCGACGCGTTGTTGATAACTGGATAATGTTTTTGGTGATAATACAAGGGGATCACAACTGGTTAGGCATAGTGTGCGTGACGTACCTACTCACGAAAATAACTGCGGTGGCCATATTATATTCTAACTTGAAGTCAATAGCGTCATTGTAAACTGCCAATTGGAAAAATGCCAGGCCAGCCATTTTTAGAAATAGGGTTTAGTATCTATTGAGCCCTCTTTCTCCTAACAGCATATACCTAGCATTTTCGTTAAAACACTCCAACTAAGCTGAATAAGAAATAAATAAGATAATTTTTAGGTCAAGGATCTTTCAAAGTTATCGTATCGAACTAATTTAATATGCAATTCAAAATTGGGTTGCAATGGAATTTGCATTAAGTCTCTATTATAGTAATAAATACTGATTGCCAAGTACACCATGCAGAATCAAAATGGCTCTACGAATATATAAAATCAAATTAAGCGTATAAAACAAAAGAATAAGTAGTCTTAAGAATTTACACCGTATGTGACGACACCATACCGACCATTTCCGAGGTCTTATCAATAAATTTAAATTCAATCAAGATCTTGCTTCGGCAAACGTATCAGAATTGAAACTTATGGACAAATATTTAAGGTTTGATTTTATGTAGCAGTAGTCTTACAATTTGAAAGGGGTAGAAGCGTGGTTCAGGATTCCACGTTTTAGTTTGAAGTGATAAAATCTTGTCACGTACGATGAATAACGTAATGTGGTGTATCGGATTGGCGAATGCGTGGTGGGATTCGAGATATCTGTTACACATTTTATGAGCAAGTGTATCATTGAAGTAAGTTGTAAATAAAGGCTACTACACACAGTGCCGGCGGCAATGCCGCCTGTACACTAATATTTTTTTGTGAATAAAAAATTACAAAGTCATTTTAAGTATGTTAATTACTTCGCAACCTACTTTGCAAATTACAGACTTTATTGTTGCTTTAATTAACTCTTGAGTTATATCAGGACACCTAGGCTACTTTTAATTGTCACATCATGTAATTTGTTTTTACAATTACAAGTTTGTTTCACTTACTCTAGCAGAGATTCGTCTGGACATTGGAGGAGGTTTCTCTACGTCTTTCTTGTCTTCGTTTTCATCATGACTGGACGACAGCAACTTTGCGAAGTCCTTGCCCGTGCTCACCAACTCATCGTATGATCCTTTAGCATCCACATAGCCCTATTAAAACAAAAACCGAATTAAGGCAAGTGATTACTTATTACATAAGCGAGTATTGAATTTTTTGAGGTCGTGACTGGCATTTAATATTATGTCCATCTAGGAATTCTCGAGCCATGGCATTCGAATCACACATCATGTTTGAATAATGTCTCGATCCGAGGACCGAAATGATGTGGTAAAAAAAAATAATTGTAACAAAAACATTGAGTTAATAAATACCACTCGACGAACTCCAGAGACACTAAATAAGCAACAATCTATGTAGTAACACGAGCCTACGACATGCGGCATAGGTAAAGAAAATGTGTGGAGTTCAGTGACATCAGTTACATACAAACAAACAATTGCAATATTGTGTAAGAATTATGTACGTCTTCTATGAAGTAGGTATACGGCGACATTGAGCTAGTGCAGCTGTTGCGTGAGTACACAATAATGCAAGTGTTATGCCGCAGGGAGCTGTTTTAGGATCCGAAACGAATCCAGTTTTAAGCGACTAGAAGTAAACAAAGAAAAATGCGTTTATTGGCATTTCAGCAAAAATACACCTTACGACTATAAATAACAGAAAATAATGCTTGTAATGCCAAAAGGGCCTCAGCTCAGCATAATGTCAAGTAAAATAGAAGATAAATGTAGTCTCCGAGATTTTTTGAAAGGTTTCGCGTAAATACGTTGAAAAACAAAACCCGCTAAGTAGAAGCCGTCGTGGATGTGGACTGACTGTAGAATGACTGAGGACTGTAGAATAACAAAAGAAATAAACGTAAGGTAATCATATTGTATAAGTTACGTTGTTAATGTTGATGATGTAAGTAATCATCGGCCTTGAAATAGTTCAGATGGTGCGTGACGAGTAGGTACGCGTGTGTTGTGCCGCACGTAGTGATTCCTTTTGCCAGTTAGTTCTCATAACCAATAAGAAGGATTAGCAGTCCCAAGTTCCCAGCACAGGTTCCAAGTTCAAAGGTGCAATCATCGATTCAATGTACGGAGTCTGACAATGATTTTAAGTTATCACTGTCGCGGAAGTGCAGCTAATGCGAGCAACACGCATGGTGTTCCACAAGGACCTATTTTAGGACGAGCAACGAATTGAGTCATCATACAATACAATTAAATAATTTTAAGTGAACGTTTTGGGTTCTTTATGAGAATAAATATCTTTAAACCGAAATAATACAGAAGGAGATAAAACGAGCAAAAGTAGCGGGAGACAGATACAGACAGTTCTAGGGCAATGACTTTAGAAATAAATGTTACGTTACATTGTTCATGATAACGATGTAGGCCTTGAGAAAGTTCAGCTGATGCGTGACGTGGCCGCGTGTAGTTTGGTGCGCATTTTGAGACCAGCAACGTTTGAAAAAAATAATGTAGCCAATGCTCTACGAAGCTCCTAGGATGGAGACAGATATAGAGTTAGGTTACGTTGTTCATGATGACGATGTAGTCAGCGGCCTTGAGGTAGTGCAGCTGATGCGTGACCAGTACGCGCGTGGTGTGCCGCAGGTAGCCGCTAATGCACTCGTCGAAGAGCTGGCGACCCACGTGCGCGTCCACGGCAGAGAGGGGGTCGTCCAACAGGTAGATATCGGCCTGGTAACAAAAGTGAGAGTTTATTATAGCTCCATAAAGAGCCCTAGCTGAAATAGAAGTGCCAATGTGTTTTCCCTAGAAGCCTTCGTCGTAAGAAACCGTTGCACTGTTTATATTCCGATGTTTTATTTGTTTAATGTATTTTCACACAAACAATAGTAGGAACATCACCCTAAAGTTGACTGACAGAAAATGCCTCAGGCAATAAATCCACCTTCATGCAGAATGTTTTTACTTGTGCATAAAGTTTTAATTAAAAAAAAAACAAATGGATCTAATACGGCGTTTCTCATATCGAGTTCAACATCCAAGATATTCTGTAACAATCTTACCGTACACGGTAAGTATTCTGGCTTACCGTACACGGTAAGATTGTTACAGAATATCTTGGATGTTGAACTTAGGTGAAGTAAGCTTGAAGTGAACTGAATAGTGTCAATCCCTAGCATCAGTACGAATGATAACTCAGTGAACTAAGTTTTCACGGTGAGATTTTTACAGAATCGAACGGCCATTTTCTTTTCGAGGCTTTGGCGAACTTTAAACGGATGATGGATGAGTATGACATTAAATGCATTTCTGTTGCTGCATTTTGCCTAACTTACATTAAATAGTCATTTGCTTTTAAGACGCCATAGTGCAAATTAAAAGTCAGTTCATTAGCACGGCTTAAACTAAGTGGTAGTAAAAGTTAATGTTAAGCTCTGTCGGTTAATTTTCAGAGAAGAGCGTAATTTTATGGGAGTATTACCACGACGTCGCTAGAGTGCAGTGCACGCTGGGATTATCTCAGGGTGTAAAATCTTAGCATTGCCTATCTAGAACCGGAGTGAGGATATCCAAGTGTTTCGTTATGGTAATTTAACTAGATTATTTGCGTTTCTAAGCCTGACAGCTGTAATATCGTCTAGATTTTGGTGTGGTCTAAAATATCAAGCAGTTGTACCTACTTTTATGTTCACATTTTCCGAAATACATTTCTTATTTTCCTTACAAGCTACTTAGCATACAAGTAAGCAAGACGCATTGATTTGATTTTTCAAGGTCTTTATTGCTACAACGGTTGTTACAATAGTGTTTACAAATGATCTTATTCTATTTGTACACAGGTCATGAGTAATTTTTGTTACATAGGCTATATTTCGCCTTTACAAACATTAAAACATATTTTATTGGCTTATTTTTAGTTGAAATGAATTGACTTATAATGTATCTACATCGATTAAAATTTTAAATACTAGGTATGTGCAAGTCTTAGTATGGACCCACATAATATTGAATGCTTAAGTTACAAAATGTACGGTTTATTATAATAAAAATGAGTTAAGTAGCGGGTAGTTCGCGCAAAGATCTTTGTATACACGGCCGGTCAAGCGGCGTCGGCTACGGCGGCGACGTATCATGACGATAGCTCGTTTGCACGAGCTATCGTCATGATACGTCACTGAGAAAGTAGTGATGGGGCAGTCGGTATCGATTGTACGTGCGAGCGTAAGACAGTGTATTTAGTCTACTTTTACCAATTGCAGATATTAGTGTATTACGGTGTGAAGGGTTTTTATGCAAGTAAAATTTACGTGAGATTTTTTTTACGAAGCAAGACGCATTGTATAGCGAGCTATGACATAGTGTTATGTCACACATACCTGTCTGTAAACAGCTCTGGCAAGGTTTATGCGGGCTCTTTGACCGCCCGACAAGGAGGCTCCTCGTTCACCGACGAGCGTCTGGTCTCCGTGAGGAAACTGTTGGAAGTCCTTCTGGAGAGCGCATACTCTTACCACCTGGAAGAATGGGAATTTGAATTTGATATCAGCATGAGGATAATTTAACACTAAAAAAATGGTATTCGTAATGTTATTTGGTTCTTTGATAACAAATTCAAATTGAATTGAATCGTGCATTACCAAGCAGACTCTTTTCTTTATTGTTTTAATTTTACCGATAGCTACTATTACTTAAATATTTTCTAGTCTAGGTACTTACTTCTTTATACTTTTTGGAGTTGTAGGGCAGGCCAAATAAGATGTTTTGTCTGACGGTAGCAACGAACAGCCACGGCTCCTGACTTGCGTAAGATAGAGGCCCAGACAGGTAGATTCGGCCATTCGTAGATCGAAGTTCATTCAGGAGTAATTGAAGAACTGAACTCTATAAATAAAAAGGACATTGTATATTAGGACCTAAATAGGCATATAATATGTTAATTTGCACTTGAAACTTGACAAGTATCTAGTGTTTTGCAATAAAGTGTAAATGGAACATTTGTCATACAATAATTCATATTTGGGATGTGCTAAATATCGTCGTGTACTTGAATCAATATCGCTCGTTTGATTCGTTTAACTTGTTGACACATTTAAAACTGGTATCGTTCTGATACTTTTGGTAGTGTTGTTTACCTAACGTTTCCTGTGAATTCACGGTCCGTTTAGTAGCTTTTAAAGTACTTGTGAAGTGCGGAAATAAGTTATGCATATGTTTACAGTTGCGTAAGTTTACCTAGAAGCCTCATTTGGCTGGTGAATGATGATATTCTCACGTGTTTTAACATTGTGAAGAAACTTTCCAAGAGTTCATGACGTATCGTAAGTATCTCTACCTAGTAAATATTTTTCTGATGAAGGTACGGGTAAATAGAACTTTTAAAAAGAAACATTCATTGAGTGACAACAAACCTTTCCGGATCCGACAGAGCCGATGATGGCACACAGCTTTCCTTTAGGCATCAGGAGGTTTAGCTGGTTCAACGTGATCGGTCCGTCGTCAATCCAGCTGGCGCTCACGTTCTGGATCAGAATGCCCACATCTGGGTTCACTGGCATCGGGCATAGAGTAGAACTCATCAAGCCTTTTTCGTTGCACTCAAATCCTAAAACATGAGGCAGAAAATGATCGATTAGATGGGGTCATCAATAGGTACATTACGATACGTTTAAGGTACTATAGGTTATAGGTAATAGACTACTGTCTATTAATGCACCCTATTTATAGCCTTGTCGCACTTATGTACCTAAGTCACGCTTTTCTGTGTAGAAATGGACTATTTAAGTCACAGAAAAGCGTAACTTAAGTACGGGTTTAGGTCACACAAAAACACTCGAATGACTTTTATTTTATGAAAAGTTAAAACGTTGCTTTAAGTCCTAATAAACTATTATCTTCCCAAACCCGTGGGTCATGAGGTAGGTTAGGTTTATATTACATAAGTTAATACAGTGTACAATACTGTATTTGAAACGTGTACAGAATAGTTTGTAAAATCGATCCAAATGTCCGTGATTGCACAACTAGACTACAAAGGATAATAGTAAACCATTGGATTAATAATACGAGTCTCGCCGTCTGATCCAATCGGTGAACCCCTTCAATGCGGCAAATGCCGGTCGCCGTGTTTTTTGTTGATAAACACGTGCAGCAGATCGGCGTAGAATTTTAACAAGTGAATATTTTATCAACATTTGGATTTTCGGAATTTTCCTTTATGTATTTTATTTTTCAGTGGAAAAATTTGTAGGCAGAAAACGCCTCTTGGCGGCTGTCAACATACACAAGTCGCTGATAACCAACTCCCTATTTTATTAATACGCACTCACACACAAACAACAGTAGCTAAGTAGTTAATTGATTGGCAATAGAGAAGTCGACGTATCTACATAAATTATGTTCGACGAACCATATCCGTTGTGCTAAAATTGGTATAACTTCTAACACATAGTTTGTTAAAAAATAGCTTGCACCTAAAACAAGATCAAATATCGCAATATCTTGTTATTAAATGTATTAAATCGTGTAGCAATCATTTGATTTTCAGCTTTTGCGATAACTCACGAATTACTCGCCCATCCATTTTTCGTATTGCTGATGAGCACTTTTTTAGGTTAATATTTTTATCGCAACAACGACCACTTAGGAATGTAAAAAAAGTTTTAAAGAGATAGGGTAAATACCACAAAAAAAATACAAGTCTGCTGCTACACGTAATATACCTAGAGGCCTAGTGGCTAAACCTAGAGGCACTCCAGGTACCTACTTATCATTATTTCATTCTTTAAAATGACAACTGCTGGCTGAGGCTGGTAACAAATGTTAGGTACTGGTTCCAGTAGTAGAGTTTCCTTTGCCTTAACAAAAAGATTACCCACATTAGATGTTAAGGCAGCCTTGATTAACTTTCCCTATAAAACGTCTACACCATTTTGCTGCAATTATGCCAACTTCATGGTGTGTAATGTCAAAATAACAGCCTTTTACAAAATGCTTATGAAAGTACATACGGTGCTTGTAACAAAAAAAAAATCTGTCTGTCTGTATGTCGGCCTGTCTGTCTGTCTGCCTGTTTGGTTCGGCTATTCTCCTAAACAGGCAGATAGCTGATGTTATACTTAAGGAGTAACTTAGGATCCTTTTATTTTTGAAAAAGATAAAAGAATTAGTAAAGAGATACATTATTTATTTCTAACATCTAAGCGATCGAAGTCGCGGGCACAGCTATTATGAAATAAAATGGCAATATCTGTTTTCATGCACGCTCGTTTTCACAGAAACAATATAATTCAACGGAACTCTAACGGAACGATATGATTTGAAATGGTTCTATGGAAAAATGCAGACTAACGTATTGATTTTACGTATTGACTTATTCAAATTAGGACAAATATCCTTGCACTATGCATCTGTTTTAAGCTAGGCGGGAAATGAGTGTGCGTGTTGCTTATGATTAGCATCATAAACAAACATTATGTCAAGGAGAAAGCTAATGTCTAAACCAGAAATGATTTATATCGAAACATATGCCCATGTTTCAATGTAAACCATATCTGGTTTAATGGTACAAAACAAACATAAACCTGTATTAAGACTGTATGCATAATAAATTAAAAAAAAATGTATCTGAACAGTTACATACAGTGAAATAAATTCGCCTTGTTGTTGGGTTACATTTCAAGTTGCATTGCATATATTTGGATTGTATGTTAGTTCCACAGATACAGATGTACCCACCGTAACGAAGCTAGTTTAGTGGTGTAATGTGGCTCGTATTTTGTTTATTTTCGTTCAGTAATTTCTAACTTACCAGGATTATAAATGCCCTCCTCATCGATTTTCTTGAAAGTGTTAGGACGTAGGTCAACTTCGCTCAGATTATTCTTTTTCTTCTTGTTCTCTACCATTTGTACTAATTTAGCGATGTCTACGTCCGGAACACTGCGAAGGTCCTCTCGCTCATCTGTTGTCATACATAATAGGAGATTACGTTAATTGAATACAAATACGGTCATTATTATGCTACACATCGACTTACATGACCTTTTTATTGACAATAATTGCTATCATATGGCATGTTTCGTTTATGTTTTATGAAATGCGAAGTGAAAACCTGTGAGTATTAAATAGCTTTTGTTCTTAGTTTTTATTATTGAAATAAATATTTCTTTATTTTCTAAAGAATGTAAAACATCAATAAAATTTATTCTTATTTGAATCGGAACATAAATTAAATATAACAAAAAGCGCCCTCCTTAGGTTAGTCCAAGTGATTGTTAGTAGGTATATGTAGGCATAAGAAGCGAGAATAAATGACATCACAGGATGCGTGTTAACACAATAAACGTCGGTTAATCAAATATTCTTTAGAACAGCAATGACGCATCAAGTGCATCGTTTAGGACATTTACACCCAAAACTATTCTGACTAATCTCGTACCCAAAAGTAAAACTGCCTCAATACGGTGAACAGAGGAAAAGGCCTCCATTAGCATTGAAAGGCTTGACGGCATATAGACAGCCATAGTCATCTGTAGTATGTTAAACATTTGTGCCAACGGGAAAACCTGTGGAAATCATTGGTTTGTTGATTTTCTTGATGCTTGTTAGCAGCAGGCCAGCAGCGTCTATCGACTACTGCAGTATCATATTAAATTAATGTTAGTGATATGTATCATTTTTACTATCACTATCATTGTTATTTTATGCCTCAAACATTATGTGAAAGAGTTTAAATTGAAAACTATAACTTATGACACACTTATCATCAGTACGTTCATTTTAGTTGGAACCCTTAACCAAACGCCACCTAAATGTCATGTCCTTAAACAGCTTACGTTCTAATAACTTATTGACTGGAAGTGGTTAAAAGTAGTTAGATGTCTTGACTAAATAATTTAGCCAATACAGGCAGTAGTATACGGAACAGACACGTAAATAAAGTTTTGAGAGTTAGATAATTTAAGTATTAGTGTTATTATTAGCGTCGAGTCTCAGTTATAATTTGGACTCGTAGAAGAAGGATAGTGTCGATAGGGCATGCACTTAGTCCGAGGTCGAGACCATGTGGTCTCACGTACCGAACAACATGAATGCCTCGAGGCGCTGCACTGATATTAGTGCCTCTGCCAGAAATGACACAGCATTCGACATGATTATCGATAGGGTGCCTTGTAGGGTGTTGAAGAATTGCGCCAATGGGAACACCTGCAAATTATACACGTACACTGCACTGGTCCATAAAAGTTATTAAACAATAAGAAAGCTTTGATATTACGGGGTTTTTGTTTGAATGTTGTGAATCGAATTTTAACATTTCTAGGAATGCTGTTCGTGGATCAAAAATAATCGTAATCAAATAAACTGGAATTTTCTACATTAGAAAAGATTATGAACATAATTATAAACAAACATATTATAGATGTATGAGGAACAGGGTGTAAAGTTCACTCATCCTCCATAGAAAAGGGAGGATCCTCAGACCAGACGGGTGTTGTGTCTGGTGGGCAACTGCCCAACGATTGATGATTGACGTCGGTGTGACGCGTTGTTCGCATGTGGCGTTGTAGATACCGCTACAATATGTTTGTTTGGGGTAGATACTTACAATGTCTGCAGTAACTTGGTAGCCGAACAGCGAGTAGGACAGCAGGGTGATGTATAGAGTGAGTCTTTCGGTGAACACCATGAAGCTGAGGTAAACCCCTCGGAGGTAAGACGCTGACGTGATTTGCTTGATTTCATTCTTTCGAGCCAGAGCTACTACCTGCTCAAATGGCTTCTCCCAGGCGTACATTTTAATGACCTAAAATAATTTAATTTAATAAGTTAAAAATTATTATGAATTATATTTTTTCTTTGAATGCACCTAGTCGGCAAAAAAATCTTGAAGATGGCATTTGTATTCAAAACCCAAAACCTCATTAATTAAAGATGACGTGCTTAGTTAAAGTCATGCATTCATACTTTGTTATTCTCTTGCAGTTTCTCACTAAACGTGCACAAATATGTTTCGGTTCATGACTAAACCAAACTCAATGATTAACTAAAATCAGTTGTAAAAAATAAAGGGTGCCATGTCACTTAATGGCATTAAATACACGAAGTTTTCCTTATGTTTTTATCTCGTCGTATTCAAACAAAATCGAAAGCTCGACACATATAATTAGGTTATGAGGGTCAAACATTTTTGTACAAGTAATTGCAAATGGTTTTAGCACGCTGATTGGTATATCTAAGAGTACAGGACGTCACCGTTGGCATAAAAATCGCATATATTAAAACCATCAGTCTCCACGAAATGGATGATAGTCTGATTTGTAAATTATTTAATATTAGAACATCTAGTTGTAAACTTGTAAATTTAACTAAAATAAGTACCTAAGTAGATACTGGCGCCGATTCCCTTGTTCACAAACTAAACTAAATTTAAGTTCAGTGCATCTTTTTCTTTCTATTTCATTAAGAAAGGGACAGAAGATAAATTCGTTTAGTCCTGTTAAATTAAATTTAGTTTAGTTTGTGAACAAGGGAATTGGCGCCATTATTAATGTTAAACTAATTTGCATGCCCTAAACAGGGAAACTGTGGACTATGCAAACCACCAATTTTTACATCTGGTAAAAACTGTATTTTCAGCAAATAAATTATTCTTATCTATCATTTTGTCAAATTCACAATATGAAAATAATAGCTTCACCAGTACTGCATCAGTATTTTTTTTATTAATCTATTGACCTAGTTCAAAATCCAATATTATGTAATTAGCACGTCAGAAAATCCAGATCAATATACCTGCATGCCATTAATAATTTCGTCCATAATTCGCACGCGCTCGTCAGTTTTGCACGCGGTCCTCATTCGCAACCTTGCAGCCAATTTACTCATGTAAGCTGCAAGAATAATAATAAGGTTGCTTATGTTTATTGCCTTTCTTAAAAGATGCACTGCCCATTGATTGGATCGGGCGACAGCAATTTATGGGCCTTAAATTTCTTTTACTGTAATTGCATAACCAGGAAGTTGTAGCTTTGGAGTCGATAAAAAAGTTCTTTTTATATTTTTTTGCGCTGTTGTGTTTTGCTGTTTAAGTATTTTTGGTATGATTTCAGTTATGTTACTGGGGTATTTTGCTTTGATGGAGCCAGCATTCTTTTTGTTACAATTTACCAAGTCACGTCATCACAGTGAAGTTATCAGAAAAGTAAGTACCGCTACTGATTTGGTTTTCCTTTGTTTTCCATTCTCATTTCTAAAGGAATAATTGCTACATCATCCTGGTAAAACAACAGTATCAAAAATATACATACACTGAACCGGAATGGTCTGCAACACAATGCCGATGACTCCTACGATGGCTGCGTAGCCAATCTTCAGGTATATGAGGTAGCAGACGATGACGACTTGGAGAGGGAGTAGCCAGATGAAATGCGTGTAGATGAAAGCGTAGTCGAAACGGTTCACGTCGTTCGACAAGAGATTGACAACTTGCCCCGCTGTGGTCTGTGCCAGCGCACCGGAACTCATGCGCATAACCTGATTGAAACAGAGAGGAAAATTGTAATTAATTTAAATAAAATTGTATTTAATTGAAAAATTATAATTTACTTAAAATTAAATTGCCTCGTCATCCTCTGAAGTACCTAGTCTTTCCTCAACAATGTGCGATTATTAACATTTTTACAATCATTAGGGGTTTACCTACATCAAGCAGTGCAGGTAGGTAAGTCATAAATAAAATTTAAAGGTTCATATTTTAATAAAATTTAAGTAAATAGTTGTACCTACTGATTTAATTAACTTTGTTATGTCATGTTATTGACCCTGAAAATTCTTTAAAAAAACTGGTTATGAACATTTACGTATTTACTTAAAAAAATCCTGATAAAATCTTACTCCTATAACAATTAACAATAGTGGTTTTCGTGATTGTACCTAATTAAATAAAACCTGAAGTCTATTTCCGTATGAATAAAAGATTTTTATTCAAATATCTCTGTCTTAGATCGATTGTCGTCTCTCACCAGTCAAATGGTTATTCAAATTCAAATGGTCGGATGGATTTTCTTTTGTTGAAAATATACTTGCTTATATTTCATGGTTTTATACCCAAGCGTTTGTGAGATCTTGCCCATCGGGTCCCACTGACATGTAGCAATAAATAATGTTTCTCAAAATAATATGATAAGTGCAAGTTCTTATAATTTTCGGATTACATTAATAAAATTGACATGCTATTTGCACAGGTCATATTTTTTTCTCAGAATTGATTTCTGAGAGAAAAAAACCTAAGTGCTTATCACATTATGTGTATAGGCTCGTGCACCATTTTACGGTTTGACATGGATAGATTATACACTATCGAAAATTCATACGTTATAATTATTGTAAGCAGTATGGTACAGTTTACAATTTATCGACCGTTTACAATCTCGCCAGATATATTATAAATTAACCGTGTTCACAATTATACGGTGCCATAGGTACATATATTTGCAATTACTTTAATTTGAACAAAAGTTTTCAGTGTCAATAGATTATTTAATTATCGCCAAGTAAATGTGTAATTTTGCATAATCGGGCGCAATTTTAGCACCAACCCGCACTGGGCCCGCGTGGTGGATTACGGCCCACTCCTTCTCACAGAGAGGAGGCCTGTGTCCCAGCAGTGGGAACATTATAGGCTATATAGAAATTTACCATGTTTAAACAAGTATTTACGTTGAGTTTAGTCTTACTTTTCTATAGATAAGTGAGCAGGCGGCGATGCGGACTTTCATTCCGAATTGCTGCGTGGAGTAGGTGCCATGGTGGTTGAGGAAGGCGATGATCAACGACATCATGATGACGGCCGTGGCGCAGTACACTGCTTGCTCGTAGGTCATAGTCGAGCCTGGCTCCCAGTATGTAAGCAACAAGCTCAAAGCTACCGGTTGGAAAGGCCTAAGGGAGTAAAGTAAATAGAACTTGGTTAGAAAAATAATATAATTATGTGACATTGTTCATAGTTACAAGTTACAACGCTTTCACAGTGTTATTTTACCTCTGACAGCAGTAACTCAATAGCAACCTTAAGACAAAGACATTAATTAGACAACGTAGGTATAGATTGATACTGTGATTCGACAGTCTTGTCAGTAGCGGCAACTCAACAGTAATCTTATTGTAGTGACAATATAGGTATAGAACACTATGACTTTGACAGTGATGTAATATCAGAGGTAAAATGACTCTCAAAGAACCGTATGTAAACTGAGTTCTACAGTTCAGCTGTCTGTTTATGAGACATAAAATAGACATAGACGAACATCCTGTATTCAAACTTTTTCAAATTAAAAACGTGTGACTCTTTCAAATTTTTCCGTAATAGCTAGCCTTGAACTGTAAAATTTTCCAGGTGCAATCTATGACACGGGAAGGTCACAAACATCACTAGATGATTAGTAATTGGCATAATGTGACATTCGCGTGACTGCTGCCAATAGTCAACAAAATTGCTCACTTGAGTACGAGTGCTTGTATGAGGAACATAATGCCGGAAGGAGCGTAACTCATCCAGAAAGCCTTGGTCATTGCACGAAGTAAAGATGGTTTACGGCCCTGCTTGCTCGCTAGTGCAATTTCTTCCAGCCATTTTCTGTAACAAAGTGTCTCATTAGTAATTAGTAGAGCAACTAGTCTATAATATAGTGTTGTTCATTTTGAAAATGTTTTCATTTCCTGTCTTAATTCCAAGTTTTCTTCTTAAAAGATCACATGAACTGTTCAATGTCACTTCGGTTTTAACCTCCAATTCCTTCCATCAATTTTGCACTTAAAATTTGGCAAGACACGTGACAACTTAACATGGACCATTACCTACATTGTTGATACGATATCTTGACCTTATGCTGACTGACATTACATTGTAGGTACTTAGCATTTGAATATCAATAGGGTTTCGAATCTTCAATGATATCATCATTATACGCATCTTACGATTTCGTATTTTGATGTTCTTATTTGCATGTTTGTTTCCTACTTTACATGATTGTAACGTTCTGTTTTCGAGACATCGCCAAGCGGTTGGTCGACTCTTCACGTGATTGCCCAAAGAATCGGCATTGCCATACAATGTGGTAATGCTGCCAGCCTTTTGGGCACTTTTCCTATGATGCTGACGCAATACTGACAATTTTTTTCATGCCCTTTGATCCCCCCTTTCCCCTCCTTTTTATATACATACTTGTACATATCTATTATTATTTTAAGACTTTAGCTTTTTAATAAATAAAATAAATAAATAATGTAAATATAATTAAATAAAACGTTTAAATGTAGAAAATTGGTCTCAATCATTGTCGCAAAAGGTAATAATGGTCTTTTGTGTCTGTATTTAGAGCCGACAAATAAACGTTCTGTTTGATAAATGTATCAAAGAATTCGACGACGATTCCAGTGAGTTAGATCAAACGGAAAAGTTACCTAGTCGTAAGAATTCCATTATTTAAATAAACGTGCACGAAGTCTACTACTTGTATGCGTAATACCAGTATCCAAGAAGCTAGACTGGTGCAGTTACCTACTATTTTAAGTTGCGTAATAGTCGTTGTTACAATGTCGGCATTAATAGTGCGATACGCACGCAGTCCAGGGTGCCTCGCCAACCGACGGACTAATGCCCGTGATATGCGAGGCTAGTTCCTCATGCCAGGATAGTAAGCTAGCAAGCTAGTAACTGTCTTCGTGTATATAGATCTAGCTTAATTTCTAGGCTACTACTACTAGTGAAAAATCTAGTAAGCTGTGTCTCAAGCTAGGATCGCTTAATAGAATGGGGTTCTATTTTTTGAGCTAGTAGCACCCCCACCACCGATTTTACTATCCTGGCATGTGTAATAGCTTCATGTGGCGCGCGAAGCCAGTTTTCGATTTTTACGAATGCAGTTTATTCATCACTGCAATGGTACTGGCTTCAAATTATTTGGCATCATGTAAACAGCACTAGCATTTGTGCCCCTGTGCTTGCTTACCCTACTTTGAAAATTAGACTCGCGTGTCTCGGGCATAAGGAATACTACGGGCTACTCGGTGCTACGCGCTAAGAATCGCGCGATTCGTGATCGTGACACTGTTTATAAAATACGACAAGTCATTGATCGTGAGAGTTCCTCTCTCTCTTGTATTATTGTTAAATGAACATGTATGCGTAGAATACGTAATAAAAAAAAAGTTTATTTGGAACAACTTAAGTTTACAATTTACAAAGGAAACACTGCCCTGAGGAACCCCAAAAGTCAAACTTTCCTCATTACTGATGAATGACCCAACCTTCTTTACTAGCTGTTTTCGCCCCGAAGTGTACCTGTTTTAGCTACGAAAGATTTCGAGGGCAATGCCACGAATGCCAATTTGTTCCATTTGTCTATTAATTTAGGGACAGAAATGGTGGCGAAAGCATTCAAAAGATCTAGGAAAACACCAAGAGGCTTCTGGTTATTATTAAGGTGTTCGACTATAGTATTTGTGAGATCCAGAGTAGCGTCTTCTGTTGATTTTCCCGCTCTGAAACCGTATTGATTTACGACCAAGATGTTGGATTTAGCATGTGTACCTAAGTTGAAAAATCTACTAATTAGGTACTAAGGTATTATTACTTATATCTTGTTTTTTCAAGGAAACCGTGAATATAACCTTTACGAAAAGCAATTTACTCAGTAAAAATTTAATAAGATATTTTATAACCTAACTAGATAATGTCGCAATTTTCTCAACCACGTGAACTCTATGAAACCAAGAATATAATAATTGGTTACTTGGTTAGGACTTATGTATGAGCTGAAATTTAATTTTTGACCTTTGCTTATCGAGACGTAATTGAACATTTATAGTCATAATACTCGTTAATCAGAAAAATACTGTTTCAAAATAATTAAATTAACAATAACCCTAAAAATAATATTATGGCAACAGTTTATTTTGCGAAAGCAAATGACGCTCGATTTTTCCAGCCTGGATTTTCTTTTTACTGCCGTCATTTCTTTTTTGTTAACCTTTTTTTTTTAAAAACCGTGCCTTACAATATATGGTCATGAATTTAAGCATTTTATAAAGGTTTTAATAGTGTTTATTATCTATGCCTATGTAAAATTATAATTAAGTAGGTATTTGACGGCACGGTTGGCGCAGTGGTTAAGCCATTGACTGCTGCGCTGCGTGTCGCGGGTTCGATTCCCGCACGGAACAAATATTTGTATGACCTACATGTATTTGTTCCGAGTCTGGGTGTTTTTCTATCTATAATATGTATGTATTTACAAAAAAAAAATGTATATAAGTAGTTTATCAGCCATCTTGTTACCATAACACAAGCATTAGGTTGCTTAGCTTGGGACAAATGGTGCTGTGTGAAATGTCCAGGGATATTATTAGGTATTATTATTATTATTTTTTTAAAGTTTAGAAACAGTAGGTTGGTCTGTAAAAATGATAGCAGAAAAATAAAACTATGTCATGAAACATGGGTAGGTTGGGTAAAGTTTAGAGGACACAATTAAATATCTATATTCTAAACATTATGGGGTTTATTCATAAACGATGACTAAAGTTAAGTAACGTTTAAACGTCAAAAATGTATGGTTAAACAGTCGCTAATCACTGCTTAACTTTAAGCAACGTTTATGAATAAAGGGGTATAAATTAAAGTGGCTTTTCCTGTCTGTCTGTGTGACCATCTGTGTTGTTTTTAAAATTAGGCAACGAATTTTGATACGGTTTCCACCATCATTTAGATTCAATTAATTCCGGAAGGTTTATGTGTAGTTAAAAATAATACATTCTTAGTTTTAAATTTCATATAATGAAGAGATCTCAATGTTATGTCAAGCCGTGAGAACTGTGTGTTGCAGGGGCGCTGGGCGGGTCGCTAGTATCATAGATAAAACAAAGTCTAAATCAGTCTAAAGTAATTCTCAAGCTGGCATTTTGCTTACTTAGCAAATTATGAACTTAGTTGAATAATCGCTCATAGTGATATTAGTAACAGGAACTTACATAGTAGATGCAGGAAGAGGTAATGAAACAAACACAGTATAATTACTGCCACGTGAATATACCACACGACTGAATCAATTATTCAGATTGTTCAATGCTCATGCATTAAATGAAATGCTGTAGATGGTGATTTATAATGATAATTGTTGTATCGTAAAAATATGATGTTTTCAGTGGCTTTTAAATGTAATTTATCCCTTTTCCTTCATTATCTATAATATGCCCCAGTAGACCAAGTATTACTTGCGTATAGCCGTCTTAAAATTCTAAATATATCAAGCTTAAAAAATATGGAAAGATCTTTGTCGAGAAGTGCATAGTGTACGCGTTGAAAGAAAAATAAAGTAAAAAACAGGTTTTAAACAAAAATAATTAAAAAAATGAAAAAACAAAACTTGTTTCATTCAAAATACTTATTATATTAGATTCAAAAGTGTTAATACATCAAAGACAAGAATAACTTAAGCTGTTTATTTTTGAACACATTTTTGTTTTATTTTTAGAACATAATCATTACTACAACGTTAAAGGTTGCAAAAAAGGAATGTCGGTTGTTAACGACTTTTGGTAACTACCAGTCTAAGGTTTTGGTGTGACGTCTTACAATATCCTACATACCTAATGGGAAATACCTGAGTAAAGTTTAAGAACATTATCTTTAGACAGTTTTTGCGCCACACTCAATGAAATGTATGTAAAAAGAGCACCACCGCCTAAAGCCTCTACAATCATTGTGGAAATCAAAATGAAGAGGTCAAGCTCTAGGTTAGTTACTTTAAGTTAAGGTAACATTTACCAAAACGACAAAAAAAATATATAAGTATTGTGTAGAACTGTCGATTCCCTTGTTCACAAACTAAACTAAATTGGAGTTCAGTGCATCTTTTTCTTTCTATATATTTCATTAAGAAAAGGACAAGATAAATATTAGTTTAGTCCTGTCAAATTAAGATACTCAAAGGACAGTTTAGACGTGATTAAAAACAATATGGCTACTGAAAATACGTTAATTTACGTCAGGCGCTAACTAATTTGACAGGACTAAACTAATATTTATCTTCGGTCCTTTTCTTAATGAAATCGAAAGAAAAAGATGCACTGGACTTAAATTTAGTTTAGTTTGTGAACAAGGGAATCGGTGCCATTGTTTAGGTACAACTTCTGCTTACACAGTTTAGCACACAATAATACATACTTACCTGAGTTAAATGTAAGTAACTATTGATTTAGTCCCAGCTGTTTTTGATTCTAATGAAAATCTCAGTTATCTCTAACTAATAGATTGCAACTGCCATTCAGAACAATTTCAGCCATTTTCCATTGACGTCAATCATGTAACAAATTATCATGCGGGTGTCAACTACATATACCAAGGAAAAGAGGGTTGCGCTTGTTATTTATTTATTTATATATACTTTATTGTAAACCACAAAAATACATAGCATAAAAAATACATGAAATACTACAAAATATACAATGGGCGGCCTTATCGCATTACTGCGATGTCTTCCAGGCAATCTTAGATTGGACAGTGATTTTCCTGGACATAAAATGGGACTGTCGTTGGTGCAAATATTATGTATACAATACACTAAAATAGATACACAAATATATACATATCCAAAATAATAAATACATAAATACTTGTTATGGTATTCCCACCATGAAAATTATGTCAGAATGTCACGTCACACCATGGTGGCTAGGTAGGTAGGCACTTATGGCGAAAGCGTCAGGGTAGCCAATTTGCAGGTCATTATCAGGTTGTATGTTTATCTAAATATGATTCGTGGCTGTTACAAATATTTACTTATAGAATTATAATAAAAAAATATATCAATACAACTCTCTAAGTTCATATTACTATTGAATGATTTCATGAAATCACGACGTTTGAGGCCAATTCTAACATAATGAGTTATATTGCTGATTCTAATGATTTTCTGTAAAGTCATATTTGTTATGGTTGCGAATAATATTTTAATTAACATACAACCTGGCACTGACCTGCAAATTGTCAAAAACGTAAAAAAATACCACTGTTCCTGTCTCGCCTAAAGTACGCACGATGACAGTACGCTGATAATGGTATCGAACCCCATGTCAAAGGGACCTAAGCTAAAACCATTTAACAGGTATTAACGAATGCTTTATGAATGGTCATGAAAGAAAGTTGATCCTATGAGAAGGCGTGGTGTAATTATTTTGTTATTCCGGTCTTACTGGTACTTAAAAGAGGCAATAGGAAAACAAAAAAATAAAACAATAAAACATCGGCAATAAGTATTTCACAATAATAATAAATATAAAAATATTAGTTACAAAGTGAAGAATTAAAAAGATATGGAAAAATCGAAAAGACAATATTTCGTAATTAAGTACCTACGTAAAGTACTATCTTATAGATAATAAAACCTTTAAGTGACATGCAATTAAGTACAAGACAAGTGAAAGCACATCCGATGTTCTTGAATAATATCGGTAGCTAACCGGTACGCATGCGCTTGCACACACTTCCGAGTCGATCGTTGACATACTGACGCGGTCTGCGTCATGGTGCCGCTCATGTGGTACTGCCAGCAGTACTTTGTAAACAAGACAGTGCTGAATGGAGTGCACAGCTTACATTACATTAAACCTAAAATATGTTTTAACGTATGTAAGTCTGAGGACTTTCTTAGCTGTTATGAACTGGGAGGTGGTCTAAAACACCAGACTTGGTAATTAGTAGTAATTACGTACCTACCTATTAATTACAACTTATGAACGTTGTTTTTATAAAAACAACGTAATCAACGTCGTCAAATTGAATCGTACAAAGAGCACAGTTTCCAAAAAAATTCTGACTTCATATTAAAACCCAAAACCACCGGTTGTGGTTACTTGAAGGCTCCATCAATCAATTATATCTACCTAATGACGCTAACTTGCATTTAACCGGTTCTTATAGGTGTGTAAACTGTGAGAGGTAGCACTCTCTACGTTCGGTATAATTCATTAACAACAGCGAATGATATCTCTGTGGCATTCCTATGATAATCAGTGAATGGTTTACGGTTGACTTGCTGTTCCGGCGATCTTTTCACGTTCGCATCTTGAAGTTACGGGGTTATTAATACATCATTTTCTTTTGCAATTTATCTTACAACGATGCACGTGAAAGTGGGTGAAATTGATACAGGATGGACATAATATTGTAATGGTTCACAATACGTGTTATAACAATGACTGAATTGAATAAGCGCTATCAAAGGGTGTCGTCGTTCAGATGCACAATGTGATGGAAGAAACTCAATGGAACTCACGCGCAGTTAATTTAGTTATGAAGACCGATGCAGATATCTTATTTTTCGAGGCGAAGGATGTTTGGTAAATAGGAAAAAAATGGGTTTAGTTATATTGTAATTCAGCAATTGAACTGATGGTTGTGATTAGAATGATGTGAATTACATTGTGTTTTATGTTCAACTGGCTTAAAAGCTAACCGCACACCAAATAAGTATAATTAAGATTAGCCAATTGCCTATACGTTGGCTGTCTACAATCGTAGGTAACTACAAAAAAATGATTTTTCCTGTAATTGGTCAAATATTTCTGAAGAGAATTATTTGGTTATATAATTTTTGTTTTCAAAAGACCAGGCTTTTTCATTAATGGTGTGTTGTAAAGTATGTGTGTGTGGAATTATGCAGCTGTATGTTTGGGCACGACATCGGAGCTTAATCACGAGTCACATTCATTTCATCACGTTTGTTACAATATTCCTACAGAGTCCACAGAACAAAAATACATCTCCCGAAATAAAAAATGATTGCAACGTTCCTAGGTTATAGAAGCTAACTAAACCAACTAATTAGTTGTTTACCATTTTGTGGAAGGTTTACCGCAATTTTTGCCCGTCGGAATAGCCGATTATTTTCGTGCAAATTCACTGTTTTATTAGAATCTGCTCAAACATAAAATTAAAATAATTATGAAAAAAACAACAAAACCCGCTAATACATATGCATGAATAAGGATATCAAGACAGCGGAAACGAAATTTACAGCAAGTAATTAAATATTCACGAAACATTAATGAAGAATGCAATAAAACAACCTGAATTCAAGTTTTTTACTTATATTTAGATGCTGCTGGCTAGCTGGTTTATTTATTAATAGTTTCATTTTGTTTAAATATTTTTGTTTTATTGAACCTTCATGTGTACCTGTAGTAAAGTTACAGGAATCTTTTGGCGCCTGATTGACATTGACAGGAGGGCGTTGTTGGTAGAAATTATCATGGACGTATAAATTATATTGAAAACCCAATATGGCGGCGTTAGTTCCGATTTTGGCCATGCGTCAAATGATCCTTGAACCGCATTAAGTAAATGTTTTGGTGTGTTGATTTATGTTCGCAGTCACATGACCACGTGAGTCCGTCCTCCTTACGGTCTCGAGGGCCGTCGCCGCGGCCATGCTTGTTATTTCGCCTTGTCCTTATTTCAGCTCATCACAAGCATCTACGTCGCTTTACAAAGCCTGTCTAATGATTGATTATTATCATTACAAGGTACCGCGACTCTTGACACCTCCTTTACTTGGAAGATGTCTTTAGTAGGTACGGTCAGCAATAAAAGTCGATTAAAAGTTCAACCCATCCATTCTGTAAAAATCTCACAGTGAAAGCTTAGATGCAGTGAGCTTGAAGTGAGGTGACAATACTTAGTGTCAATCATCGCTGGAATGAGAGTTCACTTCAACTACTCGTAAATTTTCACGTGGAGATTTACACACAGAATAGACAGAATAGAACGGCAGTTTGTTTAATCTTAATTATTGAGCATAATATTCTAGGTATTCCACTCAGAGCACTGATTAGAACCGCACTTCCCCGAACCGCACCTTAGCACTTCCACTCATAAAGAATGTGTACTGACTGATATACAATTTAAAGAGTATGAACATGAAATGCAGAAACGCAATGTATCGAATCGTTTTGTATCAATTCAGATGATATGCAAAAGATACAGTGTTAACAGACTGTACCTAAAAGTCAATATTTGACCTGATTAAAAAGAAATCAACGTTTAATGTGCTTTTAATCCGCACCCAGATTGAAATGTTAAAGAATGTGGTTTTATTGTAATTTGTCCAAAGAAGGACACGAAAAACTTTAAAAGATATTGAAATTTGAATCACGTGATGTCCTCTCCTTTTATAACTTATAATATTGGATCATGTCTTCGATTTTTCATAAAAATATACTCACGCGAAATCTCGTGCTACGTAGTTAAAACTGAAGTCAAAACTAGTAGTATTACGAGTACTAAAAATAAGTTTTTTTTTGTATGTTTGTTTGTTATGCTTTCACGCTAAAACGGCTGAACGTATTCGGATGAAATTTGGCACATGGGTAGACCATGACCTGGATTAGGATATAGAATACTTTTTATCTCGATGATCCTACGGGATCGAGACTTATGCGGGTGAAACCGCAGGGCACAGGTAGTTTATAATAAAATCTGAAGGTTTAGGTATCGCACGTTGATAGATTATTATCTTAATCTGTCAGTATGAATATCAACATAAGTATTTAATAAATAAAAATTATAAACTACGAACAAACTTAATTGACGTAGACCTTTAAATGTGCACACATTTAACAAGAAAAAACAACAACCAAGACATAAAGGTTACTGTTGAAGTTTTGACAGTTTCATTACCAATGTCTTGGACTCTTGGTCAAGGTCAGATGAAAGCACTGAACAATACAAAACACATATAATATCCTTACATAGATACCTACCTAATTATAGATACTATTAGGTACCAATAATTACCAATCAACTGGTACATAGTATCTTAGGAATTCGAATTTAATAATACCGTATGGTTTCTTGGTCATAAAATAGGATCGTATTTTATCCACGTGGAAAAAAACCTCTTGTATGTATTTAATAAAATTTACAAAACATAAGCTTTCAAAATAAATTACGAGCTTATTAAAAAAAAACCTGAATTATTATGCTTTAAAACTTTTGATGATTTTAATCCGCTTGATTGATTATTATCAGTGAATCGCAAGGTTACATCGCTATAAAAGATGTAAAGTTGTAAACAAGGATGTGAAAACCATTGTATGAACTTCTTGCTCGGTCCGAAGGCTTATGACCCGACAAGTCATGCGACCACATTACGAACCGGTACACTATCGTGTGCAAACTTAGGGCTCCCACAGTAAGGCGCGAAGCGACTCTAGTACAACAATTTCTATGAAAACTTCATGAAAATTCTTCTACCAGAATCGCGCCGCACCGTCGCGTCGCGTCTGACTGCGGGAGCCTTTACACAGTCTCATCACTTGATGTAAACAATTATACTATGTACTTATATCGACTTAATTAAACCAGGAAGTAAGGAGGAAGTGACTGGTTCTTGGTAATTAGTTTACTATAAAGATTTTATAATAGGTAGGTATTTCAGAACCAATTTATGTTTCGGTCCTTGTACTCAATAACATTTATGGAAAAATGAACGTGTAAACAAAGCAAGGATCGTAGCATGTCGTGTTTGGAGTTTCTACCTAACACATGGGAAGAAGGCGTGAGTAATGTGAGTGTGTGTGTGTGAACTTAGGGCCAATTCTCGTAATTTTAAGAACGTTCACAGTCTGATCTCAGTCTCAATCTGTCAAAAATACGTCCAATTTCCCTACATTTTGACCAGATTTTGACATTTGTTTGTCGCCGAGATGAGACTGCGACTAAATTTTGAACGTTTTAAATTACGAGAATATTGGCCTTGTTTTTGTAACTAAGAAGAAAGAAAAAAATACGAAGAGCAATACCTACTGACTTTTTTATTACCCTGTGTCAGGGGGTCTCTGCGTCCGCCAATGAAGATCCTCTATGAATGAAGGTCCGTCCGAAAGTGGTACGAAACTACGGAGTGAATATTGGACGGGCAAAACACATTGAGAATAAGGACACCTGTCAAATCCGGTTTCATTCATTCTTATGTCGGGTCCCATACTCATCTTATTTCCGTAGGTGATACAGAATAGAAATCGCTCGCAACTTTGGCTGAAACTACGGATTTCATGCTTAGGTAGTAGACCCACTGCTACGGACTTGTGGTTGCTTTGCACAGGTGCGAGGTAGTGACGAAAAATTTCTACGCTATGGGGTCTAAACTCTGTGCTGAATCCATGGTTACAGTTTGCGCGTCGATGTCCCTGCCACCCTGTATAAACAGACAATGAAAAACAGAACAGAAAAAATAGGTAGGTACAGAGGTCGGTCGGGGGGTTTTTCTTCCCAACCGTTTTTTCTTTCTTACTATGGCATATAATACAAACAAGTTGGTAGCCTAAACTCACAATGATTAAATATTATGGTAATATTTGGGTTCCACGTTATAAAATTTCTCTGAGGGCCTTGTTCAAGAAAAGTTTATTTTTAATCATGTTTTAATAGAAGCATGATTAAAAATAAACTTCAGGCTTTCCATTTGTTCTTTTGTAGATCGATGGTTATATAGACCACAGGTTGCGGTTCGTAGATATCTATTTATGGTTGAACCTAATTACATTGCCATTACCTATTTGTTTCTTTCGAAGCAACAGTAGATCATAATATCGTAATGACATGATATAACAGGTTTGCGTTGAAATTAAAATTGTGAAATTGTTTATTAAAATAATTGATGTATGTACAGTTAACAAAAGAGATAAGTATGCAGGATCGTCGGATATAGTTGAAGTTTAGCAAGAAACCGATGGATTGTTTCGAATGAAACTTAGTTTGATAAATTAACTGTTTGTTTTCTATTAATTAAATAAAATTTTACCCGAAAACATCAATCCGTTTCTTACTAAACTTCAACTATATCCGATGACGATGCATACTTATCTCTTTTATTGACTGTACATAAATATTGACAACTAGCTTTTGCTCGCGACTTCGTTCGCGTGAAGCAACTTTCTTAAATTTTTTTTCCGTAAGAACCATCCTCGTACCACTTCAAGGAGTATTCTAAAAAAAGAATTAGCGAAATCGGTTCAGCTGTTCTCGAGATTTGCGCTTAGCAACACATTTAGCGATTCAGCGATTTATTTTTATATTATAGATACTAGGGCCTTAAACAAGAGGTACATAATCATTGGATTCTAATAGGTATCTCACTCAAGGTATACATCATCATCATCATGATGTCCACTGTTGGACATAGGCCTCAAGCACTATACATAATAATTGTCTAAAATACCTAAAAACGAATTCCTAGAAAATAACTTGAATACTGACTATAAATTATGGTTTTATTCAAACTAAAATAGTTTGCTTAGTTAACAATTTTTCTGCATCATATTAGGTACGTAACTAAGACATATCTTGCAATCATGTTCTATGATTTTTTTTAATATTAGGTATTATTAGTAAATGATTTTATTTCTGTAAGTAGGTTTGCACTAAACACTTTTACACGTCAATCATATTTTAAAAAACTAGATGGTTCGGCGTTTCTGAATACTCTGATAACAAAGGCCGAAACGAATTCAGAGGTCACAGTCTCTTTTAAAGTCCAGCCATAATTTTGGTCAGATCTTGTGAAAACTATGTAGATTGGTGACTGAAATGGTCTTTTTAGGAACGAACCACACAGATTGAGTGGACCTGTCCAGTCAGTGCACGCATTTGTCAGTAATCATGCATCTTAACTGACATTGTGTTAGCTTTATTCTTATCACATAAAAACATAACGCTTATATTATCCTGACAGGTAATAAAGCACATAACCATAATAGTCGTAAATACCTCAGCTGATAATTGCACGATATTGTAGGTAGGTGAAAAAATAAGATAACCATCACTATGTAGGTAGACAAGATTGTTCCAAGTTATGATAACAATAATTCTCCGCAATATATGTATGTAGTATAGAGAACTGCAAGTACCTAGGTAATATCAACAACAGATGGGTACGGTGACTATGGCCAGCACAGCCAGTGAATATGAATAATAAGACCAGGATTGTTGAGCTAAAGTTAGGCATATACCAACTTGCACTAGCGTTCAGATGAGCTTTTGAGTTTCACTATGCAGATATTATGTCGTGCTGCGGTGAATCGGTGATTCGAACATCTGTTTCTGCACTACCGCGAAGGAGCTCCTGTGTAACAAACAGGAGGTTTTTCTATTCTATCAAAGAGTGTGCTATTGGAAAATGAAAGAAATTATTGATCAGAAATTCAAATTAGTGGTATAATTTGAATTTCTGATCAATAATTTCTTTACAAGTCTTCTATAATATCGAGCGGGCACTTTTGTCAGTTTAATAATTAATGACATATTTTTAGGTAAGTACTATCCGATTTAACATAATGAATATTCTTTTTCTTTGTGACGGTGGCACGAGTATATTTCAGATCTTGTTGGTCCAAAATTTCGCCACTTCCACGACTCGTCGATGGAAGCGCAGAGGTCACTTATTATATGTACTTAGGTATTTATTTTATCATATTGACGTACTACACAGGGTCAATAGTGAATAAAGAAATGTTCATCACAAAGTTGCAGGTGGCAGTGACAATACATGCATGTGTGAAATGTAAATACCAACAGTGCGTAGTGCCTACCTTTATCTACTATGTAGGTTAATATGCAGTGAGAGTCTAGCCTACACGGAGGCAAAGTTTTTAACTCAAAACAATAAAACTTTATGGTAAATTGACTTTAGGTTTAGGTGTCAATTGTTTTCTAAACTATCCACTAATTGGACACGCTTTTAGTGGTAAAGTTATTAACGCGGTTAAGTAAGTACTTACTAATCATATTGGTATTTGATAATAAACAAAAAGATTACACAACATGATGAAGCCGTCCGCTAATATGAAAATATCGTCATGGAAAATATGTCAATGACCTACTATTTTCTTTTACAAGATGAAATAATTATTAGCTTATCTGTTACATCTAGGGTCATCGACTAGCGTGCGGTAACTCGGCAAACGGCAACTGTTCACACAGTGCATAATTATTTGATGATCAACACTGTGACAAAGGAAGTCGGCCGAGCAATTCTCACCAACCTTGTACCTATTGAAGCCCTACTAAGGACTAAACTAGCATAAACTCAGTTTTTATAAATTAAGATAATCAAATATAGGTAGGAACGTAGTAATTTAATAATATTCAACTAAACAAACTTAAAAATCAATCTTTTATAGGTTTGATACTCAAGCCACCAGCATCGTCGTCATAAAGGTACATACCCATTAGATATTTTCGAATATATGGCTCGAAACGTGAGCTTTCTAAAAGATGTATCAGTTTCTCTGACAATAATGATTCATTTCCATATTCCAAACCGAACCTTTCAAATGATTAAAATCAATTCCCAGTGGTTAGTAATGGATGCAGAAATGTGTCGTGTTATGTGAGCGTCGCTGCACCTTGTGGAGGCCACGCATCGATCACTAACACTTTATGCAAACTCACGCGCGAACCTCACAGATTTCATGTTGAGAAAAGCGTTTATTTAGATTGTCCACCAGTCTCATGTTCAATATGCTGTGCGTAGAAGTTTTTCTAACTTCTCACATCTATTTATAACCCTCTGCAACTACAGGTGCAATGCAAACTCGTTCCCACTGCGAGTGACCGACTATGTAGAATTGTAGATACCTGCAAGCTCGGTCGTTATCTCAAAAACTGCTTTAAAGATTTGGACTAGCATTAAATGCAATATTTAATTATTTAATTGTTCTGATTAAATATTATGCTATGCCTACATAGCATAATATTTTCTACATCATCATCTGCCTAGCCTTTTCCCAACTATGTTGGGGTCGGCTTCCAGTCTAACCGGTTGCAATTGAATACCTGTATTTTACATGCGTACTGCCTATCTGACCACCACAACCCAGTTAACTACCGGGTAATGCGATACCCCTTGGTTAAGACTGGTTGTCAGACTTTCGGGTTTCTGACTACCCGTAACGACTGTCAAAGACCTACGGATGACAGCCGGGATCAATGACTTAACGTGTTTTCTGAGGCACGGAGGGGTCTCGGTATGTAAAGATGATCACCCATCCACAGACCAACCGCGGCAAGCGTAGCTTAACCTGATCGATCGACCTGTGCGGCTGTTATTATTTAGCCACGGCTCCTCCAATAATATTTTCAACAAGACCTATTCATTAAAGGTGGGTAAATAATGCGGGTACGACAGGTGTTAAATACAATGCAAATCATTAGCGAATATGTATTATATGTGCAGTAAGGTATATGGCAGTGAACGTGAATCATGAAGGTATCGTATACATGACACATGGCCGGCGTTTGTTCACGGCAGTTGATTGACCATGTGAAAGACTCGTGTACCAACCCGCACTTAGTATGATAAAACGACCATAACATCCAGAGAAACGCTGCGGAGAAAGGATTGCAGTACAAATCCATGAAATACTCGTTTAAACCGGTAAAATTGTAAAGAACTTTAACCGTGCGTATGTTGGATGAGACTGCTGGTGCCCTTGGTGAAACTCATGTACCTACAACACGCTCGAATGTATATTGAAAATACGGAATGCGGACGCAACAGCTCTCAAAATGTTAATAGAAAAATTGGATTTGCAATTGCTCTTTATTGTCACATAAAATGGTGACTAAGCTTTCAACAGCGATATGTGACCTGACGTGTACACAATGTAATTGTGTGTGTAAGTGCGTTAACAAGTCTTACGTCGCCTTGATAAATAATTCCCATTCGCAGAGATTATAGGCCTTTGTGTGATGCACGGCACACCTCCCGTGCGCCGGCGCATCACGCATGCGGCGTGCCTGGCGGCCGTCTGCTCGACTCGCATAACGGCAACGTACACCTTTAACAATCGAACATTTTTAGCAAACACATTAAAGTACCTACAACACCGGTTACACGTGAGAACGGTGGCTTGCGGCCGATCATCGATGTCGATAAAACCTTTTGTGCAATCAATGGTTTCCTTTAATTATTTACATATCATAGTGACGTTGGTGACTATTGATTAGTTCGTGCAACAATATCCCTTCATTAATTACGTCTTCAGTTCTTTCGCAGACTTCAACAGCGTATAGACATCAATTATCTCGGTATTGTATTAGAGACAATTAATTAAAATAAAATAAAATATTTGCTTTAATCTTTGGGCCCTTTTTTGCACAAACCAAGAATCAATGTCAATATTTTTAAACACTTAGTTCGGGTGTGTATACAATTATGAAGCGCGAAAAAGAACCAATATGTCCTCGTAGCAAGTGGGCAAGGAACCAAAGAAGTGTACAAGTAGGCACTCAATGTCAAAGCCTTCGCCAGATGTGTACGAGATTTCGTGGACGTGAGCTTTTTAGTCCTTGAGCTTTTGTATGATAAAAATACATACATATATATATACCATATTGTCCTCGTTTGAGTTTGCAATACTCTTTACACGAATTTTATTCTTATGAGATTTTTGCCGACATTAATTCCATGTTTATTACTCAGTTAGTAGACACGAAACGCAATCTGCCATCAGTTTACTGAGAAGTATCTATCATTCTTTATCTGCAAAGGGCAGCTTTGATATCGGACTATTATAAAAGGAATGCTTGGCTACATCGGTGCGATGCCGATACAGGGTGGCAGGGACATCAATTCGCAATCCGTTACTATGGATTCAGTAGGTGATTCTGAAAAAAAAATCCCCTGCGTTGCGTTTTGTTTTTTTTTTGTTTAAGTAACTTTACTGTTCCATACATTTTGAACGCGTAGATATTGCACTTTTCTATGAAACAGCAGTTTTTTTTATAACTGACGGAAAATTTCTACCCCGAGGGGTCTAGAATCATGTGCTGAATTCATGCTTACAGTTTGCGCGTCGATGTCCTTGCCACCCTGTATACATATCTATATGAGTCATATAACACATAATCAGCCTATAATGTTCCCACTGCTGGGACACAGGCCTCCTCTCGGTGAGAGGGAGTAGGCCGTAATCCACCACGCGGGCCCAGTGCGGGTTGGTAGATGTCACATGTCTACGAATTATTGGTTCTAGGACATGCCGGCTCATCGGATCTATGTGAGTACCTATTACATATTTTTCATGTAATATAATAATAATGTATCTAGAAGTCAAGCCGGACGGACGTCTTATCAACCATTTAAACACATTAAATTTTAATGACTAACATTATGTCCGGCTCCAACGTAAATATTTTTTGTGCATACGAAAGTCGTACTAACCTAATAGCCAGTCGATGTCATTGAAACCAGTCGAGTTGAGGTTTGTTAACACTTTTATACATAGGTATATAGTGCATTTAACATTTATTTTACGTTGCCAGATTTATATTAAGATGAAAATCAGACAGCATGCTTTCATACAGGCGTGGGGCGTGCAAATACAACCTTGTGAGATTCCTAAGATTATAACCGATTCATATGATCTACTGACATGAACATGATCTAGACACACCCATTCATGGGTGTGTCCATATGCACATGCTCGGTCAGTATGCATACTATGCATACTGACCGAGTCTGGCATAAAAAGGATGGGTTTTACTAATTTTGTATAACAGATTTCGTATAAGGTTCTTCTGAGGTTAAAAAAATCTTAATTTAGAATAGACAGAAAGAAAATACTTTTATTTGCGATAAACACGACGCAGAGAAAGAACACAAACATAAAAAAAAACAATGACATGATTTAGATAGTGTTGATTGACGTATATCGATTTTCATTAGAATTTTCGAACTAGTTAAACTGACTGAGCTTTCTGTGGAAAGGAGTTCAAGGAAAACAGGTTTTGTTAATATTCGGGGAAGTGTTAAGTGAAACGGGTCCAAAGTCTCATGTTGAATTGGTTAATAACGGGCCGTTCCCGTCGTCCGGGACAGTTATCGATGTGCCGCCGTCATCGTGCATATTAGCCAATGAGAAGGTCGGTCCATAATCACAATTACCCGGAAAGCTGAATTAGACAGGAAACGCAACTTGTAACAGCTATTACGTAATGCCTAGTATGTTGACAATTAGAATAATGAATGTAGAACGTGGTTTGTTTGAGAATTACGTCTTCAGGAGCGTTTACATGCATCGGTGTGTCGGGTAAGGGTCAACTTACTAAGACATATAATTCTAGATGCTTGAATTTCATCAATTTGATTACAACGCTGTATTACCCAAACATGGATTACTAAGCACATTTTTTTTTGTTTTTATGACAAAACTTGGCTTGTGAAATAGGTACGATGCTTCTCAGAAAAAAGCGTTTAGTCCTAATTGAAGGGTAAACAAACAGTGGTATCACGTATTTTGTTATTTTATTACCATAACTTTTAGTCTGCTAAGCGTTGTATATGTAAACCAAGTGACATAAAAGGGAGTGTTAACACTTCCACCACTGCTTCATTAGATTCTTAAAGATAACTTGAATATTTCCATATCCTGAAAAATCTGTAGCCGTGTGTGTGCACTACACACTTGCTGCACATGAATTTCAATTCAATAAGGAAGTGGCTTAATCATTTAAGTCGCTATCAAAATATTATTAAAGATTCAAATAACCTACAATATTATTTTCTTATCTTACCTATACAGGCTGTCAGGGACATCGACGCGCAAACACTTAATGTGAATTCAAAGTTTGATTCTGGACCCCACAGCGTAGAAAATTTAACGTCGTTTATTAAAAAAAAAATCTGCTGTTTCCTACAAAAGTGCAATGCAATACCTACGCGAGCAAAATGTATTGAACAGAAAATTTTGCTTTTATAACCGACGGAAAATTTCAACGAACTGGGGTCCAAAATGATATACCGAATCCATGGTAACAGGATGTGCATCGATGTCTCTGCCATTCTGCATATTTATCTAAGTTAAGCAAGAGGAAAGTCTCTGGTAAACGGAAAATGAAGGAACTTCCTTTCTTCAGTTATGGAATTAAAACATTACAAATTAGCGTTATTATAAAAAAAAACTGTTTTTGATTGCGCCATTGGTAATAAAAATAATAATGACGTTGGCCTTTACCTATAACAATAACGATGAAATATTATCGCTATTACTATTTAATTTTATCCTTTAACAATAACTTAATAGCACTTTATTTTTCTTGTTAGGTACTTAATAGAGCTATGGAGATTTATGGAATAACGTGATCTAATTCTATGTAATTTTGATTAGTTGTTTATGGTTACGCCTTAGCAATACGCGGAACGTGCAGCCTCCACAAGTAACGTAAATTAATCGGAACTAAGTATACAATACTACTTACCACTAATGAATGGTTTTTGAAATAACAATTATGTAGGTACTTCGATTTGTGTATCGATTACTCTAGAATAGTCGTGGAATGGAACTTAATGGAAACCCAATGGGTTTTCATATTTGGGTTTGACGCACGGAGGTGCCGTGCTACTGAACAGTGACCATTTCCATATTCAGACATGCCAGTTAGTACAATTTACCTTTTATTGGAAACTACACAAATGTTTGTTTATTGTGTAAATATCGCATGTCATCATTGTCACTTGCCACCAATGAGGCGTTAAACCCGACATGACTGCGTTGTTGTAATTTAGCGAAGTTCGTGTTCATCACTGTGAATCAGTAGGTGGATTCTATCATGCATATTAACATTCGATATAGTACGCTCGCAATAATTTGAATTGGTTTGGTAAGGTTGTTTACCAAAAAATGAGTTGTGTCACGAAATAAACCTTAGATAATGTACAATCATTTACACTTTGTATACCTATCTAATGACGTACCTAGTACGGATGCAACAATTTAATCAAATATTCAATAGTTTAGTCACTATAGGTAGCCAGTTGGCTGATAGGCAAAACCCATAGTTAGCCCCATCACTACTAATGTTAATTGAAACCCCGTATTACGTATTTTATACAAACGCAATTAAAATAATTAATAAATATTGACATTCCAGCCATATGGCCATTTTTTTCGTTTTAGTATAAGTATAACAACATTAAACTTAATTTCCGATTATTTGGTAACAATACCATAAAGTTTGAGTTGAATTGTTGATACCATCGCATTGCCCGTGTGTAGTGCCTTATTATCAAAGGTTATTATTTCGTGCCAATTTGTACGCTATTTAAAAAAAAAAGTTTTTTTTAGTAAAATTGTATGTTTTATTATTTTAACAGACTGATAAGAATTTGAAATAACCGCTGCACCATTTAATGTAATACCGTAATAGCCACTCTGTATAGTATTATTGAAAAAAGAAAAAACAAATTCAACGTTAAGATTTATTTGATAGTTTCAAAACACTCCTATGCACTAATACTGCCAGTATTTTCTCCACATTGTATTTTGTAACACCTACTACAATCTATTCTTCAATGATATGGTTCTTCATGTTTGTTACAAGTTGTTAGGGTTGCGATCAAAGACAATTATTTTTATGTATTTCTTTAATATATTATGCCTACTTACTCCATTGTCATTTGTATTGTCTTGTCAATTAATTTCTAAGACCATTCTTTGAAGATCTAGACTATCCGTCAGGATTATTTATCCAATTAAAGTCGATTAGTCCAGAAGAAATGATGAAATATATTAAGTGTTAGTAATTACAGATTTTATTGCGTCGACTGTCCATGAAGTCATGCTCTCGATTTTTCCAACGTTTTGCTTGTCTGTGGTATCAATGTGATATCAATCATCACCAGTAGTAACAAATCTCATACCGCAAGCGTCTGTGGTAAAATATCTCAGTAATAATTTCAGTGGATAGTTATACTTATTTTGTTACTGACTGGCCCTCTGTTACCCTTTTTTGTTTTGAATACATTGAGTAATTTACACGAAATAATGTCCATCCTTATGTTACTGCGAAATAAGACAAAATCTTATAAATAACTTCAGAACATCACGCTTGTATTTACCCGAAGGGCACAGGTGTACCTAAGTACACCCATCATTTCACCAGTTATGTTCCAGCCTCATGTAATAAGAAAAAGAAAGAAAATACGTTTATTTGCGGCAAACATGACGCATAAAGAACACAAACAAAAAAAAAACCGGCTAAGTGCGAGTCGGACTCGCGCACCGAGAGTTCCGTACAATTTAATATTTTTATTGTATGATGTAACTAAAAATTTACGATTTTCGCAATTTTTCCTTTATCTGTGCTATAAGAAGTGGTTTCGTACCAAATTTCAAAATTCTGAGTTCACGGGAAGTACCCTGTAGGTTTTGATTCCCTTGCGAGTGTCGAAAATTTGCGGCATAAACGGCTGTATCTTTTGATTGTGTTGGCTTAAAAGTTTGATTTTTTCACACTCTAAAGGTCAGTAGACCTGATTATTTGATATAAATTCCAGCTTGATACCTCCATGCGTTCCTGAGAAAAAGAGTTTTGACAGACAGACAGACGGACGGACGGACAACAAAGTGATCTTATAAGGGTTCCGTTTTTTCCTTTCGAGGTACGGAACCCTAAAAATAACAAGTTAGGGGAAAACAAGCGTCAAATCCACGCAAAACGGCCATCGCTAAGACCCGAGACAGAGCCCCAGCGCTGGTTTTCAGCGACAGCCGGCGTTGACGTGATGACGGCAACCAGGTGCAGCATACGATTAGATATAAATAAAAAACAACAATCAAAATGGGAAATAAAATAAATAGGTACCTACACATTACAAAAAGATGGTATAAACCTGAAATATATGAAGTGGTAATAGGCGAAAGAGAACCCGAGCCTATTGCTATCAACCGGATACAAATCCAGACTCCAGGCTGCTGCTGAGAAATTCCTGAGAGAAAACCCGAACAACACTTTGCCCGATATACTCATGCTCAGCAGTAGCGCTAGCGACCACTAGACCAACGTCTATAAATACGGCGAACTGTAAATCTTATATTATGTTAATTAATTTAAAATTATGATTAGTTAAATACAGAATCTTATATTTTTTCTCATGAATGCGTGTGAGAATCATTTTCAGGATTAAATGAATCAGGATACCGTTTTTAAAACGGTATCCTTATTTTTAACTTACTTAATTAAAACGTTTTTTTTAATTACGTATTTAAAGTGATAAGTTATGAGGTACAATTTATTTGAAAAAACTCTTTTGTGTACCTATAGTTGTTTTTTTTTTGATGAACCTTATCTTGTTTATGGTTTTAAAAGTTATGGATACGATCAAAATTTGCGCTACGTGACTTCACGTGACTTGTTGATCAAGTATTGTGAAGTGCTGGCCAACCGCTCTGGTAGCAATGTAGCATTGAGGGTTGCTTAACTCCAATCATCTATAAATACTTACATGCGGAAAAGTAGAACGGGCTTCATTCATTTGCATAATTAGTAATAATAGTTTAATCTATTAAGTCATGTTGTAAATAATAGGTGCAAGACTTTGTGACTATTCATTTCTTGTAAAAAAACATAGGAAGTCGTATGAATAGTTTCCAAATGAACTTTTTATTGCGCTGTAATCAATGTATCGTGTTTTGTTTGACTAGCGTTAGTGCCGTTCACAGCAATACTGTCAGCAAGGACTTCGTCGTAATTACAATAATAAACAATTTGTGCAATTGTTTTTATTAATTATTTACGTCACAGACACTGTACAATAATTAACTAATGATAATAATAATATACTGTAGGTGGAAAAATTGCTAATAATTCCAGTCAGGTTTATGATAAACTCAGAGTCAGAAATTTAACTGTCTTCTGCGTCTTTCTAGAAACAGCCCAGGCTTAGTACATTAATTTGCGGTCAAGCTTCTTCTATGCATACTCGTGCGTAGTATAAATGTTGTTCATAACTCCGTCTCCCTGTCAAACCATTCGCTCGTCGTGTGGTAAGTGAATGTAGCCAATACCCGGCGCGGTAGCTTCAAATGGGTAAGGTGAAGGGTAACGCATGCACGATGTAAATACATAAACATAGATGACGATGCGAAGCGAACGCAGACGTGTCCTCAGTGGATGCATAGAAGAATGCCATTGTGCATAAATTTGAAAATTGCACGGATTAATTGCAAGCGGTAGTGTAGGTATGACAGAAACTATACTCAAATGAATATGATTAATTAATATTAACCCCAAAAATAATAATAACCCCAAAAGATTTGGCACGCATTCCGTAAGATCTTACGCGGAGATATTTTTGTTGTTTTTTCCCGATGCACCGTATAACCAGCACGTGATTAACTGGTTGGATAATAACTGAATGACTTCTAAAGAATTCGCGAAGGAATGCACTGGGTACTGCAATCGTACATCTTTATGGTAATACATTGATACTGGTTTGCGAATTCGGTTCAAATCTCTCGAGACTGAGAGATTTAACACTCATGTGCATGGAAAAAAACGAACATTTAAATATTGCTAAAGCGGTTCGCAATTTAAGTTGACCCTCGCTCGAGGCGTGGCTTTTTAGTCAATTACTTCGAGTATCGCGCAATATGCAGCTACGATGAGGCATTTCTACACTCATAGCGGCCGAGCATTAGCGGATTATTACATCTTTATTTGGTTTACCAGATAACCGCGAAGGGTCTAAGGGGCAGACAGAAAGTTAGTGCGTCGCTAGGGATAAAAGTTTGTGTTTCTGTTTAGCTAAGCTTTTATTATAGTTTCTGAGGGCGATTTACTTTGTTATAGACCACCAAGTTATGAGTATTGCTAGGTGTATGTAGTCATTAATCAAGCACGAGAAATATTAATATTCAACCTGTGTACATACATTAAATAATTCTTTGAAACACGAGTCGCATAATTACACATCTGATCGTCATCATTTTAGTTTTATACATTTTTTATGCAACTTGCTATATTGTTCAAGTGTGTTGCAGTAAGTAAGGTAACCTTTGTTTTCTAAGAAACAGGGATACTGAGAAAAACTTGTAAATAAAGATAGATAAAGTAGGTAGGCTATAAAATTTTTCAAGAATTATGATGACAGTAATTTATTGATTCAATGAGAACAGGTATCCGTCAAGTGCGATAGCGACCATAATGATTTAACGAGCAATGGCAACCTAACATTGTCTAATAATATGTAATTTAAGCAAAGCAATTAGATGATGAGTCACTGATATTGACACACAAAAAGGTAATGGGCCTCGTTAAAATATAATTTGTCTATCACTGTGTTGTCTCTGTAAAATTCGACTTCGTTTAACCTTTGTATTTTTACCCACGGAATAGATAAAAGATGTCCTATCTACGCGAAATTATTTCGCTAACAAAATGAATAGCTTGAGCTATTTATGCATGTTTTTAATTAGGTACGACTGTATGCAGCATCTGCCTACAAGGTGAATCTTTTAGTGAAGAACCAAGATATCACTAAAGTAGTCACGAACGAAAACGCGGAAATGTATGCCGAAGTCCTTACGTACGACCGGTTCAGAATACCTGGAACCACATAAAAAAGGTGCACCTACTCGCTATTTTTAGCATCACTGTTTTATACGGGTGTAAAGGACTGTAATTATTATAATTAGATTTAAATAATATTCTATTAAGTACCTATGTTATTATGTAAAATATTTGCTAGTACAGCAGTGTGGCGATTAAGTTATCACGTTAATAAATGTGCTTGTACTACCTACCTACCCATGTTGTATACCGGTCAATTTAGTTGTCAAACTAAATTAGTTTTTTTTAATGTTACTTTTTTTATTTCAATTTCTAAAATAGGTAATCCTACTAATCCTACTAATATTATAAATGCGAAAGTTTGTATGTATGGATGTATGGATGTTTGTTACTCTTTCACGCAAAAACTACTGAACAGATTTTGACGAAATTTAGCACACAGATAGTTTATAACCAGGATTAACATATAGGATACTTTTTATCCCGGCATTCCCACGGGATCGAAACTTATGCGGGTGAAACCGCAGGGCGCAGCTAGTATTATAAATGCGAAAGTTTGTATGTATGGATGTATGGATGTTTGTTACTCTTTCACGCAAAAACTACTGAACAGATTTTGACGAAATTTAGCACACAGATAGTTTATAACCAGGATTAACATATAGGATACTTTTTATCCCGACATTCCCACGGGATCGAAACTTATGCGGGTGAAACCGCGGGGCGCAGCTAGTATTTATATAATTTAAAAGCTGCCAGCCTTTTTGACAGTCTTCCTGTTGACAGTGATGCGGACAATTTTTTTAATGCCCTATGTTTCTTTTTTATAATAATTTTATTATTTTATGACGTTTGCTTTTAAATTAAGTAATAGTTTAAATTAATGCCAATGCTGATGTCGACATGGTGCCTATCGTCTTGAGTCAGGTTATCAAGTCATATTAATATCGATTTACTGTACAAGTAATCTTATGCTAAATAAAAAAATATCTTTATCATATTTAAATTAGTGTAAAAAAACTTAATGCGTGTAAAATATGTGTATTATTTAATTTCATGCTATTCGGGATAAGATTACGAATCTCGAAATGGAGAAAATTAGGTATACCTACTCCGTATTTTCATGGACACGTGAAACGTGCAGTTATAAACTTTCAAACTAATTAATGAAATGATATTTTACCAACTGCATGTAATTACTTATTCTAATATAGTCACCGGCACAGTCATCAGTATCCGGTATTTAATTACCTACCTACCTTACTATATTTTATTTTCTACGAACAGGTAATGATGGAATATGAGCTGAAAACCATTAGGTGCATTTAAAGACTTTAGTATGAAAATAAATTATCGTACCTAAGTAATATTGGATTCAAACGACACGTTCATAATAATTATCCATAAGTTGGAAATACAACTTCCTGTCTAAACTTTTAAGGCAGTAATACAATCACGGTTATTTTCCTATCCTACTAATATTGTAAACGTCAAAGTTTGTATGGATGTATGTTAGTTACTCTTTCACGCAAAAACCACTTAACGGATTTGGGTGAAATTTGGCACACAGATGGTTTATAACCAGGATTAACAAGAATACTTTTATCCCGATATTCCCACGGGATCGAAACTTATGCAGGTGAAACCGCAGGACGCAGCTATAGTAATATTATAAACACGAAAGTTTGTAAGGATGGATGGATGTTTGTTACTCGTTCACGCAAAAACTACTGAACGGACTCGTATGAAATTTGGCACACATAGTTTATAACTAGGATTAACACATAGGATACTTTTTATCCCGATATTCCCACGGGATCGAGACTTATGCGGGTGAAACCGCGGGGCACTGCTGGTACATAGATAAAAGACTTACAGTCGGTTTTGTTAATTTTTTTTGGATAGTAAATACTTACTAAATTAATATTTGATACAAAAAAACTGTTTATTAGAGTAAATTATTTTTATTTTAGATTTCTTTATCGCGTTTAGATGTTTATTAATTTCATTGTTATTTTATCGGTGAGATAAATCTAAAAGAATCTTTATAATAATAGCTAAGTACCTAAGTAAGTTTGGTCCATTGTTCTATTGGTCATCAACGTCATATTTTAATAGGTACCTACCTAAGTTGTTAGATATTATGTTTTTCGGCAAATAACTATTTTGCGGAACATACAAAGAATTGGTGGGAAAATTTGATGACGCAGGATGCAGAGTTGCAGACACAGCGTCATAGAAATAATTTTGTGGGGTGATTTTATTATTTAAGGTTGATAAAGGTTATTTCATATTGAGAACATACGTAGCAGCTCTTAGGATTTTTTTTTATTTTGCTCGAATCGATTCAACCTCGTAGCAACAAGTTAGTGAATCTGCTGATGACGTACTTTGGAAGTATGCAGGTACAACTGCATTGAGCGCAGTGCATATTTTATGTGATTGTGAAAGTAGGTATCTTGAAACCGTTCGGATGCACTACTTGCATACGTGTTTAAACGTCATTTAATTTGCGTAAGTACCCACCAGTTCAGTGGTTTAAGTTTGTCTGGCTCACAGACAAATAAATGATTACACGTTCATAAACAGGGCGGAAACAGCAAATTAACTGTTATTTACTTTTAGGCTTCTTTTAGACATACATACTTCATAATTACCATTATAACCAACATGTATTTTCTATTTTCATTATAAATGTTGGATCTTACAATTTTCATCAGAAAAAAGAACATAATTAACAAAATGTATTTAAGTTTCCTTACATATTGGAAGACCATAAATGAACGAAAACATTTTTTTAAAGAATTATCTGCACAGTAGGTAAAAGAAAAAGATAAGCATAGCTGAAAATATTTCTGCTATAGAATAGCTTCAGCATATAAAACAAAGTTGGAAAACATTTATAATTCTATTATTGTGCATGAGTACCTACTGAGGTGTTAATTTGAAACTACCGCAGACGGCACCTCGACGTTTATGTAAACTTCTATGCCGTATACAACTTGTCTTGAACAATTTTGATGATACAAGACAAATTGTCAGCTCCTGGAATTTATCACTTACGCAAATCATATTAAGTGTGTGTATCTCACTGTGGTATTGTTCACGCGGCCGTGGTCGTACGGATTTTATTATCATGTTTTCTTGTTAAATGCCGGTGGAGTACACAACAAGCACACAAGTTACTTTGTGGGTTGTCTTTTTTATTTACGCATCACCTTGTGAAGCTAAAGGTCAACATTCACAGGGACTTTTGTAAGAATTCTGTTTCTTAAAAAGAGTGTCATATTTTACAAAAAAATATATTGAACGGTGTTAAAATATTTTCAGTTTGTTGGTTGGTACTTACTTTTCGAGCCGGTCGCCAAGCTTGTCGGAGAGGTGGCTATCTTTAGGTTTGGTGAGGTCCGAGTCGTACAGGTCCCGCTTGTAGCCTCTCCAGAAAGTGGGCATCATCCAGACGAACCATGTTTTCGAAAACCAATTTGCTCTCTTATAGTTGTTCGTCTTCTTCTCACGGTTCTTCGGTGGCACTTTTTTGAGATCACACGGATCTTTATTGCCACTAACCATTTTGAATTAAGTATTAAAATATTTTTTTAAATAAATAATAGTCTTTAAGTCCTCGTGTTTAGAATCTAGTCACGCAAAGTTAGTTCGGAGTGAATATCGTCATTTTTGTCGGTGCAGTAATAGTCGCGGTCGAAGCACGTTAGCCGGCAACTAGGCGAAACGCCTGATTAGCAACGACACGAACCGAGCGCAAGCTGCCTCCTACTGAGTTGCGCGCGCGCAGTCGGTGCGTATTAATACCTACTTAAAAGCGCTACGAATTCACGGCGCCAGAGTTCGTCCCCGACACGTTGAGCTTTTAATGAGCGTTATACTTATGTACGTAAACGTAGTTCCGGAAAACGATTTTCATATCACATAATTGATAGGTACTTCATAGGTAAAGAAGGCAGACATGCTCAGTTCTACTGAAACGGTATCAAATATGCAGGTCTTAGCTATAATTGTACTTCATCAATTATGTATTTATGAATGCCAGTTTGTATGTAAGAGTCCTTTTTTGCAGGTAGCAATTGGAGATGCCCTTGGGTCTATATACCCAAGGAATACCAGAATTACCAGGCACTTTACACTGTCTATGGACATCAGCTACATAGGGTTGGCAAGCGAGTGACATTTTAGCTTTGTGGGCCCCATAGCCCAATGCTATAAAGTGTCTGTAATTTCACCGGCACGCACATCCTTTTAATAGGATCTTAGGAATGCTGCTCGGCGCCCGACAGATAAAACATCGTGGCAGCAATTTTCCGGATAAGCAGTTATAGAATCTGTAACTTCGTCAGCTTTCTTTTTCAAAGAATCATTAGGTTTTCATGCTTGACAGTTTTTTGAATCAGTTAAAATAATAACTGATTATGATTCATTTTTAATGAGATGTTGTGTTGCTTGGATTGTGCGTGCAAGTGGTTTCCTTGCATTTCAGAGTTGATTTGGGGGTCCGATTATCGCAGGTATTGTCTCTTTAGGAATCGTACCTGTCTCCTCTCTTACTACCTTCATAATGACTAGTATTGTGCCTGTTTCCCTCTGGAAAAAAGGAAAAGAACGATCGTTCAAATAAACATTTAAATTGTTTTATCAAGACTAACGTAATTAATGGGACAGTAAAGGGGACTACTGTTTCGGATTCTCTTGAACCCAATGGCCAGCGAAGCTCTCACCAGTGAACTTATATGTTCTAGTTATTCCGGTTTTATAGCCATCGCCATCGTTGTGTTTCATTTCACGACTCGATGATAAAGCCCTACGGAACTTGACAAACCTGTGTCTGTACTTGCACACTTACCCTACCGGTTGAAAGTTCACTGTTTCTTATTTCTCAAGCAAGATTCTAGCCTCTAGGGGCAAAAAGTCCCTTCAGCGCGGCCATCAAGATGGATTGCAAAAATAGATTTAATTTTACGATACTTGGCTAGTATATAGTTTATTTGTGCTGTTTGGCTGAGAATAGGGCATTCATTTTCGTGTGAACTGATGTTGTAGTACCAGTGACCTCATAATATTATTATTCATCCTGGTCACCTTGATCGGCTTAAAACAGGCAATAGAAATATATTTTTAATTTAGGTGTGTTTATAATTGAATTAATTGTACAGTTTGTTGAAGCGCAAGAAGCGGAAGACAGGCACAGAAGAAGCGGACGAAGAAGTGTACTCGGGTTCATTGACCGGGTGCTGATCAGTCCAGTGTCAGATTTTCATGGCATGCGATCCTCGCCTCGTACGCGCTTTAATAGTATCTAGACAGACGGACAAGAGGGAACCTGGACACAATTAAAAAAAAAAACAACATGGTCTTTAAAAATATTAATAAAGTTAATACATTAATTATGCATACTTTCCACATACATTATGACATGGCAATCTTATAACGTTTACAACTTTAACATGGCTATTAAATGATGGTGATCAAATGTAATCTGAAATACAGGTTTACCACCTAGTTCGAATGCAGATAGTCTCAAACTTTGTGTATTACAAACTTTAAGCTAATATTTTGCGTATATTGTCATTAGGTATTCGAAGTTATAATACGTGTTCATATTTTGGTGAGTAAAATTATTTAAGTATTATTAGTTTTGCTTGATGCACAGAGAACCTTGAACGATCGATTGCAAAAGTTACCACTGCTACCATCGAAGGTACCTAGTGACGTACTGACAGCTACTGAGATCAAGGTCCTCTTGGTGATCATGTTGCTTTAATATAACAGTTGGTAATTGATTTATATGAACATGATTACGATACTAATAATGTGTACAATCGCGCTTTGTAGACGAAGATCTAACACAATTAGACACGCTAGACACGAAATTGAATAGCTATGTGCTCCTTGGGTTAAATGGCGGGATGAGCTGGACTCCGTTAATAAATATTGGTCCTTGGCAGCTCTGGACAAAGAGAGGTATAAAAAAGGGAATAGGGAGTTCTTTGCCCAGCAGTGAGACATTAAAATGGCTAGTAAAAAATATTTAAAATTGGACAAATAAATAAAGAACTGATAAAGACAATGTAAACAAAAACTTGCAATAAAATAACTGACTAAAGTTTAGGCTTACCTCTGCTTAACCTTACATGTGAACTCATCCTGCAATCTAGAAAAGGTCTGAGCATTAACGATAACCAGATTCCTGGCAACAATTTTATGATCGTTAGAAAATCATGAAATACAATAAAACTGATCTTGAGGCAGTAGATAATAAAATTAACAATTAACAGGATATAAAGTAAAATGCAAGAATATAGAGGGACATTCAACGAGGACTTTAGTTGTGCAAGTACTTAGGTACCTACTATTTTTCTTGTAAGTAGGTACTGGATTAGAAGCTGCATGAAAGTAATTTATTTTAGACAGGTGCATCATTAGTGTCCAGTTTAAGGTGCATCAAGGGATTGGAATCCATCAGTTCGAATTTTAATAATAAGCACAGAAGCAGACTTTTTGGGCTACTTAGACGAGGTAGGTACGAACAATGTTCATTCAATAACACATAGAAGATTTTCAATTCAGAAGCAGTTTAAATGTCGGTGAGCATAACACACAATTATGTTTATAAAGTACTTATGTCATACGAGAATGTTATTCTCGCGATTCGATTGTGCGTGATGTTGCAGTCATATCTTTTTCCAGAAGGTAATCGCGAGCTAGCGGTGGAAGGCGTGGTGTCTACGTCACTGGCCTCAAAGCTTCTCACGTTGATCATCAGAGTCTACGCTACGCATCGTCAGAATGTTGTGAGACGGTTTAACTACACGGTGACGCTATTGACGGAGTAGATCAGTGTTCCGGTGGCATGTGATCAGGGTATTGAAGTGTTATTGTGGCGTGCAGTGGGGTCATCTGGCCGGCCGGTAACAATGCGTCGGACACAATACGTGGCTCTATTGATACGCCGCATGACGGCCAATGGCGACCAGCGACCAACACTCCCGCGCCACCGCGGCGCGCGCTCTGGACTCACGCACAAACGGGTTACGTATTCAAAGATTCAAACGTACTGAGGCCTTGCGATTTTACTCATCGTTGTTCATTTACTTTTGCGAGGTTCATAGGTTTTACTCTTACACTATCTTTTCCATCGACTTTGCTGTCTTTGTCATAATCATCATTGTTTACATCAGCAATTTCCCTCCATTATGTGGTACTTTTATTTAATGGTGCCTCACTTAGCCCCCGCGTAAGAACGGTTTTAAACGGCATAATATCATTAAGATTGATGTTCGCATTTTCTTTGGATAACTAGTCTTACTGTTAGAGATTACCTACTTTGCACACTCCTATTTGAAAATGCGTCCAAGACTATACAGGGTGGCACGGAAATTGACGCGCAGCCTGTTACCATGGAATCATGGTAACAGGCTGCACATGGAATTATGGTAATACCAAAATGAATTGAAATCATACCAAATTCCTACTTTTACCACATAATGATGTAACATTAGTGACCCATCTAAAAATCCATTTATTTGTTTCTAGTTATTTTTTTATGCAAATCTGATCAGTGACATGAATATTGTAAAGGTAAACAAGTTGGAATTACACCGAGGCCTTCATAATTTGTTTTGTCTGAACGAGTGTCCGCGTTTCGGTGCGCACCGAACGCCGGCCGCTGCATGCCGTGTAATGATACGCACAATCGAACTGGAAAAAACCGAGACCCAGTATTGGTAGGTACTTGTTCATTCTCAAATAACGGATCTTCATGTTGATTAATTTTTGCCCTCGATTGTCAAGTTAATCCAATTGGTAATGCGGTGCTCGCTGACTGTGACAGGTTTGTTACAACATACCTACTCCACAATTCCACATAGCATGGACAAAATCGCCTGCGCATTATCTATGAGTACATGCACACTTAGGTATTGTTTTAGATTAATTGAATCAATCAAATCAATATTAGCCAAGCACATGCCTGCTCGTTCTATTTCCGGAAAAATTATGCTTTCTTATCAGTAACTTATTACACCTATTTGGGATGATGTTGAAACGCATTAACTGTTGTAGTTTGTTCAAAACTAATGATATAATTAGTTTAATATCATGTGCATTCTGTATCAGCGTGTCTCGTGCCACTCATTTTGTTAGATTTGGATATTATCAGGTGACGCTGATAATAACGCGTTATTAATTAATATTATAATTCCCTTTTTTGTTAATTTCTAGTGAAATAAGATAACAGATTGATATTTAATGGCTGTATAGTCATTTCTTTGATTTAGGTTGGCGACTGATCTCGAGTGGCACGTGTATTAGAAAACCACAAACTACTTAGTAATTGAAGCATTTTTGAATTGAAAAAGTTATATAACGTTTTTGTGAAGTAACGAGTAGGTAACGTACCTAATTAATTATTTGACAAAAACTTATTCCTACACATAAGTACTTCCGCAATATAAATACTATACCTACTACCTACCTATGTGAATATCCATTATGAAATAATTGTATTACAAGCAAGCGTTAATTATTTTTTATTGATTTGTTTATTTTTTAAGTAGTTTAATAGGAAGCCAAGTTTAATTAAAGTGTTAACGTCAATTATTTCTTTATTGATTGAAACTTAGAATATACGGTGAGTCATTAACGATACACTGTCGTAATTATTGATTTAACTTAAACGAGTTCATTTGGTCAATTCTATTTTTGATACATCCGTTTGGCTGTAATTTCACAATACTAATTTTCTGTTGAGTAAACTTGAGCACAATGAAGAAACTTGCCATAGTCAACCATATGCATAGAGGCGATTCGTCTACTGCGTTTACATTTAGGAACAAAAGCACCGGTATATATGCATATATCTATAAATCCGGAACTATACGTCCGCCTGTTTTCCTCACACTTTGCCAGTTCATAGGTACTTATGTAGATTACCTTTATAATACTTACAGCGCATGATTAAAAGAGCATCGCTAGGTGTGTGACTTGGCTGGAGTCTAGTTTTTCTATTTTAGATGCAACTAGTACTGGATACAGGTAAATGCTGTACATGGCATGGTGACTGTGCTAAATATAGCATCAATGTAGTTAATGCTGCTGTACTTGGAAGGCAAGGACCGTTAGCGACGGGAGCCAGGCGGCGCCGGCGCCGGCGACGGGGTGCGATCACTCTTTCTCGTTTTATCTTCAGCCACGGTGCATTGTGCTCGAATGCACGTAATGGTGAATCACCTGCATGATATTTTGTAACGATGAGAATTTATTGAGATAATCGTTGCGTGTGACTTTGAAGGCAATCTTTTCTGGTATCTGGAATATTTCTTCTTAGTCCCCTTTTTTCAAACGTACCTACCAATACTTTTCTTTTATCAGTATGAGAACTATTGATTGGAAAAAAGTGCACCCCGGCGATATAATGGCTCGCCATTATATCGCTCTTGTAGCCGTGGAACATGAAGTGGATACCTAAGGTTGTATCAATAAACCCATTTCATTTCGTTTCTTTTTCGGGTCTGATGATATCTACATATATTTACCTATACATAAATTAAAGTCTTTTTTCGTGTCTGTCTGTGTAAACGCGTTCTTAAACTAGGAAACCGATTTTGATGCGGTTTTCACATATTTTAGAGAATATTGATTGGTCGCTAGTGAAGGTGAATACAATATCGGTACAATATAAATTAAATTCTTCTAAATGTAATTTAAGGTAACTAGGAACACTGGGTAGGTACATTATTATAATTTATATTAACATTCGAAGTGGATATTTTCATGCCTAGTTTCACTTACTAGTAAGTACTTAAACCTGAGAATCATTTATTTGCAGTTTCCAGAATCATTAATTTATTTTCACGAATCATTTATTTTCTTCCAAGGAAGACTAATGCAAAAAAATGGCTGGAATGACTGGAGTGGAAGAGTAAGAAGATGAATGTCAAGAGCCTATTCTGTCATTGTCAAGCACATTGTCAAGTGAATTTTGAAATAAATTATGTATAAAATTTTAAAATGATATTTGCATTTTCATATATTAATAATTAGACTCTGATCTAAAACAAATGTACCTAAATACAGAAAAACATATAAAATTAAAAGTCAGTTTAATTTGCAATGGAACCTAGCCAGGAGTTCATATATTATAACCAAGAAAATAAAGATAGAGATGCTGATAATAAAAAGGAACCCGAACTGGTATGTTTTATGTATAGAATAATTTATTTCATTTGCATAATATATAAATTAACAGGCTAAAAATAATATTATGTACTTACATGTAATTAAAACAAAACAATGGTAAAGAATCATAGGGCATCAAAACATTCGTTCACATCGCTGTCAGCGGAAAGAGTGCCCCAATGCTGGTTATACTGGCAGCATTGCCACGTTGTATGGCGATGCAGATTCTTTATGCATTGATTTATGTATGTACCTTATTATAGAGTACCAACCTAATTAAAAACATACAATATGTATGTCAAAAATACAGTCGAGCAGTGCTTGAAAATGAAGAAAGGGTCAATTATCAGAAAGATTTCTGCCCAACAGGGAAGCGTAGGCGTAGGTTATGAATTGTCTCTCTTGGGATTAGTGACAGTAGTTCTCTAGAGAGCCAATTGTATAAAGAAACAAGTAAGCTAATAGTGTAATAGTAAGATAGCCCTTGTTTTTAGTAATACTTAATTGTAAAAAAGACATAGTCCCAAGTTCAGGAAATTTGAAACAATATATTAATAGTCCGTTATCAAATATTTTAAGAAACGACGAAATTTTGATGCTCGTCGGGTTTCCAAGAGCATATTGAACGAAATATTATGCGAAATACACAAGGTAAACCATATGCGACCTGCGTATGCGCCGCGCAGAGTCATGAAAATAAAGAGGGTAAGACATTTTTTTTTTAAGCTTTGTCACTTTAATTAACATGAAAGTATAATATTATACCCCCTTGTCTGCCTCATTGGTCTCGTGGTCGCAATCGCAACTGCTTAGCATGGGGTTCTGGGATCGATTCCCAGGTCAGGCAAGTAAAGCCGTTGGTCCTGCGCCTGATCTCTCCCCGGTCGTGTCGGATTACCTTCCCATCGGACTATGAGCGTAAAGGAACAGAGAGTGCACCTGTGCTTGCGCACAGACTTGTGCACTTTATTACCTCCTGCCTACGTGTTTAATCTGCGTTGTGATTGGCCACCGTGACTTAAATTGGTTGGGAGTATGTGAAGGCAGCGAAAAATCCGCTGCAAGCGACAAACATACACATAAGAACGGTCGATGAAGTGACGCTTCGGGGAGGCCTATGTCTAGGACATCTTTCAGCTGACATGGTGTTGATAAACCGCTCCAAAGAGGGTTGCCGAGTAATAAAACTTTTAGTAAGCTAGTAATTATAGTACTCACATGTTCTACATTTGAATTTTGTGCACTAAAGCTTAACACACAAAATAATGACGAAATAGACTAAAGTATGCTCTTGTGTGCGAAAAGAAGCGTGAAGCCCTACTTGTAAGAAACTGAAATGATCAAGTTGCCTGTCTCTTCATTATTATTGAGGTGTATTATATATAGGCACATATTTGTAGATGCTCCCCAGGCAGAAAGAAGTATTGCCGGAACCAATACCAGAAAGGGATCTATACGCAGAAAACGAACTAACCTCAGAAAAGGAACTAATCCCAGAAAAGGATCCAGTCCCAGAAAAGGAACTAATACCATTGGAGAAATCATCGTCCATGACCAGTCTCATACTTTGGAACGTTTCGAAGGCACTTGAAATAAAACCGTGTTTGAACCTAAAGGTAACCTTAGGGTTCGGGGTTGGATGGGAAAAATGATTCGATCGATTTTAGCACTTGAGAAATTTAGTTTGTATATCTTCTAGATTACACTCAATTCATGAAATTAAGAGTGAGCTATCTCTCTCTCTCTAGTGACTTACTTTTTTGTATTTCATTGAGCTTTTGACCTTTAATTTGCAAACTAAAGAATACCTCCAGGAGTTCAATGCGCATCGTCCGAGAGGAAGGCGATACTAGCCTTATTTCAATCTTATTAAAAAAAACACGTAAGATTTCATAAGGAACTGTAGAAAATTTATTCGTGTAAAGGTGCTCCCTCATCGGGAGCATTCGCCTGTAATGTAACGTTACAGATTCGAGCATTACATCAGTGAGGGAGGAAAATCGAGCATTACAGCGCGCACCTTATAATGATTCAAAACGAGTAAACACGAACGAGCAACGAGCACGAGCGATGCAGCGTGCAACGAGTTACATCAGTGAAGAAGGAGAACCGAGCATTACAATGCGCACGTTGTAATGATACAATGTGTTATACCTTGATACAACTTGTAAAATAAATGCGCATCACTTGTAATTAAATGAGTCCGGCGGGCCGTGAATGCTCGCAAAGTTAAATCTGTAATTTTACATTACATGCGAATGCTCGTCAGTCAGGGAGGTAGTATTGTAATGTAATGTTCAAAGTCGTATCTGTAATGTTACATTACACGCGGATGGTCCTGGTGAGGGAGCACCTTTAATTAAATATTGTAATCTACTTTAGCAACAAAAAGTTTTATGTTTGACCTTGTTTAATCGTTAGCTTGCGTGCAGGGTTCCATTAGAGCGGCGCAGCAGCATCTGGACACCGAGGAGCGCGCCCTGTGCCCCGTCAGCGCAGAGCAACCGGAGCAACAGCACCTGATCTGTGCGCTGCTCGCCTGGCAACGGCTCGGACACCACGACGCAGATAGCCTTTATAGGTCCGCGATCTTTCTTATTAAAACACCTCTCGATGACCCTGCAATGCTTTAATTGCTATGATAATGCTCTTTGAAAGTTATGATGGGTTTGAAGTTCATACTAATTTAAATTGTATTGGTATTTTAATTATCTTACCAATTACTCACTATAGGTACTTGTGATTTACACCATTTGGGTCATTGTTAATGTTTGTTTTAGATTTGTAGAACTTAAGAAGAACGTAATCTCCTGTGCTGCCAAGTGTGAGCTTAAGCCAAATAATATAATTAATGTTCATCAAAACCACCCCGCGTGGAATTCAGTCGATGGAAGCTTCGGATCGCACACTTCCGGCCCCATTGTTAAACTACCGGTGGAAACGAAAATAATTATGGTGCTTGGAAATAAAGGATCACATGGTTGTTGTCACGTCGGAAAAAAACATGCACCAAAACGACCGGAAAAGGAAACCCTGGAGAAAATCAATGAAGTACGTATACAATGAATAGCGTTACCCATTACTGATGGTCTGGCCCTTGCCATTCCTAGATATCATTTACTTCCGAAAGGATACTAAAAATAACCTTTAAAACTATGACTGTTGTAATAGACGTCTTTAACAAATATATCGATAGACTGACATAGATATGTAGGTATATCAAAAAAAGTATTAATTTCAGTTTTGTGACTTCATAGGCATGTTGTTTGGATAATCAATGCGCGGAAAAGCTAGCTGAAGTAGATACAAAGACAAGCGAGCTGCGCACCCGCGCCAGTCAGCTGGCGCGACGGGAAGCCGAGCGAGTCGAGCTACTGGAACGCGCCGAGACTGCGTGGAAGAACCTCGAAATAGGCTACCTGAAGCGACTCGCACTAGCTGAGGAAAAAGAAGATGATGCTAAAAAACTAGTTTGTACATTATACTATCTATTATTATACTTTTATTACTATATTAAAGTGACAACACAATGAAAATCTTTTTTTTAAACTGCTCACTCAAACTTTTCATATTTTTTCAGATTAAAAAAGTAGTAGCAGAGCGAAATGACTTTAAGGCCAGTTGTACCACTTTAGCCAATGGTCTGAAAACCAGGGGAGAAGCTGTGGAGAAGGAACGGGGAAATCTTACGGTACTAGAGCAGCAGGTGTGTACCTTAGCGAGCACGAAGCTGCGCATGAGTGACGAGGCGGCGAAGGGCGAAGCAGCTCTGGCACAGGAGCTGTGCAAGGCTGCGCAGCTCGATCGAGACCTTAAGGTGACTATACCAGTACATTAACATTCATGTTGGCTCACGGTTCATTTAGTGGTTCGATAAACACCCATGAGGTAATCATTCGTACTACATGTGCTTGATACGCATTATTTAGTAGACACTGAATTTTAGATGTATATTTTATTTGTGATGTATTGTTTGGTCGTAACGATATCGCATTCATATGCGATATTATCAGAATTAGTGATCAAGGTGATGGTGGTGTGGTGTGGAGTGTGGTTGGTGATGGTGTACCTAAATGAGTATTACTAGTATGTCTGTCTAATATATATTATTTATCTTCTGTCTGTCTATATCCTTTATCTACATATATCTATATAATATCTTCCTCTAAGTTTGTATGTTTAGGTAAGGGTATCTGGAAATACTCATCCGTCTACAAAAAATCTCTCACCGATAGACAGCTATTATCCGTCCGAGTTCACTAGGCACCTCGCGCGTTAAGCGGGACAGGGGTCGAGGTGACAACTTACTTAATTCACGCTTTACTTGGCAGGGATATCGGTGCGAAAACTGAAATCAGGAATTCTGCACATGATTCTAGACCCATACATAGAGAAAAAAATGGCAACAACAATTGCAACAGCATTTTTTTTTAATAACTGACGATAATTTTCAACCCAGGGGGGTTCAGATTCATATATTGAATCTATGGTAACAATTTGTGCGTCGATGTCCCTGCCAGCCTGTATACTATTCTCAAGTGACCAGTGAAGAAATAGAAGAATGCCACGCGCACTGCTGGTGATAAATAAATTCTTAATAATAAATTCTAAATTTAATGTAGCTTATTGTATTCCTTTTAGTTTAAAGAAGAACAAGCACGACGTAAGTTGGAATTGCTAGAAAACGAAGCTGATACGGCCCGAGCGCTGACGTGTGAAGCCGAGCGAGCCATGCGAGCGGAGTTGATCGGGTTGCGCGAGCAAAAAGCAAATGTTTCTAAAGAGGTATTTAAACAAGAAGAGAATAATGAGAAACTTAAGGAAGAGGTACGTGACATTTTATAACGACTACTTGCAACTTAATTTGCTCGTGTACAATATAATGAAATGCTGAAATGCATAAATGCTTAAAAAATTGTGACTTCAATTACGCGTGCGCGCTGTGCGAAAAGAATTACATGATAAAAGGCAGCCTTTTTAACATTTTCTGAAAAACGACGACAAGAGAAACTCATTTCTTAGTAATAATAATATATAGCTCTAAGTTTTATTTAATTCCACTAAGTAAGCCTCCTCTATGTATGTATGCATAATGCATAATCAGCGTATAATGTTCCCACTGCTGGGACACAGGCCTCCGCATGTATGTATGGCTTTGAAAATACTATAGTTGATATACCTGACCCGACTTTTCGGCTTTTTCACTGCCCCGTTGGTCTCGCGATTGCACGCGCCACTGCGTGGGGTCTTGGGTTCAACTCCCAGATCGGGCAAGGTGTTATTGGGTATTTCATTAGGAATTTCTTAATAACAGCTCGGAGTTTGGAAGTTGGCGGTTCCAAACCCCGTGCCTCGGAAAGCACGTAAAGCCGTTGGCCCTGAGCCTGATATCTCCCCGGTCAAGTCAGATTGCTGTCCCATCGGACTATGAGAGTAAAGGAGCAGACAGTGCACCTTTTTTTTTTTTTCGTTGGCCCTTAGCCTGATATCTCCCCGGTCAGGTGAGATTGCCGTCCCATCGGACTATGAGAGTAAAGGAGTGTGTCTGCGCACACACTTGAGCACTATAATATCTTCTGCGTACTTGGCTAATATCCGTTGAGATTGCCACCGTGTCACGTTTGTACCTACTATTAGTTATTCTGTGCCGTGACCGAAATCGGTCCGGAGGATATTATCATTATCCTACTAATATTATAAACGTGAAAGTTTGTATGGATGGATGGATGTTTGTTACTCTTTCACGCAAAAATTACTAAACGGATTTGGATGAAATTAGGTACACAGATGGTTTATAACCAGGATTAACACATAGGATACTTTTTATTCCGATATTCCCACGGGATCGAAACTTATGCGGGTGAAACCGCGGGGCGCAGCTAGTCTTAATATATATAATTCTTCTGTACGTGTGTTTGTCACCTAACTCCTCCTAAACGGCTGGACCGATTTGGATGAAATTTTGTGAGTATGTATATTTTAATGTGGTCCTGGATGGTTTGAAAACTTACTTGTGAGTTCTAGCTACATAAAATACGCTAAGTACTCATTACCTTATCATCCATCGTAGGCATAAAACGTCATTAGTATAACCTACTTTAATGAAAAGACTACTTAAATGAATTTCCTTGGTTCGATTTAATACAATATCATACAAATAGCGCCTACCCAAAAGCTAACAGCAACGCACTGCGGTTGAAAGTCGGGCTGCCTGGCTTTGTGATTAGCATATTTTGTTTCTTGTATACTTTTCTAGTAAAATACCTTCCTAAATACTCATCGTCAGTAGAATAAATGAGTTACTGTACTATACTTTTATATCCATACTAATAATGTAAACGATATAATATTGCTAGTCCCCAAGTTACAGGCGCCGACTAGTTTGGGGAGCGCCGTAAAGATCCAAATGATGATCGCTAACAGTTACAGACCGACGTTAAGTTTATTATAAGGTAATAATTGTAATATTGGTTCAGTAAATTTATTATCTATATATATAAAATTCAAAGTCCTGACTGACTGATACTTCAACGCACAGCCTAAACCGCTGGTCCTAGAGACATGAAATTAGGAGGGTGTGTTCTTCGTGACGAGTAGGTATCCATTAAGAAAGGTTTTTTTAAAATTCCACCCCTAAGAGGGTGAAATGGGGCGATTTTGTTTGTATGGAAAATCTTATTCCTTGAGTTAATAATCTTGAAACTTGGCAGTAGAGTAAAATTTAAGTGTCTGTTTGTAATATCAAAATAACAGATTTTACAAAATACGTATGAAAATATATATAATACGCTACCTACTTATAATTTTGTTTATAATTTTTGTCTGTCCGTCCGTTTGTTCCGGCTAATCTTCGAAACGGCTGGACCGGTTTTGACTTTCACTGGCTGATGTTATGGAGTAACATACTCGTAATTATGTTTAGTTATTTCTTATAAATTTTCGCACACAAAAACGGTACAAAGGCTGCCTTTTAGGCTTTATAGGCTACTTTTTGTCTCGGTAGCATGTTCTCATGGGATAATTTCCGACATCCACGCGGGCGAAGCCCGAAGTAGTCGGAGAACCTGGCACCTGTAACACACGTTTTTACCTGGCGCAGGAGTCAGGGTTGGTTGGTTGGCTCGTTCACTTTGTTTGTACACATTTTTTTATGCAAATAAAGATTTATTTAATTCACATAATGCAACTACATGACGGTTTCGTTTCATCAATAGCGCCTGTACATTTGTGGTAGCACGATCGCTATTTGACGTCTGTTTGGTCACTAAAGTAGTCGGACTCTGTTTCTACAGCGTCATTGACGCTGCAGTCGCATAGAGTCTTATGATTCCTGGAACTCATAGTGGTATGTTTAATAATAGCCACCCCATTTAACACATAAAAATACCCAAAGTTCCGAGTTGGGGCCTTCGGGGCTCCGGGTCGCCGCCGGGTCAAACTTTAGTAGGTACGTACTCCAGACTAAGGCGTACTCTGGAGTACGACCTGCACCCTAACTGCATAATCAGCCTATAATGTTCCCACTGCTGGGACACAGGCCTCCTCTCTGTGAGAGGGAGTGGGGCCTAAACCACCACGCGGGCCCAGTGCGGATTGGTAGATGTCACATGTCTTCGAATATTTTAGTTCTAGAAGATGCCGGTTTCCTCACGAGATTTTCCTTCACCCTTTTGAGAGCAGTGGTGGTGAAATAATACCCTTACTGCGTAACCCACTATCAATAACAATCTGACTCATTTTGAAGCTACCCATTGTTTCATATGTTCGTAAAAATTGTCTGCTTGACAACGTAAATAACGCAATGAATGTAGTTGAACTGTCAAATTAAAGCCGTTGCTACTGTTTAGTGTGTTACGCCATTACCCCACCGGACATGTGGTACAGTTAGTTAAGTAATGCTAAATAGGTATGCATTAGTATTAACTTTATAATGATACATTATTTATTTAGGCACATAAAGGTATTAGATAGTAAACGAGGGACTTACGAAGTATGTGTTTTAAATCCCTAAAGGGACACTGAGGCCGTTTCAACTGACCGATGTTTGTATATAGGTACTCGAAGTTTTAGATATCAGTGGCTGTATCCTACTTACGCGATGTGTTTATCGGCCAAAAATATCACAATTAGGAATTACCGAATATCTTTACAGTTGCCTGATAAATATTTAATAGCAGTAAAAAGCAAAGTAGCAAAGCAGTTTAATAGCAGTAAGTAGCGTCGTTTTTTATTTACTATGGATTCATGTGCACTTTTACCAACCTATTTATCTATTGTACCTATTTATTATGCATTATTTTGTAGATACATATTACACTAACAAAATTGTAGATATCTGAATTATCTTCTGAAGTATTTGACCTTCTTTGTGAAAAGTTCCATGAGGCTGATACAGGCTCATTAAATCCCATTAAAAGTCTCGAATAGAAGATTATTATCGAAAGGAGATAAAAAGTTGACTCATTTATTTACTATTTAATTACGATGCTGCGTTCTCAGTTCGCGGGGCTCGTATGGACAATCTATATAACCTCTCAACGGGCAAGAATCTGCTATCGTATAAATGAGCCTGAAATTTCTCGAGACTTTAAAAACTTAGCCTTACCAAAATCACCAACAAGCCTCAAGGCTATGTATTCACGCCTAAGCAATCAATCAAACGTGGGTTGTATCATGTGTGCAGGTATATAGGGCACTTATAATATTATGAAGCTTCTTGCTATGTAGAGACCCGAAAATAAACCGTATCACAAATAATAATAAATATACAACATGAGTTTACATGACATTCACTTCAAATGGGAAAAGTTTTCATGAAAAATTTTTACTATCTCGATAATTATCTCCAAGTAAAAAGTTGGAAGGTTGACTTAATTTAGTTCTTTATTTATATACACTTTATTGTACACCACATGAATACATAACAAAAAAATGAATCTAAGGTGCTTGGTGAGACGGCGGGATCGTCCGAAAGGGTTACCGCTGCCCTGGAACAGAAAGGGCTAAGGAAGGAAAACGGGTGGGTTTTAGTCAGTAAGAGTCTGACACTCCCTTCCGCTCCACCCAGAGCGGGAGGGGTCATTTGATGATTTCCCATCCAAAAAAAAAAAGGGTGCTTGGTGACGGCAGGTCGATGTTTTTTTATCGATGCTTTTTTACAAAGGACGTTAACACTACTATGATTGATGAAGTGTCACCGACGTGGCAAACAGTTTGTGGAGCGCAAAATGTTATCTTGACGTGATCCCTTAGGAACCCTATTACGGTTTTTAGAAATCTGTCTAAAAGTGTCTTTTAGTCTTTTAATCTGTGCTAAATAAGTAAATGTATTTTTTTTTTCTTCTAAACAAAGACGCAAGCCATCGAAATATTGGTACCAATTAGTGATTTGACCTTGTCATGCTATTTAGATTAGATTAAAAAAAATGTCATCAAAGCATGAGTTTACAATTTACGAACAACAATAATTATGATTGGAAGATATAATATATTTTTGATAATAAATATTGTTGTCTATCTTCTGAAACTCAAACGGAAATAAGTCTGGTTTTCTTTTTTGAAAGTTATTTAACAACATTCATTGCGATATTTACGTTGTTGAGCAGACAAATTTTTCGAACATAAAAAGCAATATCCTTCAAAATTATTCAGAATGTGATAAAGAGTGTGTGTTACGCAATTAGGGTTCTGGAACATATTATCCTAAAATTATAATTCTCGTTCGCTTTATACTGAAGCCGACAGAACAAATTTGTAGTTTTTTTTTTTTTTGGGAACAAGTCCTTTATTCTGTTTCCTCATGATGCAAAACCTAATGGACTTGGACAGTACCATCAACCTCTAAATTTAGTAAGTAGTAGGTTTTTTTGTCAATGGTGTTTTTCTATAAGCATTACTTTAAAATATGATTATGAACCCATGAGATTATGCACAACGACACTAATTATTGTGTGTAACCACACGAATCATAATAATAATTCATTTATTTTCAGGCAAAGTGCATTCCATTACATTACATTAAATTAAAACATAGAATTGATAATATAGGATATAAAAATAACATATCCTATCCTATCCTACTAATATTATATAAACGTGAAAGTTTGTATGGATGGATGGATAGATGGATGTTTTTTACTCTTTCACGCAAACACTACTGAACGGATTTAGATGAAATTTGGCACACAGATGGCTTATAACCCGGTTAGCATATAGGATACTTTTTATCCCGATATTACCACGGGATCGAAACTTATGCGCGTGAAAACGCGGGGCGCAGCTAGTACACAATAAAATAATCCTCAAACATTTTAAATCAAAATAACATACATACTTGCATACGTCATTCAAATAAAATCAAATAAAAAAGTCACGTCTCTAATTTCTATAATAAAGTTATAATAAATAAATAAATATCCCTGGACATTTCACACAGCACCATTTGTCCCAAGCTAAGCAACCTAATGCTTGTGTTATGGTAACAAGATGGCTGATAAACTACTTATATACATTTTTTTTTTGTAAATACATACATATTATAGATAGAAAAACGCCCAGACTCGGAACAAATACATGTAGGTCATACAAATATTTGTTCCGTGCGAGAATCGAACCTGCGACACGCAGCGCAGCAGTCAATCGCTTAACCACTGCGCCAACCGTGCCGTCGTACATCGCCATCGCCAAAGTTATACATGTATATTATAATACTTACGTATTTCTTTTGGTAACGCAATAAAAATGATAAAATAGGAATCAAAACCTAACTACCTAATTCTCCCACTTTAGCGCAGGGTCACTGTGACCTCCCGAATTGGCGCCGCAGTGTTCCACGTGCGCCACTCGAGAGTGGGTGCGACCATTGTGGGAATGACCGCACGGGGAGGTGGGACCCGCTGAGGAACAGCGGGTCGAGGCCTGTCGGGGGAGCGGTGAATGCTTATGCGAATCCCGCACCCCCGGCCATAGGTAGACGTGGAACACCGCGGTGGTTTTAGCCGGTAAGAGTCCGGCATACCCCTCTGTCACCCCCACGATGGAGGGAGTCCATGAGGATATCCACCGCGAAACCAAAAAAAGGGTCACTATGACCTTCTAATAAAAGAAAGAGGGTATCATATTCCGTTCATTTTCACAGCATGATGAACTACGTCAAGAGAAGGCGGGACTGGTTGAAGACTTAGAAGGATGCAAGACGATATGCGACCAGAAGATGCAGGGACAGTTGGATGAGTTGATGATGAAGAAGGAAAAGCTGCTCGCGCTACAGGAAAAGGTTTTAGAGTGCCGGTGCAAGATGCCCGTGGATGAGAAGGTGCAAGTTAAGCGTACGCCGTCTCTGGCGGCTATTTGTACGTGCGCGCCCGAAGATAACTTCCTGGTAACATTTATATTGTTAAACTAGCTAATGCCACGGCAGTGCCATTTTAATTTAAAAAAAATTGTTAGAACCCTCCGCGTGCGCGGCGGACGTTTTACTGACTTCAAATTGTTTTTTTCTCACTATTACTTTTATAGATATTTTAACGTTTTCTTTCTTATTGTGTATGGTATAACTTATCTTAATTAAATTTTGTTAATTACTTCTTAACTATAAGTAACCTGCTTAGAGAGAAAAAAGATATAGCGGATTTTTCTTTCATAGGAGTCGTGTTCATGCACGTCGTTGCGGGGCAGGATACTTTCCAACTTGTTGGCAGACCTGTTCGGAGGGCTGCAGACGGAGCTGGGAGGATCCGGCTCGCAGATGCCATGCCAGCTGTTGAAGTGTCTCGAAGACCAACACAGCTGGGATCGACCTAGTGTTACAAAGACCAATTTAAGAAATTTCTTCTCGAAATTGTTAAAGAGTGAACTAGATATTGCTATAGCTTCATCCATTGAAAACTACCACGCAAGGGTAACTTAACTACATATTCTTATTTACAAATACTACCTACTTATGTTTAAAACTGCTTTGTTTATATAACTGTTCAACTGTTTTACTATTTCTGTTTAAAAGTTTAATATCTATTTACAATAGTGGGTTGGAGAATCGTGTGCTGACGTGGCAAAGATGACACCAACTCTAGATGACGACCTGAAGGAGGGATGGCAATTGAGAGCAATAGAGAGACGCGCTCAGAAGATGGCCAACCAGCTTGCCGAGGACCTGTTCAGGGAGCGAAGCGCGCAGGTGGAGCAGCGGGCCAAGGACATCGTAACATCAGGACCACCGCCTTGTGAATGTGAACCTAAACAAGACGATTCATGTTGTGGTCCCAACTGCCCCAAACCAAAACCAAGTAAGTGCTTCCAACTAGATTTGTCAGGAGAGTGCAAACACATAAATTAAGGCAGCCTTTAGAAAATTCTTGTGTAACCTTAAGAAAATTATATTAATTAGATAGAGAATGAGATTAGGTCATAAATATGAAAATAATACAGAGAATGTTCTGATGCTCTTCTTTTGTCATGTTTAGCACTAGAATCTCCTCACCAAAATCGAATCTACTTGATGTTTTAAATGGATAATGCATAAATTATGTATGCTCACCATACATAATTTATGCATTTTACATAAACATATCAAACAATTTTTTTCCAGTCGCGAGATTAATATTATTACACTAAAGTAAACACAAAAGATATCAAATAGCGTTTTCTGGCGACTTGATTATTTTCAATGCTTTTTATTTCCACATAGGCACGAACTTTATACTTTAGATAAATGTTTGAATCATGCTGGTATTTCTGTAGCTGCAATGTTTCCGTGCCTGATGCCTCTGAACTCACCGTTTAATCCGGCACCACCAACGACAAAAACGCCGGCAGTCAACCGGCAGGCTAGTGAGACGTCACCATCGGCTTTCTGGAAGCAAACTATTCAGGACGTTACGCAGCTAAAACTTCAGATGGAAAACCTAAAGAAGGTAAGATTAATTGATATGATAGTATTATTATTCTTAATATGAATGAATGATGAGAAGAGAAATGGGTCCCGAACTCGCTTTTGAGTCATCATATCTAAATTCACTCTTGCGCCCGCTTACGAATAAAAACAATGTCCAGTTAAACCAGAAAAAAAAGGTATGCACTTCGGTAATCTTCGTGTTTCTGAATTAGCACGAACGTCACGCCACAGAGTAACCGACCCCCTCAGAGGCAAAGTTTCTGAGTTTTTACTTGCTGCACTTTTTGTACTTAAAATTTTTGAAAAGTAAAAGTTGTTTTTGAAAATTTGACGACTGATTAGCTAATTTAAGTGTAAATTTATGACATCTTTATTCTGGTGGGACAGAACATGGCTCGAATTTAGCTTTTACTCAATCAATGCATCCATCAGTGCATAAAGTTCGTATCAAATATCAGTGTGCATACTCATCGTCGTTGTTCGCGATTTACCTAAGACAAGCTGGTAATACAAGTTTTTAAGTGCATAAAGCTTATGGAACGTCCAAGAGCAATAATCGCATACCGGAAAGCACGTTCAATTATTTCCATTCAATAATTGCATGCGAGTTCTGTTTAAACAAAGGCAATTATTTCATGCAAGTTTTGTCTTTTCCCCGGTGTTCCATCTCACACCTACGCCGGGGATCGCGAGAAAATACGATCCGTCCGCAACCCTCGACTAGTGCCGGCCCGCCACTGCGGGCCTCCTCGGGTCAGGGGGGGAAATGAGGTGTTTGACTCCCCCCGCGACGTCTAAGAGGGGCGCGCGTGGAACACTACGCGCTGCCACCTCGGGTCCTGATGTGGGGGGGACCCATTTAGGGGGGCTGGAAGAGGGCGTTGCCCGCCCTCCTCTGACGCCCGGTGTGCCTGCTGTGGGCCGGGTGAGTGGACGAGATCTCCCTCTCCCTTTCCGTAGACTCCTTCTGCGAGACGACTGTTTCGCAGAAGGAAACCACCGCGTCCCAGGACTCTTCGCTGTCGACCATCGACTTGACCATGGCCGGCAGCGACATGTCACTGCCTACTTCTGAGATGAGGGCACGGCGTGGTTCCTCCCAGGTGGCACACTCTGCCAGCGTATGCCGCGCCGTGTCCTCCCGGCAGTCGACGCAGTGGTGGCACCGGGCATCCGGCTCCCTGTTAGTTAGTCCCTGTGAGTTTATGCGACACAGGTACCTCCCGAAGCACCATGCCCCGAGAGCACCTGCACCACCGGAAACGACAGGGAGCCGTGCCTCCTCCCGAGCCAGCGCTCGAGCACCGGCCGGACAGCCTCGATGGTGACGAGGCCAGCGGTAGGACGTGTAAGCCTGTCCCACCATTTCGCCGCCAGGACCTCGCGAAGCTGAGACCGATGCAGCTCCATGTGTCGCTGCATCGGTCGCTCACCCCGCGCCCTCGCTTCCTTGCGCCACCGATGCAATGACGCGAGTACTTTCGTCTCGAGGTCGCAGGCCGCCTCGTAGAAGATCGTGTGATATCCCCTGATGACTCTGACGGCCATAGCTCTCTGCTGTTTCCGCAGTATTGCGATACTGCCGGCCGTCAGGTCAGAGGACCACACCGGGGCCCCATACAGGGCCATCGATCGCACGATCCCCACGTAGAGCTGCCTACAGGCAGCGCTCGGGCCCCCCAGATTGGGAAGCAGCGTTGATAGCGCCCCAGCCACGCCCAACAACTTGCGCGCCAGCCGGAAGTGGGAGCCGAAGTTTCACTGGCTGTCAAGCACCAATCCCAGGTACTTCATGGTAGACTCCACAGCGATCCCAGCCCCCCCGACCACGATGTGTGCGCCGGGCCGCGGCGCCCGCCGGGGGCTATGAAGCACCATGACCTCCGACTTGCTGAGGGCCACCTCCAGGCCAAGTCCAAGTTTTGCCTCGTCTAACTAAACACAGAGTTGCACGTACAACTGATTCAAGTATTACCCATATTTACGCTGCCACCTATTTCGTTCAATTTTATTGAACGTCTTCTCAAGATTTTTATTACTTGTTACGAGCTCTCATATTGAAATGATAGACAATTTTCAAGCCAGAATAGAATGTTATTTTTATTGTACGTGCTGTTTACACCTATACCAGTTTTGAGCGGCAATTAACTTGCCCGATACCGGGCAACAATTATACTTGTTGCTTAGACGGTGCCAGTCGATTGTTGCCTCAAAGTTTTGGTATGTTATAATAGGCAATAAACTTACACCGTGTAATTGGAGCTTTAACCTCGGAGTTGATGACTCTGAATATATTTCTTTAAAAAATGATTATATCATGATTTTTAGGCAAATAAAAAGTTTACCTATTTTTTACCGCTTTTCCATTTTATCTTTTTTTTACAGTGATAGATGAATAAGCCAATATAGTATGTTCACTATACTGATTTGTTTGTTTTTTTTTTATTACAGGACTCTATCAAAAAAGAAGATCTGAAACTTATGGAAGAAAATATTTTTAAATTAGTCAGAGAAGCTCCGGTAAGTGGCTATACGCGATAGGCTTCTGAAATATTGTGTTGACAAGTTTAATTTCAATTAGCTGCTGGTTGATTCAGATTCCAATCATATTATAATGTTTTGTACTTTAAGGTGATAGAAAATGAAGATCCTTCAACTATCACAAGAGATACTTCGAAATACTACGGAGAAAGAATAAAAAAAGAAACAAAAATTTCACGAGCTGTTAGTAGAGACGAATCCCCGAAGACTTCAAATCAAAACAAAATAAGAGCTACTAGGAGAGATGAATCCCCGAAGACTTCAAATGAAAAGAAATTAGGAGCTACTAGAATAGATGAATCACCGAAGACTTCATATCAAAACAAAATAGGATCTACTAGGAGAGATGAATCGCCGAAGACTTCAAATGAAAATAAATTAGGAGCTACTAGGAGAGATGAATCTCCGAATACTTTAAATCAAAACAAAATAGGAGGTACTTGGAGCGATGAATCCCCAAAGATTTCGAATCAAAACAAATTAGGAGCTACTAGGAAAGATGAATCCCCGAAGACTTCGAATGAAAAGAAATTAGGAGCTGTTAGAAGAGATGAATCTCCGAAGACTTCAAATCAAAATAAATTTGGAGCTAATAGGAGGAAGGATTGTAAAAGTTTAAAAAAAGGTTCAATTTACGAAAAATCCACGAAACAAACCAAAAAACAAATTCGTGGTCAATCGTATGCAGTTAACCTATGTTTATGTGGACCACAAAAAAATATTAAAAGTTTACAGAATGCCCATTTAAACAACAGTGGAAGATCTTCATGGAAGCGAAAGTCACTAAAAGACGTCATAATGCCGCAGAGTTCTATTGTAAAACAAACTAAACCTATCAACATTAATCTTCTGTCTCCTGAATTGCAAGAAAACGGCAGCGTAACATCTGAACCCTGTAATAGCAACTGCAAATGCTTTCGTAAAATGCCATCTAATACTTCTATTGATAGACTTTTACAGACATTAGCTTCATGGAAGTATAACTTGGGTCCCGAAGAGGAATGTATAAAACATATTAAAAGCAGTCTATGCAAATGTTCTAAATCTACAATGAAAGAGGCAATGCGTATTCTTAACCAAATTGATTCAAAAAATGATTTATCGATCTCACCAGCAAGTAATAAAAAGCAAAATGTAAATGATATTTATGAAGACGCTCAAATGAGGACCGATAAACAGGATCGCTCATTTTTAAAACAGCCTGCCACCACTGAATCAGAATATATGGGCACCGTTTATTTAGATAAGAGTCATGAAAATAACTGTAAATGTATAACTAACATTGAATCCAACAAGGAGAATAACCAAGAAAAATACGAGGGTGGTAGCAGCAATATTCCGTTTCAGTATATAAATACAAATATTTGTGACTGTAAAATATATCAAGAACTGCAAAAAGATCATAAAAGGTCTCAGACTGAAGAATCATTACAAATTCAATTAAATCAGTGCCGAGCAGTGCGATCGAAGGATATTCCAGAATTAAATAAATTTAATAGCAAGCCAAAAAGTGGCAATTATATAAATATCCAAAAAGAAATTAAACAAAAATCTGAAACGAGCAACGTCCCTCAAAAGACAGAATTATTTTCAATTAGTAGTGAATATTTTATTAAATTTTTGGGTGTTACTTTAGATGATTTAAGTTCCAATAAAAAAATAACAAGAAAATTAGAAACCGTTGATCATAATATCGATGGCTTAATGATTCCCAAAGACAAACATATTGAAGGTCGAAGGAAACTTCCAAAGTTATCTAACATTGAACAATCTAATTCGTTAATGAAAGCAAATGATTTGACAAGGGAAAAAAAATACCAATCTAAAAACGATTTGACAAAATGTGAATGTAAAGCTAAATTTGAAGAATTTACAAGCTTTATGAATAACTTTTTTGATAATAAGTTACACGAAAATACACATAAAGATAAAGTCATTGGTTCACAAAATGTTAGAAATACCGATACCACAGATAATATACAATCGTGTGTTTGTTGCGACAGTGTTAATGTGGATGATTCTAGAGATTTAGAAGTGAATGCCTTTCATTTATTAGAGGACCACATTAAAGAAAAATTAGAAGAATTTAGATCATTTTCATGTAAATCTAAATGTATACCCCGAGAAGAAGATGAAAAATTATTTTCGACTATTTTGCAAAGAGTTAAACAAGTAATTTCAGATTGTGCTAATAAAATGAAATGTGGTTGCCCGGGAGGATTACCAAATAAAGGCAGTTGGAACAGAGCTTATGGGCTTTTACAAGAATATTTGAAAATAAAAATAAAACGTGTCCAATGTTTATGTGTTTTAAACGATAGGAAAGATTTCATATTATCGGAAGTCTTAGAGGAAGTATGTAACTTGATTGAAAATGATTTTCAACGCTTGAAAGATATTTGCACATGCACAAATGGTACTGAGGCGCGTACAAAAATTGTTCGTATAGGAGACCATGTATTACCTCCTACAGAATTGCCCGAAAAAGACACAAATATTTCGCAAACTAAATATAATGATGTTAAAGTTCAAAACTTGTCTGTGGTTACACAATTCTCAAAACAGAACTCAAACAACTCTATTTTTCTTAAAGAAAATATATCATCTCAAGTACCTCCTAATTTGGGAATGGAAGCCAAATCATGTGACGTCATGCAACCGCAAAGTATTAAAAACGCTCGAACTACAGAAACGGACTATATAACTACAGACAGCAAATCTAATGGAGTCATGTATAATACTTGTGACTGTTGTTACAATACTGATAAAGTGGACATTCGGAAATTTCCAGATTTGTTTGGAACTAAAGGAGTCTTTGTAAACCTTTACGCAGAACAAGCTATTAATAAAAGTGAATTTTGTGACTTACCCACAATTGGTATAGACCAAGAACCACGGAAATGCCTTTCAGCAGGCGGAGTCGAGAGTAAGAAGCTAATACCAAATATAGGAATGAGTGATAATGATGAAAACAAACTAGACGCACAAAACCGTGAGGTTAACAGACAGACTCCTCGTGCACCTTATATTGGATGTACGGTGAACTGTAGTTGCGACGATGCCCTTGGCCCTTGCTTCTGCATGAAATCTATAGTTCAGGCCAATAATGATAAAATTGATAGTCTTTGGAAAGGGTTTCTGGTTAACAATAACAAAAATGAAAATTTTCCTTACATAATGCACGGCACTAAAAACAAAAATAGTGATATCCTTTTAAATTGTCATTCAGTTCCTATTGATGTACTCACAGATGAAGCGTCAACATCTTTAGTACTAAATAATGAAGACGATATGATTTTGAAATATTCTCAAGAAAATCTCAATTTAATTAACAATGCCGCAAATACTGTTGCCGAAAGTATGAGTTTAGAAACGGCGTGTTCTAATAGTGACAGTTATCCAATCGACTGGAATGATAACTCTTTACCAGTTACCTCTGAAAGATCAAATGTCGCTAAACTCGCGAATTCTATTTACTTCCCAGGGCTGCCAATAGATAATGACGACAATTTTTTTATTAGCGGTACTGCCACAGATCCCGATACTCAAAAAACGTGTGAGGTCTGTGTTTGTGATAAAGTCCCTATTTGTCACGTCAAGATGTTGGTACAGCATATAGAGAAAAATTTAATAGAATCTAAATGCACATGCGACTCATTGATATCAAAAGTGTGTCCGGTGCATTCCAAAAGATTCATTTGAACCTTCCTTTATCTGTGTGTGTACAAAGATACGAGGATATTAATTTAAACAAACAAAATATTTTTTGCTATACTGGATCTTTATGTCTACTATTGAATTGTGTATAAATGGTTTATAACGAATAATAATAAATCTAACAATAATATTAGTTTAATTGAAAGATCAAAACAATTTCTATGAAAAGTTGGTTCTACCAGAATCGCGTGGCACCGTCGCGTCGCGCCTGTCTCAAATCAAATCAAAAGTCATTTATTCAAATTAGGCTGAGAATCAGAACTTTTCGAACGCAAAAATTACAAAATACAGCACAATGCACCACTAAAAATGCACCACCTTCATCACTTCCTAGTGCTATCGCTGGGAAGAAGTGGCGCAACAAACTCCCCAACAGCACAGCTGTCTGTTCAGTTAATTAAAAAAAATAAAAATGTAAATAAAAACTTACTACCTAAATAAAAGCCTCCAGGCTTAAAGGGCGTGACAGCTTACATATTATGATAATGATATTGAATGTGAGTCAAATGCATCCTCTAAATATGTCTTTGTAAACAGATTTTATACATTTTTAAGCCCATTTCTATACAATAAATATCATATCATATATATATATATATAGTATATCTATGTCATATCATTATGTATTTTATTGTGTGTACATAAATAATAAAATAAATAAATAAATTAAATAGGAAATTAAGCATCTATAAATTAAATAATTACGACTGTAAAAAGGTTATTCTGCAATTTTTACTTAGCATATCATACAGTGAAACAGAGGATTTACTTGTTGTCTATAAATAAATAAAACATGTTAGTTTTTCTTTTTTTTTAAGTTTATTAGTTTTTAATTAGTCTTCTCATTTGTTAATTATATATATAATATATTTTAAAGATCGAAGCACCTTTCTAGCCTGAAACACAGGTCTCCGCCTAGTTCAGGCAAATGAGCAACTGTGTCATCTATAGCAATGTGTTTCCCGCAACTTCGTCTGCGATCCAGGATGAAAAGTAGCCTATATCCTTACCCAGCTCATGGTCTATGTGTGTGCCAAAGGACAATGCTCATGGATGTATGGAATCCCGTACCATGCTGCATCAAAGTCAAACTTTGTTTTTATAAACTACAGTTATCATATACCTAAACTCCTACAAAAGTTCTTTTCTTAAACAAAACCAGGGTTTCGGAGATTTTCAAAAAAATCAAAATAACCTAAAAACTAGGTACTTACTTTATTTTGTTTGACATGTCATACACGAACGGCCATTATTGCTCTAAAAAAATGATAATAGTTTCAAAAATAAAATCTATTGTATTATATTCTAGTTATTTTTAATTAATGTGGAATCGGCAAAGTATAATTTTTGTACAAGTTTTTTGAAAGACGTGATCATGACATTTTAAAGTTCAAGGTTATATTAATCATAATATATCATGAACGTCGTCATGTAAAGGGAATGAAACAATATCAACACTTTTTTACTTTAAATTAAATCCCCTGGTCATAAATCAAATCCCCGACGCGTAATGTCGTAAAAAATTATGAAAATAATTACTATAATTTTTGATCTTGATGCATGAGACTTTTGGTACGACTTTTGGCCATTGTCTTTTCATTCAAATCCGTTCAGCCGTTTTAGCGTGAAAGCGTAACAAACAAACCAACCAAACTTACTTTCGCATTTATAACATTAGTTAGGATTTAAACTTTTCGCACACCAAAAATGCTTTAATAAGCTTTATAGGCTACTTTTTGTCTCGGTACGGTAGCATGTTCCATTGGGATAATTTCCGACATCCACGCGGGCGAAGCGCTAGGGCAGGAGCTAGTAAATAAAATATAAAACACAAACTTAGTAACAAATATTTAATTATTGAAGTAATAAGTTTTTGATGACGCCACTTTTTTTTCTAATCGTAATTTTTTAAATGGAATAGGTACTGCACAAGGTCTTAGGCTTGTATTTATTTGCTAGTTCACAAAAATACTTTCTCTGCAAATGACTGAGCATTTTTGCTTTTCTACCACTGGGTGAAATTTTCAAAGGTTGGTATATTTTTTCTCTAATTGATGGCAATAAGCTATCGCTCATATTTTGCGTCTCGGTAATGCTCGGTTCCTATAAACAAAAACGTATCGTTTTGTTTACCAATGGTAGCATTTTTTATTGTCAAACTGGACATTTAATTAATATATTCGTAAGCTAATTTTACCTGTGATAGCTACTTCCAAATGGGAGGGTCTACTATGCAAAGCTATGAGGTCTTTGCTTCATTAGTGGTATAGATACAAGAGTTTTAATTTTAACCAATAATGGTCTTTAAATTATAGAATTCGGTCATAAATGACGAATTATGTGAACAGTGATAATTACGGCTGACAAGACGGTGGATACTGTGAAAGGCTAATAAAGATGTATGGAATACATAAATACTCAGTACTTGGTATTTAAGATTTCATTAGGAAGACTAATAATATTGCTATTTACTTATTTCTGCGTCACTTTGTATGTTTACAAAAATAATTTTCGCGTTGTAATGATGTTACTGCATTTATTCAAACATTTATTGTAGTCTTGAAGATATCCCCCTTTTTATTTGGAAAAGTAGGAATCTTAATAAGTAGGTATACTTACAGGGTGGAAGGAACATCGCCGCACAATCTGTTACCATGGATTCAGTACATTATTCTGAACTATGAAACAGCAGATTTTATTTTTGATAACCTACGAAAAATTTCTACGCAAGGTTACAGTTTAGGCGTCGATGTCCCGCCACCCTGTACATTACACAACATTTACCCATCCAACTCTGTGGCTGCTCTTCATCAATAAGACATCGATTAAATTACTTTGCCGCATTTAACCGTTCCAAAGGCGGCAGCAGAATTGCTGGCGTAATTTTTAATTTTCTAAGGGTTGATTTTTTAATAGTCAGATATCTCATCTTAAGAGAAAATATTATTGCCATTTGACAGTTTTGTATATAAAATATGTCAAACTGTCATATTTATTCTTCAGACACCTATATAATATCTAATATATAAAATTCTCGTGTCACAGTTTTCGTTGCCATACTCCTCCGAAACGGCTTGAGCGATTTTGATGAAATTTTTTGTGCATATTCAGTAAGTCTGAGAATCGGCTACTATGTACTTTTTTTTTTTTTTCAAACCCTTAAGTGATAAGGGATGTCCACCCTAGGGTAGGAGTAGTGTAGGAGTAGGGTAGGAGTAGGGTAGGAGTAGTGTAGGAGTAGGGTAGGAGTAGGGTAGGAGTAGGGTAGGAGTAGGGTAGGTGTAGGGTAGGAGTAGGGTAGGAGTAGGGTAGAAGTAGGGTAGGAGTAGGGTAGAAGTAGGGTAGGAGTAGGGTAGGGGGTAGGACACCACGCGAACGAAGTAGCGCCGGGCAGCTAGAAATAATTTATATATGGCAAAACAACGTTTGCCGGGTCAGCTAGTATAATATAAAAGTCTTTTTTGGGCGACGCAGAGTGTTAAGCGAGCAGGTTTACAACGGCTAGGTACTCGAGTAGACAGCAACTATTTACATTACAAATAGATAACTACTGTACACAAGAAACCTATTCTGGTTCATTGTCTCGAGTAACTATAGGTATCAGGTGATGAACTGTCTTACTTAATACCTAGTGCTCTTGACATGTATTCCAATAACCCACAAGCTTTTCTTATTATATTTTCACATTTGTTATTAGGTACTGCGCGGCTAAATTCCGCACGGCTTGATTGAAGATTTAGCTACCCTTGCCGGATTGGGTTCGTGGATGAGTGTTCATCCATTACCATTACATATCGTGACCCTTCCGTGCCTCGGAAAGCACGTTAAGCCGTTGGTCTGTCTGGCTGTCATTCATAGGTCTTTGACAGTAGTTACGGGTAGTCAGAAGCCCAAAATTTTGACAACTAGTTAAGACTAGTTGTCAAAATTTTAGGTATCGTGTTACCCAGTAACTGGGTTGCGGAGGTCAGATAGGCATTCGCTACATGTAAAAAAGTGATATCCAGCTACTCCGGCTGAAGGGCGGGTGTTTTTGGGGGACTGTCTTTTGTAATTTTGACGTTCAAAAAGTGCTGACTCTCAGCCTAATTTGAATAAATGACTTATGATTTTGATTTTGATTGACTCCGGTTAGACTGGAAGTCGACCCCAACATAGTTGGGAAAGGATAGGCAGATTAATTGACTCAATAATTTCACTTTTAGACAATCTTGTCGGTAAGTAGATACTACTACATATTTGTGTGTCATGATGACCAATATGGACTTTGGAATAATGTTGTAGCTGGGACTAATGAATCAGCTCAGTGTATCGCGGGAAAGTACAGGTTTCTACCTGGTTTTACCTACTTTCCGACAAGACATTATTAATCCCGTTTTTGTTTCACAACATAAACCGTAGGTAACTGTGCTTGGTATCCTTTTACTTGTCAGCCACAGAATGTAGCAGCGTAGTTTGTTATTTTCTATGACTCGTGATGCTATGACCATAGGGTTCTGTTAAAATTCTAAGATTGGTTTACTTGGAAACAGGATACAACACAGCATAATCAGCCTATAATGTTCCCACCGCTGGGACAGAGGCCTCCTCTCGGTGAGAGGGAGTGGGCAGTGATCCACCACACAGGCCGAGTGCAGCCGATCGATTCTGTAAAAATCTCACCGTGAAAAGTTAGGTGAAGTGAGCTTAGAGTGAGCTGTCAATAGTGTCCAGTCCTAGAATTAGTTGGAATTCCAGCTCACTCCACGCTCTCTTCACCTAAGTTTTCACGGTGAGATGGTTACACAATCGCACTGCAGGTTGGTAGATGTCACATGTCTACAAATGTTTGGTCCCAGGAAATGCCGGTTTCCTTACGTTGGTTTCTTACACCGTTTTGAGAGCAGTGGTGATGAATAATTTACACAAAACAAAGCGGTTATCTGGGTTCGACCTACTACTTACTCGTACAACTCGTAAGTCGCATCTTTTACCACTGGGCGACTACTGTTCCTAAGAGATACCGACGCATAATTTATATAATTTCGTAGCTATCATTTTGGATTTTTCCTCATTTTTGACATCAACGCCCTTGAAAACCACTGGAATTCCTATCTCCTACAGATAACTCTGCCGTGCGGATGAAAGTACGCGCTACGTTATCAGTCTGTCTCGCCTGAGGTCGTGGACGGCGTGGTGGTGCACTGATATCTAGTCCCAGTGCAATATTTACTTGTCATCGATTGTCATAGATATCTGCCTTATCGCGATTGTTACTGGCCTGCAAAACTAAAGTATCACACTTTTAAAATTGGAATAACTTTTTAAGTACACAAAGTATACCTTATACTTTCGAAATATGTAAAAAGGACTCGAAAAAGAGTTTAATTTTGTATATAAAAACTTCATAGTCGAGAACCTTCTTTTAAGAAAGGGCTAAACAGAGCTATAAAAAAAAATTAAAAACTACCGACACAAAATAATAACAAAAATAGTATTTATGTAAAAAGACTAAAACAATAAAAAAAAAATATTGAAAAAATAGCCACAAATAGAACAAAAAAGGTATAAACGTGAAACTCTAATTAAGTAAAACCGCAGGGGACCGCTCTAATTATTAGCTTAATAACGTTTTGTTAAAGTTTAAAACAGCAGCGGTCCCCCGACGAGACAACATTTAATCAAAAAATTTCATACGTACTTACGTAGGGTCATAATTTCAAGGTTATTTTTTTCTTTTTATTGATTTGATTTCTATGTAAAAGGCGGAGTCCTGGTGTCCTGAAACACAGGCTTGCAGCTTAGCTCAGGCACCAGTCTCCCACAATGTTAAAGTTATTATCATAACATTTTAAATGATGTATTGTATAATATTGTGGTGAGAAATAAACATATTTATTATTATTATTAAAAAATAAATAACATGTAAAACATACTTATAAATGTTAATTGAGTTTTTTGACACTAAGCTAAAAAATGCCTATTTTATTGTCTTATCTTTTTTTTTAAGTTAAAAATGTTACAATGTATAGTTTACTAGTTTCAAAGAAAGCTGATAAAATTTGCTATTAAACGTTTTTGTTTATTTTAAAGCATTAAACAACAGGTTTAATCAATGCTCAATCCTTTCAGTCTCAAATTGATTATCTGTTGATAGTATTGGGATAAGCTGAAAAAATGAGACTGGAAACCAATTTCAATAAAATACTTATATAAAATTTATACGAATGTCTTTAGACGATTAATACTATAATAGTTTTAAAATGCTTGGTCCCGTATCTACCTAAACTACTAGCAATCCGTGTCATTAAAAAATACAAATTCGGTAAGGATTGAAAGACACCACAATCATATAAAAAACAAAACAATATCTTCTTTACCTTTGTTTATATTTGCCGGTGTCTGATGATGTCTTAGACTTTCATCTGCCCGCAGACCTGCATCCATCACGAGGACAACATGGCCGTTAATACAGGACGCTCATATTGTAATGTCAATAAGAGATTTTCAATTATTTCCACATAGCCAGCTTGCGCAGTTACAATATGCTTAGGTATTTAGGGTAATCACTGCGATAAATAATCGATAGAAAAGCTATAATCATTAAGAATTTAGGTATTAAAAGAGTGATAACTGCTGGTGGGTACATGTATCTTTATGTCTGTTATCACTTATATATAGCTCACGACATTATTACACGATTAGAAACCTAATCGAAAGACGGGTGTGTTTCATATTTAGTTTGCAATAATTGCTCACAATAAGCCAGCGTCATGTTCAGAATATTTTTATAACAAAAATAATACAAATGTGTATAAGTTGTAATAAGTGTGTGAAATAATATTTAGTAAACATTCAAAATGAGCAAAGAATATAAAAATAATGAACAAAATACTGCAGACGAAGGAAACCGTAGAAAAAGAAAAAAACCTAACATTCTATCGCGTATTTTTATTTGGTGGATGTGCCCTGTGCTCATTAACGGTAATAGAAGAGACGTGGAGGAAGACGATTTAATCATTCCCAGTAAACGATACAATTCAGAAAAACAAGGAGAATATTTTGAAAGGTAAGAATTTAAATAAAAACTCGTGTGTAATAAACACTGGCTGCAAATAAATAAAAATACATAATAGTCGCAACTTAGATAATGTTAATAGAATATACGAATGTGGGCTATCGAAAATGTTAGCAAACAATAGGGAACCTCTCTGAACGGATCGATACAGTTCTGTGCACATGTCGTGTTTTCCGTCTTTCAATTGATACGTCCCTTCATGCGCACAAATATTTGTATAGAGAGCCTGCACCACGTGTATTATGTTTGAGCTTACCTACATACAATGCTTGCTGTTTATCTTTACGCATTTTCTGCAATAGATAGGTTCATTAAACAAATTCTATAAACATTTCAACTTATTATGATGATTGCAAAATTCTACTGAATCAGGAGATATCACAATTTTAAATTCACCAACCCGCACTGGGCCCGCATGGTAGATTACAGCCCTCTCCCTTAATTAGAACTGAATTAAATGTTATATATTTTTTAACTTCAGTGACTAATAAGTTAAAACTACATAATCAGCCTGTAATGTACTAGAAGAGAGGAGGCCAGTGTCCCAGAAGTGGGAACATTATACGCTGATTATGCTATTAAATTCAGAAAGACGCATAGACGTGGTAGGTTTCTTTGCTTCTGTGCTGATATTCAGAATATCAAAAAAAGAAGAAAGATTGCATAATATTTACGTCGTCATTAGTATATGAACATTAAAATATTTGCGTACCTACCTGGTTCATTTAATAATTACTGAATTAAATGTTTCATATTTTACAAGATTTTATTTAACTTCAAATGTATGCATGTTTGTTCGGGTGGAATCTTGCAATTCAATTTTGAAGCAGAAGGCCAATTCTCGTAATTTGAAACGTTTTTGTTGAACCTTCTTGTCTTTATGTTACAAATATATTCGTGATTTTTTCATCCTGTGATTCTTTATTTATATTCTTTAATTATGAATAAAATCTTTGACTGTATTATGACTTGACCTTGGTACAACTTTAATTCGGCAGCATTATATTTCTCGGAAAGACCACGGGTAAAGAAAATCCCCGTGGTACCTTCCAGGGACTATGGGAGGGACCACGGGTCACACACGGGTAAAGACGGTGTTTACCTCATTCAACCCAAGACTGTGCAATTTCCAGCAAAATATAGTCACGGCACTGCAGAACGAAGAATGCTTCCAATTATTTATTATGTTGGGCTTGCACAGTACACCAAATGCAGGGCAGTAGGTACCGTCGACCATTCCGTTGTATACTTAGGCTTGAAGCTCTTCGATGCTGGTCAAGTATACGTGGCCTTAAGTAGGGTAAAATCATTAGAAGGTCTCCTTATTGAAGAGCTAGACTGTTCAAAATTAACCGGCAAACGACCTTGCATCAATGATGGGTTGAATGAGATGAACAGACTGAGAAACGTGTCCAGCAATAACAAAAAATAAATTAAAAGGTTATTTACTTTTAAAAAAGACGAGCTTTTATTTAAATGCGCTAAAAAGAAAAAAATAAACATTTACTTTAAAACTTTTACTATAAACTTATAACTTCATTACACAATTTATAATATGATATAAAAGCTTGTCGCTAGATATACTTGTGTAGATAAACAAGTAAATTAAATAACTTGATGTGATTGATTTTACTATTAAAATTTTCAAACTAAGTAAATATACTTAAATCTCGCGACAAGCTTTTATATCATATAAATTGTGTAATGACGTTATAAGTTGATACATTGTTGGGTAGACATTTTTTATCGTTATATGACTCACAGTTATCTAAGGTTAATCATTGTCTAGAGTTAACGGAACTTGACTACTATCAAAACAAATATCAAACATTTTCCAATACTATAAGTAAATTCAACAAACACAAAAAAAACTTACCTTAAAACTGTAATAAAAGTTTTAAAGTAAAAGTTTATTTGTTTCTGTTTAGCATTTAAACAAAAGCTTGTTTTTAAAAAAAGGTTTTTAACTTTTAATTTTTTAGCTTCAGTTACTAATAAGTTAAAACTACATAATCCGCCTCTAATGTTCCCACTGCTAGGACACAAGGCCTCCTCTCTTTTTGAGTGGGGGTGAGCCGTAACCCACCACGCGGGCCCAATGCGGCCCTTTTGATTCTAGGACATATACCCGGTTTCCTCACGTTGTTTTCCTTTACCGTTTTGAGAGCAGTGGTGATGAAATAAATTACAGGACGTAACATGCCTGACTGGGTTCGAACCCACGACCTACAACTCAAGACGTTACCACAGGCCCACCACTGCTCTTTTAGTTAAAACTAACAATATTGCTATTTTTGTCTTTGTTCGGAAGTGATAAAACAATAAATAAATTAAACCAATAAATAAGTCAAACAATACATGAAGTTGAATTTGATAATATTTGAGTTATCTCCCGTAGTATTTGGAGCCCATGGTTTCGATAAACACTAAAAGAAAAAAAACTTTTTAAAAACAAGCTTTTATTACATTTTAATAAAAAGAACTAAAAAGTTAAAAATAATTTAAACCTGATAAGAAAAACCCAATTTTTTTATAAATAAAAGCGTGTTACATTTTGATGGAACATTAAAGTACAGACGCCAGCACATCAACCTACTACAATCTGTCAAATTTCTTTAATAGATTTTCAACTTTATCGCTAAAGCATTAAGGTTCAAGGTTGAATGGGAAAATTTGACAGTTTCGGGTAGCTTGACCTGCTGGCGTCCGTACATTTAGCATAAATTACACCTTCATTATTTTTATTTTGCTATCACAATGTAACACGCTTTTTTTAATTTTTTAGTTCTTTTTATTAACATGTCTTGTAATAAAACCTTGTTTTTCAAAAGTTTTTTTTCTTTTAATTTTATTTTTAACTTTTTAGTATTTTTTTCTTCTCTCTAGTGTACGTATTCTAACGTTATCTATCCTGATAGTACTTTGATCAGGTGATTCATTTCCCTTCTCTATTATAGATATCTTGCCTATTAGTGCGTTGTTCTAACGATTCGTTTTCTCTATGTTTAGCTACTGCTAACCTATTTTTTTCCAAAGCGTTGTCGCTTGTGGACACCGCTTTCATTAGCAATCTCCTCCTGTCGCTTCAATTTCGCCTTCTCTAAACGTCTGTGTAATAGTTTCTTTTTTATTCATGTTGTTCCCACGAGTATAGGACAAAAACGGTCCATCCACATACCACGGGGCTTAAGGGCTTCAGTACAACAGGGTTCGCCCTGGTACCCTAAGGCGCAACGTTAGCGATATGACATGTTTATACACGAGGGTGTATAAAGGTGAGGTGAGCACGTGCCGAGGGCTGCATGATATGAGGATACCATGCAGCCCTCGGCACATGCTCACCTTGGCATTGGGTCATCCATCTAATCAAAGACAGAATCCACATTCATAACAAACGGAACGAACGAACTTATTTCCCAAAGATGGGGTCGCATATTCACGTCCACCAAACCACCACCACTCACCACCCATCAAAAATGGTCCACCCATCAAGACTAATCAAACTTGGCGCGGTTGTGTCGTTTAATAACCGAGTTCCTATGGCCATCTTCCAGCTCCATCATCAGACCCTGGTTACATCTAGCACCAAAGTACTCGTCAAGACGAATCATACGAGCCCGAACTCGATGGGGTTGTGTCGTTTAATTGCCGAGTTCCTATGGCTATCTTCCAGCTCCATGTCATAATAATTTTGCATGGTCGTCCGATTTACACATGCATGCCAAATTCAGCTCAATCGGTAACCGGAAAGTGGACCAATTTAACTCGCAAGATTTGCAAACACCGGGACAGGTGAAACTAAATAAAAGCTTGTAAAAAGTAATAATAAAGCAAAAAATGTATGTGACGGTATGTTGTGACGTTTAATGGACTAATTTGTGAACTTTGAGCTGAAAGTGTCAACTCTAGGGCCGAATATTTTAACGAAACTGAGCGGTAGCGGTAAAGCGGTAGGTCGCTTGCTCCGTCTGTCGCTTAAGGCCTTATGAACACACAAGTTTTTCTTGCCGTGAAAAACTACGGTTTATTCGCCGTGTGTATGCATGGTCGTCAGTGTTGTAGATCATATTGGAAGCTTGTTGACAGACACGTTTTTATCGTATACAAAGGCCCTAAAGGCTTATTATTGTACCAAGAGACGAAAAGGCCTCCTTAGTATTTAGGTAGCCCGAGAAATTAAAATGTTCTTGAGTTTTTTGCAATTCGCAAAATATGATTCGCAGTACAAGTATTGTACAAATATTTTATTTACAGAATTATAATCATAACAATTATCAATACAACTTTCCAAGTTAGAATTGGCCTCAAATGTTATGATTTCATGACGAAAATCTTCATACCATAAGGCAATTTGAAGTACTGAGTTGTACTGATGATTTTAATAATTATAATTCTGTAAATACAATATTTGTACAATACTTGTACTGTAAAGTATGTACTCCTAACAAAACTACTATCATTACCGATATTTCCATACATTTCTTGTCCTACTTCGTTTCAACAAAGCAAATTATAGTGAGTATCGAGATTTTCTCATGTGAATGTAAGAACGAGGAGAAAGATATTTGTGAACGTCAGAATCGCCGGTCAACAGTCGTATTTAGCTTTGAAATTGTGTCTAAAAATTACTTATCAATTGCTTATATTTGCTTACCATGATAAGAGAATTGCTTATTTCATAATTTTATAGAATTAAGACATTTAAGATTGACCGATCATTCTGATGTCAGAATGGCTGGTCAATCTCTGTAGAGTAGTAACTATGTGGAATTATTGAAATTTTAATGGGGCAAAGATTGCTTATTAATTGCTTATTTCACAATTTGTAAGCCTAGATCTGTTATTCTTTTTATAAGCTAGCCAAGAGCTTAAAAGCCCCTGCGCCTGATAAATTTATGAGAGCAAAGTGACGTATGTCGAAAATTGCGTTTATATTTCAAAAGGTATTATTATTTATTACTCGTTTCTTTATTTTCTGTAATAACCAAGTGGTGTCTAGTGTCTATATTACATACTTTTAATCATGGCTGTATTTATTAACTATGTACCTATATCTTACTGACACAGAGTACTTAAGTATTTATTAGTGGCTTAGCCGACCTTTTTTAAAGTTGCCTGCCAATATTGAGATGAAATTAATCTACCCTACATTAATGTTTTTCGAGGCTTTGGCATTATCATCAGCCTTTTTCCTACAGGCCTTCTCTTTGTGAGAGAAGAGGGAATGGGCCTTAATCCACCACGCGGGCCCAGTGCAGATTAGTGAATGTCACATGTCTTCGATTTTTTGGTTCTTGGATTTGCCGGTTTCCTCACGATGTTTTCCTTCACCGTTTTTAGAGCAGTGGTACTGGTACTGACATAATTTACACAAAGTAAAATGTGCCTGCCTGCGTTCGAACCTACTTGCCGATCACATAAGAAACTCAAACTTTTTAACAACAATACAACAACAACCAGCAACCGACAACCAACAACAATAACAGCAGCAACAAATACAATTTTTATTTAATTTAGTACCTACTTGTACTACACTATACAACAAACTAAATGATTTAATCTCTGTTCGTAACCTAAACAAAACAGCTTTTAAAAGGAAAATAACTGACTGGCTTCTTACATTAGATTATACACAAATTGAAGATCTTTTCAAAACTATATCTTGACATAAAATTTCCCTTTGGAACGCACATACAAGTACCCCAAACCACACACACTCTCACTCCACATCACACACACTCATCCCACATACATTCACATACATCCTCCCTTGCATGTATTCTTAATAATTTACTTTATTTTCACGATTTTTATAAATCAAGTTTAATTTTTAAAACAAATTATAATATTGCAATACTGCCCGTATTGCAATATTATAATGTGTTAGATTTTTATTTCAATATGATATACGAACCACATTCACATACATCCTCCCTTGCATGTACTCTTAATAATTTACTTTATTTTCACGATTTTTATAAATCAAGTTTAATTTTTAAAACACATTATAATATTGCAATACTGCCCGTATTGCAATATTAAAATGTGTTAGATTTTTATTTCAATATGATATACGAACCAGATCGTCTCCAGTGCAACAAAAATAATGTAAAACTTTGATTAGGGGGGCCTGGTGACCTGACATACAGGTTTTGTAAAAAAACTTAGTTTAGGCACCAGTCTTCCACGAATTAATTATGAAAATGTGTCTGTAGACTATTAATTACTATCTCTGTAATTAGCGGTAAGAAATAAATAACTTAATACAACAAAACAAAAAAGATATACCGAAAGGAAAAAAAAAATCTAATTACCGAGTCTGTTCTGAATAAATATGATGTATATTCCCTCATCATAATCCGTTAAGCCGTTTGGACAGTAGAGCGTTTTAGAGAAACGGACATGCATACATACATACGCTACATACATAGACGCACGAGCAGTGGTGGGTGGCCTGGTAGTAAAGGCCCCGACTTAAGTGTCGTAGGTCCGAACGCAGGCAGGCACATTTTACTTTGTGTCAATTATGTCAGTACCACTGCTCTAAAAACGGTGAAAGAAAACATCTTGAGGAAACCGGCAAGTCCAAGAACCAAAAATTCGAAGACATGTGAATTGTGACATTCACTAATCCGCAACGGGGCCCGCGTGGAGCCACCTTTGGTTATTACAGAAAATAAAGAAACGAGATGAATAATAATACCTTTTCATATATAAACGCAATTTTCGACATACGTCACTTTGCTCTCATACATTTAACAGGCGCAGGGGCTTTTAAGCTCTTGGCTAGCTTATAAAAAGAATAACAGGATCTAGGCTTACAAATTGTGAAATAAGCAATTAATAAGCAATCTTAGCCCCATTAAAATTTCAGTAATTCCTCATAGTTACTACTCTACAGAGATTGACCAGCCATTCTGATATCAGAATGGTCGGTCAATCTTAAATGTTTTAATTCTATAAAATTATGAAATAAGCAATTCTCTTATCATGGTAAGCAAATATAAGCAATTGATAAGTAATTTTTAGACACAATTTCAAAGCTAAATAAGACTGTTGACCGGCGATTCTGACGTTCACAAGATATTTCATCTATCTCTTTTCGGCTTTGAGAGCCTTCGTAAATTGGTTAAAAGCTTCGTACCTTAGCCATAATAACGAGAAATAACTTGGCAGATAAGTATTTGTAGCACGTTCAGAAAATTTAATCTGTTCGTGTTTACTTTAGCGAGCTTTTTCAAGATAGTTTATGATTTTTTTTTTACAAAATTATATAGTTTTCGCTGTAAAAGATTTTTAGAGGAATTTTTTACCGACTTACAGTTTATAAATATCAGGGATAGTAGTGATTCAGGGCTAAGGTTCGATCTATTATATTTCTTGTTAACTTTCTAGATACTGGCTTGAGGAGTTAGAAGAAGCAACACGAAATAACCGGGAGCCATCGCTATGGAAGGCAATGCGGAGGGCCTACTGGCTTTCCTATATGCCTGCAGCAATATATATACTTACTATATCCACAGCCAGGTATGCAAAATTATATATCATTTTCATTTAATCGTTTTGAGTATGCAAAAAGATATGATCGCTGTATTATGTGAACATAAATCATATAGAGCAGGCGATCGATTCTGTAAAAATCTCACTGAAAAGTTAGGTGAAGTGAACTTAGAGTGAGCTGTCAATAGTGTCAATTCCTAGCAGTCGGAATGACAACTCACTCCACGCTCACTTCACCTCACGGTGAGATGGTTACAGAATTGCACTGCAGCTGTCTGTTTGTCTCTCTCCACGATCTATTAACCCCGGGTTAGTCCCATAGTAAAAATTGCTTAAAATGTTTGTTTTTCTAGGATAACTAGTTTATAAATTAATTAGCACATTTTTACTAGAGTGACATTGGTTCGTAGAACGTATTATGAAATATTCAGAAACAAAATAAAGTGACCTTATAAAAGCTCTCGTTACATAGGAGCTTAGCTTAGCTTAGCTTATTCTTGTCTTAACGCGGCGTCTTTATAATATTAGAGAGACGGCGTCTTTATAATATTAGAGAGATCAAAGTACATCATATAATATTTGATATGCGTAAATAGATAAGCATACATATCCTTGATTGTATCCTGTAGTAAAACAACAAAAGATTGCGTAAAAGTGTTTTCAATTATTATTTGTCTTGACTGACATAACCTCAAACATTCACAAACACATCACACTGAATCATATTTCATAACAAGTTAAAAATTCAATGATATGTTCACAGAACAGCTCAACCCTTGCTGTTTTCCCAGCTCCTCTCCTACTGGTCAGTAGACAGTGCGTTGACTCGATGGGATGCTGGGTTCTATGCTTTCGCTATGCTGGGGCTCAACTTCGTGAGCATTATGTGCCAGCATCACAGCTCATTGTTTGTGATGCGGTTCAGTATGAAAATCAAGATTGCCTGCTCCTCGCTTTTGTATAGAAAGGTAAGAATCAAATTAACCTACATATTTTTCTGGTTTGTTAACATCAAGCATAGTAACAGGTAATTAAAAGCATGTTTAGTGGGTTCTAGGTTAACGTTGCCCGGACTACGGTTAAAGGGTTCTCTAAGTTTATGTTTGTTGTGGAGCCACGTTATGTAGCCCAAACGCATGGGTTTTCTTTTTCTTTTAGTTACTCCGCATGAGTCAAGTGTCAGTGGGCGATGTGGCAGGAGGTAAGCTAGTGAACTTGCTGTCGAACGACATCGCGAGGTTCGACTACGGGTTCATGTTCCTGCACTACTTGTGGGTGGTCCCTATTCAAGCCGCCGTCGTCCTTTACTTCTTGTACGAAGCTGCCGGATGGGCGCCTTTCGTCGGCCTCTTTGGAGTCGTCATATTAATTCTGCCTCTCCAAGGTACATAGTGTAACTTATCGAATATCTTTTTAAATCCTGCCAAAATCTCTGTAAAATATATTAACCGATACTCTTTTGTTTTTTAGCCGGCTTGACGAAGCTCACTGCTGTTGTTAGACGCTCTACAGCTAAGAGGACGGATAGTAGAATTAAGTTGATGAGTGAAATTATTAACGGTATACAGGTACTTACATAACGAAGCTCTTGGGATTTACTTACCTACTACATAAATATGAACAAAGTTTTATTTAAAAATATTTGTACCTTCGTATTCAGCAGAAAACTATGATTCATAGTTACACGGAAATACTTATCACTGGACCCGAGTTCACAACAAATTATTTACATTTCAGGTCATCAAAATGTACGCTTGGGAGAAACCCTTCCAGCTGGTCGTGCAGGCAGCGCGGGCCTTCGAAATGAGTGCCCTCAGGAAATCAATCTTCATTCGGAGCATGTTCCTCGGGTTTATGTTGTTCACTGACCGCAGTATCATGTTCTTCACAGTATTAACCCTCTCACTCACCGGCAACATGATTACTGCCACAACGGTAATTACTCAAATATTGCTGTTGTCTTTTGAAAAATCTAAACTTTGTCTATCCTATCTGATTCATATAACGTTCTCATTTTCAGATTTACCCTATTCAACAGTACTTCAGTATCATTCAAATGAACGTTACAATGATCTTACCAATGGCAATAGCAAGTTTCTCCGAGATGTTGGTATCTCTCGAGCGCATACAGGGCTTCCTCGTGATGGGTAAATATTGTGTTATAGGTAGACTCAACAATAAAGTCGTTGGCATTCCCGCCGTGCCGTGTTGAATAAAAGATACAACTACATTTCTAGTGATGTGTGACTTTCAGGCACACCCCTTTACGAACTCCAACGACCAGAGGGGCAATTCTCGTAATTTTAAGAACATTCACAGTATGATCTCAGACTCAATCTGTCAAAAATACGTCTAATTTGCCTACATTTTGACAAGTTTTTGACATTTGTTTGTAGCCGAGATGAGACTGCGAATAGATTTTGAACGTTTTAAATTACTAGAATTGGCCTTCTGATTGCTCTATTTCTGTACAGTTGCAATTTTATGACTATTTATCTTTTGTAAACAGATGAACGAACAGACATGCAAGTTGTGCCAAGAATGAATAAAAATGGTGTTAATACAAATATGTTCAACTCCAAGAAAGGAGGGTTGGACGACTCACGCATCGCGCTACCTCAGAAGTACTCTTCTACCGACGTTGTTGTTCCGAAAGAAACCACTGAAGAACTTAATATGGCTGACTATCCTATACAAATTAATAAAGTTAGCGCATCTTGGACCAGCAATGATAATACTAAGGAAATGACGCTTAAAAATATATCGTTGCGGGTTCGTAAGGGCAAATTGTGCGCTGTCATTGGTCCTGTAGGTTCGGGAAAGGTAATTATCGAAACTTGTTTTTTTTCTTTTCTGGGTTCCTTTGCACGTTTCGGTGTTTAACTAAATATATATTGTCGTTACAGACGTCTCTACTACAGCTAATCTTAAGAGAATTACCGGTGGCTATGGGTAATCTAAACATATCTGGAAAGTTATCTTACGCTTGTCAAGAGTCCTGGCTATTCCCGGGGACTGTGCGGGAAAACATTCTATTTGGACTGCCCTATGATGTTACGAAATACAAAGAGGTACTTACTTTAATTTTTGGAACAGTAACAACATTTTGACAAAGTGTTTGATTGGTTTGGTACTTCAAATCCACCTTCGCACGGAAATAAAAATATCGCGGCGGGATTTTTCGCACATTGGATCTTCAACTCTCGGTGTTGAGCCGAACATTAAGAATCCAACAGAGGGCATCCCAGCGCGTCATAAAAACACACTCTTGGATTTTTAACTCTCGGCGCTAAGAAGGGCGTTGAAACTACAGTGCGCGAAAAAAAAATCGCCGGAGGAAAAACGGCCAACCTGGGCTTATTGTAAAGGAAAAAAATTCAAAGTTTTTGTTCATCGATGCAGATTGTTGACGATGGCTATCTCTGCTATCCGCATTACCGGAAATAAAACTATGAAATAAATATAATGTAAAACCAGAAACAGAGACTGTGCGAGCGACGTTAAAATTTTATGACAAGAGTAAATTTTCCCGCTGATATTTAATTCAAACCAATCCGAGTTGGCATGGTTTGTTAAATTTTTTCATTTGTTTTATTTTTTATTATTTGCTTGCAGGTTTGCAAGGTGTCTTCGTTACAACCAGATTTCAAACAGTTCCCGTATGGTGACTTGTCTTTGGTTGGAGAACGAGGAGTTTCTCTATCAGGAGGTCAAAGGGCCAGGATTAATTTGGCCAGAGCTATTTATCGTGAGGTAATTTACACGCCTAACGATTTTTATCACAGGTGTATGCTGAAATGTGTTTATTTTATTTTTAGTCTGCTTGAAATTTTGATGTTTTTAAATTATCACATGTTTGATAGTAGATATTTGATATTATTATTTATCTTTGGTAGAAGTATTTCATTGATATCTCTCTCGTAATTTTAATCGTCAGGCTATTAACTGATAAGGTAGATTTATTATAACTGCATTGTATACTTACGTGTAATAAGACGACAATAAAAAGACGTACTACCGTACCGTACCGTATATGTTATCTAGATATTCTAATGTATTGACTGTATTATAAGATTCTCTGCGAAGCGAATACCAGCATACCACTAGTGCAGGCGCACACCTCCACTGTTTCTCATGTGATATTATACACTTAATACTTAATGTAGATAGTCTGCGAACCTTTGCTTTATTATTATATTATTATATCATTGAATATAGATAAAAATATCATTATTATTGCTTATGTTATGCCTCATGTAATTAATTGATTATCTTAATTAAAAAAAAAACAATACCTCGATTCATCCCATTGAAATTCGTGATTAAAGAGTCGAAGAATAATAAGATACAAAGATGTTACAATGATGATTAGCTGTAGCCATAGCTGTCCAATTACAACAAATATTTAACATGGGGGTGGTCATAAAAACACTACAAATTACGTAACACTTTTTACCAAAGAAGTACCTATGACACTTTTATGCAGTATGATAAGTTAAATCCTTGCAACTTTTCCAGGCTGACATCTACTTGCTGGATGATCCACTATCGGCAGTGGATGCAAACGTTGGCAGACAGCTGTTTGATGGCTGCATCAAAGGCTACCTCGGTGGACGGACATGTGTGCTGGTCACCCATCAGATCCACTACCTGAAAGCTGCTGATTTTATTGTAGTTCTGAATGACGTAAGTGAAAACAGAATTAATTACATTTTTATGTTGTTGTGTGGCAAACTTGGAGACGGTTCAAGTTATGATAAGTGGTCATCACCGCCGCCTATTGACATCTCGCTGCAGTTCCAGAAGCAACGAGACTGCATTTTACAACTTTGTAATGTCTCAAGTGTTCGTGTTCCCCCGTGCCTCGGAAAGCACGCTAAGCCGTTGGTCCTGCGCCTGATCCCTCTCCGGTCGTGTCGGAATACCATCCCACCGGACTTTGCGAGTGAGGGAAGAGTGAATGCACCTGTGTATATGCACACACTTGTGCACTATAATATCTCCTTCTCTCTAGTAGATGGCTAGTCTCCGCTGAACTTGGCCGCCATGGCCGAAATTCGGTCCAGAGGACTATTATTATTATTAATGTCTCTGTCCTTACATTACATCGGTACCCTTCAAACCAGAACGCAAGAATGCTTCTTAACGATAGCAGTAGGCATGTGGTAGAACCCCGGACGAGCTTCTGACAAAGAGTTCTGCAAAACTATTCATTCATTGACTACCACAAGGAATTAATAACCTTGCAAAACAGTATTAGGTATTAGGAAAGATAAGCAAAGTATGTAATATTAACTTATCTTTTTAATAAAAACTATTATCAACTAACGAGTCACTCTAGCACAGCAGGTTTTCAACGCCGAAATTGATTAATGGCATTGCATGAAATTGGACCTTTTAAATAATATTTTTACGTCTTTGAATTCTATTAAAATCTGAAATCCTTTTTCTGACAAAAGGGTAGAACTGGGTACTTAACTTGTTTATCTTAATATTGTGCAAATAATTTCTTGAATTTTATTACTGAGATGATATCTATTCAGATACAACGACATTGTTTTTAAAAGTAATTAAAATGCGTAGCAACATTTCTGTTTTAATAACAACAAACCACGAACTCTAATCCGTCTAGCAAGAATGATGGATGATAATGGCAATGATCGAAGGAGTTCGTTCCTTCTAGTTGTTATTACAGGCCCTTGATTAGCGGTGAACAATCGCAGGCTTATATTAAACTAGTCGTTTGTACCCGGCATCGCCCGGGTGAATTTCATGTCTCTATATCCATTTAAATTGCCAACTTTTCCGAAAGTTTTTGCAAACATTTCCTTTATACAAATCTTGTCCTGAACACAACAAAAAATCAGCCATTTCGGTCGAGCCGTTTTCAAGTGGTGATCTTTCATACACGCGGCAATTGGTTTTTATTAAGTAGATTATTACTTTTTAACAGGGTTCCATTGAAAATATGGGAACGTATGATGAGCTGGTCAAGTCTGGAACCGAGTTCTCACTTCTTCTATCCGACCAAGCTAGTCATGGCGAAGATATCGAAAAAAAAGTAAGTACACACCCAAAATCTAGTATTTTCCTTTTCAACTGGCGACTTGAACGTTTGCCAGAAAACAGCTTTCAACATTATCTTGTCTACATCGTTGAACATGCTTCTAGAGCACAACCAAATAAGAATGTAAACGTAAACATACGTGGACTTTTTTACCGTCACTGTAATATTCTTACAATTCTGAAATTTATTTTTCAAAGCACAATCATTTGAATACGTAATGTGGAAGTACAAGGGATAACACACCTGTAATAATATTGGTTGTGTTTCTTAAAAGGAAAGACCACCAATGATGCGAGGAATATCAAAGATCTCAATAAGAAGCGATGACAATGACGGAGAGGAGAAAATTCAAGTGCTAGAGGCAGAAGAGAGAGCGTCGGGTAGCTTGAAGTGGGAGGTGCTGCAGAAGTACCTGAGCTCGGTCGACTCCTGGTGTATCGTGTTCTTGGCCTTTAGTGTGCTGCTCATCACGCAGGCTGCTGCCACCACCACAGATTTTTGGTTGAGTTTCTGGTAAGAGACGTAATCACCTAAACACTATCTAATCAAAATTAAGCAGCGTATGACACCAGGCTATATTTACAACTGATTTAGAATGTCAGCGTCAAGTATTAATTACTTATACTTATACACTTTGATTTTAGGACCAACCAAGTTGATGCTCATGAACAAGGATTACCTGATGGAGAAGTTGCAGGTACGTTAACGAAATATCTCAATGTTGCTGATGTTTAGGTCCTGCTTGCAAAAAAAAACAGTTTTATTTATTATTTATTTATTTATTATAAGTTAACAGCGTAATAAACAATATAACTAAAACTAAGCCCCACAAAACCGTAGTAGTGGTTTGACTGTGGGGTCTGGCGAGTCTTTATACACCTATTACGCCTATTTTCTTAGTTGAACTTAGAAAAAATGATGACCTACACGACCTTCCGCTTGCTTTTCTACTCACAAGATTGTTACGGGAGCGGTGGATAAAATAACTATAGTTTTATAATGAGGAACCTTCTTCAATCTATTAATTGTTTTTTTTTTATATTCTAGATACGGATATGAACGCTCAAATCGGTTTACTAACAACAGCCCAGTACCTCTATGTCTACGGCGGAGTGATATTGACGATCATTATTTTGACACACGTTAGAATTTTTGCCTTCGTAGTGATGACTATGCGAGCTTCAGAAAATCTTCATAATATCATTTATGAGAAATTGATAGTGGCCGTAATGAGATTTTTCGATACCAACCCTTCGGGTATGTAAAAATCAATAGTGTTATATAAATAGTGAACCTCTTATGCCGTAGGGCTCTTGGTCTTAATTATTATGAAACGTCTAACATCAGTTCCGTTTGTTTACCACTATTAGCGGTTTTTGAGAAGACTGTAGTCGACAGTTGAACACGGGTCTTCTCAAATTCCGCTTCTATACAATGAGTCGTAATGAAGCCTACTTAGTAAACTGTAAAACGATTCCCTGAAATTTGTAATTAGAACTGGCCATATGCCAAGGTGACGGTAATTAGGTTTTAACTTTTATGCAAAGATTGGAATGGCAATGTCCAAAGTAGCCAATGCAATACCTACTGCCATCTTCAATGACGTTTCTGGCTACGTTTTCGTGCGGTAAAGTGGTCCAATCAGCCATAATATGGGTAACTTGCTTGAGAACGACGAAGTACCTACTTCTTTAAAAGTGAGTTGACATTGTTTTGGTTTGTGCTACGATCAAACGTTAGTTTTTCATCCACAGGTCGTGTACTTAACAGATTCTCAAAGGATATGGGAGCAATGGATGAGCTTCTACCGCGAAGTATCTTGGAAACCGTTCAAATGTACCTGTCGCTGACCAGTGTGCTAGTGTTGAACGCCATCGCTTTACCATGGACGCTGATACCCACTACTGTACTGATGGTAGTCTTTGTTCTTCTACTGAGATGGTACCTGAATGCTGCTCAGGCTATAAAACGATTGGAAGGAACTAGTAAGTATTTAAGTATATAATTGACGGACTATGGTCACTTCTGCTGTTAAAACCGTCTGTAACACCTTTTATAATCTGAACTCTTTCCCACAGCAAAAAGTCCAGTATTTGGAATGATTAACTCAACTATTTCTGGACTTTCCACAATTAGAAGTTCGGGTTCCCAGGACAGACTGCTCAAAACATTTGATGAGGCACAGGTAAGCAGTATTCGGTTTAGATTTTACCTCTTTAAAAACTTTTCTAATATTGGCTCCTACTTACTTGGCTTCTTTAAATGTTACAGAATCTTCACACTAGTGCTTTTTATACGTTCCTTGGAGGTTCTACTGCATTTGGATTGTATTTGGAGGCTCTCTGCTTGACTTACCTCGGAGTTGTGATGGCAATCTTCGTTCTGGGTGACTTCGGTATGTACTTTAAAAAAATAAATAAATTTTCGTTTTTTTTTCTATAAGTAGGTCCTTTCCTGTACACGTTTTTTTTTTTAATATTTTGTTGTTATTTAAAAAAATGTTTTTGATAGTTTAGTTTTTTTTTTAGCTTTTATTTTTCTAACTTCTGTCTAAATAAAGATTTGTAAGAGAAGGAAGATGTTAACATCGAATAATATCGCTAAGATTAGGTAACTATGCAATTTGCTTAGTAAAGCAAAATGTACGATGTAATACATATTAATATATACGAGTATATACACATTAATACCTATTTCATATAATAAAAGAAGCAGCCCAACCGCATCAAGAACAAGATGCAACAGTGGTTAGGGTTGAAGAGAGAGAAACCTCCTCACAATTCGTGCAATATCCTTTATACAGAGTTATTTGTAAAACACCAACAACCTCTTAAGAGGTCATTGTACTCATCATTATTAACAACTTTTACTATAGACCAAACCTGAAATCGCGAAAAAAAAATCGGCTGCTCCCTACATTTTGACGAGTTATGCGAACGTAAATGTAGGGAACAGCTGATTTTTTTTTCGTGATTTCAGTTTTGGTCCCATAGTAAAAGTTGTTCATAATGATGAGTACAATGACCTCTTAAGAGATTGCTGGTGTTTTACAAATAACCCTGTATAATGTGCTCTTTCTCCAGATGATGTGATCCCGGTTGGTAGCGTGGGCCTGGCCGTCAGTCAGTCCATGGTCCTGACGATGATGTTGCAGATGGCGGCGAGGTTCACCGCCGACTTCCTCGGACAAATGACGGCAGTTGAGAGGGTCTTGGAGTACACCAAGCTACCCACAGAGGAATATATGAACCACGGAAGTAAGAACATCGTTCTAGTCATTATTTTTAAGATACAACTTGCGGGGCTCACTAACATTTCTATTGATTCCGCCAACTCTGCTTCATTTGAAACATACTTTTTCCAGCAACACAACCTCCAACAGAATGGCCAACTGCTGGTAATTTGGTGTTCTCAAACGTATACCTCAAGTATGCCGCCGACGACCCACCAGTGCTGAAAGATTTGAACTTTGAAATCAAAAGCGGATGGAAGGTAACAACACAATATTCTGTGCCATTTAATTTAAATAAAGTGTACTGTTGTAATTAACGTTTAAGTACTAAATCATTTTATAGGTTGGAGTGGTAGGAAGAACTGGAGCTGGTAAATCATCACTAATAGCGGCTCTGTTCCGCCTTAGCGATATAACGGGCAGCATCAAAATTGACGACCTTGATACGCAAGGAATAGCCAAAAAGGTACAACATTTTGTTACTAACAATTCAAAGAATGAATTATGTTAAAATATCATCATGGCTTCTTTTAACAATATTGAGAGACGCTCCATTCATTTAGAAAAGGTCCATCAAGTACTAAGTAATATTAATTTTATTAATGGAATTTTAAGATACTCGAAATGGGCAATTTTGTTCAGGGGCCATTATCAAGTTCAGGAGTGCAAGTTATTTTTTAATTTGGAATATTAATGCAGCGATAACTTTTTATGTTCCCAGCTTTTGAGATCGAAAATATCAATAATTCCACAAGAGCCAGTCCTGTTCTCTGCTTCACTACGGTATAATTTGGATCCGTTCAACGACTACGATGACGATGATATTTGGAGGGCGTTGGAGCAGGTAGGATTAATTTAATTATATCTTGAACAGAAACTCGGCACTTGCGAAGTAAACTAATTATTGAATGAATTTATCATTTAAGGTGGAGCTTAAAGACGGAATTCCGGCACTAGATTATAAAGTGTCTGAAGGCGGCAGCAACTTTTCGATGGGACAACGTCAGCTGGTATGCCTGGCGCGCGCCATCCTGCGATCAAATAAAATTCTCATCATGGACGAAGCCACCGCCAACGTCGATCCTCAGTGAGTTTATATAGAAAAATCCTGTTTTATTATCTAATATGTATCGAAACTGGTTTAAAGATATGAGGTTGAGAAAAGAAAATTATTGTAATTTCGATCATGTATTTATTTACAAGTTCCGGCGCGGTAAACGAGACACAATAGAAGTTGTATTGTTATGACGGTTATAGCCGTATAGTGCCCTTGCAAGTGTTAATAACTAGCTATAGTTTACAGAACCTTAAACACTAAGATTTTTAAGTTATATTTCATTCTTACCTACTCAGCTACTTAGTCCTGAGTCGTAACAACGGGTGGATATAATCACTACGCGAATTAATAATGCATTTCTCCATTACAGAACGGACGCTTTGATCCAGAAGACAATCCGTCGTCAGTTTGCGTCATGCACGGTGCTTACCATCGCGCATCGGCTGAACACCATCATGGACTCCGATCGAGTGCTGGTCATGGACCAGGGAGTGGCCACCGAGTTCGACCACCCGCACACTTTGCTTAGCAACCCCAACAGCAAGTTCACCTCAATGGTCAAAGAAACAGGGGATAAAATGTCCAAGATTTTGTTTGAAGTCGCCAAAACGAAATATGATAGTGATAATAAGGAAGCTTAATAAATAAATAATTAGTTAAGTGTAATATATTATTTATAATTTTAATGGCGTTTTTATTGCAAAATATTCCTTGCAACACTTCGAGCTCGTGACTTCATTCGAGTTCGTAAATGGTGTCCCAGAAGTGCGGTGGCCGCTATGTAACGGCCGCGGTGATGACCGTCAAGGTCGGTAAAAAGTTGTTATCACGCGTCAATATCCCACTGTTCATACTATATCTATGGTCCATACGGTTAAAAAGAAATGCAATATGAAACTGCCATGTGTTCCCAAAATCATACAGTAAATGTACTGATCATCGCCGTGTGTATATAGGGGGCCTAACCACGTATCGGCCGAACCAGAAATAACTGAGGAGAACAAACATACATATATATTATGTGTATTTCACGAAAATAACTATTCAAGTGAGAATGTCAAGGCAAGGCGTTTCTGTGACATATAAGCATATTTTTCTTTTCTTTCTTTCATACAATGAGGTCAACTGGATTTACACATTTCTGTAAATAATGAATGGCAGTTCGTACTACATTAGCAGGTAAGGAAGTATTTAACCTCAAGCGCAAGCCGTTCTCGTCTGAAACTGTTTTGTAAATACAATCTAACTTTCCCTGCTTCTGTTACGCAGTAACGAAAACTTCTTACCCGTTCAATAGCTATAGGTAATGTTTTGTACAATACGAAATACCTATTGAACCTATACCTTGCGTTGCGTACTTAAAATGAGCTATGACACAACTACCAGAACTCTCCCCTCTCTCCAAATAAAAAATATAAAGGCTTTTTTATTTTCACACCGTATCTTTATAAAGAATAAGAAGTTTACCATTCGTGCAACGGTATTCTAAAAGGAAAAGGTAGGTAGAAGATCTTTGATTTGGTTGCCTGGTGGTCCCGTGGGCTTAGACCATGTAGAGGTAAAATGTTCTGAGCCCTTGAGTTGTCCCAACGTTCCATAGCATAATCAGCCTATGATGTTCCCACTGCTGGGACACAGGCCTCCTCTCTGCGAGAGGGAGTGGGCTGTCCCGCACTGGGCCCACGTGGTAATCTACCAGTGCGGGTTGGCAGCTGTCTCGAATCTTCGAATTTTTAGTTCTAGGAAATGCCAGTTTCCTCATGATGTTCACAGTTTTGAGAGCAGTGGTGATGAAATTATTATTTACACAAAGTAAGGGCCTGCCTTAGTTCGAACCCACAACCTACAACTCGTAAGTCAGAGTCATTACCACTGGGTCACTGCACCAACGTTCTTAATAAATTCTAATAAGGAGTTCTGTCAAAGGAGGATGAGTGGAGTGAGCGAAATATGCTTTTTTATATTAACCTATGGGCAACCATATTCATTTTATATACATTCCTAACGAATCCCAGAGAGTAGGATCGGATTGTGGGATCCGCTCAGAATAAGTCCTTTATTTATATTCTGTACAATTTTAAAAGTCATAAAAGTAAATCAAAATCAATCAGAATGACAACTAAAACTAACCTAACTATTTGTAAATAAAGTATATAAATTAGCTTCATGAAACACAAAACATGAAATAAAATGGCACATATTTGGGCTAACGCATACTAATGTTACAAAAATGGGATGCTGCGATGGGCCAGATCCTTGTTGTAGTAACTCCATGTTCAGAAACCCTTGTGTTCTGATCGCGACTATTGCGCTGCTCATAGTCATCATGTACCTATTGGTGGCCCTGTACCGATGCAATGCTGCACAGGCAAGTGCAGGGTCTTGTGGCAGAGGCCGTCGTTAACACTACTGAAGTGTAAGTGAATTTCTTGAGTACCTTTAATATTACTAAAAGATGTAGACATGGATATACAGGAAAACAATTAACCAGTGCGCTAACTGTAAACATGAGTTCAGCACATAGTTCTAGACCCATAGCGTAGAAATGTATCATCGGTTATCAAAATAAAGAACAGCTGTTTCATAGGAAAGTGCAATACAGTCAAAATGTATGGCAGAGCAATTTTTTTTTTTAATAACCATTGAAAAACTTCGACGCAGGAGGGTTCAGAATCATAATTACACTGAATTCATGGTTACAGTTTGCGCAATGGTTTATATTTTTTTTTTGTATGCCTATACCTAATACATTTAGGGCTAATTTTTCAATCGACAGATAATTTTTATTCGTGGAATAAAATTATCATCAGATTTTGCATGGAAGAATTGTCAAAAATTCAAAATTATATCTCGGATAAAATTATCTGGCGTTGGAAATATCAGCTAAAAATCAGATAGTATTATATATTTATTTATATAGCAACAGAGCACCGATGAAAAAGACAGGCCTGCCTTAAAGACCATGGTAAGCGTGACCGAAGGAGAAGATTTACGAGAATTTGAGGCTCAAAAGATGGAGGCAGAAGAAAGGCAGTCAGGCAACCTGCGCTGGGAGGTCATCTCAGCTTACTTCAAACCAGGAGGAAGCATCTGCTTCATAATCTTTACGCTCTCGATTATTATTCTGGCCTCCACTAGTACCGCTTCTGTCGACTACTGGGTTAGTTATTGGTAAGTCGTTTTATACACTGTCCAATAAGTTAATCGTTTTTTGACAGCTGTCTTAGAACGTACATATATTTGATTACGTAAAAGTTAACTTTAAAATGCGTAATAAAATAAATATATAAACTGCCTTATCTTATTGAATAATCTTATTTATGGCTTCTTACAGACGTTCTAATACCGTACGTATATCAGTCAATGTATTGTGTGTTGCTGCAATCACTAGATCCATCAGTCAAAAAAACGGTTTACCTAATGGTCAGGGTATAGTCGTGATTCTTTAATTTTGTAAGTCTCTATTATGCTTTGTTTTTATTTCTATGGCGAGGTGAGCATGGCTACACCACGCCCTTTCTCCTTTATCCTAGCTACGTGGTTGCGCGTTGCTTTGCGTTGAATATTGCGGAGAGTTTTTCTGTATAGAAAAAGCGGTCATACATACATACACTCGAGCCAGATTTGCACTAACGAATCTCATAAAGCAGACTGTTATGCGATGTGTGTTATTATATTTCCGTTACAATATGTTATGTTAATTGGCTTGTAGTATTTCGAAAACGTAGAATTAGCTCTACATAATTACGTACAGTCACACAAATAGGTATGCAGGCAAAAATATTCATCTTTCCAATACACTGCCGATGTTATTTTGAAGTGTGTTCATAATAACTTTTTAAACTTAATTTTGAACTTATATATAGTAAGCAACATGCACAAGCACAACATTGTTTAAAGGTTACCATTAATAGTTGTAATAATAGCAGCAGTTAAGCTGCTATTTCTGTTAAGATCTAGAGAATTGCCTGATCGATCGATCAGATTAAGCTACGCTTACCGCGGTTGGTCCGTGGATGGATGACCATCTTTACATGTCTCGGAAAGCACGTTAAGCCGTTAGTCCCGGCTGTCATTCTTGGGTCTTTGACAGTCGTTACGGGTCACCAAATGCTCGAAAGTCTGACAACCAGTCTTACCAAGGGGTTTCGTATAACCCAGTCACTGGATTGTGGAGTTCAAATAGGCAGTCGCACCATGTAAAATACTGGTACTCAGCTGCATCCGGTTAGACTGAAAGTCGACCCCAACATAGTTGGGAAGAGGTTAGACAGATGATGATCTAGAGAATGCCTCCAGAAGAACCACGTTTCTATGTTAACATATAGGTATTCCTACTGGTATACATCTATCTTCAGTGTAGTTATGTACATTCTACTGGCTACGATGTGCTGATGCTTAATCCATCTTGCTTGCTGTGTAGTTCATTCAGTATGGTACTGTTCACTGTTCACCGATGAATGCATACATTTTTGATAGAAGTAGTGTTTGGAGGTATGAGGAACAGGGTGTAAAGTTCACTCAACCTCCATTGAAAAGGGAGGATCCTCCGACCAGACGGGTGTTATGTCTGGCGGGCAATTGCCCAATGATTGATATTGGGAAATTGTATCTATGCTAATTGCACGGTAAACTCTGCTTGCGAGATGCAGGATTTGCGTGACGTCAGTATGACGCGTTGTTCGCATGTGGCGTTGTAGATACCGCTACATCACTCCCCTCCGGAGACCGGAGGTCGATAGTTGGCTGAGTCTTGTATCTTGCGATGCTTGCCAGGCCAGCTGAAGTTCCAGTGAGTCGGAACCGGTTGCCGCATAGTTCACGGTGAGTCGGAACTGTCTGCGGAGATGTCCCCAGTGAGTCGGGGTGGATGGCGCTGCGTTATACTCCAGTGCGTCGGATGTCGTACAGCGCCGGGTAGAGGCTGGCTGCTGCGTCGACCAGGAGAGGGTACTCTGCTTGTTGACCGGCCGAAAGTGCAGTGTGCTGTGCCGAGGTTGCTGATGAGGCTGAGGGTGATGACCAGGTATGCGCGGTCGCTGCATGCTGGTGGTCAGGATACCCGTTGTTGCCGTGGATGCTGGCTGGCTGGGTGACTCGCCGCTAAAGCTTGCGGGAGTGATGATGATGATGACGTCACGCTGAAGTAGGTGCACGAAGGCTGCGCTGACGTTCATGCTCGGGGTCACCAGTTTGGAGGTATGAAAGCGTGTGATGTTGCCAGATGGGGGTACAAAGGGAGCCTTCGGGGATCAGAAGGTTGCGTGTTCAAATCACGTCGGGGTCACCAGTTTGGAGGTATGAGGAACAGGGTGTAAAGTTCACTCAACCTCCATTGAAAAGGGAGGATCCTCCGACCAGACGGGTGTTATGTCTGGCGGGCAATTGCCCAATGATTGATATTGGGAAATTGTATCTATGCTAATTGCACGGTAAACTCTGCTTGCGAGATGCAGGATTTGCGTGACGTCAGTATGACGCGTTGTTCGCATGTGGCGTTGTAGATACCGCTACAAGTGTTTTCGTTAAAAGTGGTGGTACTCGTAGGTATTTTATACTCGGTTGTTTTCGTTGGTTACCTGAAGGCCAATTCCCGTATTTAAAAAGTTCAAATCTAGTCGCAATATCATCTCAGTGACAATCAATTTCAAAAACTTGTCAAAAATGTAGGGATTTTAGAGGTTCATTCTTTAACTCTGACGATGAATTTGCTTTTACACTATGCGGCTAGTAAACGAGACAAAACAAAGGGTTTTATTGTTATCACGTCTAATACAGGGTAGCATCCCTATCGACGCAAAACTGAAACCATGAATGCAGCACTTGATTCTATACCCCTTACCGTAGAAATGTTTCGTCGGTTATCAAAAAAAGAATCTACTGGTTCATAGAAAAGTGCAATACCTAAGCGGTCAAAATATATGGAACAGCATTTTTTTTTTAATAACCGGCCTACAACGCGGCGGGATTCAGAATTATGTACTGAACCCATGGTAACAGGTTCCGTGTCGCTATTCCTGCCATCCTGTATAGACGTGATAACAATAAAACTTCTGTTTAGTATCCCGAAACGTGAAAGAAAATTATACAACCTCTTTAAGAGTTACGATACAAAGCTCTGTGATACAAAGAGTTGGATTCCTACCAGAAAAAATATGTCTGTCAATTTGGAGTTCCTATGTCATGTTTGGCAAATGTCACCTGAAAAATATGTAGTCCCGTTAAATATCACATCATGAAATAAATACAATAAAATAACAAGCAGGCAAAATAGGCAAGAGCTATGATGCATAATACCAATGTAAGATGGGTGCAAATTGTTGCTACGGCTGTACAGATACCGGTTGGGAAGTATTCTACGATGACCACAAAGTTCATGGATTACTTTTAGGTCTAATATTCATTGCATGCGCGTTAGCGTATAAACTGTATCGCTGCCGAAATCCCAGCCGCAGACGTAGTAGGTGCTGGTTAATTTAATGAAATAACAAGGTACAGTTCAAAATCATAAAATAACAACATTTCATCATTTATTACACTGACTTAATCTTAAATATTGTAACAATACTATGCTACTTCCTGTAACGCTCGCTTCTAACATACCTATTAACAAATATATTCAACATTAATTATTCTAATAGTAACTATTACTTTACATTGTGCGTGTATTTAGTTTATCTCGCGTTTTCTTTCAGATTGCTTTGAAAGTAAGCGTCCTTGGCTACCTGGAAGAGGTTGGCGCTGTTCTTGTCTCCGGTCTCGCGCACCATGGCGGAGAACTGGCTGGCGGGGTCGGACAGCAGCACGTATGGGTGCTCGTACTCCGCCACCTCACCGCTGCTCATCACCAGCACCCTGTCCGAGTCCATGATAGTGTTGAGTCTGTGAGCTATCGTCAGCACGGTGCATGACACGAACTGACGCCGTATCGTCTCCTGGATGAAATTGTCCGTCCTGCAACACAACCCTGAACGTCAATCACTGCCGCACACGTTGTTAAGTATGCATGTAGTTCTCCAAATACTCACTGAGGATCTACGTTCGCCGTAGCTTCGTCCATAATTAATATCTTATTGGATCTCAGTACGGCGCGCGCCAAACACATCAACTGTCGCTGCCCTACTGAGAAATTAGCACCGCCCTCTGTTACATGGAAGTCCAACGAAGTAATAGCCGACTTCAGGTCAACCTGTAATATTCAAATGTAATAAAAACCCTAATATATCAATAACGAAACACAGGCAAGTTTTATTGTAGAATCTAACCTGCTCGAGGGCCCTCCAGAGATCCTCGTCGCTGTAGATGTTAAACGGATCCAAATTGTATCTAATTGTTGCAGAGAAGAGGATCGGCTCTTGAGGAATAATTGAAATTTTCGATCGCAGCCCCTGCAAGTAACCATAAGTTAGAAAATAATGGCCGCTTACACGGATTCGCATAGTAATACCGTAACCGTGAAATTCGTACCTGTCTCGAAATCATGGAAGTATCGAGTCCGTCAATCGATATTGATCCGTCGAGGTAGGCGAATCTGAATAAAGCCGATATCAAGGAAGATTTGCCGGCGCCCGTCCGCCCCACGATCCCGACCTGAACGAACGAACAAGTATATTATGTTACTACTATTTAAGTAAGTACTGAAATATTACATATTTGACGACTTAGTAGGAATGAATGATATATAGTAGGTTTACATGCCTTATGTCCACTTTCGACTATAATGTTCAAGTTCTTAAGTATTGGCTCTTCGTTCGGAGCATATCGTAGGGAAACGTTTTGGAACACAATTCTGCCTTGTGACGGCCAAGAAGGTGGCATGGCGATCTCTGAAAAGAACAAAGATTAGTAAACTGTTGTGTATTAAAATACATACAACCAACTTGTGAATAGCCTAAGCCCGCTTATACACATATCTTCTTTCACCGGATAACGGCCCATTTTGTTCACCAGACATGCGGTGGTTCTTAGGTAACAGTGGAAGTATATGTATGAACATGCACCTGACGCCGGACCGGTGACAAACACTATCCGTTGCCGGTGAAACATAACGAACGTCAACAAGCGGCCTTGAGCAAAACCGGGCCGAGTCGCTAGTAAAAGATACGGTGGCGTAGCTAGTCCCCCTGTGTCAAAATTTGTTAAGAACCGTTTTTCACATTGTCATTTCATCCATTTTGTCATTGTGATCTTACTAAGAGAATACAATGAGCGACCGAAGCGAGTTAGAAAATTGGAGCATCCTGACTCTTATTGAGTCAGGATGTCAGCCCTAGATATTCTGCGTGATTGTACTAAATAAATGCAAGAGCTTGAGGATTGGACCACGCATGCAGCTTAAAGCCTTTGTAAGCTATAAACAAATCACGTTAATTTTCATATTTTCATTTTCGCTTACACACGTTCAGGGCCCCTGTAGCTTGCGGGCCCTGTATTATCCCCCTGAGAACGAACAAGAGGATAGGTAAGAGTGCACTTACTTCCTTCGAACAAGTCGGGCTCAGTGTCAATGCGCGTGTACTGCAGAATGCGCTCGACGCTGGTGAGCTGCGCCAGGAACTCCACCAGCATGCGCGCACCGTGCTGCAGCATGACGGTCAGCGTGTTGCTCTGCGTCACCGCCAGCCCCACGCTGCCCACGGGGATCGCGTCGCCTAGCAACACTCACATACATTAACCCTGTCACCTGCACACTTGAGGACCTAATGGCTGCGTCAGCGAATGCTATCTGCGTTGCTGAACTTTGGGCCAAACAAATTTAAGAAAAAAAAACTATATTTTGGCCATCGACACGCTAAGGAGAAGAACGTTTGTTTATGTGATTGGGTAGCAATCAGGACGCCTACCTGGTGGTAAGTGGTCACCATCGCCTATTGACGTCTATCAGAAGCATTACATATGCCTTGAAATCATAGGGTAGAGCAGTAATGACTCTGCTGTAATTTTACGTACAAACCATAACAATGCTGACCGTAAAAATAGGTATGGTGGTATTACTTTCTTTTCTAAGAGTTTACTACTACTTTTATTCCTATTATATTCAAAAGTAGTTGTTGCCTGCGACTTGGTAGGCAAACTTTCCAGCTCAGGAAGACCCTCTCCGAAGGCGGAGTTTCTAAAAATCCTTTCTTAGTAGTCTTTGATAACAAGAAAACTTAACTAGTTTCCCTGATTCATGTTTATTTCTTGACGGCTGAACGTGTTCTGTCAGTCTAGCATTTGCGAAACTATTTTATTGGTAGGTACTGGTAAGATTCAGTCGATCCGAACATCGAAAATTCCATTGGCAACCCCAAAAGCCTGGCCCATATAGGGTTACTTTAAGTTAACACAACTGTAGTGTACTGGTATCCCAGACACATAATTTGGAGTAATTTGATGTGCGCTATTATAATATGCTAAGTAGTACGACAGCTTTTCTAACGTTATCGTAAACTCACACGGCTCTGTTTTCTAAAAACCTATTTATGCTGAAGCTTACTGAAATATCTATAAGACTTTAATTATACATCTCAGCTTGTGAATACATACCGAAGTCAAGGAAAAGGAAGACGAATATCACAGTAGTGAGGTACATCAGACACATGGTGTCCAGGTAGAAGCCAAACGTGGTGCCTCCGTTCAAGTAACTGTTCCATGCAGTTGTGTGCAAGTCCTAGAACAAACAAAATGTTTCATTTACTAATCCAACATTAGTGATTAACACAGGGTGGCAGGGACATCGACGCGCAAACTGTAACCATGGATTCAGCACATGAGTTTAGACCCCATAGCGTCGAAATTTTTCGTTGATTTCCCAATTTTTGAGGAAGGTTAAATCTTCTTCTAACATCACGCTACCATCCATTGGAGCCGAGCAAAACGAAAAATAGTCAGTAGTAGCACGGGGGAGCGATGGGATGCGACGTGATGGGTCGGGGGCCGAAATCCACGCGAACGAAGTCGCGTTCAGAAGCTAGTTTGCAATAAACGTAATTATGTTGATTACCTGATTAGAATCAAACTGTTCAATGAGTCTCTTCTGGGCATTGGCTGACCGAATGGTAGATATGCCACTAAGCGATGACGTCACTGTACCGAACATGGGGCTCTTGTCTGAAATAAACGAAATTGTTAGAAAACTTGGAATAGGAACTAAGAACATCAAGACGATATCAGCATGCTCATAATATGAATTTCCTATTAAAGTTCCTAAGTCGTCAATCATACTTAAGGCACATGAAAAACATTGCTCTTTGTGTAGATAAAAGGTAGGTATAGTAGGGGTAGCATTAGCGATTGAAAATATTTCAGATAATTTGTCAAAGGAAAAAAGTTCGTATCGCCCAAGTGAACATTTTAACCTGCCGTCCAGACGACGAAAGATCGCGTCTCTTTATGTTATGACATTTTAATAGGTGTTACGTGTACCTACACTTTTTAAGGAAAGTTTAACATTCTTTAATCAATACGTACTTGTGCCTTCCAATCGCTTGATTCCCTGAGCCGCCTTCATGTATATCCTGACCAAAAAGAAGAACAGTATAAGCAGTACGGCTGACGGTATCAGGGTCCAGTACAGAGCAATACCATTGAGGACTAGAATACCAGCTAAGGTTCCGTAGATCTGTAGCACGTCCAATAGAGTTCGCGGCAGGATTTCGTCGAGAGATCCCATGTCTTTTGTAAACCTGTTCAATATGCGGCCTGTGGGAAACATTTTAATCAGGTGAAAACTTTTTACGGAATTTAAATTATTTGGAATGGTATCCGAAACGAAATTGTAGACACCTTTTCTCAATAGATTACACCAAAAACAATTTATTTTGTTACTTTGAAAGCGTTGAGCTCTTCCGTAATTAGAATAGATAAATCTTCCTGGCCTTCAAAACTTTTTAGACTTTAGAACACTGAATAAAATATTAACCCCTTGCTGTTAGGAGACACCTTCATTTATAAGCTTTCAAAATAAAGGTAACCATACCTGAAGAACTGGTGTCGAAGAAGCGCATGACTCCCCTCAGCATGGTGGAGAACATGGTGTTGTGCAGTTTGTTGGAGGCGGAGACGCAGAGGTAGGCGAAGGGAAACACTCGCAGGTTCACCATCAGAACGCATATCACCACCAGTCCTCCGTGGATCATCAGGTACTGGCCCACCGTGAATAGGCCCACTTGCACGTCCAAGCCAGGTTCTGAATGGATAGGAATATAGCGTTAAAAGCTGGCTTCTTTTGGCGAACTAAAACTATGTGTCTAGGTTATATCATTGCTAATTTGTTTTGTCTAGGTTATTATTAGTTGCTATATTGATACAAAATTATTTGAATATACTACTTTTCAGAATTTAGCTAAGATTTATTACTTCGAGCCCGTGAGATATGAATGATGCACTATTGACCCGTGTCATAGAAACATAACATGACGCCTGTTTTTATACTCCCTTTTGAATTAGATAACAGAAAATAAGGCCCAAAAACAGTTGACTATCCGTTTCCGGCGTCTTTTGTTACTTAATTGATTGCAAACCACTTTCGATGCTGAAAGTTTTAATTAGATTACCGAAACAGTCACTTCCTACTTTCAGAACCCGCTTCATTAGATATGTAGGTAAACCATTCGCGTGAGCTCGTTTTCGGATTTAAAAAACAAACCTATTTTATGAGACAACGCTGATTAATATCGTTAAGCTGATATTCATGTACATAAAATGTCGCTTGTATTCCTTGGAGGGAAAGTTGTCACCCGTATTAAGCCAGTTATTTATGAGTCCCAGGTAAAGGGGGACTAATAAAAATTTCTTAATTGCTAATCCCAATTACGGTTTGCCCGACCCGAGGATCGAACCCAGGACCCGCTCAAGTGCTTGCTACAAGACCAATCAGTCAATAGTAGGTATCAATCATTCAACTCAGCCTATCGCAGTCCACTGCTGGACATAGGCGTCTCCCAGGCTGCGCCACAGCACCCTGTCCTCCGCCTTCCGCATCTAGTCCGTCCCAGCAACCTTCTTTAGGTCGTCCGTCCATCTAGCTAGGGGACGTTCCACCAGGACTCGTCTGCTCCACCGGCCATCGGCAAACATGGCCAGCCCACTGCCACTTCAGTTTGCTTACTCTGCGCGCTATGTCGGTAACTCCGGTTTTCTCTTCCGGATAATTTCATTCCTGATTTTATCCTTCAAAGAGACTCCGAGCATAGCTCGCTCCATAGTGCGCTGATTGACCTTGAATTTGTGGACCAGCCCGACCGTCAGTGTCCACGTTTCGGCGCCATATGTCTTAATATAATAGTAGGTACATTGCTGTAATGATACCTCATCACCTAGCTGCCTAACCTTTTCCCAACTATGTTAGGGTTGGTTTCACACACAAGCCCCTCACCACCATAATAACACCAATGCGTAAATAAATACCACTAGTTTAGTTTGTATATTTCATGAGATTTGCGTGGCATTCCAGTGCCAGCTACATATGTGAGAGGCTCTTTATAGTCTGTACGTGGTTTCAGTGGAGATTTGGCATTGCATTCCTTGAGGCTATTTGAATTCAAGCTAAGTATCCCCAGCGGTGTACCCGATAAGCTTATGATGTAATTACGTGATACCGCGTATATACTAGGGAGCTTTCACCTACAGAGTATCATTGTTTATTCTTGAAAGTAGATAAAATATTATCAATAGCGAAATAACCGAGTTTCAAATTCAAGCACTTAAGCTTATTATGAAAAGTTCTTAGCTTTTTCTAAAGTTGGAAAAGCGCAATACTATTTTAAATACAGACAAGACCGATGTCGACACACATTTCGTCGTGTATAAGGGCTATTTTTTATCGTGGACTGGATATTTAACGCACTACTTAGCGCTAAGAGTTGAAAATCCAAGAGTTTGTTTTTTTTACGCTCTGGGATACGCTCTATTGGATTCTGGATGCTCGGCTTCACCGAGAGTTCAAAATCCAGTGTGTGATAAAATCCCGCCGCGATATTTTTACGTCTGTGCGTACGAGGGCTAATAAATAACAAATAAATAGGTACATTTTATTATAATATTAAATGACCAGGCTTTTGCTATAACACTAGAACAAAGTTATTGGGTCATGTTAGTAGAATACAACTGTAGAATTACGTTCGATTTACACTTTGAATCTTTAATAGCACCAACGTGACACATTGCTGCACACTTGTGAAATCCCACGAAGTTATTACTTTAATAAATTGGTGTCGCTACTAAACAACTATTCAACTATTTATTGACAGTTAGTATGAAATACGAGTACTACTGAACACCGTCAGTGTCCGACAAGCAAAAGTACACCTCAGTTTCTTTTTTGGGTGTGTGGCATTTCGCCAACCCAAAAACAAAAACGAGCCGTCGTTGGTTAGCCTATGAGGTGGTCGTGGTGGTCTGCTTAACCGGGCTTACCTGCGGATGCCTCAATAAGTTAAGGCCTCCAGATAAGCATAAAAAAACTTAAAAACTAAGCGACTACACGCACGGACGCTAAGGGCACCCCCTGTGGGGCCTTTCATCTCGGAAAACCAGATTCTCAAAATATCAGTTTCTCAATGTATCAGATTTCGGACAGTCGAAATCAAAATATTTATAATAATAATACAAAAAAACCTAGCTGGTTTTTGCAGCAAATATATTGCATATTGCACATTTTGCAATAAAACACTGGTTTTTTGTTATACACTGCTGGACATAGGGCGGGCCCAAGCACCTGCACTTCAACCGGTTCTGTGCTTCTAGCATCCAATGGGTTCCTTCACAAGGTCACCGGTCCACCTTGTGGGAGGCCTTCCAACGCTACGTCTTCCGGTACGCGGTCGCCACTCCAGAACCTTTGCTTTAGGCAGGGCACATTACCAAACTTAAGAGCCAGTGATGGGCAGGGTCCATTGCGAGTAATGTGCCCTGCCCACTGCCTCTTAATTTGGGCAATTTATCGGGCTATGTCGGTTGTCTTGGTTCTCCTGAGGATCTCTTCATTTCTGATTCGACTACGCAGGGAAACTCCAAGTATAGCCCGCTCAATTGCGCTTTGGGTAACTTTTAGCCTTCTAATAAGGCTCATTGTGAGCGACCACGTTTCAGTGCCATATTTATGTCATCACTGGCAACACGCACTGGTAGGAATCCGATTCCCGACATCCCCTCTACGATTACATAACGACCCCGGGTAGGCTTATAGTAGGCTTAAGTTTATAAGTTTACATTGTTACTAACAAAAATATGGAAGTGATTCTGAAATAAACGTATATTTATTTATTTTATTTTAAAAGTCGTAAGAGCTTCTTACGCTCTACGCAGGCCATCCAGAACAAACCACATAATGAGAGAAGCAAATTGTGGGAAGAAAAGCATCCACCACCTCGACTTTGTTAAGCCCCAGGAACATTTGTCTCTAGGCCGTGATCTGCACCCACTGCACGATCTAGACCGCACTGATCACGGCCAAGAGACAAATGTTCGAAATGGGGGATTACTGACCCATTCAATACCCAGGGCGAGTGCGGTGCCTCTAATCAGACCATGCCCCACTTGCTGAAGTGCTCTAAGTGCCCGTTCACCTGCACCTTGGATGACTTAATGAATGCTACTGATGCCGCAATCAACGTGGCCACCTACTGGGCTCAAACAGTATAAAATATCGAAGAAGAGTACCATCGACACGAAAAGGAGAAGAAAAAGAACCAGAAACAATTTTTCACTTAACTGTACTTCTGGTATATGGCGAATCTGGTATTTAGATAATCTGTTATATTGCGAATCTGGTATTTTGAGAATCTGGTATTCTGAGATCCAGCCCTGTGGGATACGGATCTCGGCTTAGGGCGTCGCTGGGAGAGGGCAGCAAGGGACAGGCTGGATCGGAATTATTTAGAATCGATTTTAAAACTACAGGCGCAGCGGCTCGGGTTGGTTCGAGCAACCCTTGCTCGAGCCAGCAATTTTCACGGAGAAAAATCTCACCGTGAAAATTTCGAAGATCGATTCTGTAAAAATACAGAATCGATCGGCTGATATTGTTCAACAGACAACCTGACACTGGCGTGCAAATTGCGAAAAGCGTAAGAAATTTTGAATTTCGCGGGCTACGTAGCGCATCCCCCTTAAAGTTTTTCCTATTATATAATTAATAATTTGGTACTCAATTCAGCTAACTAATATGAACTACCTATCCATTAGGGTGTTTGTAACAGTTTAACATTCGATCCAGGGCTTGACTCTTGAGCTCAAAGATTTATGGCGCGAATCAAGTTACCTAACGATGCTTGTTATTAATTAGTGGTCCCTGTTAGTTAGCTACTTTAATTAGGCCCCACCACTTGGGACCAGGTTAGTACGTTATATTGTATTTATGTGATTATGGAAAACTTGGGCATATACTTAGGCATATTGTATTATGCAAAGTTGCCATTGTTTGCTGATAAATGAGCAACTTTTAATAAACATTGCATCATCTTTGATAGATAATAAAGTTCTTTTTAGAATAATACATCGAGGTTGTTCATGACACATTCCTGATGAATACATAATGCTTAAACCGTCAAACGTTTTTAAATGTTATTCTAATTTATAAATAAGTACATCATACGAATTATCAACACAAATATTCGAATTGCTCCTAATGTGACGTTTACTCCATTTTCATTGCTACCTAATCTAACTAATCAATCACGTTGGGATATCAATTAGTACGTACCAATTTCAGCGCCACCCAGGGAATCCTCGTACACTGCCATTTGATTTGTCCTTTAACAAAACAATTAAAAGTTTATTATAATTCTATTTTGCATAGACTCCTCCATAAGATATAAGAAAAATACCAATAAAAATTCTTTATAGCCAAATAGCGTTAATAAAAACGGAAGGCAAATCCCAAAAAAAGAGACAGCGACCCAAAGAAGAGGCCCCAAAAAACAACCTTCAAGAATTCAACGCGATCGCATGTACTAGTGCTCTGGCAGTTATAAAACTGCAACTGTTTCTTAAAGCCACTTTTCGTGTCTGTGTGTGTGATCGCGTTGTTCTTTAAAACTACGCAACGGTTTTGGTGCGGTTTTCACCATGATTTAGATAATTTACTCTAGAAATGTATGTTTATACATTTATTTTAAACTTACTTACAATAAAGCAATTGCGATGTTTTGTTTAGTCCTAAAAATAGTGCGAAGCAGGGGCGGGTGGTTAAATGCTGATCTATAAATACCAACTATACCTACCCTAAACCGTTTTTTTACTCCTTCCATTAGGTTAACCTCTTTTTGACAGCAAAAAGAGGTTAACCTAACGGATCCTGTCCATTAGGTCAACCTCTTTTTGACAGCTAATATAAACCAACTTACCAATAACTAACCCAGTAGTCAACAGAAGCGGTACTAGTGGAGGCCAGAATAACAATCGAGAGCGTAAAGATTATGAAGCAGATGCTTCCTCCTGATTTGAAGTAAGCTGTGATGACCTCCCAGCGCAGGTTGCCTGACTGCCTTTCTTCTGCCTCCATCTTTTGAGCTTCAAATTCGCGTAAATCTTCTCCTTCGTTCACGCTTAACATGGTCTTTAAGGCAGGCCTGTCTTTTTCTTCGGTGCTCTGTTCATAGAAAACAACATAGAAATAATTGAAATACACCGTGTTCTTCACGTTATCCAGAAACTTTGGCAAAGGCTTCTATAGCTTTTACAAATCAAATCTAACAAAGGAAGTAGTACTTAAAAAGACTTCATTACAAAGATATTTGTAATTTTATTTAATGAAAGGAGACCATTCATATTGGCCGGTCAGTAAAAAAAAAAGTTTTTATTCTGTTTGGGACATCATTTTAAGCATTTGGTACTATGGCACCAAAACTGTGGAAACATTATTGTAACGGCTATATAAATTCAAAAATCAGATTTCTCGTACATTTGACCTATACATAAATATAAATATGTACATCATTTGAGTACACACGTGGTTAAGTCTAGTAAGCATTCTAGACATTTTTTCAGACAGGCCTGGGAGCCAGGAGAAAAAGTTGTCGTTTCGAGGAAGAATTCAATCCCCGGCACGTCTCTGCGAAATGCTTTTATGTTTATGTGTCCTTTGACAGGACATTGGAGGGTCAAAATGCAGTCAGCCACTACTATTGTTACTACGATGTTATTCACACGTAATGTGCGTAGTGTGGTTTTTAACCTACGCAGTATAAACCAAATGCGAGACGCCCTCCAGCTATAGAATTGGAAGATGTTCTAGTTCGACCTTAGAAATGGTATTAATAAAATAATTGAAAATATTATTAAGAAGTTGCTGAAGTGCGAGGTGCTGAAGAGTCTGTACAAAAACGCCACTATGTCAGTCCGACTCAAGGATCAGACCTCGAAACCTATCCTTCTGCAGCGAGGTGTGAGACAGGGAGACGTTATCTCTCCAAAACTGTTCACCACTGCACTAGAGGATGTCGTCTAACATCAATGGCGAGTACATAACTCACCTTCGGTTTGCCGACGATATCTTAGCTGACTGAGATCAGACTGTGAACGTTCTTAAAATTACGAGAATTGCCCCTCTGATTAAAATAGTTTTAGGAACATGTTTTCCATTGTTTTATTTGCGAGAATTAGTAACCTTGCACAAGACATGGTATGCACAAAACATAGAACACAAATACCTATACTTAAACTCATAATCTTAGCGGAAAATCGAACTTAACGTTTTTTTTTTTTATATTGCAGTTACACGTACAGAATTACAGTCATGGCCAAAACGTTTATAATACCTACTAAATAAGTCCACGTACATACTTAGATGATAATTATATTAACATTAATCACGAACTTATGTAGCTGCTTATATGATGGTTCTACCGCTTTGTTGTCATAGTACCAAATGCTTAGGATGACGTTGCAAACGGATTAAAAACATCCTTTAATTGAGTTATGCAGTAAGAAAGGGTGGGTCTTAATTTGGCCTATGTTGCCACTTAGTGCAATTAAAATGATAAATCTATCAAATGCTTCGGATAAAGAGATAAAGAGGCATGCATATCGGGTGATATACGTCAAGGTATTTATTTTGTATGAAGATTAACAAAAAATAATATGTGTCCATAGGTAATGAAAAATGCTTATTTCCATTGTCTGAACATCTGGTCGAAGTTTGTGTATATCGTCCGGTATGCTTAGTGTGAGTTTGACAACATCGTTCGAATGACTTAACCATCGCGTAAATCGAGTTAACGTCAAACGTATCGAGAACCGAATGCATGCGAGTGCGAGTTAACATCGAAGCTAACCATCCAATACGCGTTTGGTCACCGTGAATTGCGAGCATTATTTTTCTTATGTTGGTGTCACGTAAACGTCCTCCGATAAACCGACCAAATAGAATGACAGTTAGATTCACTGTTCCTAATGAAAGCGGCTGTCTATCAAATTTGTGTTGGTTATAACTTGACGTTTATGTTTAGTTTGTCAAGTGTGAAGGTTATTGTGATTTATATTTATTGGATTCTATTAATTAAAAATGAAGACGAGTTCGTCCCAATTATGTTACGATGGTGGCATTTATGGAGTAGTAAGTGTAATTTTAATTATTTGGTGATTAGAGAGCTTAGAGTTTGTGAAATTTGCAGAAATAAAACTAAGTTTATTTGGTCTTCTAGGCATGGAGAATTGGAGACCTCAGCAAGCTATCTTCAACAAATATCATTGGTGTGCAAGTCGCTACGAACTTGGCAGTAGAAGAAGCTGGGTTGTCACGGGTTTAAACTTCTATTAAAACACCAACGGGTAGTCTAAAAATAAGTTACTTTATTGTGTCTCATAAATTGTATTCTCTTACAGGAGATTCACATTCAGCCCAATTCCACCTGTTACTTGTGCCTAATCTCTGAAGTGTTTTTGATGAAACTCTGAAAAGAGTTAGCCTGAAGTATGTTTATGTGTCGCGGCATCAGCTGAAAAACTCCATAAAATTTTTATGTTCTATGCATCCAACATTGGAATGAGCCAGGGCCATCAAGAGGCATTGCCCCTGCATAGTCGCCGCCTACCATGGCTCCTACACCTCTTTCTTTTGTGGAGATAAAGTGGAAGGTCAGAAAGAACTTTTTTAAGTTTTTAAAAGGCTCGAAGATGACAACTCATAATATACATAACTTTTATTATTTTTTCTAGAGACGGGCATGCTCTCCCCAACCAGACCTTCATCTTATGTCTATGTAGTACAGCCAGAGCCTGTTATGTCTGTGCAAACTACTTACTCCTCGCTGTGCAAGAATTCCAAGCAGACTCGTTTTAAAGAACAGCAACATAAAGATTACATGGACTCGAGGAGAGAGCAGAAAAGGATTAGAGAGCTGGAGGTGCAGGCTCAGAGGATTAAATCTTTTAGAGAAAATTGTAGATACATTTTGTAAAGACTAATTAGATATATTTAATATTAAGTACTACTACTGCCCACCACCTTTTTTGGTATTATTCTTGTAAGTTAGTTTTAACTTAGAAGCTGAAATTCCATAAGAATTTGTGTGATATATAATATGTGTTCCTATTTACTACTTGTTATATTATTATGTAAACAATTTATGACAATAAAGTTATCTCAAAGTTCAACTAACTAGTTAAGAATTCGAAGAATTGTTATAATATCAAAATAAAGTTCCTAGTTTGTGACACAATTTAAGACTGATTATTGATGAATAAAAGTACTGCAACCTGCTTCGTGGTTGGTATTTCATTACCTCTAATTAAAATTTAAGAACTTCTCTTACTATGGTCAGATTCACTACTCAACCTTTCTAATTCTAAACAGAAATAATTCATAAACACTTTCTGTCTTCGACACTTGCTTTACAGAAAGTCACCATGGAGAAACTGCCTATCTTGCCAGATAGGCAATTGCTCCATGTAGAATCCTACTGGTATTTACCTAAATCCAGTTGAGACTGAAAGCCGACCCAAATATGGGAAAGGAATAGCAGATGATGACTTTATAAATAATATGGAATTAATAACAATCATAATTGATTATATGATTCATTATTAATTTGGAAAATACTGAAAGTATGTACCTACTTATTAGATTTGATTTTGATTAGGAAAAAAGTAAACATTTTGTTACAAGTGTGCTAAAAGAATTTATTCTAGAGCATTCTTGACATTGATTTTAAAGTAACAACTACCTAATTTTAATAATATTCATTCATATTGGACTTATTGTAAATCACAAATCTTAATATTAATTGTACTTAGATACATAAGAATGACATTTGAATATTTGTACACCATAATACGTTGTGGTAGTGTATAGAACTTAAAAAATATTAACACCTTACTATGTAAAACTACATTCATACAAATAAATAAATTCTAATTCTAAAAATACTTTCATTTAGACCATTAAAAAGGCACCTTTGAACATCAAAGTATATTAAACTAAAAGTGTTGAAGTCTTTTAACTAATTGTTCTCTTAGAATCCTTCTTCTTCTGATTAGGTCAGATGTTGAACCTCCTATTTCCCTCCCTGTGGGTCTCTGTGGCCCATTGTGTTCTTCTTCATCATGTTGCAATCCTAGAAGGAAGTGTAATTTAGTATTCAATACACATTTAAGCTATTAACTGATTTGTAAAATTTGTTAACATACCAGTGATGTTCTCTTCTTCATCTACAACATTATAATCAAGACCAATGTTATGGAGAATGCAGCAGGCTTGAATAATTCTGGTACATTTAAGAGGCTTGTAGTGTAGCACTCTATCTTTGTTTAGACAGCGCCATCCATTCTTCAGCCTACCAAACATATTTTCTATGTTGACTCTGGCTGCCACATGCCTTTGATTGTAATTGGATTCTAGTGTCTGGAGCAGCACCTAAAATCGGAGGTATCAACCATGGCCATTGTGGATAACCTCTTCGATATAAACACTGCACATTTTTTGTGATATATTTTTAGCAACTCCCACTGGCCGCTGGTAAGACCCAGTTGCATAAAAAAATAGTGCTGTAAGTACCTAAAAAAATAGTTTAAATGTGTTAAGTATGGACTCTGTGTAATCTTTTGTAGGATGAAGGAAGTGTGTGTCACAGAAATTACCTTATCTTGGGTAGATAGACTTAAAACCAGTCAGCTGTTTCAGCTCTCAGCATAAAAACTTGACCGCTTTCTTCGGAAGCCGATATCTTCTCCTAAATTCGGCCTCCGGAAGATCTCTTGGCATTGCTAGAAGTACGGGCTTTTGCACGAACACTGGACATGTAATTGCGCTCCTCTTGTGCCCTAGCGGTCTCAAACATCTTCCAAGCAAAATATAAACGTGATGCCATTTTCCAAGCAAAATATATTGGTTTTATGAACCCACACTACTAATTAAAATAAAATAACTTTGAAAATTCACCACACTCGCAAGGCTCTCACTACAAATCCTTCAGTGAAGAATTAACTTATTCGAAAGTGAGCGCGTTTCACAAACGAGCTGTCAAAACTGTCAAAATTGTAACTTACACTCGCGATAACACAAAGTCACGTTAACTTACGAGCTCACTATCGAGTGGGAATCGATCGTCACCATCGACAAAGTAAAATAAAAAACTTACACTCGCATGTTTTAGTTCTCGCGTATGGCACCAGGTGGCGCTAATTCAGCGCCATACAAATCAGAGTAAACTCTAACGCGATGGTGAAGTTAGAAAAACTCACACTAAGCATACGGAACACGCGGTGTATACCTACTTATAAAGAATACTATCATCATACTACCTATAAATCGTGAAAATTGGGTGGACCCTCGTGAAATGTGGCTAAGTAATAACAACCGCACGGGTCGATCGATCAGGTTAAGCTATGCTTGCCGCGGTCGGTTCGTCAATGGGGGACCATCTTTACATATCAAAACCCCTCCGTGGCTCAAAAAGGCTTCGTTGTCACTAGTTAATTAGTTATTTATTTATTTATCCATTTATATCATATAAAACACATACAATACAATATTAATATAACCAGTTATCCATTAACAGTTCCATGATGGAACTTCATGTAAAATACTGGTATTCAGCTGCACCCGGTTAGACTGGAAGCCAAAGTATTGTAAAAAGTATTGTAATATTTTATTTTTCATCATCTTGTGTGTAAGTATGTAATAAGATTTTAATACCGGTACATTCTGCCATTTTGAAACTTCTAAACAAGTAAAGTAGGTACAAGCAATATCGGCTTTAGTAAGGATGAACGGTTTTTATGAATTTTACGTTCGCCCATCATTTTGTGTTGTTTCTTTTTCGAGTCTCGGTCCTCGGGCGATCTCCCAACCTCATCTCATGAAGCTGACAACAATAAAGAGGAAAAATAAACAGACTACTTGAAGAGGTTGGAAACTGTATAATAAATGGGATACATACCAACATTGGAGGGTCTCGTGGCTACATAATAACAGCTACGCGAATCGATCGATCAGGTGATCGCTTGCCGCGGTCGGTTCATAGTTGGGTGACCATCTTTACCTACATACCGAGACCCCTCCGAGCCTCGGCATGCACGTTTAACCCGGTCTCGGCTGCCATTATTAGATCTTTGACAGTCGTTACAGGTCGTCAGAAGCCAGAAAGTCTGACAACAGTCGCTTCATGTAAAATCCTGGTATTCAGCTACGTCCAGTTTGATTGAGACTGGAAGCCATATCATACATACCAACATTGAACAATGAGATCCTTTTTAATACACTTGTTCATTGTTTCTACTGAGATTTTAAGATTTTTTTACATACTGTTCATACAACAAAAATACCAACGTGGCATATTATTTGTATATCTACTAGTATGTAAGCTAAAGTAACTCAAAGATAGAAGCAAAGAAAGCTCTCTGAACCGCCGTGAAAATGTGAAAATTTGTACCGCTATTTTCATAAATTAATCTTTTCATAGTTTATCGCCGCTAAGGATGCACCAACTCCTTCAGCAAAGTGCTGGCATAAAATTCACATAAATATCGAAAAATATTAAAGTCAGAGTTCACCAGTAAACGAAGGACCCAAGCTCATTTTTGTACAGGTATGTGATACCCTTTACATATTTGAAGAAGCTAGTTGCCACTATGAAGGGATTCCTTCAGACCTTTTGGGGGTAAATTGTATTTTTACGAAGTGCGGGGTGAGATGCTCATAAAATATGAAGGTATAAACAGTATATGCGGGTACCAAAAGATACTTGGGATATTTAGGAACGTTTGCTTCGTAAACACTTCTGAGTACGACGTATAAAGAAATATTTATTTCTATGACACTATTTCTAAGTTACGATCATGGGGTAGCTCGTGATTATTATGGTCGATAAATGCAAGATAAATTAAATGCCAATTAAAGATTGTAACAATCCTGCGTGCTGAGAATAAATTGAATTTAAAGTAAATCATTATAAGAAATGCTAATTGAGAAATTAAGTGTCCTATTAGGTGCTGGGCGAACAAAAGAGACTACAATTACATAAATTACCATATTCTGGGCCCGACAATGGAACGTAGCTTTAGCAGCTGAGTGGGGGTCGATATCACGGCCGTCCAGTACAACGATCGATAAACTTGTATCAACTGTACTTACTGATTGGAATGCATAATTCAAATAGTTTTGCAAATGCGACAATTTAATTGTTTGTTAGAACTACGAACAAGAATACAATGCACATACACATATCGTAAATCTCAGATACTAAGTATCTACTTTTCACCATTAAAAGCCTAAGAATTTTCAGAAGACCTGAAAAGGTGGCGATTTCCATCATCGTCATCAGCCACTCAGTCACACAATCCACTGCAGGACATAGGCCTCTCCATTTGCACACATCTAAGCTCAATCCTCATTGAACATCACCTTAGTTTTTGTCCTAGTTTATTTGGATTACTTACCCGTGATCCAAGACTGTCAGAGTCCTTGTCTTTGCCTTCCTGTAGCTGGGACAGCATCATGGAAAAGTCTTTGCCCGATAAAACCAACTCGTCGAATGTGCCCATGTTTTCAATGCGTCCCTATAAAAAATTGATTCATTTATTGGTACAATAACTTTATAGCTTTTTTTGGTCAGAGAAGACATTCAAGTTTTACCTTATAATTAAGAGATTTGCCAATTAAAACTCACTTTTATGTTTAAAATAATAAAGGTTATTGTGCAATACAATTGTCAGAAAAAAACCCAAGGTACAGATCACAACGAAACTAACACTGGTGGGCTGATTGGAAACCAAAAATGTATTGAAATAACGAAAATAAATTGATAAACACATAAAAAAAAAAACAAAAATGTGCAAACCTCATTTAAAACAACGATGTAGTCGGCAGCTTTAAGGAAGTGAACCTGATGAGTGACGAGGATGCGGGTGCGTCCGCGCAGGTAGCCGTTGATGCAGCCTTCGAACAGCTGACGGCCCACGTTAGCGTCTACGGCGGACAGTGGGTCGTCCAAAAGGTAGATGTCAGCCTAGAAAGTTAAGTATTGTAAGTGTAAGACATACATGTAGGTGTGTAGTATTCGCAATAAGGCACAAGGTAAAAAGCTCAGGATATCGTAATTACGAT